>CM033276.1:40009287-40649287 GCA_019343175.1 Oedothorax gibbosus | reverse complement strand
AATGTATGACGGTTGGGTCACATATGATTGAAAATTGCAGCACACGTGTAGGCGTTACGTTTGCCAGCACGGGTGCTGTATTCTGACGATGTAGTAATGACTCGTCTTTAAACACTGTAGTAATAGAGTTATTCAGCATTCTCTTAAACAAATAAAATATGTCAGAAAAAGGTCAACAAAATTGTGAGTGTTCCAAATATTCACTAACAATTTCTTGCCAAATTATTCTAAATCAAAGAAAACTCCATTAATAGTACAACAATTTACTTGACTAAAAACACCTAAAGAAGTAGAGCTAATTACGACTTTTTTAATGTGCAATTCACTTTATTATTTTTCTGTTGTTTCCCTATATATCATACGTTAGTGGAGTAAAACTGAGCAAAGTTTCACAATGGGTTGTTATGATTTTACTTCAGGTGACTTCGGGTAGTCATCATGAATTATTTTCACGAAGCATTTGCTAATTTTGACTTCTTAAATGCTTAATAAGCTTTAAAATTTTTGTTAGAAAAAATACTTAAAAAATTTGAAATTATATTATCAATATAAGTATAAGGTTATTAAACATAAAATAATCTTATCGTCTCTGAGGTTCGAGGTCAAAGGTTCCCGGTACAATATGTAACCCGACTGAGTTACTAAATGGCAAGAGAGTTGGCCAGGTAGTCAGAAGGTCCAAGGTTCGAATCCTGCCATGTGGGCTAGAATTTTGTGTATGTGTGTATTTGCTCTTGCGACATACGTGCTCGTTAAATTTATAGATTTGAAAGTCCCGGCGCCAAGTAGCGTACTATGGTTGGTCGAAAGTTGCTTTGGGTGCTCGTTCAGGTGTTGATTTCGTCACTTGACTAGGGCTTTCAAACTACGTGGCGTAATTAGCTGTGTTTAAGCTCCTACTGGTGGCTAGACACAGGCAGCAGAAAAACATACAATCAACCAGCCAAAATATCACAAAGATTGTGTGCCGACCAGCGGCGCAACGGTTAGGGAGCTAGCCTTTGGAGCACCTGGGTTCGGGTTCGAATCCGAAGCATGGATGTTGTGTTTGTCGAGTATATGCGGAGTACGTGCTCGTAAATTGTGGTCCGAAAGTCCTGTGGGCGGTCATTGCGCAGTTTCCACGGGTACAGGTCCTGGAGACTATTTCCCTCCCCTTCAGGACATGTCTAAATTGTGGAGGTGGCGATAGATGGCAGCATCTGCCTTGTATGTGTGTGTATGTCGTGTCCGTCCTTCTTACAATGGTTTATAAGCGGTCTTTGTGACCAGCACACAAGCCTGAAAATATATGTCTACCAACCAACAACCAACACAAAGATTGTTAGGGAATGTTATCGAAATTTTGTGAAATCCCTTAAAAACTTTTAATTTTTCTAGTTGTAGAGCCAATTTTAATTCATAAGCACAAAATGTAATAGTGTTATATGAACCGCTTTTATATTTTTCTTTAAGACTTTTCAGTTGAAAAATGCGAAGGAGACATTATTTTAAATACTTCAATTAAGACTACACGGTCCTGATTTTAATGCATACACTCGTGTCACACTGTATGCCACATTTTATTAAATAAAACCGCTTATTATTATTATCAAAAACTGATATTCTTATTCTGATCTTGGACATGTGATCAAATTAAGCGGAATTGACTGTATTTATATTCTGTTCTAACGAAGTTTTTGTTCATATGTTCAGTAATCTTAATAAAAATAACTTTCGAGAAAAAAAACTAGCTTATTTCCTATTTTATTGCCGAACATTTAGTTTTTAAAGATATATAACTATACTGTATAGCTATAGCATAAGGTGGGGGCAGAGCCCCACAATTCTCAGCATTTTTAACATTGTGGTAGAAAGCGGGTACATAATCTCTTTGGGGAATTCCTTAAGTTTTGAAGCTGCGTGTATTTGCCCCGTTTCACTTTATTTTGAAAAACAAGCATATTTATTTTTAGAGACATGTTGAGGCAATTCTTCTAAAACGCAACTGAAGTTTAAGTGCTCTAATACATTTGATTATTTGTTAGTATTTCACCTCAAGCCTTATTTTATGTAGCATTAAAGTAAGAGATCAGAAAAATTACATCTAAATGATGAAAAACATTACAGCATTTTTAAAACTTAATTAATTTAGTAATTTAGGTGCACGAACTTTCATTAAACAACGGGTTACAATGAGACAAATCAACCATTGGTGATCAACTTTTGAATCGATTTTTACCCCCACCTACCCTATAGGCGGCAATTTTTGTTTCAGCCTATAGGCGGCACATTTAGAAATCCGCCACTGACAATTATATTCAAAAATTTGTATACAATCAAATACGTGACAATTATATTTAAGAACTTGTAACATTTTTAAACAGTATTATAACATGCATTGTGACAGTTAATGTGTTGACTGTCGAAACTGCAGCATCAGTTGTAATATAGAACAACAGTTGAAAATTATAAAGTAACAGAATTTATACAAACTTTCCTTTGAAAATAACCCCATCAATTTCTTTTCTTTGCAACAATGAGTTATCGCCTTTTGTATTGATTCCCAATGATTCCCAAGATTCGTCAATGTTTGAGGATTCTCGGGACATATACATACAATGGGGGAATGCGAGAAGCTGGGTCAAGATTGTATAAGATATTTCTACTATAGCTTCACAGGGGGCGACTTGCAAATGGAATGGTATTCACAAATAACCATTGTCTATTTTCAGAAGGGAGGTTTCTGTGAGAATCGTACTTGAATACTCACCATATATTTGCTCCTAGTTGTGGAAAAACTAAGGGTGTGTAACACTAGTCTACTTTCGTTTACCACTCAATAACTCGATACACACATTGAAAGATACCCTATATAAATGTAATGTGGCGACTTGCAAATGGAATGGTATTCACAAATAACCATTGTCTATTTTCAGAAGGGAGGTTTCTGTGAGAATCGTACTTGAATACTTACCATATATTTGCTCCTAGTTGTGGAAAAACTAAGGGTGTGTAACACTAGTCTACTTTCGTTTAACACTCAATAACTCGATACACACATTGAAAGATACCCTATATAAATGTAATGTGGCGACTTGCAAATGGAATGGTATTCACAAATAACCATTGTCTATTTTCAGAAGGGAGGTTTCTGTGAGAATCGTACTTGAATACTCACCATATATTTGCTCCTAGTTGTGGAAAAACTAAGGGTGTGTAACACTAGTCTACTTTCGTTTAACACTCAATAACTCGATACACACATTGAAAGATACCCTATATAAATGTAATGTGGCGACTTGCAAATGGAATGGTATTCACAAATAACCATTGTCTATTTTCAGAAGGGAGGTTTCTGTGAGAATCGTACTTGAATACTTACCATATATTTGCTCCTAGTTGTGGAAAAACTAAGGGTGTGTAACACTAGTCTACTTTCGTTTACCACTCAATAACTCGATACACACATTGAAAGATACCCTATATAAATGTAATGTGGCGACTTGCAAATGGAATGGTATTCACAAATAACCATTGTCTATTTTCAGAAGGGAGGTTTCTGTGAGAATCGTACTTGAATACTTACCATATATTTGCTCCTAGTTGTGGAAAAACTAAGGGTGTGTAACACTAGTCTACTTTCGTTTACCACTCAATAACTCGATACACACATTGAAAGATACCCTATATAAATGTAATGTGGCGACTTGCAAATGGAATGGTATTCACAAATAACCATTGTCTATTTTCAGAAGGGAGGTTTCTGTGAGAATCGTACTTGAATACTACCATACATTTGCTCCTAGTTGTGGAAAAACTAAGGGTGTGTAACACTAGTCTACTTTCGTTTACCACTCAATAACTCGATACACACATTGAAAGATACCCTATATAAATGTAATGTGGCGACTTGCAAATGGAATGGTATTCACAAATAACCATTGTCTATTTTCAGAAGGGAGGTTTCTGTGAGAATCGTACTTCAATACTTACCATATATTTGCTCCTAGTTGTGGAAAAACTATGGGTGTGTAACACTAGTCTACTTTCGTTTACCACTCAATAACTCGATACACACATTGAAAGATACCCTATATAAATGTAATCACTTTTCAGATAATTTCAATGACTTTAAAGTTGCCCAACTGCACAATGGGGCAAAAGGGGTGAAAACCTGGCCAAAATTCTGTAATTTCTCCAATGGGCTAAAAACATCATAATTAGGTATTTAGTATGTTTTTAGAAGTGTACAGCTCTAATTTTAAATATTTAAAGTAATTTAGACTGAAATTTTCACATTTAGTTCATTTATTTAAACCCCTAATAAAATTATATTTTTTATTTAAATAATTGTCTAAAATTAATAATATCCGTTTTCAATGAATAATAAGAACAAGTATTTAATTTAAAACTCAATTTACTAAAATCTAAAAATTAAAATCTTATGCAAAGAAATAAAATCATTCATACCTTATCGTACGTACATTCGCATGTCACACCATTATAATTCATGAATCAGTAGAGAAAACACTATATGATTTCTAAAATATTGTTGAATTCTTTTGATCCACAAAAATAATACCTCTACGGAGACGTGGTAAGATGTAACTGCATTACAAATTTTACCATCCTCCATTGTAAATATAATATTATGTTTAATTTGTAGACTTAGGTTGTTTAATATTACTATTGTTGGAATGAGATTGTAATATTTGGTTTTCGGTGCACTCTACTATGGGTTTTGCAAATTCTGCTGATTCTTCTATAAACTGTATAAGTATAGGATGATAGAATCGAGGTGATGCTGGTCTAGGATTCTTCCAGATTATATTTTTTAGATCATTATCTTCGAAATACAGTTCAGTGGTACAATCGAAATAAGAAATCTATTCGAATCTGAAGAATTAGTGGATTTGAATTTCTGTTTATATTGGTTTTGACTTGAGCTGCCATCATATCCCTATTTAATTATTGAAACATAACATAATATTCTCAAATCATTATTGCAATTTCTGTGTATGGTCCAAAAGAACTTGAACACTCACTTCAACCTTTAGTTTTTCGACTTCATAGGAGCTGATTTCAGGATAAATGTTTTTCTTTGCTTTTTGTATGACTTTGTACCAAGAAAATATACTTTTTGAGTGACTTCTGATATTGTCATATTGGTGCCTGGTTAATTGAGCCTCTATTAAAAAAGACAAGGCTCCATCAGCTGAGATAGTTTCCGAAATTTCCGCAAGTAGCTATTCTTTTTCAGAAAAAGATTTGCGGTATTCGAAGGCTCTGAACGGGGAACTATAAATATCGTATCTTTTATGAATTTAGAAGCATATATCTCACCAATAGCTCTCAAAGTCATTTGTGCTACATAAGCTAAAGTTCCTGGAGTGTATTTTGTACGTAAATGTTCCGTTTTCCTTTGTTTTGGCCTTTTGCTACTTTCCAGGAAACCAGATGATGGCCGTCCCCCCACTGTGAACTGGTATGGTGCCTTCGATCCTCGCTTGTCATGCGAGTGGGCCCGTGTTCGAATCCCGGATAAGGCATCGATGTTTGTGTTGTCCTGAGTACATGTGGAGAACGTGCTCGTTAAATCTGTGGGTCCGAAAGTCCTGTGGCAGAACCATAGGTGTCGGTTGTCACTTGTCTGGAGAAAAATGCCCCTCCATTCCAGCGACGTGCCTAAATTGAGAAGGTGGCGCCATCTCGGAGCAGAAGTCAAACTTCCGACCCTCATGGGTGCTAAAAGCATTGTGCCACTGGAAGCTACTGCATCCCTTCTGCCTTCCAGGCTATGCCTTCGAGGCACACGTCCACAACAACAACAATAACTTTAAAACCAAAACAGTTCTATTGAAGCTTTATTATTGTACTAGGTGATTTTTTCGAAAATCTTTATCCGACGTTTGAGGGTACTGGGAACTCGTGCACCTAGTTTGAAACCTGTAGCTTTTTTTTCGTTTCCAGCGATATCTGTAAAACCTAAAAAAGTTCTCACAACCCGTTGCGCTGGCGCTATTTTCTCTCTCTCTCTCTCTCACACACACACACACACACACACAAACCCTTTTATGACACCTGACAGGTACTGGGAACCCATGTACGAAATTTGAAGTATATGTAGCTCTGTTAGATGGAGCTGTAGTTAGGTTAGGTTAGTTTGAATTATCGTCACAGGGAGGGTTAAGACACATAGGATTTTTATCTTTCTAAATAAGTTACACACTTTTATTTATAATTGCCTACTAAGAATGTGTTTTTAAGATAGTTATTATTAATAATTTTACCAAAACATCTGATAAAAAATAATACTTAACTTAAAATTCAAGAATTCAAAATGATGAAAAACCATAAACAATGCTTTAAAAAAAAGCAGCCACTTTGAAACTTCAGTGTTGCTACAGATAAAAACAATAATAGTTTTTTATGCAAAATTTGTACAATTCAAACTTTTCTAAATCATATATAAAAGTTTCAACAGGAATAAAAAATATTTTTAAAATTCACTTGTGGTATGTATTGATATTAAATTAACCTTGAGAAGAATACAAAAATAAGCAAGACGAGTTTCCATGTCTTTTGACTAACGTCACAGAAATACCTGAAGACTTTGAGCCCAATTGTGGTCTCTTAGGTTGAAATCGATACAACAGGCCTTGATAATAAATTAGTTAAATCCTTTTTCGTATGAAAGTTTTAATGTGAGTTTCTCTTTACTTCTCATTAATTAACAAATTATTTGTACAAAGGCTTACTTCTTTCAACTACTTCATTTATTTCTGTCGTTTTAATTTTTACTGTTATTTCAGACTGAAATCAAGCTTTAATAAGTTGTTTAAACAAAAGGTAAATCGATATATAACTGTCTTTTTTGTTTTAATTATGCAATAAATTATTTAATTATGTTTTATACAACTAGCCTAAGTTAAGTTAATAAGATGGTTTAATTTAAGTTAAGATAAACTAAGTTAGTTAATGATCTTTTAAAAAAAGATAATTTTCGTTAATCAACTACACTGTTAAAAATTTTGTGCTTGGTTTCACCTTGATATTGGTTCCTAGTAGCTGCAACGGCTGAATGGTGAAACGTTCCACCATATTTTTGGTATTCGGTTGAACCATTTCTCAGGTTTTTGTTACCAAATCCAGAAAAATGGTTCAACCAAACACCGAAAAAAGGTGAAACATTTCACCATTCAGCCGTTGCAGCTACTAGGAACCAATATCATGGCGAAACCAACCAATATCATGGTGAAACCTAGCACCAAATTTTTAACAGTGTAGGAAACACCATTTAATAACTCTATTACAACGACAGTTGATGTATTACCTGAACAATTTTTTACTGGAATTGATTCTATAATTCAACTTACCAAATATTATGTTTTGCTATTTCTGATTTTATTTCTTTGTTTCCGAAATAATCTACGCGGGGAAGATGAAACCAGAAATTGAAAATCCATTGAAGAAAATTGAATGTTTTGAGACTGGGTGGGATTCAAAAGTATCAAAAATTCTGAAAGAACTGTAAATTGAGTATTAGGATGGAGTAAAGTTTATTTTTATAACACTTGTTTGCAATATAAAGCCGAATAAAAAGTCAACTTTATTTGTAACTAGAATCAACTATAGTTGAGACATTTATGATTTTTCTATTTTAAAGTACTAATATTGAGGCGAGTAGGGAGGGGGGCGGGGGATACCCCCGGGTGAAAGACGGTAGGATGTAGAATGCCGATAAATGTAGCGAATACTAACTATTCTGCTGTGGAAGGGTAAAGCTGCAGTAACCACAAAAATGAATTGGACCATTTTAGCTCTGAAATAATCAGTCCTTGAGTATACTTATTCATAGGTAAAAACTATTTAAGGGGAAATGGGCGCGCTGGACCGCGGGTCACCAAACTCAAGTACCTCAGTGTTAATCCAATGGCGAAAAAACTATTTACTCTGCCACATTTCTCTGGCTGTATTGAATATTTTTACAAACTCTTTTTTTAAATCAATAAATGTAGATAACTTACAGGTCTCTATCTTCCCACTTTTTGAAATTGCTTCGAATATTTTGTGTAAAATTATTAATTGAAAATTAAAAAAAATATTCGAACCCATTTCAAAAAGTGGGAAGTTCAGGACCTGTAAGTCAGCTACATTTATCACATAAAAAATCCGCTTGTAAAAATATTCAATACAGCCTAAGAAATATGTCAGAGAAAATATTTTTTTTGCCATACGATTAACATTGAAGCACTTTGCTTTGGAGACCCCCGGTCCAGCGCGCCCATTCCCCCTTAAGTGCTTTTAACAACAGTCCAAGTCATTTGTCTAGTTACGGCAATTTATCTGCCCACGGTAGTATTAAGGAGGTCGGTGGGAAATACAAAGGAACTAGTTTTTCCGAATCAAAGGCTTTTTTTTGTGTTATTCCAATCGGAAAATTATATTTTCAAAGCTTAATTACTTAAGCTGGATTGAATATTTTTACAAAGTTTTTTTCCTATAAATGTTGCTGGCTTCAATGTCCCCATAGTTATTTTTAAGTGGTTCGAATATTTTATGTGCATATGTATTGAAAGTAAAATAAAATATTGCAACCCCTTAAAAAATGAATTATAGGGACTTAAACCAATTAACATTTATATTATATAAAAAAAAAAACTTTTGCAAAAATATTCAATTCCAGTTGGAGTAATTAAGCTTAGAAAATGATTTTCCTCGATTGGATTAACACAAAGAGAAGCCTCCATTTAAGTAGACTTATTTAGAAACATGCAACTAAATAATATATTCATAGAAGTGAATGTAATGTAGCAATTATTTTACTTAAGTAAACTTTGAATCAAAATAAATCCTCAAAACGCACGTTTTAGCTTCATAAAAGCCATAAAAATATTTGCCGATTTGACTAAGAAATCATTTTATTGCTCGTAATAAAATAAAAATCTCTTTTGGTATTATATCGAAAAGGAAATACTAATGGTATTTTTGAATATGCATTGAATTGGATTATTCTCTTACTTCCAATTTAATACAGGTCAATAAAAATAGTTTATTTTATGAAAAGGCAATTAAAATTAATGATTTATTTTCAGTAAACAAAGGTTAAGAAGTAACTGCAGTTTATTATCAGAAATAAAAGTTAAATAAGTTCTATGATAAAAACATGTTTTAGTTTATGTAAGAGAGGGTTAATTTTTTTTAAAAAAAGCTAATAGTTAACCTTTTTTTTATAAAATCAAGTATATAAGGAATTTCTCCTATTAAATTTAATACTTACTGATGATATGGCATTTTTTATATTTACAATATGTAACTCTGAGCAAATTTATAAAAAAAAGTATTCTTTGAAGTAAACTTCGATCGTGATTTTCGTAAAAAATTATAACATTTGTTAACAATTATATATTTAAAAGTACATTTAATAAGGAAGAAAAGATTTGAGAATATATTTGTTTAAAATATCCTTAGATTTCGAAAAAATTAAATTCGCCGGACACATAAATTAAAAGAAATTTGAGGCTGCTAGCCCTAAAAATGTACGTTTATGTTTGCTATGAATTCACAAACAATCTCTGACATTTTTTCAGTTATATTTTACTACGTAAGTACAATACTATATTAATCTCTGAAAAAACTTTACGAGATTTCTGAAATCTCTCTCTCGTGATTGACACTTATGCTACGTCATTTTTATGCATACAAATGACTGATACTTGCAATCTGCTTCGGTATTAATTTTAATAAACTTAAACCTTTTCTTTTGTAATATGAAATTAAATATTAAGAAAAACTGTAAGATACACTTTTGAAATAATTCGAAAAATGCTCTTTGAATTCAAAATAATGTTAATTTCTTAAATTTTACTATTTTAGCAGTAGGGGCTGGAGAGCCCAGTTGGTTAAGGCGTTCGCCTTGCATGCGAAAGGACACAGGTTTGGTTCCGGGCATTGCCAAAATAACTTCCGACCTATAAACGGCCCATGTTAAATATGCTTCAAAGTCCCAACGCTGCGTACTATGTCACCCTTAACGGTTGCGTTGGGTGCCTAGTCAGATGTTGGCTCATTACTTAACTGTGGTTCTAAATTATGACGCCCGTCGCCAATAGTCCTCGTGTAGCCCTAGTGTGACTGTATTTAAAACTAACTTCAATATTTTAGCAGTAAGGATCTTAAAAATCCCTAAATACAGGGAATTTCCAGCATTCTATTGAAAATTGTAGCACTGCCAACTAGTAAAACCCACAACACATTATCTAAGGTCAATGATCGTATAACACATTCTCAGAACTTTTATTCCCAGAACCAGTTTATTACAATTTTTCAGAAGAGCATTCCACAATTCCATTCTTTTTGAAAATTCAGACGAATTCCATCGCATGACGAATTCCCCCTTAAAATATTGGAAGGGGGGGAGGGGGTGGAACATGCATTGGCCAGTCAAGGATGCTCATGCCACCACACCCATAATTCACAAGGATGGGGAGATGCTTTTAAGGTTGTTAAACTCTTTAGAACTGTTGCTTTTTGTTGCTGTTATTATTTTAGAAAAGCTATTGTTTTGATTTTTCATATGTTTAAGAGTTAGTTTAATAATTTTGATCATTTTTTAATGACTTTGAACTGAATGATTCGAATAATACCGATATTAGAATATTTGTAATATTAAAATGTGTATTGACCGTTTAGTTTGTTTAAATAACTTTTCTGATTTTCTCTTCTTTCTCAATAAAAAAAGTTTCATTTGTTTTTCAAGAGCTAAACACAATTGCAAAAAGAATATATTACAGAAGTTTAAAAACTTTTTCTTTTTTTATATTTTAGAACGTTTTCTTACATTAAATATCAATATTGCCAGAGCAATTCGTCTTTTTGTGGCATGAGATTTGAAATGAAAAAGAACGCGTAAATATGTAAGGGAATTTAAAGTTAAACAGGGTATTAATTTGAAAATATGTTTCGAAAAATGTTTAGTTAAGAGAGATGAAAATGTTTCTGTGAATACATAAAAATTTAATAATCACAAAAATACAATATTATTGTAAGAAAAAAAATGTTTGCAAAAACAGAAAATCACGTCCGTCATTTGTCCCGTTCTGTTCCAGCAAATAGGCGGGATATAATGGTAAGCAATTATAAATGTTATAAAACTAGTTAAAAAGCAGAAAAAAATGCTTGTGTGCTTAAATGTTGTCTGTACTTATAACCTCCAGAGACAACAGCAAAATCTGACAGATGTGCATTCTTTATATTTAAAAATATTTGAAACCAAATAGAATTTGAATTGTTGTTTTACGAAGGATTGAAAAAAAATACAATGACTTTTTTTGCTGGGGGGCACATACATTTTAATGGATGTTGGGGTCATAATTGCATTTTTAATTCAGATTTCAAAACATAAGTTAGACGAAAATGACACTTTTTTTTTACTTTTTATGGTATTATGGAAAATTCATGTTTGGTGCAAGTCTTTTATGTCGTTTACGATTTAAAACCTTAATAATTTACAGGCAAAATCTAAAATTACAACAATAATTAATTTGTATTCATAGTTGTATAAGATTTACAATTACTATAAAAAGCCTGTAATTGTGAAAAATATTCATGAATAAAAAAAGGGAATTGTTACTTATATGAAAGACTTATGCAATCGTAACTAACTCTAGTACTACGTCAATTTACAAACGTATATCAACAATTGCGGCTGGAAAACGTAGGCTGAAAAGTGATATTCAGTTCTTCTACTATGAAACTATTTCATTTTTTTAATTGTTTAAACAAATTTTATAATAATATGGTCTGTAAACAAACATTCCAACTCCGTTGGAAAGTTGGAATGTTTGTGTCTCAATAAATGTTTGTCTTTCTCTCTTTCTCCTGTTAGGTCTCAGCATATCATGGCAGATGGGATATCATCGTGAGTTTTCAGACCATATTTATTACAATATTTGATAGGTCTCAGGCGGATCATGCTGGAACCACAAGGGAATTCGCTAAATGGGAAAGAAAGGGGGGGGAGAGATGGGATAAAAACATTATTAGGGGTAGGTACATATATATTCCGGCTTGTGTGCTTGATCAGAGACCCGCTTATGAAGCCCTTGTCAAGTAAGACAGACACAGAAAGAATTCTTTACTGTCACAGAGAAAGGAATATACACCCAGGGCGAAGGCGGGAATCGAACCAGCACCCGTTAAAGCGCGCAGACTGCTAGCGTAATGGTCCAAACCACTCGGCCATCCGGGCCGCACATTATTAGGGTTAAGAGGGTAAAGTAACCCGAGAAATATACTGTATAAACTAACGTTGAACTACACGAAACTAAAACAATTAAACTTACTTCCAGCATTTTAGCTATATTTTTAATGCAAACAAGAATGCATCTATTTATCTGGTTGCAAAATCATAAGAAGTTATGCTACAAATAGAAAAATGTCACACAACGAACACCTAATGCACAAATGTTTAAGAAAGCCAGACTAACAAGGCTGCCGTAGTTGAGTAGTAACAGGTTGTAGAGTTATTGCCGCTCATTGGCAGCACATAAAATGACACTAAAAAACATCGAACCTGCCTGGTACTCCGTGTTCTAAAAAAACCTCCTCGGCGCAACAGCCCATTACTGGGCCAAGGCCAGCCGTGCCCACTTCAGCTTTCGTGACCTAGGGCTCTGGGGTGCTAGGCATATGTCCCGGTAAGGTGGTCAGCCTCATGCGGAACCCCCAGTGTTAGTCCCATTTTATCCACCCACTCAAGGGATGAAAGGATGGGTCAACCTCCCCCAATCCGGGATTCAATCCCCGGACCTGTGGCGTGGCAATGCGAAGCACTACCACTAAGCCACTGGGCCTCACTCCGTGTTCTAGTCAGGATAATTAAACGTATAAATTAGTTGGTTATGTAGGATAACCTGTTCTTTACTTATGCATCTTTAAGTTTTGTGCTTCTTTATTTTGTCCATAAATCGCCCGTTATGCGAAATTGCTCCGAGTTAGCATCCAACCAAGAAGAAGATAAGATAAACTTTGAAGATAAGGAGTTGTAGATAAGTAAAAGTTCGTGAATCTGCCAAAAGTTTGGGTCAAGCAGTAGCAATGGGTACTTTCGTATTAAACAGTATTCAGCACCCGAAAATCAGCAGAGAAAATATTATTCGTAGTAAATTTAACCCTGATCATAAAAATATTAAACGCATTTTCGCTATGATATCAAAAAGTATTATCTTATTATGATCATAAGATTATTCTTTAGTTTTATTTCGTTATTTTTTTTGCAAACATTCTACCATAAAATCAATTGATTTTGCTTTTTTATAGTGTTTTTAGCTATTTCTAGTATCTCAATTCAGATCTTAAGCTCATCAATACATTCTTTTGATTGGATTATCAATCACATGATGAGTTCGACAACCTATATGGCAACCACGAGGTTCATAAAAATATATACGTATATATATTTAAATAATTTATTTAACACACAAAACTTCTAAAATGGAATTTTAATCATTTCACAGAAAAACAGTTCAGTAGAACTCTTATCCAAATTAATTAGGCTAAACCCAATTTGAAGAAATAAATATTCGGAAAATCGGATTTTTTTCCAAAAAGTACAGATTTTATTTAATTTCTGTTTTTTTTTTTTTTAGAAAATTGAAGAGAAAACTTTTTATAAAGAACTTTCAAGAAGACGAAAATTAAATGAAAATGCACTACTTGTACAAGATAAATCTATGAATTAAGCAGAATAATATCATTGGAATTTATATAATTGGAGCTCTCATGCATTAATAAAAAAACGAGTTTTATTTAAAACCTTTTCAGCAAATATTTAAGTTGTCAGTTAAAACTTTTACTAGGCTCTATAGCAGCATAAAAATTCTGTGAATAAGGTAAAATAATTAAAAAAAACACTAATCACCATTCAATGCTTTAATAAATGCGAAATTTTAGAAATAAATCAAAACCGCCAGAAAAAAACTAAGCTTAATTTATTCAACTTATTAATAAAAGGCGGTTAAGTAATGGGGCTTAGATAATATCTACATGAATAAATTATATTTAATAATAAAAAATAACGATTATGTAATGCTAATTTCCTGTAAGTGCAATTTCACGTGTCATCACATGAAAAATTGACTTTTTAATTTTAACTGAGTAATAATTTTTATACGCTTACTCGTTTAAGTACATGAAAAACATTTTTATTTAATTTTTTCAATATTCAACAAAAAAAGAATTATCTACTACATACTCAACGATATGATGCATAATTAAGTTAGCCAATTTATTTTATAGGATCTAATGTATAATTACTAGTTATTTTAAACATCAAAAAAGTAACGTTTTTCTTATAATTATTTCAAATTTTGCTAATAAAGAACTTAAATTTATAGGAATTATTATAATTCAGGATTTGTTTATGTCTAGTACTTAATGCTTATAAAATAAATTTATCTATTTAAAGTTACCTTTAAAATATTTTTTATGCATACATTGTTCATTAAGATTTTTATTACTTAAGATTTTTAATTTATTAGTGTTTTCAACTTTTTTTATGGATTAGCAGCTTCCTCAGAAGGTTTTTTTTTTAGGTTGTCAGGTGGGATTAAAAAAAGTGCATATTAAAATGAAATATTTTTTTTTACAATTTCTAAAATATATTAATTATAATATCCGATGACTTGATAATAATAATAATGACTTGATAATAAATTATGACCAAATAAAAAATATAAATAAAATCCGCTTATTTTGTTAAAATAAGCAAAAAGATATTGATTTGTATTACAAGAAGCGTTCACTCATTCCCGGTTAGCATAGTGTTCAAAACACTTAAAAGATGCGGACATTTAAAATAGCCGTTTTCAGTTTTCAGGCAATCGTAGGGTTTTCAGTTTTTAAGCGACGCGCATAACTAGTGAAAAAAAAAAGAAATGTAATGTGCTTAAATTTTTTAATTTCAAGTATAGAAGACTCTTTTAACATCAATTATAACAAAAAGAAAAATTTAAATATGATTTTAAAACAAAAAAAGTAAATGCCAATGAAAATACAAAATACAAAAAGTGAAAAAAAATCATACTTTGGTCCATCGGTTTATCTCTCTATATTTAAAAAGTAAGCTCTTTTAAAGTGTCCGGAGCCATAACAGCATGAAATATTAATCTTAGAACTCCATTCTTTTTCTGGAATGTGTGTCTCCTTTATACCTCGATGCGGTGTTTTTCAAATTTCCAATTAGTTTTTTAATTAAAAATTAAAATAAGGCACGCGAAAACGAGAGTCACACGAGTCACCTAAAAGAAAAAAGAAATTAAATACTCCCAAATGAAAGATCCAGTTTGCCTCTCATCTTTAAAACTATTCTCAGTGTGAGTAGGTTTCTTGCGAAAGAATTTAATTATATAAAAATACCTAACATTTTATTATTTTTAAAATTACAACTAACTATATAAATTAAAAATGGCAAATATTTAAACAACTTAAAACTCAATTTAAGCGAAACTTGCTCCCACTCATTTTTGAGAACATTTTACTTAATTATGACCTTTCATTCCAAAGACATTTAAAAATAGAACTTTGGTTATTACCACTGATTGTTGGTTTAGTAAAATATTAAAAATTTTAATCTTATGATCTTATATTTAGTAGAATGTTGTTCTTTTGTATAACTTTATAATTACGAAGATTGACTCGACGAATATTATTAAAGTTAAATATAAATAGATATACTTTATAAAAAGTTTCACATTTTAGAAGAATAATAATTTCGTTCAATAATAATTCAAATTTTTATTGCTTGGAACAGAAATTTTAGTCTTATGACCTTATTTTTAGTCGAATGTTCTTTTCTTTACAATTATAAAGGTTGACTTTTGACTAGACAATTAATATTTATATTTAAATAAAAAAAATTAATAGCTTCAAATTTTATAAAAAGATGGACAATTTTGTTTTCCAGGTAAAAATTATTAGTTTTGTTTAGAACTCTTCAAACTAATGCACGCACTTTTACATTTGTAACGATTAAAATGTTAATAATAGAGGTATCTAAACATAGCATCTCATTTCCTTCAATAGATAAAACCATGTATCTTACATATTTTAAAATTTTATAACTAATCATAATCCATCTCTTATATTGCGTATCCATTGTCAATGAATTAACTTCCGAACATGTTCCTTTTCATAATACACGATCTTAATCATACATACAACTGACAAGCCTTATTTAAGGGTAAATATCAAAGAAAAAGTAGGCTTGATTTGAAAAAACTGTAACTATTACACTCTCAAAATTTCTTCTTTAAATAAACGAAAATATTTCCATGAATCGATACCATTTTTGGTTTTTATATAATAACATTAAGTCAAAATTAGGCGATACTATTCAATATTCATTCGGGATTAAAATATTAAACAAAAATATATCAATTGTACTTGTACATCTACAGTCCCTGGAAAAATTATTAGACGCACTGTGACCCATAGGGATACATGAACCAATGCCTTTTCTCAGCATTGGAAAAGTTTTATAAGATGGAAGTGGCATCACTTATTTCCTTTCAGTCAGCCGACCACATGGTGAAAAAATCCGACTGAATCATTGCGTATGTGTTTAGCTATACGAAGAATAGAAATACCCAAAATCTTGCAGTGCATCTGCTAATTTGTCCAGGAACTGTATAGTGAAAAAAATGCAATTACAATTATATTATTACAGGATTAAATCGGAATTGAATTTTTTTGGATTTTTTGTTTGAAAGTTAGTTAAATTGGTTTCAAAGTTTAGTTTTAAATTCAAACCTAGTGAAAGGTCTGACGAATGCTCATGAGCACGCTCCCTTTAAGATCATAAAAGTTCTGTAAATGCATGAAAAAAAATCTTGAAAAAAAAAACTATTTGTGAAAAGGAAAGAAAAATTGTGTAAAAAAGACGAGTTTTTCTGAAAGTCCCAATATTTGAACTTTTATTCTGAAAGTCTCAATATTTGAACTTTTATTCTGAAAGTCTCAATATTTGAACTTTTATTCTGAAAGTCTCAAAATTCTAAAAGCTCAAAAATTGAACTTTTATTACAACTAACACAACCCAATGCCAATAACAATGAAGAATCTTCGGAACTTGTCTAAGAAAAGTAAAAGAACTCCCCTGCATTAACAGTACCTTTGTGTAAAAGATCTTATGGAGGATTATTGCAGCTAATATTACTCTGCAATTGTTTCTGCGTCAATTTCTTATTCTTCTAAGATGTGATATTTATCTGTTGCTGCTCCAACTATTGGATGATTGTTGCCACTTGGGTTGTTTTCCAATACTTTTATTGGTAGTGGGTGTAATTATTTGTTCTTATTTGGTAAAGAATTTAAATGACAGAGGTTAATTGTACTGCATTATGTTTGTTTTAGAAACAAGTGTAGTTTTTTTTAAGATGATGTGAAAGTTTATGGTTTGAAAAAACATTTAGAAGGGTGCAGTTGCAAAACTGGCATTTTCTAAAGAATAACTGAGGTAAAGGGTGACTTTGATTACCGTTAATTCATATTTGTAATATGTTCCTTGGCGACTTTTAATAATCTTAAATTCAATAGGAGGAATTTAATCTGTAATGCCGCCACCGGATCCTATATCTTAGACAGATATACTTCGTGAGATTTTTAACTACGCCCTTCATTTTCAACTCTTTGAGAAAAAAATGGTAAAACACTCGGTGATGTTGCGTATTATTTACTTTTTCAACTTGTTAATTAAAAATTATTAAACATATCTTTCTTCTAAAGACTAAATTTTAAAATGTATTAAACATTATTTTAATTTATTAAAAACATGTTTTATGTGTGTTGGTGGAGAAACTTCAAGTCTCTGAACTGTTTTTATTAGCATATATCCGCTTGTTGGTTCTTGTTTGTCTACTTGATGATTTACTTAAAAATTACCAATCTTTACTGAACTTTGATGATTTAATTAAAAATACACTAGTGCAAAATATATCGAGTAGGATTTAAAAGGCGTTGTTCCGTAGTTCCAAGCGGAAATCTGAACAAGTCGTGCCTCGTTTCCTCGTTTAAAGCTTCAAACCATTGAACGTAGTTACATAATACGTTTTAATTCTCGAAAGCATATCAAGGCATCGGTGTTTCGAATAGGACTTCGGATTAGCGATAGTCGGATAAGAGTTAGTGAACTGTTTTTATAAAGATTTCCTTTTACTTGAAAACAAATATATTCCATGTTAAGTATATTTCAGATGAAAACGCAACTATCAATCTCCGTTCAGTTTGACCTCCAATATTTTTCGGTGGATTAAAATATCTTTATTGGTTATAGAAAGATACAGCTTTTAAAGCCATTTTTCTTTGCCTTAATTAATTGTCTAAAGATTGCTCGCAAAGTTCGTTGTTAAATAATGGTTTAAAAGTACGACACTTACATCACCATTATGCGTAGCATGTGAAAAATATTTATCCTGTCAAGGAATATTTATTTAGAATAAAAATAACAATCGGATCACAAAATAAAAAAAAATCTATTCCATTGCGTATCAAAACATATTGATACTTTTGTATCCCACTTAGAATCCAACAGTTGAGAAAATATGTCGGTGAAAAATAGATCGAAGTCTAATCTGTTGAACAGGGTAAAAAATAGAAGTTGCGTCTCGATTACATTTCTTTTCTTGAAAAAAAAACTAGTTTTGTCAAGATATCGAAAATAGAATTTTGTGTTTTCTTTTTCTGCCTGAGCGGGAGAGATTTTAAAGTTCTGTCAAGCTTCTAACGCTATAAGATATTTTTCTGTTGGGTACCAATGTAAGGGATAACAAATGATTGCAATGGAAATTGTTTTAAAAGTTTGTAGGTAAAGTTTTTAAAAATTGAAATATTGTTGTAATTAAAGTTTCGGTCACAAATTATTGTTGTCTATGATTTTTTGTTATAATTACGTATACGTACGTTTTGTTATATATACGTTCACCGTAAAAATGACTAAATGGAACAATGAAATTTTCTGTGAAATATTTAGGTAACAATAGCATGATAAAATCTTAACCTTTTCTTTGTTAAATTTAGTTGTAACCATGTTATAAAAGAATCATAATATTTTCTTTGTTAAATATCATCATTACTATATGAAACAATTGGGCAATGACATTTTTTTTATTAAATGCTACCGAAACAATAAAAAATGAAGTAAATGAAGATTTTGTGTTAAATATTATGAAAAACAATGATATAATAGAGAAAATGTATGCTACCTTGTTAAATATTACCATAACATTGAATAATAATGAAAAAATTTCGTTATTGGGTAACTTTGTTCCGACTAATCGTTTCTTGTAATATCTTTGTAAAACATGTACAATCTGACAGTAAAGGAATTAGCAACGAAAACAAACCACGTATTGTTCTTTGTCTTACATATTAGCTTCCACACAACGTGTATAACGTAAAAAGTGGAAGGTATTATAATCGTTTAGTCCGTCTGTCTGTCTGTCACCCACTTTCATAGCCCAAACTACAAATGCTACAGGCAAGTGTGATACGTCAAAAAATTCAGCGCATCGAAATTAGAAGACATTGAAAGTCTCAAATTTGAATTCGAAGTACTTCAATTATTTAAAAGCCATTTTTATTTAAAAGCCATGCCACTAGCAACAATCGCCCGAGAAACTTTAACCCTTTTAAACAATAAATTAAAAGAAATTTATTTTTGCGACATCAATCAGTTGGAAATGACGTCAAATATATTTCACTAAGAAGAGATTCTTTGTGTGTTGATATGAAATGTTTTGGTTCTATTTAAAAGAGAGGCATATTACGTATTTATTCTTTGAAATATAAATTAATTTTTGCGAACGATAATAATTATTGAAGAAATAATTATGAATTTTCGAAATAAAATGAATGAAACTTGCCAAATTTAGCGTGTAAATGTTTATAATAGAATTAATACTGTGTTTGGCGACTTTTTTTCTGTTGTTTATATTTCCAATAGTTTTTCCATTGATCAGCTATATTACATCATTTCATCTGACAGAAATGTATCAAAACGAAATTTACCACATACTTCGAAGAAACTGTATCGTATTTTCACTCAATAAATAGTCATTGTTTCTGTCACATCAAAACAATAAAAAACATAACACAGTGACATATATTTAATAAATATGTTTCGACAGAGATAAATGCTATATTTTCCATCTATTGGAAAAGTCGAGAATTTTATTTATATTTTGTCCGGTTCTCCGATTTCACATGGATATTATTTATGTTGACCGAGAATGATAATAAATTGACAAGAAAATATCTCTAGTGAAGAAATATTTAAGATCCTCGTACTTGTATCCTTGCATTTCTTTGATTTTCTCTAGAATAGATTTTGACATTAGGCCATAGATGTTGGAATTCTATAAATTTTATTTTGTTTATTCGAATGAAATATATATAAACATCGAGATCAACACTATTGCTGCTGAAGCAAAGTACACAGTGCCCATAGTTAAAATGTCGGTGTTTATTGAGCTCTAAAAGAAACACAAGCAGGAGTTAAGTTGTGAAATTCGGTTTATAGCCTATTTGGAACATGTGGAGAACGATTTTCAAGAAATTTTTATTTTTTATTTTTGACGCTAGTTGTCGCTTTTGTGCAATTTGCCAAGCTTATAATACTACATTTTTTACTTTAAATATAGATATATTTTATCATTAAACTTTTTAATAAGTAAAATGGCCTAAATAAGAGCTATTAAAAATCAATGACGTTGAAGAACCGATTGGTAGAATCATGTGGATAAATGACGATGACTTCCCTAATCAACCTTATAAAAGAATGATGAAATATGAAGAAAGATGGCTTGAAACATTTCGTCAAATTAACAAAAAATTTTCGACAGCTATTTTACGAAATGAGTTTCGTCAAATAAATAACGAAATGTTTCTAACTTTTTGGGCTGCTTAAGTTTCAACGTACAGAAACGTTTCTGTAAATCAAGCTAATATCTTATTTTCCCTTTAAAACGTGCATTGTGGTTAAATAGCAAAATATCATATATAGTAATTTGCAAACTAAGTCATGAGTTCGGGATTTACAATTTGTCCACTCTTTAGAGGAGCAAATGGTTTGATGTGCAGAATAATGATATACTGTGACAATCAACTAATTTATCAACTTCAGAACAATGACTTCAAAGAAATAGTAATATAAAGTAATAGTCATATTAAACAACCCATGAAACAACCTCATTAATAGTTAAGTAATAACACATCAATCATAACTGACGTGTCGACATAACCTCAACCCAGAATATAACACACATCGAAATTCCAATGCAGAAACTCCGGACTGTTGCCACCGATGAAGTATCATCCCCATTATAAGCGGGTGATTGATGACGTCACCAGATTTCAATAGATGACTAACAGAATCGGACTGATCTGAAAGTGATCACTCATTGGACATTGACTATGTGGCATTTACATGCATTATTATAGGCGTCTGGGGTGGTGGCTGGATTTTATTCATGGATATTGGCGGTTAATGCTGTTGTCTAATAAAGAATATCTATGGATTTTAGCAGAATATTGATGTTATAATCAAGGAAATAAATATAATGGACTGCTTGCGAATGGAAATGCTGATTTTACAAGACATATTGATTGGTGTGACTAGTTATCCCCGCAATTCGAATAAGTGCTAAAAATTATAATAAACACTTGAGAAAAAATGACTTGAAGGTAATTTTTATTTGAGTTCCATATCTGATAGGTTTTTGTATCCATGTTGAATTAAAAAAAGAAAATATGTGTTCATGACTCAGTAATCACTAATCTTATTGGTCATTACAAAAGAATTTACTTTAAATGGGGCCCGGATGGCCGAGTGGTTTGGACCATTAAGCTAGCAGTCTGTGCGCTGTAACGGGTGCGGGTTCGATTCCCGCCTTCGCCCTGGGTGTACTTTCCTTTCTCTGTGACAGTAAAAATTCTTTCTGTGTCTGTCTTTCTTGACGAAGGCTTATAAGCGGGTCTCTGATCAAGCACACAAGCCGGAATATATATATGTACCCTACCCCCCCCCCCCCCCTACCCACTTTAAATTATTTATTTATATATTTAAAGTATTTATTATTATTATTATTAAGTATTTATTAAACATTCTAAAAGTAATTTTTAAAAAACAAACATGAGTGAAAAATTTAATATGGATTTTTTAAGAGCAAATTTCAAAAATAGGTACTAAAAATAATTTTTTAGTCAACTTTCCGGTTTTTAGTTCATTGAAAAGTTAAAAAAGGAAAGTAGATATTGGCGTCGTGGCGATTTCCGTCCGTTCATTCCCTTTTTTCGAATTGGGGTCTATCTGTTCCGATTAAAAAAATCTTTCTGTGGAAAACTGTGGCCATAAGATTACGTATCTTTTATAATTTTGCTCAATTTGTCTGTACGTTTTTTCGTAAATATGTCCTTTATAAAATGGTATGTTATAATTTCAGTTACAACAGACTGATCTTTTTATTTTTTTTGTTATTATTTATACTTTTTTTGTATGTATGTCTATCATTGCTTTAAGAATTTCAATAAGTAATAAAGAATAAGAGGGTAGGCTATTTCAGTTATTTCAGAACTTACTTCTTGTTTTGCTTTGAAATCCATATAATTTTATCTTTTCAAATAATATTTCGTGTCCGCTACATAACTTTACAATATATCTAAAATTTTAGGAAACATTCTAAATGATATACAATTTATCTGTGAATGGCCCTTATTTGTAAAAATTTGTCAAACTCTCAACAACAGAAGACTTCTGTTAAAATCTTAACTTGATTCACGTAACCAATTTGGAAGCATTTGAATTCATTTCATTTTTTGAACAATTTTATTTTACATGCCAATTCATTGTACACAGATTATACATCGTCGGTATAATGACAAAACCACGAATGTGCTAAGGGATGGAAAACCGTAAACAGTTAAACCGGTTTTTGACTTCGGTTAAATGGGCAAAGACATTTCTTTAGCTGAACCGGTTTAAACTGAAGAACCGGTTTGAATAAATATTTTATCCGGCTAAACTGAAGGCTTAAGTTAGTTTGCATTATCGTCGCACCAGAGCTACACGACTGCAGTTGGCGGCGGGAGTCGTAATTAAGAACCAAAGTCAAGTAACGGGCCGACACCCCTAAACTAAAGGAAAATTTAATGCGGTTAGATAAATCAATGGATTATGGCGTCATAAAATACATTATAATAAATTTGTATGATATGGGTTCAGTATTTATTAACACCCTTGATGCGGATAATGCCCTAAGGCTATGCTACCGGTAATTCTATTCCTATGACAAATTACGCGGCAACAAAAATCTTCAGAAAGTAGTACAGGAAGTGCTATTTTTTAATTAAAAAAACGACGTAATTTTTAATATAAATTTCATTGTTTCTAAATGTAAAATAGCGTCTTAATATAAATTATTCCTTCTGATAAGGCGCTTTTTTGCGATTTTTATGTTTTTCAGGAAGTATTCATAAATCATACCTTCGAGACATTTTTTAAGTAGAGAAATCGGTATCGGTTCGTTACAGGATTAGCGTTCTAAATTACTACTCCCGTAGCTAAAGCTCTAAGTGTTGTACAACTTAATAGTATACGCTATATCACAGTTAGTACATTTAATGCTCCAAAGTCCCGACGCTGCGTACGATGTCACCAATAAAACCTGCGTTTGGTTTTTTTGGTTTTGGTTTGAATTATCGTCGCACTAGAGCTACACGAGGGCTATTGGCGACGAGTGTCGTATTTTAGAACCACAATCAAGTGACGAGCCGACACCTGAGTAGACACCCAACGCAACCGTTAAGGGCGACATCGTACGCAGCGGTTCTAAATTAGACGCCCTTCGCCAATAGCCCTCTTGTAGCTCTAGTGGGACGATATTCAAACCTAGCCTAAATAGACACCCGGAATCGTCCAACCAACCAAGCAACTAGAACCGTTTTTTCAAAGAACTGGTTTTTAGTTACTTTTAACTGGTCCCTTATACCTCTGGGGGTGACAAGCCAATTCTGGGGATCCTCTAGTTGGCCTCTGTCTCTAAAAATTAGATGGATCCACTTATGTGTGTGTGTTGTCTGTTGTGTCTGTCTTACTTGACGAAGGTTTATAAGCGGGTCGCTGACCAAGCACACAAACCTGAATATATATGTCTACCAACCAACCAACTGGTCCCGGTTATAACCGGAGGGGAAAAAGAACCGATTTAACCGAGAAGCGTTTTTTTTTTCAAAAACCGCAAATCCCTAGAATCTGCACATTCGTGGTTTTGTCATTTGACCGACGACATTATATACGAATTGTAGTTTGATAACATGTTTAAAATAGTTATTTATGCAACTAGTGTGAAAAGTAAGGCTTTTTTAAACGAGTTGAATAAATTATTCACGAGTTTAAGAAAGACTATTTTCAACGTGTTGTCATACACTATTTTTTATAATAACGTGCAAAAAAAGTATTTATTAAATTGGCATTTATTGATTGGCTTATTAATTATTTTATTATCACGTTCAAATGATTTGAAGGTGATTATTTATATTAATGATTATTTTAAAATCACGTGCAAAAAGTATTTCTTAGATTGGCATTGGAAATAAGACGCCAAATAAAGAATCACGTTCAAATAAAGAATGTTACACCAATCACAAAGCCGCCGAATAAAATATCACGCTAAAATAAAGAATTTTACACCAATCAGATGCTCATATTTACTTTGTCGCACTAGTGCGTAAAAATAACTTTGAAACACGATTTCGTTAAAAGCAGCACTTTTGCCATGATTATTGATTTGAAAAAGTTAATTTTTTTGCACGATATTATAAAAATATATATAATTCATAAGAATATTTTGCCAATATGTTTGGTAAAATAAAAATAATACAACATAGGGATATGATATTTGTTCTTATTAATTGACTTCATATTTCCAAATCGCTTTATATTACAATTCAGTTTTACTTTATTTTTATTTTAAAGTAAACATCATTAAGACAAGAGATAATTGGTAATACTGTGTTTACTCTGAGACGAAGATGTACTGACTAAAAGTTATAAATGAAGCTGGATTTACACACAAATTATAAAAGATTATTTTAATTACAAATATGAGTAATGAAATATTCATAAAGTTTTCAAGTTAGATAATACGAATGTATTCATGATGTATGTATTCATGTAAATTATGAAATTCACAATATTATGCGAGTTGTTAAAAAACGTTTTTAAAAGTACGTCTGGTGATAACGTGTTCTAGGTAGCTATGTACATTATATTTTTATAGCGTTTCAAAAGAAAAGATAAAGCCACCCAATCATGGCTATATATGAAAACATTTTTTTCTTCTCAATAATAGATTTCTCAGCACACATACAACTCAATTTAGGATACACTATTTATTGACCAACAAGTAGTAGAGCTGCGAACACTGAAGCAAGGCAACTTCATTCAACGCACTAACTAAACTGTACAGCAGATAGTGAACTTACTCACTTTTACTTTTTTTTTTCACTAATACGCCTGGCTGGTTTGTTAACCACTCCACCATGCCAGCGTACACTTAAATGGTAATCCGGAATTTCTATCGCATTAGGGGCCCGGATGGCCGAGTGGTTTGGACCATTAAGCTAGCCGTGTGCGCGCTGTAACGGGTGCTAGTTTGATACCCGCCTTCGCCCTGGGTGTATTTCCTTTCTCTTTGACAGTAAAAATTCTTTCTGTGTCTGTCTTACTTGACGAAGGCTTATAAAAGCGGGTCTCTGATCAAGCACACAAGCCGGAATATATATGTACCCTACCCTACCCCTACCCTATCTCATTAAGTTCTTTTTTAAAAAGTTTTTCTAATGTTCAAATAAATTCAACTTGTTTATTGAAAATAAGAGTCATTCATTTCAAAGTAGGCACACAGCTAAGTAGTTGGGGAGCAAATATCTGGTATACCAAATATCGGTAGCGTCCCTCATCTCTACAATTTTTACAGCATATAAATTTACAACCGAATGGCAGGACAACAGTTTTACTATAACCCTGTGATAAAATTTTCCATTTTTTTTCTGTTTAAGAATCAGTGATGCTTGTTAATTTTTTGCTCTGCTTGTTAATGTATATTCGAAATATATAACAATTATTGCGTGATTTTATGAATAAATAGTTAAAAATGCATTAATGGATACTTGGAAAAGATTACAAAAATAAGATTTTTGTACCCTTACAAAGAACAACACTCATCGTTACCATTGGCAATTTTTTTATTTATAACAAATTAATAAAACGTCGTTAAATAACAAATAGATGAATAAACCATTCCAAATGAATTAATTACAAAAAGTAATCAGGGACCATTCAAAGCAAAAATAAGTGATTTGGTTAGTCTAAAAAGCCAATCTCACCTCACTTTCGCAGACCCCAAAGTAAATGTAATCTAGAGTTAGCAATCATTTATCTTTATTCTTTTGAATTTTTTTCTGAAAGTTTTTTTCATTGGTCCTTTATTAGGCTAATACCTGGGAGACAAGGACAAGATATGTGAAAAAAATGGTCATTCGTTTAGCTTTTTTGTACCTGTTTATTTTTTTTTAACCTCTGGGGAGTATTTTATTACTTCTGGAGCAGAAATGTAAAGGTAATTACACAAAAAGAAAACGCAAGAAGAAATGAAGACGTGTGTATCATTTAAAAAAACGGTAAATTACTACTAGAAGGTCCTTTTATAGAAAAAAAAATTATCAGTCCAGTTAAATTTATCTTTCTTACGGTTTTGTATTTACCAGAGGACATGGCATCCATTTAGATTTGTAACATATAATTAAATGTTAAGGAAACGCATGCTAGTAATTTGTGAAAACGCATTTAGTTTTTTTTTAGTTAACTAAATTGTTTCTTTTCTCTTCGTTTAATTTGGAATAATATCAAACAAATGATACAACTTTAATACACTGTAAAATTACAATGTTACTCCGGAAGAAACATTGCGTAAACTGGGAAAAAGGTCTGCCACTGTGATTAAAGAGTACTCTAAGGAAAGTATGTCCAAATATTAACGAATTATGTGGGAAAAAATTACCTGATTAAACATTTGGCCAAGTTGACGTAACTTTTTTTGACTTTCGTAACGTTGCGAAAGACTTCGTTCGAAACTCAAATAGCTCTGTTTCCCCTTGAAAGCTATTTGAGTTTCGTCACTTCAATAACGAAATGTTTCTTAACTTTTGACAAAATGAACTTTTTCAAAATGAAAAAAAAATATATTTCGTTGTTTCAATTTCAAGGATTCGCGACTTCATATTCCTGAAACTTGACAAGCGCTTGTATCCCAGTATACTCAAGAACCCCTGACTAATATTATGGTTTATTTTTCAGCACAAATCCTTTTCAGGATTGGCTGGATTTAGATCCAATAAACTTTCCGTTGAGAGGCGTACGTTCTAACAACTCGGTTATTGAGACTTCAATACGCCATGTGTATTTTAAATGTACTTCTTATGCATTTTTAAAATATGAAAATCTGTAAAAATTTGCAAAACTTATATTTTTACTGTTGTTATTTTCTTAAAATTGTTGTTTATTATATGATTACTGAGTTTAAGTTAAATTTGAAATTCATATAAAAATGCAAAATTTCTAATTTAATTCGTTTGACATAACAACATCATTTGACATCACTCGTCCTACATAGCAATTTTCGATTTGAGATCAAAAATCCGTTCATGGAACAGATAAACACCAATAACACTATACAACAAAATTTCAAAAATCTTCTGCGACTGAGATGTAAGTACCCAAATCTGAATGATTTTAATTTGCTAAACACGAATATCACCTTAAAAAATGTTTGTTAGCTCTAGTTTTTGCGTTACGGTCGTTTTTAGCTTCCACACTACGTTTATAACGTAAAAAGTGGAAGGTTTTATAATCGTTCAGTCCGTCTGTCTGTCCGTCTGTCACCCACTTTCACAGAAAGAACCACAAGTCCCACAGACAAGTGGGATACGTCGTTTTAAAACAAAAAATCAGATTAGGCTACATGCCAAATTTCATTAAAAAACTTAAACTAGAAGCTTATTTAAAATTTAAATAACTAAAGTTTTAATCTACATTGAAATAACATGCAAATTCCATTTTTATTCAAATTTTCACTGTTGTCATCCACAAGTCCCACAGACAAGTGGGATACGTCATTTTGAAGCAAAAAATCAGATTAGGCTACATGCCAAATTTCATTAAAAAACTTAAACTAGAAGCTTATTTAAAATTTAAATAACTAAAATTTTAATCTACATTGAAATAACATGCAAATTCCATTTTTATTCAATATTTTCACTGTTGCCATTTCGTTAAACGTACGAGAAACTTTTGTTAAAATAAAAATAAACACTTTTGAAAAAATATTTATGTGATATAATTCGGTTTGGATTGTTGTATTATCACAATAGAGTTCTTTTAATGGTTCTATATATATGTATGAAGAAAGATGCATAGATAATTCTAACTTGGCATAAAAAAAATATGCTAAGTTTCGCTTTTATTTTTAAAGCATCAATTGTACAAATTATATATTTTTTGAACTGTAAATTAATTTAACAAACTATAAATAAGTGAATTTTCGAAAGAAATGTAAATGAGAAATTGTGGCGACAAAAATATTTATTAAAAAAGATTACATCATTATTCTTCGAACTTCAAACAAATTTAGCAAACGATAAAGTCTAATTATTAAATCTGAGAAAGAAGATTAATGAAAATAGTTAATTTTGACGTTTAAAACTTTGAATTACAAATAGCTAAATGCCCTGTTTTTATTAGAATTAAATCACATTTGCCATTCGCAACAATCGCTCCAGAAACTTTAATTATTTTAGACAATAAATTAAAATAAATTTATTTTTGCGACATCGATCAGTTTGAAATGACGTCAAATATATTTCACTACGGAATCCTTGTATGTTGATATGAAATGTTTTCATTCTATTTAAAAGCGAGGAATATGACATATTTATTCTTAAAAATATAAATTAATTTTTGCAAACGATAAGTAATAATTATTGAATTTTCGAAATAAAATAAATGAAACTAGCGAAATTTAGCTTGTAAATGTTAAATATAGAATTAATGTTGTGTTTGGCGCGTTTTTTCCTGTTAAACGCAAATATGTGGAAGCGAGTTAAGTGACAGATTCTGTTACAAACCTACTTGTTTTTTATTACATAGGATACCGCGAAATAAATGCGCGCACTAAACGCAAAATAAATTGCAGTCCATTTTGTTTGCAAAAACCATCCGAATTTTTGCTCATACAGGTTTTATTTGATATTATCAACATGGGAGGGTGGGTGGATATGATAACTTTCAAGGTTTTTGCACCCATATTAGTAGCTTTATACCCCTACGCAACATAGAATTGTTCTCACGTCAAGAGGGGCAGAAAAAAAGCGAGATAAATTCCTTGCATTTCGTAACGGGTTGTTTTAGAAGCTGTAGCATATTTAGCAGACGCATGACTATTATCCTTAATAAAACTTAAAAAAAATATTAGATACTTTGGAGCAAGGACTCTTTTGTCATTTGGGACCGGACGCAGCGTAGGAGGTATGTTTGCCTATTCAACTTTTATTATTTTTTTTAAATAACACCTCCTTTAACTGATGAGATGATCCAGAAATAACAGTCATTAACATGATTTGTTGGTTCCCACCTGATCATAAAATGCAAAATGCATCATAAATAGCATTTGTTTTTCTTTCCAGCAAATGACATTATCTCCCCCCCCCCCCTATGAACTAAAGTCACAAATTTGCTACTAACAACATACGTGAGGGGTCCAGACATTTTCCTGGTCTCCTATCTTGTAACCAAAATACAAATGATACTCCTTCTTAACTTTTAAATTGTTGCTCCTTTTTGTGCAGAAACTGATACTTGGCCGCAAATATAATAGAAGTTATTAGTGCTATTTATTCATTTACGAAGAATTACAGTTATACACTTATCAATAACACTAATTTTTTTATATTCTACTGCTTCTAAAACAATCATTGACGAAACACAAGGAATTTACTGCTCTTTTTTTGCACCTCTAGAATTAAGAACGATTGTACTTTACGAAGGGGTATTAAGCTGCTAAGATGCGTGCAAAAACCTTGAAAGTGATCATCTCCCTCCCACCTCCATGTTGATAATATCAAATATAGCCTGCATGAGCAAAAATTCGGAAGATTTTTTTAAACAAAATTGAGTGTAATTTATTTTGCGTTTAGTGTGCGCGCATTCATTTCACGTTATTCTATGTAATGAAACAAACGACCGTAACTGAAAAACAATAGCTAATAAACATTTTTAAGGTGATATTCGTGTTTAGCACGGTGAAAGTCATTCAGAATTGGGTACTTTCATCTCAGTCGCATTTTCACTGTTGACCAGTGTAATTAAACATTACAAAACAAAGTGTGCGTTTTGCTGTTTTACTATTTTCGGTAGTTCCTGTCAAATTTTCGGAAATTAAAATACCTGTTATATCAATAACAATATTTTTTTTTAATCGGGCATCCCTACGTCGTAAGTAAAAAGTGGGGAAAAATTTCGTTGGAAATTTGTTTGCATACGAATCGTCAAATGTTGCGTGATCGCGTGATAAAAGGATTGTCAAAAGCGACGAAATTCGCTTTGACGAATGAAGAATTCTCAAAAAAAAAAAAAAAATATTCTGAAAATGTGCCGTCATCACCGTGATAGCACTTTATGCTAGCTTCTATTGTATTTACGGAATAAAGTTACACCAATTGTTTAGAGAGTTGGATATTGTTATTAAAGCTAATTATTATAACCGTGAATGCAACAGTCACAATATGTATATTAAAAAAAAATATATTTTGGGTTATACACGAAGGAGAAAAAAAACATGAAATAATGTCATTTTTAAAGCACTCAATTTGATTAACTTAGTTTGCAAGTGCAAATAAAAACAATGATTTATGTGTGTATCTGTGGAAACTGGATGCCAAAACAAACTAATGAGTAATGTTTGTTCATGAAAATATAAAAAATAGTTTAGAAAAATGTACTAAATATGTGCAAATAACTGTGGCAGTATACATTGGAAATCTTGAATTTCGATAAAAAAAAATGCAATTTTTTTAGAATTAACCCCCAAGTTATAAGCTTTAAAATGATATCCACTTTATAATGAAATTCAAGAAACTTTTTTTATTTATAGCTGTTTTTCTGTTTGTACGACTTATAAAAAATTTAGTTTCGTTTTCAAAACATTTTCAATATTTGTTAGCTTGTAATTAATTCTGTAATATTTTTTAATTCTTTTTATATTAATTTAACAGTTTGATTTATTGAATGGCAACAGAATGTAACTGTGGCCTTAACTGATTTCATTTTAGGTTAAAGTAAGCTTTAGGTCCCGGATTTGGCGACATTTCAAAATTTGTCGCCAAGTCAAAATGACAACAAACCTGACGTAAGCCCACCTTGAAATGACAACAAATACTTGCCGAAATTACTAACGAAGACCGAATATTATATCTGACCAAAACGATTAAAGGAACCGGAAAAATGCCATTAACTAAACAATAATCTGGCATAAACGACCGAAGCGATATTTTGAAAAAAAATCGGAAAATAACCATCTGTTGCACGATCAAAACAAAGCTAAAAGAATAACAGGTTCTAAAGCAATGTATGATTATTTTAAATAATATTAATGCTATTTAAAAATTATATTAATGAGGAAAACGCACAAGATTAACTAATAAACTAGTAGGATAGAAACGTAACTTAATTCTCAATTCAATGGCAAACAAAATATTTATTTAAATAAAATAAACATAGAACCATCAACAAATTATTTTTAAAAAAATACATTTTTGAAAAATGAAACGTTTGATAAATATTACATACCAGGAAATTAACCGATATATCCTACGATCCTACCACGCTAAAAAAAAACGTGGATCAAAATTCCGAACATATATAATAAAAATAATGACTTAAAACGGTTAAATATATCATTAAAACTAGATCGATAATAAAAAGTCTTTACTTTTAATTAAAAACAATTAAGATCTAAAAAGATTGATATTTTGATCCACGCATCCACATTCCAGTCTACGGAAATGAAATAAGCATGGCTATTGCCTGCTTCGTGAAAAAATAAAAATAATGGTTGCCGAACTTGGACCAGGTTTTTTAGCCAATACACAGTGGAAAGGTTGCCAAACTTGGCGAATTTCGCTTAAAGCACGATATTTGGCGATCTCGCCAATTTTTTGTCGCCAAGGGTTGCCGTAAAACAGATTTGGCGGGGTTGTCAGATTGGCGACTTTATTGCCGGGGCTTATAACTTACTTTAGCCTCATTTTATTTATTTATTGTAATTTTACGAAAGCGTGAGAAATTTTTTTTCTGTTTTTCCTGAGATATTGGTCTTTGAGTATTTTATTCGGGATATAAGGAAAGAAGAGAGCTCGAACAGATTTAATCGAAAACATAATTCAAAGGTAACCGTATTCTAATGAAAAAAAAAGTTCCTGTGAAGACGTTCCAGAACTATCCAAAAGTAGAAACAGCTTGTCTTGCAAAGTTGAACAAATCACAAACATAGTGAAACCAGGTGATTCCATAGGATATTCATTTATTATGCATGGATTGTTTGAATTGATGATCGAAGTGTTTTATGTCCTACTTGCTGCACTTCCAGTCTTAGTGTAGTCAGTGACCTACAGGAGGATGGTGACGTCTCTAGAATGACAATACTGTTCGAATGTGGATATTCTATGACGGTCAATACACTTCAAAAGAATCGACAAAGTTTCGAAGTTAATCGACGCCTTGTATATGCCATGCGAAAAATGGCTGTGGTATGAGAGTGCCTCTACCTTTATGTCGACAATGAACATGCCACCCTCCTAAGTCAGCTACAATGCTCATAACAAGTCACTTCAAACGGTTGTTGAGCGATTGGGAGACGAAATTATGACTGGAGCTGCAATAAGGTTCGAAGAAGCTGGTAATTCCGCATGTGGTGTCTCGGTAGACGGAACCTGCACCGCCGAGGTACTCATCTTAAGTGGAGTGATCATACCCTATCATGACACGGGAGCTTGGATGTTGAGGTTTTATCGAAAGAATGTGTTGGTTGTCGAAAGTGGGGTCTATGACAGGCGGACCGAACATGCCTCTATGATTGCAAATCATAAATGCGCTGTCAACTACAGTGTCTTTCACCAGCTATGGAGTAGATGGCTGGCGAATTTTTAAGGTCAGGAATTAAACGGGGACTTGAGTATGCTGAATTCTACGTGATGGCGACAGCAAAAGCTAGCAACAGTGAAGAAACTGAATCATTACCAAATATTGATATTGTAAAGAAGAGTGCATTGGACACTATCAAAAGATACTTGACACAGCTCTACGGAAAACTAAATGGCCCAACATCCTGGACTCGGTGGTAAAGGGTAAACTAACCAAACGCTTAATCGCAAGATGCAAAACTCTTTTGAATAGCCTTCGAGCAACACAGATTCTTAAAGCAAATGTCGAATGCTATATGGAGTACTTTTTACCATTTATCGCAAAAGATTCTCATCCACTGCACAAGTCGGGGTCTATTGACAAGGCGGACCCGAAACATGCCTCTATGATTGCAAATCATAAATGCGCTGTCAACTACAGTGTCTCTTCACCAGCTATGGAGTAGATTGGAGCTGGGCGAATTTTTTTAAGGTCAGGAATTAAACGGGGACTTGAGTATGCTGAATTCTACGGTGATGGCGACAGCAAAAGCTATGCAACAGTGAAAGAACTGAATCATTACCCAAATATTGATATTGTAAAGAAAGAGTGCATTGGACACTATCAAAAGATACTTGACACAGCTCTACGGAAACTAAAGGCCCAACATCCTGGACTCGGTGGTCAAGGTAAACTAACCAAACGCTTAATCGACAAGATGCAAAACTCTTTTGGAATAGCCCTTCGGAGCAACACAGATTCTGTAAAGCAAATGTCGAATGCTATATGGAGTACTTTTTACCATTTATCTGCAAAAGATTCTCATCCACTGCACAACAAGTGCCCTGCTGGAGAGGAAAGTTGGTGCTCGTACCAGCGATCTAAAGCTGCTGATAAACCCTACAAGCACAGAGGTGGACTGCCGTTGGAGATAATGAAACTAGTAAAGCCCATTTATACTCGACTCACAGCCCCTGACATGCTGGAGAAGTGCCTCCACGGCAAAACTCAGAACTGCAATGAGAGCCTCCACGCTCTTATTTGGAAGCGATGTCCGAAGACGAGTTTTGCTGGACTTGACGTGGTGAAACTGTCAGTGTACGATGCAGTGATCCAATTCAATGCAGGATGTGAACCTCAACTAGAAGTGATGAGGAGAATGATGATAGTTCCAGGGAAACATATGGTGGAAGGTGTGAAAAAGAAAGATGAACAACGCATTCTAAGCTGTGAATGCAAATCTACACCAGCTGCTAAACAACGCAGGAAATACATCAGGGGCCAAAAAAAAACACCAAGAAGACCGAAATTGTAAAAGTGAAGGTCCCACATACAGAGGTGGAGACTTTAGTTAACTATTTTAACTCGAACTGTGCCCTGTGAGTGTTAATTTATTACACAAACCTTTACTCTTAACTTTAGACTCAATCTGTGAAGAACAATGATTTTCCTTCGTAAGATTTTCCATTACCGGTGATAACTCTAGTTTAAAGCAACCGATTTTTAATATTTTGGTGGCATATTAAAGCTAAGAATGCAATTCATAAAACCTACTAGAATCTTTTGTCTAGGTAAGATATTAAAATAATTATGTTACTATTAATTTGACTATTTATGTCAAAAGTACACATTTCCAATTTCCCTTCAGACAATAATTTATAACTAAAACAGTATTCAAGTTAAAATAATAAGTCTAGTAGGTTTTAATAAATACATTATTGGCTTTAAATTGCAATTAAAACTAAAGTTTTATCTTAATTAGAAGTTGAGTTATCACTGGTGGCGTAAGATACCAATTAATGTAATTAACCGTTAATTAAACAAGAAATAATAATTTTTTTTAAAAAAATTTCATGCAATTATTTTAGTTTGGTTATGTTTGTAATGTGTGTAAAATTTTATATGCCTAGATTGATAATTTAAAAAAAAAATGTTCCAACGTATACTGCCCCCTTAATCTTTTTAGCAACATTCTATGAAAACATTGTCCTTTCAATATATTTGTATTTTTTTCTTGGAAAAAGTATGTTATGAATTATGTTTTGTTGACAAAGTCAGATTTAAGTTCAGTGACATTGTTTCAAGATGGATTGTTTTCGAAGGATGTATGGTGGTGGTTTCTGGAAAGAGTAACAGTATTAAAAATTCGAGTACAGAAAACTTGCACAAAATTCCGCCTTTCATTTTTATACCTATAAATATGAACATTTTTTAGATTATGTTGCAGTTATGATTGAATTAATGATAAAAAATGAAATTCCTCTCTTTTCAATGTTGAACTGCTGACTCAAATCAGACACTGACAAATTATAAACTTGGGGGCCTATGCTCAAATTAAATTACACATAAAACGAATTTAAAAAACATGAAGTCAACATTTTATTCATAAATGAAGGTGTTAATGGAATTCAAAAAATCTTCATTAATGTGTTAAATGATTTTATCATTCTTGAACTGTTTCTAAAAAATTATTTTAAATAATTAGTAATTATATGACGAAGTATTTTACATAAAAGTAAAAATGTTTAAAAACTTAATTAAGAGAATTTTAACTTGAATAAACTAAATGAATCTGTATTCCCTGGTGCTAAAGGAATTGTTGTATTTACTGGCTTAGACTGTGCATTTGAGTTTCATCTACTATTTTATGATAGAAAAATTCCTAAATGCGCTCAATAAGTTGTACAAGTATAATTAAACATTTATCCATAAGTAGAAAGCGTATTTCTTTAGATTTTCATTGTTTTTTGTATTTTATTAAAAAAGAAAGTTTTAAATATACCCTTATTATGTAGAAGATATTGAAGTTTCCAATCGCTTAATTTCATTGACCTTAATTCGAGAAAAAGTTGAAGATGAATTTTTTGCTTTATTTTGATTTATTTTTATTAACCCTAATTTTGTATTTTTTTAAAAGTACTTTGTGTCCTTATTTCGAACTCAAAATGCACATAAATAATGAAAAGGTGTATTTCTTTCTGCGTCTAAGAACTGATAAAGACTAATAAATTTTAGACGCTAAAAGCTTAAATACTTAAGTTTAAGTATAACAATTTAGGTAAAAAATCAGATAATCGGAATAGGATTTCTTTTAAAAACCATAGTTAAAAGGAATAAAACGCCTTTGTGAAGAGCGTCAGAGGCTTTGTTTATATCAGGTTTTGATCCAGCCCAGATTCTGTCCCCAATATTAAGTGTGCATCTCTAGTGCTATGTAAATTTAACTAAAACCAAACTTATCGCTATCTTGAGGTATAGCTAGTTTCACTTTTTTCCCACGTCCCAATAATGGGTTAAAAACCCTTTCAGCCGAGTTCAGCTCTCTTTCGTTTAAATTGAATTTCTGTCAATCGCACGTGCCCATACAGCAATATTGAGTACATGGAACAACATATGTTTTTGTTCCTTTATTATTTTACTTTCTTTGAAAAATTTTTTCAACACAATTCCATATTTTTTTCTAATAAAAGGTTTTAAGTTCACCTATAGTATAGAAACATATCGTGTTCCTTTAAAAAGTGGATATATTTTGCTGAAGAAAAAGTTTTGGTCTTTTATTTCACAATAAAATGTGAAATATACGCCCTAATTATGAAATCTTTCAGTAAATAGACCTATCGAAGTTTTTATTCAGTAATACTTGCAGATAAAAAATAATGTGTAAGATTTTTATGAATGTGTGTGACATACCTTATGATGCATAGTTAGGATAAACAAACATATGAACAGAATCAGCATTGTGTCCTTTTTAGAGAACTGAATTTATAAATTACGTTATACAAAGACGCGTTACAAATAAATCCAAACATGACGACTGAACACGTTTATGCATTAAAATCGCACGTTAGGACAGTTTTTAGTGCGTAAACGTGCTACTGACGCTTTTTTGCTCCGTATTCTCACAAATCTTTTAGTGCTTTCAGACCATTTAAATTTTCAATTTATTATTTTATATTTATACTGTAAAAACAATATGTAACGCTTTAGTCATTTGTCTGTATTGTGTCATTTTGTGTAACGTTATACTAATTTTGGAGTAAGCTTACTAAACTTTAAATATGTAAGGAACGTTCCACAAAATGTTCTGTAACCCGGCGCAACTTTCCACAGAGTGCAAGCGCACGAGAAATCAAAAATGTTGTGAAACATAAAGGATTATGAATAGCTGCGGATTCTGAGTAATCGGTAAAGTGACGTGCTTGTAGTCAAAAGTTTACAACGTCTACACTCTTAAAACAAACGAGCGGTTTTAACTCAGTCTGAGTTAATTTCCACTCCTTTCCGTGCCGAAAATGCACTTCCCCTATAGGAGTGGATTTCACTCTTTTGTTTTAAGAGTGTAGTTCAGTTAAATTTTATAGATTATTCAACCTGAAATACATTTTATTTAGTTTACAGATAGAGGACATTAAAAAAAAACCTAACATAACACAGTTCGACGTCAAAATAAAGAAAAGTACCGTTATGCAAGTGATAGTTGGTTAAAACGTACTAGGCTGAGTAACGCTTCTAGCAATGCATCAGAAGTTTATGAGATTTCTATGCCTATAGATGTTTTAAGTATTTCTCCCTCCTAGGTAGTAGGCCTTCCATTTTGTCAAATGTAGACAACCCAATACTTGAACATCTGAGACCTTTTAAAAAGGAAAGACCTGGGCAGCAAGAAAGGAAAGAAAAAGAGGAAGTCCGAAATTCCTCCTGATTCTTTGGTTATAGAAGCCCTCAAGGCAAGATCAGTTAGAAGCGTACAAGTAATAAATATTGGCAAAACCGAACAAAAAGAAGAACTTACTTAAAATTTACTAGTTTCAATGGTAGCTTAATAAGAAGATATCAAATAATAGATGAATGAAAAAAAAACCTACAACAATAAAAAAAGTTAGTACACTCTGTAGAAAGGAAAAGGGTGTGGCGAGCCACCAGCCTGGATCTCAAGTTCTACTAAATCTCAAGTTCTACATCTACCTTTTTCTCTAACCCTCAAACAAACCAAAATAGTATTCCACCAAACTTAAATTTAATATATCCATTCATATTTTACAATAGCTAATTCTTTTATGCAAATAATCATGTTTATTTAAACCCTGTTAAAACCCCTTGTACTTGTCGTTCCCTAGTTGTTCACACGGTGACCTGAGGTGATAGCGTGCGAATCGAATTTCTTTGGTCTTGAAGGAAGCTCTTCGGGCAGTTAGTTTTTACTTTTTGCTTGCTTAAGTATTTAACTTGCATTGTTTTGTTATCGTCTCTTTCTTGCCAAGTCAGGTATTTATAATTTTTCTCCTTTGTTGAGTAGAGAGGGGTTCCGCCCCCTCTGGTTTCTTCCCTGCCAAGATGGCAGGTTCATCTGATGGAAAAATGGATTTTACAGTCTCGAACCTCAATCTTATAAAACCCCAACTTCGTCATAAAGACGTTGTTGACATTTTGTTTAATTCGGGATTTACCGGAGAATACATAGTTACAATTAAAGGTAATACTGGAATTCCTAAATCTCTCCCTAAACTCCTGAAGGATAATATCTCACTTAAAATCACTCAACCCAAAAAGATAGAAAGTGTTAGACACACTAAAACTGGCTTAATTTGCTCAACATATGATCATACAACAGCTAAGGAACTTCTCGACATTAAACTTCTGCTTTCAATACAAACCACCACAGAAATAAACAATTCCAACTTCACATCTAGATTTGTCCTCCACAATATTCCTACCGACATCTCCCTCGACGAACTCAAATCTGAAATTGAATGTGAAAATAACCTAATAGTTTTTGAATGTCGACGATTCACCAAAAAATCATCTGGAGGTTTCTCCCCCACGGAATCAGTCCTTATCCCAGTGATCGGCACAATTCTGCCGCCAAAAATAAAACTATTCTATGAAATTAAATACATCTCCTTATTCATTGATAGACCTAGAATCTGCCTAAACTGCTGCTCATTTACCCATCCCACTAAATACTGCACCGAACAAAAAAAATGCTCCAACTGCGGCGAAAACCACGATAGAGCCACTTGCAAAAATCCATCCAAATGCCCAAACTGTGGAGGTTTACATAACGCTCTAAGTGATGAATGTGCCAAAAAAATTGAGGAAGCGAACTTTTTAAAATTCAAATGTGAAAACCGGTTATCATTTTCAGAAGCACGTAAATCATATCAAACTTCAAACAATAGCTACGCAAAATTACCCAACCAAAAGAAGATCTATCCCAGTTCATTTCCCGAGATGAATTCACAAAAAGTCTGTCTGATTTAAAAACAAACTTTGAAAATACAATTGTTAACGCTCTTAAAGAGCAGGCTAACACTCTATTCCAAATGTTTTCTTCCATGATACAGCAATTCACCTCAAGTTCTACCCCTTCTATCCATGATATCTCTTTAAAATCCGAGGTACCTCCCACCAGCCCCCCAGACAGTAAGAAACAAAACACAAAATCAACTCCACATATTCCTGTTCCTTCCAATACCCCAACTACATCTCCCTTTACTGGTCATTCCAACACGCCAACTGCACCTTTTACCGTTCCATCCAACACTCTGCTTTCGTCTTCCTTTATAGCGTCATTAGACGACAAATCCAAACCAAACAAATTCAGTACCCCTTCAATGAGTAGAAATCTCGACTTGCCCAATCCTGATCAATTTTCAAGTTAATGTTTTTTTTTCTGCATTCAAATATCATTCGATTACCTTCTTCACCTTGCTTAGTTTTTAAAATGGCCCACTTTTTCGCTTTCATTAGTTTTTTTAAAGTTATTAGTCGTTTTTCTTATAGTTTGCTTATCACTTTGTTTACCTTGTGTAGCTAGAAGCTTATTTATATCCTTTTTTAATGTCTGCACCTCATAACTTAAAAATTGTGCAGTGGAACACTCGTGGGCTGCTAAACAAACAACATTGGCTGAAAAGTGAAAATTTTCCTGATTTTGATATCCTTGTGTGCCAAGAAACCCTTTTAAAACAACATTTAAACTTTAACTTATCTGGTTATATCACTTACAGAGAGGATCGTCCCCTCCCCACTAAAGGTGGTGGACTTATTATTTCCCATAAAAAAGATCTTTCTAGCTCCAGAATCAACCTTCAAAATCAATATAGCAATGACATTGAAATCATGGCAGTCAATATTGTTTCTCCATCTTTTAAAATTACCATAATCAATATTTATTCCCTTAAGTTCAGATTTTCTGAAACCTGGCTCAATAGTTTAGTTGATCAACTTATTCCACCATTTGTTATTATGGGAGATTTTAATATCAACCATCAATCATTGGGATCCTCTGATAATTCTGTCGATGGTGAAAGGGTGGTCGACTGGATTGTTAGTAATAACTTAAATATTCTCAATACCCACCTACCTACTAGAATTTCAAATAATTCCTCTTCCCTTTTAGATCTTTCCATAGTGTCCCCAGATTTATATATTTTTTGCTCACATAAAATTATTCAAGATTGTAATTATTCACTTTTGATAGCGACCATCTTCCTATACAAATTTTAATTAATAATAACAACCCCATTGATGTCTCATTTCGCAAAGTTATCCTCTGGAAAGATATTGAAAAACATTTTAGTTCAAACCCTTCAACTCCTCCACATATTCAGTCTTATAGAGATTTTCAGGAATTTTGCACAACTTTAGTCAAGAAAAATTCGAAAGAAATTAAAATCAAGACTAAGAAATTTGGCCCTTGGTGGAACTGCCAATGCAGCCTCTTGCAGGGTCAGAAAAGAAATTTTTTTGGATAGCTCGCAAAACTTTAAACTTATCAGCCTGGATTCAATTTAAAAAAACTTCATAAAAACTCAGAAACCTGGTAAAAAAACTTAGAGAGACTTTTGGAGCAATACATGTGAGGAAGGAGCAGACTAAAAAAAAATCTTTAAAATTATTAACAGTATACATAATAGAACCAATCTACCTCCTCAAAATAATCTAATTATTACCTCTAATAATAGTACAGTATCTGACTCAGGCATACAATCTAACCTTTTTGCTCAACACTTCTCTGATCAAAATGACATGGTTCCTATCCCTTACACTTTCACTGAGAGTGATTACAATTCAGAATATAATAAAAATTTCACCCTCACCGAAATTCAAAACGGTATCAAATCACTAAAAAACACTTCTCCAGGAAATGACCAGATTAGTGCAAAATTTTTAAAACTCCTCCCACTTTCTTACATTGATACTCTATTAGAACTTTTCAACGGCATCTGGAACTCCAATGAATTCCCATACGAATGGTCGGTTTCAAAAGTTATCCCAATTCTCAAACCTGGGAAACCTTCACAGGATATTTCCTCTTACCGTCCCATTTCGCTTACTTCAGTTTGCTGTAAACTCTTCGAAAAAATTTTGCTTTCACGTATCATCAGGTTTACTGTCTCCTCAAAATTCCATAACAACCTTTGTGGTTTCATTCCTCATAAAGACTGCAACTATGCACTGTCCTTAATACATCATAAGATAACTTTGGCAAAAAACGAAAACAAATACTGTTTTTTATTAAACTTGACATTACGGCAGCATACGATACAGTGTGGAGAGACGGGTTAATGGTAAAAATTCTTAGCCTAGGCATCAGAGGCAAAGCTGCATTCTTCATCCACCGTTTCTTAAGTAATAGAAGCATTTTTGTTGCCTGGAGGAACTCTCTCAACCCTTTCCCTGTAATCTAGGAGTCCCACAGGGGGCGTGTACATCTCCATTTCTGTTTTCCATTTACATACATGACATCTTCGAAGTCATCCCTGATGAAGTTGATTGCTTAACTTATGCAGATGACATTTTTATTCTTCACAGTGACAAAGACCTCAACAGATTAATTTTTAAAATTCAGTTAACTCTCAATAACATAAATGATTGGTGCAATATCTGGAAATTAAGTATCAACCCTTCAAAATGTGAAAGTATTAATTTTTCAAACAAAATGGTGAAAACTTCAAATTGGTTTCACTTCAATAATCAACCTATCCCCACAGTCGACAATATTAAAATTCTGGGCATTATTTTCTCTACAAGTCTAACTTTCAAACATCATTTCAACTACTTAAAGAAAAAATCTATTAAAAAACTTAATGCCATCAAAGCTATAGCTTCTAACTCTTGGGGCACTAGGACCTTCCATCTCATAAAAATAGTTAACTCTGTTATTAGAAGCTCACTTGACTATGGTTGCCCGATTTTCTTAACCTCCTGTAAGTCTGATTTACAAAACTCGAAATCATCTACAATCAGGCCATCAGGATTGCAACTGGTCTTCCTCGCTGGACTCCAATTCCAGTTCTCCTACAGGAGGCAAGGGTTTCTCCTCTGTTTTATAGGCACCTCTTTTTAGCTCAAAATTTTTATCTCAAGCAGTTTGCATGTCCTAAATCTGATCTCCCAAATATTTTTTCGAATCTAGCCAAAGTGAACCGTCTTCAACGTCCCATTACCCTGGGAAAACACCTCAGCGACCTCGCTGTCAAGTTAGGTATCAACACAAATTACATTCTCTCCAAAGAATTCCCGAGCCCTAAAAACAACAAGTTCCGAATTCATTCACATAGCTATCCTTTTCAGTCCAAAGATCTGTCGGATTCCACAATTGCTAAACTTTTCTTAGAATATAAAAACCAGTTTAGTGAATCCACAATTTTTATCTCAACAGATGCCTCAAAAACAAATAGCTCATGCAAAATCGCTGCCATTGACTTTGCTAATAATAGTACTGTTTCAGGTAGTATTTCAAATATAAACAGCATTTTCACAGGTGAAATTCTGGCTCTTATCGTAGCAGTGATTTCTTATGTTAATTCAGATTCTTCATACGTTATTTTCTCTGACAGTTTATCCACGATTTCGGCCCTTCAGTCAATAAATCTAAAATCCAATAGTGCAATCATTACTCTTCATAACCTCATTCTGTCTAAATGTGACCTGTGTAAAAGCCTCGATCTTGTCTGGACTCCTGGTCACAAGGGCATCTTGGAAAATGAAAGAGCAGACATTGCAGCTAGATTGGCCCCAGACAAAGTTATCCTTGAACTGGTTTCACTGGAAGATATCTCTCAGACCTTAAAAACCATTTCCTTTAAAGAAGGCCTCAAGTTCTGGATCGATAGTAAATACTCCTCATCTTTTAGCCATTTGTCATCTGTCAAAGCAAAGCACCTGCTTCTCCCACCTAATAGAAAATTTGATGTCTTGCTATCTCGTTTTCGAACGAGAACTTTCCCAACAAATTCTAAACTACATAATCTAGATCCTAATATTTCACCTGACTGCCCTTTATGTAAAGTTCCGGAAACTATTGATCATGTGATTCTCTCGTGTGATCGATTCAATTCATCTAGAGATCGGTTCAGAGAAAAAATGGGGATTCTTCCACTCTCATTTAGTTGGATTTTTGATCTATCCGAAAGGGCTTCTTTTAAGACGTACGCAACGATCAAATTCATAAGTGATATCCTAAAAATTCTTCCACCTTAGGTCTTTTTTCGTGTTTTTTTTACAGGGTTTTTTCTCCTCCCGGACGACTGAGATGAAGCAGCCTTTGGGCGAGCACAAATCTCATTTCAATCAAATCAAATCAAATCAAATCAAGTTGTTCACGCGCATTAACTGGTACATGTAAATCGTAGTTCTTGATGATGTAAATAAATTGTCTTAATTCACCTTTTACAATTTCCTGTCATTAATGATTGAAATTATACCACTACCACCATAAGCAGTCTCTCACAACCTCTGAGTAGTTCATGGAAGCCTAATATACATATCACCTTATGCTACTTCCCCGAGCCGGCTTCAAGTGGTGACCCGTCTTCGCGAACTTCAAGCTGCTTTTAATCAACAGTGGTAACTTTGTTGGCTGATGGAGAAGAATCCCCCGACGCTAGTACACTCAGTAACCAATTTTTGTCCGGAAACACTGAACTAGCCCGCGTTGCTTTCAAAGCACCACCATTCTGGAAAGCTAATACGGAATTATGGTTCATTCAGCTTGAATCTCAGTTTTTCACATCTGGTTTAACGAACGATAGTACTAAGTTCCACTCTGTCGTTGCTGCTATTGATACCGACATTCTAACTTATGTGAGTGATTTAGTGCGTACCCTAGTAGCATTGTTTCTCGAAATTTGCTCGATCGATCATCGATCGTTCATCGGATTCAGCGAAAACTCACCGGTGATCGCATCCGTAATGTACGTTTCATCGGAAAACTATGACGAATCGATATCGCAACGATAAGAAACCGAAAAATGTGGCTTTTTTATTTTAGTACATACAAATTGCGTTAAATTATTTCGAAAACTTCATATACGAAAACTATTATATTTAAACTGGTAATAGTTATATTTTATTTACTTACACACAAAATTTTTAATTACGTGCAAAGAGAATATTTTTACTGTGTGATAACTATTTCTTTTATTTACTTGGAAATTAATTTTTAACTTTTTGGCCATGATTAATTTTTGAAAAACTTAACTTAAAGAAAATAGATTTTTGAATAAATATATTATGAGCCAAACAACTTTTCAATACGTAAGTTACTAAGAGTTATTTTTAAATTTAAGATATGTCTATTAGTACTGTTAACTTAAATTAATATTTAAAAGGAAAAAATCAAAATTAAAATGTCTTAATCAATAACATAAAACTTCTTTAACGATCAACCTTTTGACCTCTTTATTTAAACTCTAATATAGTGCAAGTGTCGATAGCCGTGAGGTCTAACGCACGGTTCCAGTTGCAAGTCAAAAGTGCGGAGCCCGAGGTTGGGAGTTCTGTCCCCCAGCTGAATTCGAAACGAGTTGAATTCTACCTGACTAACAGAAAAAAGTAGTGTCGCCATCTCGTTTAAAACTTTTGTACTAACATGTCGTAAACTGTTCGAAATTCCATCGGCCGATGAGATTTCGATTACTACTCATCGGATTCTTATCGATTTCTTCTTGACACTTGATCGGAATCTCATCGGAAAAACTCATCCTAGGCTGCTCGATCGAGCGGACATAACCGAGCAGTTATCGAGCAATCGGGCAATTTTCAGCGAAAATCCGATATTCGAATTCTCATCGGCTTACCGGTGAACGATGAAAATTCGATTATCGGTCGATGAAAAGTTGCTACTAGGGTAGTCCCCCGGATAGTAATAAATACGAAACTTTAAAACAGAATAGTAGGCCAATTTTCACAAAGTGAAACATCTTGTTTACGGAGTTTGCTACAAGAAATACAACTAGGAGATAAAAAACCTTCTCAACTTTTACGCGAAATGAGGGATCTCGCTCAAAATAAACTTTCTGATGACATGCTTTGTCAATTATGGAAACAAAGGTTACCTTTGCATTGTCAACAGATATTGTCTGTAAGTACCCAACCTTTGGACTCTCTAGCTTCACTAGCAGATAAAATAACTGAAGTTTCTGGACTAACACCTCAAATGTCAGAAATTCGTGATCAACCATCTTGCTCATTAGAACTATTGCAAACACAAATCTCAGAATTGCAAAAAAGTGTTGAACGGCTTTCACGTGCTCGTAACAGAAACGATTCACCTCGTGGCAGGGACAGTTCACCTCGTAGCAGGAATTCGAGAACTAGATCATGGGATCGCAGACATAGGTCTCCAGCAATCGTTCAAAAATATCCTAATTGTTGGTATCATTTCAAATTTGGGAATAACGCACGATATTGTGCTAAGCCATGCAGTTTTTTGGAAAACTAGTTGGCCCATTTGTTTCGACGACAACGGATGGCGGCCAACAGTCAAGTCGTCTTTTTATTCTTGATAAAGTTACGGGTAACGTTTTTTGGTCGACAGTGGAGCATGTGTTTCTGTTTATCCTAAAGGTCCTACACGTGTACTCGATTCCAAAGATTTTTTTTCTTTACGCTGCTAACGGTTCTATAATTTCAACTTTTGGCACCCGCAGGTTAACTTTAAATCTAGGACTTCGCCGTGCTTTTACTTTTGAATTCATTATTGCGGATGTTTCCAATCCAATTTTGGGAGCCGACTTTCTAGAACGCTACGGACTTCTTGTAGATGTACCCAAACGCCGGCTCATAGACGACCTAACTTCTTTATCCACCCAAGGTCAAGTTAAACCTACTGATACATTTGGACTGACTACCATTTCTAATGATATGCCCTTTTCCGATTTGCTTAAACAATTTCCAGAAATTACTAAACCTAACTCAAACGATTCGCCTAAAAAACACTGTGTTACTCACTGTATTTTAACAAAGGGTCAACCCGTGTTTGCTAAAGCTAGGCGTTTATCACCGGAAAAACTTGCAGAGTTAAAAAAGGAATTCAAATCATTGTTAGATATGGGGATAATTCGACCTTCTAATAGCACATGGGCCAGCCCCATACATATGGTTCGTAAGAGTAACGGGGAATGGCGTGTCTGCGGGGACTATCGACGGTTAAATTCAATCACTGAACCCGACCGGTACCCAATTAGGCACATCCACGATTTTTCACTACAGTTAGACGGCAAATCTATATTTTCAAAACTGGATTTGGTCAAAGCTTACCACCAAATCCCGATGGATCCGAACGACATCTGCAAAACAGCAGTTATAACACCAATCGGCTTGTTTGAGTACGCAAACATGTGTTTTGGCTTGCGCAACGCTGCGCAGACTTTTCAAAGATTTATAGATTCAGTTTTGAGTGGACTAGACTTTTGTTTTGCTTACCTCGACGACGTTTTGATTGCTTCTCGAAATGAAGACGAGCATAGGGAACATTTAAAACGAGTATTTCAAAGATTTTCCGATTATGGAATCGTAATCAATGTCAATAAATGTATTTTTGCAGTAAATACACAGCCATTTTTGGGTTATCAAGTTTCAGCCGAAGGCATTTCACCCTTAAAAGAAAAGATCGAAGTTCTAGTCAATTATCCTAGACCCAAAACAATTGATGAATTACGACGATTTTTAGCCCTTTTGAACTTTTACCACAGATTTACACAGATTTTACCCCATGCCGCTGAAAAACAAGCTATTTTGCACGACTTCATTAAAGGAAAGAAAAAGCGAGATAAGACCGCTATTGAATGGTCCGAAAGCTCAATAAAAGCTTTCGAGACATGCAGGTAATCTGTTTCGCAAGCAACGCTTTTGTTTCATCCTAAGGTCGATGCAACTTATTCTTTGTTGGTAGATGCCTCTGAAATAGCGATTGGTGGCGTACTGCAGCAAACTCATTCAAACGTAGTACAACCACTAGCATTCTACTCAAGAAAATTAAGGGGACGCGGTACCTAAGAAATCAAATCCAGTATTTTTATCACTGGCATGCAAATTTAACTTTTTTTACAAAGAACTAACTTTCAGTAAACATATCCAGAAAATAAATAAATATTGAAACAGAAGTTTTTTTTTTAATTTAAAAAATTAAAAATATTTAACGTTTTTTCGAAATGCTACTCCTCCTACAATTTAAAGAATTTTCAAAAAAAAAATTTTGCAAAATGTTCCCACAACATCTATTAATAAAAGTTGGTATGGATTTAGAGCTATCAATTAAAGAAGAAATGTTATGTAGCTTTAAGTATAAAAATGCCCAAAAAAATTTAAAAAATTTAAATTTTCAACTTCAACATTTTTTAAAAAAAAACTATCTACAATAGACCTTATCCCATACCAACTTTTGTTAATCATATATGTCCTAACACAGGATAAAAATTTTGGAGCTCTACATTTATTTATCTAAAAGCCTTAGGGATTTAACCATTACACAAATTGAAAAAAATCAAACTGAGAAAATCAACATACCGTTTACACAACCATTTCACCAAACCACCACACCATTTTTCCGTAAACCTCCACCATTATAAAGAATTCCTTCTTTTTTTGCTATTTCTTTAGATCGCAACAATCTTGCACGCTTAATTAATTTCTGGGCAGCCCTAAATTTTACATTGTTTTTTCTCATTCTTAAGTAGGTCTTTCGTAAATCCCTTGAAATGGTTTGATTGTTAGAAAATCCATCAAGCTCTTTTCCATATTCTTCACGGAATTTTCGAAGAGCATTTGAAGTTCCAGCATTGAATGTTGCAATGGCTTCACAAACTGCTATAGTTACTCGAGAAATAGAGGCACAATTTTCTTTGGGACATTTACTCCATATTACTGAGTGCAAGCTTTCGTTTGCATTTTGTGTAGCACAACGTAAGCAACGCTGCAGTATCTCGTCGGAGGCTAATCGTTGATAGATTGGCAAAATCATGGGCACGTGTTTTTCCAAAATTGGAGTTCCAACGTTATCCTTATGTCTTCCAGGTTTCTGACCGCGAGCTTCTGCAGCTTGGAAAAAACAGCAACTATTTTCACCCTTGGGACATTTATTGTGCTGAGGTTTATCGTCTGTGGAAATGCAGTGGTACAATGATGCATAAATTGCTGTCTTCATGTTATTTATGTTATCTTTATTATTAATAATTGCATTTTTATAGTATTTCGACAGTTTCTGAATAGTAGTATTTGACAAACTTCCGTGCTTTTTACCGCCCAGTGTCACCCCTCTAGAACGCCACTCCTTAACACATTTTAGGAGACCTGTGCGCAGACGCTTGCTTACGTGGTTTAGGCATTCTTCCTTCTTCAAAACATCCTTATCGAAGACTTCAGCTTCTGTGAGAGCCATGAACGCTTTCGAGTCTCCGTCCGACAGCATTGTAGTGTATCGAAGACCTCTCTCTTCAGATCGCTGCCACAACTGCAAAGCTGATTGCACCTCCATGCCGCCTGATGATCCAGTATGATTTATCGAGCATTCTGGTTTGTGGCCTTCATACCATATGAAGAATTCAGGGGAAGTTCCTCCTAAAGCGGCTTTAGTTTGTTCGCAATGTGTGCACCGCTTGGACATCACTACATAGTCGACGACGAATCCAGTTAGAAGATCGATCACACATGCAACGCCAATATTAGATGAATGGCCCCGCGTTAACCAGGTACCATCATACGATACAGCAATATCAACAATATCATCAGGATTTTTACCGTGTGATTCTTTCACTTTCAAAATTGTTTCTCTAAGATGAGTTTCAGTCGATTTGACATAGTTGTCGAGAATAAGTTTTTTGTAGTCGTTGAAAGTTTTGCTGGACATTCCTTCCATGCTTACCTGCGAACAGAAATTTTCAAGTGCCGCGAAACCCTTTCCAAAACTCAGGAAGGATTGGACAATCCTATAGTTGATATCAGAATGTTTTTGTTCATTGTTCAGACGTGAAGAGGTAACAGTCTTGTTCAAAATTGTACATTTGTCGCAAACTACTTTCAACTCATGGGAAAACCCTTTCTTTTGACCGAACTCAATCCTTACAGAATCCCCACCACATAATTTACACTGCAGTCCAGCTAAAAGTCCGGTAAGTTTGTTCGATTCAATTATTATGTACTACGGCTTCACTGTTTTTGGTTTCAATTTCACTGATATTTGTGTTCAGTTGGCTTAGTCTCAAGTTTGATACAGGTGGAGTTTTGACAAGATCAACATTAGTAGAAGAAGATAGGTCTTCGCACCATCTTTTTGTTATGTTCTGATGACTAGATGCATTTTTTCTTTTTCGACGAGGCATAATTAATATCTTACAATATTCAAATAAAGAAGTTCACAAATCTTTGAAGAATAATTTCATCCAAATGTAGTTTCGGTTTTCGACTTCAAAAATCAAAAAATTACTTAATTTTATCAAATTTCGAAATCATGCTTGCAGAAAAACGTTGTAGAATACAAATATAAACATTCGAAAACCGTCACAGTTACAGTAAAACTAGAAACCTGCTCAAAATATAAAATAGTATTTGTTTAGTTTGGATGAAAGTTTTGTCTGCAATGGGCTTTCAGAATGGGTGTCAAAATTTGGGATAGGCTCAGAAAAAGTTTAATAACTTTTTTTCTGTTTAAGATATCATTTCAAAATTTTGAAATAATGTTCACAAAGAGTTAGTTAACAAACTACACTAAAAATTGAAAAATCGATATTTTTGTCATTTTTTGGGTACCGCGTCCCTTTAAATCCAGCGGAAAGTAAATACAGCACATACGACCGCGAACTTTTGGCCGCGTATTGTGCAGTCAAGCATTTTAGGCACATGCTTGAAGGCCGAGACTTCAAAATTTTTTCTGATCATAAGCCACTAACTTTTGCTTTTCAAAAGAATAGTGTAAATTGTTCTCCACGCCAACAAAGGCATTTAGAATTCATTAGCCAGTTTACAACCAGTATTTGTTATTTACCAGGATATCAAAATTGTGTCGCTGATGCATTGTCTCGTATATCCGAGGTACAAGTGCCTAGTAATATTGATTACGACGCTATGGCTAAGGCGCAGTTACAGGGTGAGGAGTTAAAACGTTTGCTTAATTCTAAAACTGGTCTTGAATTAAAACCTCTCATTGTACCACAAACCAGTTCAAAGCTAATATGCGACACATTTCATTTGGAACTGTACGCCCATACGTCCCTACTGACTTTCGTCTTAGTGTCTTTTTAGCTCTCCATAACCTAGCGCATCCTGGAATAAAGTCGACGATCAACACAATCCGCCAGAGGTTCGTCTGGGATAACCTGGCCAAAGATGTAAAGACCTGGTGCCGCACGTGTACAAAGTGCCAGCGGAACAAGATTCAACGCCATATTTCTTGTTCGTAAAAACCGTAACAGTGTTAGTAATTAGGTTGAGGAGGATCGAAAAATACTATAACAAATATATCATTACTTTATTGTTTGTAAGGAAATTCATTATATTAATTAAATATATTTTATTTAGAAATGTTTTTAAACCTTTCGATTTCTTTAAATCGATTGGTAAACTCTAACACAAAGTAGATGACAAAGAGTAGACTTCGCAAGATGACTCCGACAATCTTAAGCTGTGTCTAACTATTTTCTAAAGAAAAATTTTCGTCTAGACTTTCTTAAAGTTCTTAGAGAAAGTTGTCCTATTTGTCGTTTTACGATAGAAACAGAAACTCGTTTAATGTTGTGAGAACTTCCGATGAAAACGCTTCGTGCTTTTAGTGTCTTCCGAAGTACAATTCAATGGGGATTGTTTGGGATCTTTTAGTAAATTATTTCGCAGTTTCTCTGCTGGTTAATTATAGAAAGTGACCTGGATACTTGGAAAATGTTGATATTTTGAAAAAGCAATCCGTCGAAATTTAGGAAACTAGTTTGGTATCGAATCAAGAAGAATAGCAATTGTATAAAATGAAAGCAATGCATTTTAAATTGATTTTAAAAGGAATTGCAACTAGTTAGGCAGTAAAAATTATAAGCACATTAACTCGAGACTAACACAATAAAATCTATGCTAGATAAAACCTTAAATTAGAGAATTACATTATTTCCCTTCCAAAATAATCTATTTACTATTAGTATTTGGTATAGCTCATTGAATTTTGCTTTTCAGTTAGTAGAACCTTAATTTAGACATTTATGCCTAATAATTTTGAATTCCAACACATGAGTTAAACTTTAAATTTCAATAGAAAAATATTGCTAACTGATTTAACTTGCACTAGTACCATTTATTAATGATATATTTTTAAGTAGTTTCTTTCCGTTGCATTTATATTTTCAATGGACAGACCCCGAAAGACTTTTTTTGTTTTTTATGCTGGTATCAGTTTATTTTAGTTTTTCTTTTGATAAGAAAATCCAAAATTTAGCTAGTTAGCACCATTTGTGGCCCGTGTTTTAAAAGCGTAATTTTCAGTCATGAATATAATTTAGCTGCCGATTTCTAGCGTCATGGATAGTAAATGATTAATATTTTAAAAACGGTGTAGTATATAAAATAGTAGCAATTATATACTCGTAGTTTAAGAATATTGCTCATATTTGTTTCAAGTGTTCAAACCGTTTAAAAACTTGACGGATTTGCTAATTATGACGTCCTAGGCTAAACATTCTGTGCTGGACTAGACGCGAATTTCGGTAAAACGGTTAGTATCAAATGCTGTATTTTGTAAGTTTATTAGTAATTATTATGTAAGTATAACTTTACACAGAAGATAGATAATGTAATCGTTTATTAAAAAACTCAAACTTTAAAAGTAGTTAGTAACTCTTAATCAAAAATCAAATTGGTGCTGTTTCAATTGGCTATTTTGTCTGGTACAAAACATAATTGTATTATTAGTAACATAAATATTGATCAATGGGTTTTTTACGAGCATTAATAAAGGGAGATGTTTCGAAATCGCCGTTAAATATAGCTAGTCCGGCAAAAATTCATTTTAAGTTATTAAATTCGTTGTTGCGTAAATATTTGAAACAGCCATGTTGTAAAAAAATCGAAACTTTCATTAACTGCTTCATTTATTTTGCCCTTAAGTCGTTTATAGTTGCCTCTCTTTGTTTGTGTTAATTTGCTATTTAAATTTAACCTTTAGTTCTAGTCATTTAAAGTATGTTATTTCCTTTGACTTTCAATGTTTTCGCCTTCCTTTATGTTTGCGTTGTTTCGAGGGTTTCAACTTACGTATAAAAGCATTAAATGAGCGCACAGTGGGGCAAAAGGGGTGAAAACCTGGCCAAAATTCTGTAATTTCTCCAATGGGCTAAAAACATCATAATCAGGTATTTAGTATGTTTTTAGAAGTGTGCAGCTCTAATTTCAAATATTTAAAGTAATTTAGACTGAAATTATCACATTTGGTTCATTTATTTAAACCCCTAATAAAATGATATTTTTATTTAAATAATTGTATAAAATTAATAATATCCGTTTTCAAGGAATAATAAGAACTAGTATTTAATTTAAAACTCAATTTACTATATTAATAAATCTAAAAATTAAAATCTTATGCAAAGAAATAAATCATTCATACCTTATCGTACGCACATTCGCATGTCACACCCTTATAATTCATGAATACAGTAGAGAAAACACTATATGATTTCTAAAATATTGTTGAATTCTTTGGATCCACAAAAATAACACCTCTACGGAGACGTGGTAAGATGTAAATGCATTACAAATTTTACCATCCATCATTCTAAATATAATATTATGATTAATTTGTAGACTTAAGTTGTTTAATATTACTATTGTTGGAATGAGATTGTATAACATTTGGTTTTCGGTGCACTCTACTATGTGTTTTGCAAATTCTGCTGATTCTTCTATAAACTGTATAAGTATTGGATGATAGAATCGAGGTGATGCTGGTCTAGGATTCTTCCAGATTATATTTTTTAGATCATTATCTTCGAAATACAGTTCAGTGGTACATTCGAAATAAGAAATCTATTCGAATCTGAAGATTTAGTGGATTTGAATTTCTGTTTATATTGGCTTTGACTTGAGCTGCCATCATATCCCTATTTTGAAATAAGTTTCAAACATTTTAACTGCTCATATTAATAATTGCTCAAATCAATCAATGTGCAGTCTATTATTCTTTGAGCTGTATGGTCTAAAAGAGAACATTCACTTCAACCTTTAGATTTTCGACTTCATAGGAGATGATTTCAGGATAAATGTTTTTCTTTGCTTTTTGTATGACTTTGTACCAAGAAAATATACTTTTTGAGTGACTTCTGATATTTTCATATTAGTGCCTGGTTAATTGAGCCTCATTAACAAAGACAAGGCTCCATCAACTGAGATAGTTTCAGAAATTTCTGCACATAGCTATACTTTTTCAGAAAAAGATTTGCGGTATTCGAATGCTTTGAACGGGGAACTATAAATATCGTATCTTTTATGAATTTAGAAGCATATATCTCACCAATAGCTCTCAAAGTCATTTGTGCTACAGAAGCTAAAGTTCCTGGAGCGTATTTTGTACGTAAATGTTTCGTTTTCCTTTGTTTTGGCCTTTTGCTAGTTTCCAGGAAACCAGATGATGGCCGTCCTAAACCTTTGTTCGCAAAAAATGGCTCGAGAATTTTCTCATCTAACCACTTCTTATTTTTAAAAAAAAATTGCGTTACTCTATTAACCATTAAAAACTCTATATACGGCTGTCCATATCGTTTTAGATGTTTTACAAAATGACTGTGCAGGTTTTTTCGATTTTAATGTAAGATATTTACGGGCATATTGTCATTTTTTAAGTTCAAGTTCCAGTAACTGTACTTTATTATTGAAGGGCGATTTTGGAGGTAATCTTGAAAGCATTTTGTAGAATTTCCTCCTTTTTATCTATATGTGAACTACTTGAAGACCAAAATTGGAATTTTTTTCGAGAATGTTGCAGAAAATTTACGGAACGTTATTCTTTAATAGAGCGCAATATGCTTAACACTGAGTTCGGCTGTAGTGTGCTTGGTAGACTTATGTTAATGAAAAAACGTAAAGATCCAAATTCAGTAACTAATTTAATGTTGCCACTTTTAAGTGATAAACAACTTTATGATGGATGTCAAATGAATAAAATATACAAAAGGATCTGAAAAAACTCTTATGAATTTAACATTAAACTAGTCACAAAAAATTTAATAAAATTATTGAATATCTGCCAAATCAAATGCACCCAACATAAGGTTATTGTCAAAATATGACATTACTTTATCTTGAATAATTCATAATAGTCATTAAAAAATATTAAACTGAGTGATATTTCAATGTTTAGAAAACAAAAGCCATAGTACACATTATTTGCACATTTGACCATTGAAACTTTAAAGAAATTATGCCTTACATATTTTGAATTTTTAGTCAAAGTGCGAAAACGTGCAACAGGTGAAAACAGTTTTGAAAACAACAATGTAAAAGGTTTCAAACTGCGTAGTAGTTTTTAGGTAACAAGGCGTAACTATATAAAAAATTTACTACTTTTTAAATTTTAACACAAAAAATATTATTAATTAAGAAGGTCATTCTTTTTAAATTAAAAAAATATTAAAACACTTCCGAAAAATCTAATAAAATTAATTGAGGTTATACATACCACCAGTAGTAGAATTCATCATATTTTTAAAAGTTTTACAAACAAATAAAATTTTTGGACGCACACAAAGTAAGCAACCGTTTTTTAGAAATTTCGCACTGGAAATGAACTCTCCCGATTTGGTCAACTTTGCACCCTCACAACTCTTCCCAGAAGCCATAAATCTGTCGGGGGAGGTGACATATGATACTTCAGATATTTCTAAACAACCCACACAATGAACTAAAAGAGGAACTTTTTTTTTGGTTTTTGGCCAGCTTTTAAGGGGTTTTGCCGCACTGTGGAAGCGTAAAGGATTTAAAATACTGAATTTGAGTGATTTTTTAATCCCTTATTACTGCTTAATTGAATTTTGCTTTCATTAATATCTGAATAATAATAATTTTTATATACGGTTCATTTAAATTGACTCTTAAAACTGTGGGTTTTTGATTCAATAATATTTTGAAAAATAAAAGTTTAAAGAAATTGTTTAAATTCAAAAATGTTTTATCTAGCTAAGTAATGCTATATCTAGCTTACTAAGCTTCAGGCACGTTTATATATGTGTTTTCTGAAAATTGTGTTTTAATTATCGTTCTGGCTTTATCGCTTTGTTATTACAGAGCTAGTTTTCTCTTTAAATCCTTGATATTCTACTGAAATATTTCAACGGCTGAATCTAAAGAAATATGTCTAGTTTGAAATTTTGAAATTCGTAAAAAGATATTAATGTAACCATCTAAATTCTGTTAAGTTTGATTGGTTAAAAAAACACCGGCATTATACTTGCATCGAGTAATAAAATTGAACAATAACTATAAAAAATATTATAAAAATAATATTTTTGCTTTTATCAATATTTTAATTTAATTAAAATTACGATGCGTGCTTTTATTTCTGTAATTTTTTTATTAAAATGAACATATCTCTTATTTCTGCTGCATTTTACTGTTATTAAAAGTCTGTGTTGAAAATACGCGAAATTCCAGCATTTGAAATTCATGTCTAAGAAAACTTTTTTTCTCGAAATTGCCCCAACCCACCTTTATTCAATGTGTTTGTAAAATTTTATTAAACTTGACAAACTATAATATTTTGCTATACGAAAGCAAAAGGCACCGCATTGCTCTAAAAGCCATTTTGACCGAAAGCCCTGCTACATATTTTTCAATCCCTTATAGTTTAGTACTGTCGAAACATATGAACACTTTAGCAGAATAAAAATCAATGTTATATTTCATAACGTTGGATATTGGTCCTTTAACCACAAAGTTTGGAATTTAGAAAAAATCCAAAATAGTGACCCACTAGGCTATAAAAACAAAACAGATTTCATAGTTTCCCAAAAATCGTATAAAAAATAGTTCTTCTCCACAGTAAAAACACAAACATCGCGGCATTTTGTTTTTGTTTTGAAGCAACAATGTCCTAGAAAATATTTTTTTTCCTCGTCAAGGGTACGTCAAATATTGAAAGAGCTATGTGGATGGCCAACTTTGGGTTTTCAGAGATAAATTTGTATTGAAAGCTTTTTCGATGAGAATTTCCTTAGTTTTCTAAGAAAAATAAAAACAAAAATATTCATACATTTTTGGCTGATGCTTTTATGCAAATATAACGACTTAATTTATTTTTATAATCCATAAGAAAATTGATAACAGTTAGTTCCTAAAAACAGAATTTTTTTTTACCTCACTTGATTTAGAAAAGGTGCTTTATATGAGGAACATAGCACCCCAAACAAATTAACCAACGATATTAACACCCTTTTGACTTAAACAAATTGACAGTATTTTTTAAAAATAAAATGAAAACTTATTTTGAAATTTATTTCAATATAAAAATTCTTAATTTATCCAGAACAAATTAAATAAATTTTAGATTAAAACCATAATTAGTAATAAATGAAAATTCTGTATTAAAAATATTTTTATAGTTAAGTTGGCCTCCCAGTGGCCGATAGTGGTAATCGACAAGCCTCTCACCGTAAAGGTTCTTGGTTTTGTCTTTATCCTAGCCATACTGGGAAATCACTGGGGGGTCTGAGTACACTGGGCCAGACGTGCTCGCTAAATATGTGAAGTCCAAAGTCCCGACGGCGTTAGTGTACGATGTCGCTCGAAGTTCCGTTGGGTGTCCGCTCTGGTGCCGACCTCGTCACTTCACCAGGGTTCCAAATTACGAGTCGCAATTTGGCTGTGTTAAAGCTCCTTAAGGAGGCTAGAAATAGGTAGCCAGAAACGACTACATTACATTACATTACATAGTTAAGTATGAAAAACGGGCCGTAGTGAGCCTAGTGGTCAGCGTCTCGGTCTCGTGATCGGAAGGTCCTGCGATCGAGTCCCGGTACCACTGAAGACCTACCGAGTATATGCGGAGTACGTGCTCGATAAATCTGTTGGGTCCGAAAGTCCTCTAAGTTCACATACCAAATCAATACCTCTGGGGGTGACAAGCCAATTCTGGGGATCCTCTAGTTGGCCTCTGTCTCTAAAAATTAGATGGATCCACTTATGTGTGTGTGTTGTCTGTTGTGTCTGTCTCACTTGACGAAGGTTTATAAGCGGGTCGCTGACCAAGCACACAAACCTGAATATATATGTCTACCAACCAACCAACCACTTAAGTATGAAACCAGTAATCCACTAAAAGGTAAGGTCTCAATAAAATAGGCGTTAAACTGACCGACGAATCCATTTTTGCTACCTACTAATACGACCACTGTGTAAAAAAAAAGAGAAGAAAAAACTTCCTCTCAACTATGATACCTCAACACGATTCTTCCATTCAGCAGTTCTGAAGTTTCCGCTGATATCCTTTTGAGAAAAAGGGTGCATTCTAACGATTTGTGCTGTAAATGAAAGAAAGAAAAATATTTCGGTCTGCTTAAGGATAAAATATACGTCTGACAGGAGTTTTGTTTAAAATAAGAAAATACTTTATAAAATCAAGATGGATTTGAAAGGAGAACTTATTTGCGCGCGCCACATAGAAAAAGAGAGGAAAAGGTTATTTTTCTCTCCAAAATTATGGGAGTTTGAGAAAGTTTTTTAAAATTTTCATTAAATATTCCCTTGGGCTCTACTAGAAATTAAATTATACAATCATTTAATGTATTTAATTAAAATAACTATATAGTATTTTTAATGTAAATAGTTAAATTTATTAATTACTATAATTAACTTTTTATTTTTGGGTATTTTTAACAATAAAAAATAACTATGCATACAATTAATTACGTCGGTTATGGTTGGGCGGGGGTTTAAAAAAGTTCTGGACTAGTTGAATACTTTAATAACATAACATGACTATTAATCACTTTCTTTTATTTAACTTTGTAATGAAAGGGATACTTATACAGTAAACTATATTTTTGAATAAAGGTAAATAATAAAAAACAAAACATTTTCGATATTATTGCCTATTTATGAAATTCACTTCTTCCACTTTTTTACATTAAATAATTAGTCCTTTCCAAAAAATATAATGTTTTAGATACTTAAGTTATTTTTTTAAATATATCTAAAGCTATTTTTTTTCTCTAATGTGACCACTTCGCATGTAATGCATAATGATATCTTTAACTAAATGGCAATGATCACCGAAACAAAATCGCCAACCCGAAGTAGATTTATACAATACCAAATTAAGCTTGTTCTATTTCTTCTGGAAGTCAGCCATTCATTTTTTATAAATTCTAAAAAAACTAAAACTAAACTCCTCGGCGCAACAGCCCATTACTGGAACACGGCCTGTCGTGCCCAATTCAGCTTTCGTGACCAAGGACTGTGGGGTGCTAGGCATATGTCCCGGTAAGGTGGTCAGCCTCACGCGGAACCACCAGTGTTTAGTTCCCAAACATGCTTGGTAATCATTTTATCGACCCACTCAAGAAATGAAAGGATGGGTCAACCTCGCCCAATCCGGCATTCGATCCCAGGACCTGTGGCGTGGCAATGGGAAGTACTACCACTAAGCCCCTTTGCCTCATTTTATAAATCCACCCTCCATTAATTCTATTCCCAAATTGTTAAGCATAAATGTGGCCATAAAACCAATTTCTTAAGAACTCGCCAATAAATGAAATCACAGATGAATCACGTTATCAGAGTGTAATTAACTCGATAAGTAAATGGTAATCATTACCGGAGCAAATAATGAAATCACTGATCCAATGCTGCGCATTCATACATTTTCCGAAATAAGCCTTATTCTATCACTTCTGGAAGTGAAGCATTCCTATTTTATAACTCCATCATATCCGTTAATTCGATGCGATATCAGGAACGGATGATATCATTATGTCTGTGTTAATTGGAATCAGTCCGTATTAGAGCGAATCCAATGAGCTACGTGAAAGTGAATATAATGTGAGAGAGTAATGCGTTGAAGCTGATTATTAAATGGACGGTGTTTTTGTTCAAATGTGTCTATAGTTTGGCTTCTCAAAGAGCTCCATGGTACTTTAATAGAAGTGTTAATTAGACTAAGATCTACTTCTTACAGCTATCTACTCACATTTAAGTCAAAAGCCAGATTCCTCTCTACAGACTTTGGAGAGAGTACTATATTCTCTATTCCAGTCTTCATTTGGCAAAATGAACGATATTATAAAAGGGAAAGAAGGTTTTTATAACTTTAAATACTACTCACATTCAAGTCAAAAGCCAGATTCCTCTCTACAGACTTTGGAGAGAGTACTATATTCTCTATTCCAGTCTTCATTTGGCAAAATGAACGATATTATAAAAGGGAAAGAAGGTTTTTATAACTTTAAATGATCACTAGCGTTATATATGTGTACAAAGACAAATATCATATTTTTTTCCCATATCTGAAGGGTTTTTTTATCTAAGAAAGTGCACAAACACTTCTGTAAGGAAAGCGTTCATACTTTATAACTTCATTATTACATAAATTCGATGATCTATAGGGTACGGATGATATCGTTACATCTGTGCTAATTGGAATAATTCAAAATAAGTGAATCGAATAATAATGTAGGAAGTTGTTTATTTACCAATATAACGTAATTATATCTTTCTGTTATTCTCATTTAGGTTTATCGAAAAACGTTTTTTAAAAAATAAATTTTAAAAACTTAAGTAGTGCATACGCTTTTATCCGAATTGATAAATATGTTTTGACTAGCATCGCAGTAATTATACCCTTTAGCAAGTGGCGACGGGTCTCGTAAATTCTAATTATGGTCCAAAGATGAGGTCCAACTTGGACCCCATCTTTGGACCATAATTACACCATTGGACCATAATTACTTTACAAACACTGTATACCACTTTGAGTTGGACCGTCCAACTCAAAGTGGTATACAGTGTTTGTTAGCTCCTTTCAAAGATTTTCAGTTACTGCAAATAAGTTGCTCCATCTTCGTATTTTTTTTAAAAATTTATTTCATGAAAATGTTATTTATAATTTATGTTTTACCATATTTGGGAATAATAGTCATTTGAAAAATATTTTAAAAAACAGCGGAATAATTTATATATTTTTTAAAAATTCTAAAAACACAAACACACATACATTTTCTACAAAAACTAGAATAGGTAATGGCGAAATCATCATAAGTCGAAATTTCGACAGAGATCGAGCATACTCATAAAGATTCATACATATTTAGCCCAGTTATTTTGCCAGTCCTTCAATTCTATTGTACGCTTTTTTGGCATCAATTTAAAATGTATCCCGCATCTCCAAAAATTCCTTTCTGCCATGTAAAAGCACTATTTGTTCTACCATTTCTTTTCTGTGAACACACCGGCGAAAGAATGTGACAAAATATATCTTCAAAAGAACACCAGGAATGTCTGCTCAACGTGACGCTTTTTGACGCAACCATTTCTATTAGAATTCCGTCACACACTGAGCCACTTCAGAGAAAAACCATGGAGAAAAACACGCCTTCAAAATTGCACATGGTTATGCAGAAAAGCACTGTAGTGTAAAATAATAAATTTTGTCATGCACTGAAAAAAAAATTGTGTTCACACAGCACAAGTGGGATTATAAGTATTGCGTGATATTACAATATTGTGTTGTTTCAATTGATGCGAGAATTGATGCGCCTTCAAACCAATTTTTTGTGCTAACCATACATGATTATTTGGTCTAAATACAATTTTTGTATTGTTTCAATACAACTTGTACTAACTGGGAAATCACAATTGTTTATACTGCAAGTCAACATAAGTTCATTCTGCTAGTGGGTAGTCAAACATAAAATAAATTAATGTGCTATATAGCCTAAAAATTATTTATAGGTTTATAAAATTTTAGTTAAATTATCTACTGTCTCATGAGCTGTCCATCTCCGTTTCTGTAGTCATTGGACCTGAAGTGCCAATACTACTACTTTAGTTTAGTTTAGTTTGAATTATCGTCGCACTAGAGCTACACGAGGAAAATTGGTGACGGGCATCATAATTTAGAATTACAGTCAAGTGACGAACAGACACTTGAGTAGACACCCAACGCAATTGTTAAGGGCCACATCATACGCAGCGTTGGGACTTTGAAGCTTACTTAATATATACTTTCTCTACATAGGGTATTATTCATCAGACGGTTTCGGGCCGTTTATAGGTCTGAAGTTATTTTGGCGATTCCCGGATCCGAACCTGGGACCTTCCGCATGCAACGCCGAACGCCTTAACAGACTGTTCTCCCCAGCCCCAGGAAAAATTGATACAGAGAGGCGGGCGGATATCTCTACGATATCAATATCCTAATTTTCTTTTATTTTCTAGTTATATATAAAAAAAAAGAAAATGGCTAAAAATAAATACTCTCTAGTTCTTTTTTGAGTAGCGTGACTCAACTATTCAGATACCGAATCAGTTACAAAGAACTTCAAGACAAAAGCGAGAAAAGTGAGTCGATGTGCATGGGGAATTTTTCAGGTGATACGCTTTAAAAAAAGCGCGACATTTGTCACCATTGTTTATTGATTGCGATGTAGCTGGTACTCTGTTGCAAGATACTCATCTATGGTAAACAAGAAAAATTATGTTTGGCGTGAAAACTAAGTGAAGCAGCCTGAAAGTCGCCAATTTGATTAGAAGCGACCCGACATACAAACCGATGAGCGTGTGTATCACTCTTTGACGATGGTTGGCAAGAAAATTTGTCATTGGAAAATAAGCTTTTTGCTTAAAATTATCAAAATAAACAAAATATAAGACAAATGAAGACCATCGTACTGAACACTTTATGTAGGACAAATACGATGTTTACTTTATGTAGGACAAATTTAGTTACACAAAATTGAATTTTAGAAATTGAAAATTAAAGTTTTTTTAGCAAGGAAGGTGTTCATAAAGGGGTCGTTAACGGGTTAACACGTCGGTCAGCACACGGACAAAGAAATTATAATTAAACTAACAGCTAAGATTTAAATAAAAACACCTTATTTGAATTTAAACAAGTGATTCTTAAAACACAAATACTGCATATTTCCCCAGCTTCACACAGAATTTTGAAAGATGGTTTTATTTTAAATGAATCAAGTTTTTCGTAAGATGTTGTAAGACCCCAACGAAGTGCTTCCAATTAGACATACGAACATACCCTTCGTGAAGCGAGCGTGGGGTATCTAGCAACCGCTAAAACGATTTAATTTTGAAGAGAAAACACAAGCCAAAAGGATACTCGAAGGATCTTTTACAAGCCTCACAATCATATGACCTGGGTGCTGACGATTTTCCCATCCTGAAAATCTGCTGATTCAGCCGGGGAAGGGGGGGGGGGGGCTTAAACACGTGATTTTGTTCTATGAGGCGATTACGTAATACCTTACAGGCACTAAGCGGACTCCAAGATGGGTTGTGGTGATTCCTCCTTTAAGTAATACCGAATTATTCTTTAAGTGTTTTTTAGGGTGCATCTCAGAAGCGATCATGACTTCAGTTGGCAAACCTAATGTTGCATTGTTTTCTCCCGTCACCACCTACATCTTATTCAGCCTCCATGTGTGATGATACTAACTTGTTTCTTAGATTGGCCGCCTCGTTTTATTGTTAGGATTTTTGCCTTCAGATGTTTCGGGGGAAGGAATTCTTTTGTAGTTAACAAAGGAATGAGAACGTTTTCTGCAGACAAAACAGGTGCAAAAACTAAAAAAAAAGAATGTCCAGAAGCGGTTTTGAGAAAATGAGGCGCATAGTTTTTTGGCATTGTTATTTACAGTCTTAGGAACGTGATACTACGTTAACTATGGTATCTGAATAGTTTGTATGTATCTTTTTAATATTTATGTCCAAATATTCCTTATCACGACATTTCGGAGCTATTTTTAGTTTCTTCAGAAATTTTGATGAATTTTATATAAACCTTTTATGCGCCTTACAGAAAGACTGCAAGTACTGTTAATTTAACTATGTTGGTCGTGTATTGTGAGAGACAATCAGAAAAAAAAAGATTGATCAAAACTAAAAATTTACCAATCAAATTGCACTTAAAAAATAATATACGCTTGATTGGTATATTATATTGATTTTGGAATTTTGCTGAATACTAGGTTTTTTTCCAATTATATTGAATGCTCTTATGATATTTCTGAGGTATATTGTATTAGTAAAACAAAGAGTCTATAATGAAACTGACGATACTCGGGGCATTTTGTAGATTAAATGAAGGAGCGAAATTATAAATAGTTTAGAGGAGAGACTTTGGTAGAAATAATGATAAAACAGCTAGTGTGGTTTAAAATTCTCTCGTTTTAAATAATTTGGCACCACCGCTGTACTTCGATACAAACGATTTATGATTGTTTGGGCATTATTTAGTATTTTTGGAAATATGTATACATTTACAGTAAAAGTTTCACATATTTGCTATTTTTCAATTGCAAAACAAATTTCGTCCCCTTTTGGCAATCTATTTCTCAGTAGGTCCCGCGACTTAAAACAATACACATACTCTCAGACGCAATTTTACCACAATTGACGAAAGTTTTATTCGGAACATTCTTAACTGCACAATTTCATCAAGAAGGACGAAATTTTATCAAATTTGATCATCCTTTTCTAAGAATTTAAAAACATTTTTTTTCATACATCACCAACATTCTATGATTTTTCCTATTTGTGCCATTATAAAAAATATCAGCGAACTTTGAATAACGTACTTTACTCGATTTTTTGTATCCTAAGAAAGAATTTTTTGTACCTTGATAGAAAACAGTTGCTCATGAGAAAAGTTGTGGAATAAGATACTTGGAACTACTAATACACACATATTGGCAAGTTGCCAAATCCAGTATTTGAAGCTTAATTAAAATAGTGAACTTTTTATATGTTCTCATGAGAGTGGTTTTACTTTTAACCTTTTTTTTCACAGTTATGAGGTTTAAAAGTGCAGAAACTAAAATGGTATCAATTAAAATTTGTGTCACGGATATCTTTTTAAAAAATCGCTTAATTATAATTAAATCTCTTGGGAGTATTTTATTAATAATTTTATGTATGTAATTTTTTTTAGTATTTTTCTTTTCTTGCTTAGTTTAACTTTTAATTTTGGCCTTAATTAAAGTGAGAAAGTTTAATCCCCTAAGATATAAATGTTTTTATTTATCTCAAATTTAAAATAAAACTTAATATGTTTTCCCTTTTATTTGGACTTTTGTTTAATTCAAACCCAAATTCTGCCCATAAAAACTCTAGTACAGGAAGCAAAGAATCGAGGCAATTTAGCACTCTAATATAACTTAGGGCACAAGTAAACATTTTATAACAAAGGATTGGCATTTAAATCACTTTAAAATAAAACCCATATAGATCAATGGTAACTCATATAACAAAGATATGGTGAACAGCATGCAAATGGCAAAAGAGAACGATTTTTTTACTCTGCAAAAATTTAAATATTTTTCTTCCTTTAAAAAACATATAAATATTTTGTTTTTTGTTATTATTTATTGGTGCATAAATTACGAATCAGCCCAGGTCTAAAGCTCTGAAAATTAAGTATTTTTGGTAGGTTTTTATGTGATAGCATTGCTACTTGAAGCATTGCTCAAAGTACCCAATGTGTATGCAAGGGTGTGAAGAATGTTCAATCTATTTGTGATGCAATGTTGAAACGGTTTTTAAGGGGGAACGGAGCCCTCCATTGAAGCCCGTGTTTAAACGACCTTTTTATGTACCTTTTTCTCAGAATCTGTTAAGTACTTTTTAATGAAATTTTTAACTAGTTATTAAATGAATGTTCCACTATACTTTACTGGAGGAGTTTTTAAAAATTTTGTTATTCTTTAAATTAGAAATTTTTAAGTTAAACTATATATTTTTGACTTAAAAAAACATCAATAATATTAAAAAGAAAAAAGTTAGATAGTTATCCTCGAATCCCTCCAACGGTTATTAGAATCCAACTTCTTTAAAACGTTTAAAATATTTCAGGCTGATACTTATAGTAGATTCTGAGGAAAAGGTACCCGAAAATTGAAAAAGTAAGATTTGCGATATAAGCGTTTAAAGTAAACACACAATAGTGGTTTCCTTACCTATACAACATAAGGGGATTTTACCTAAACCACCATTTTTAAAAAAATATATATAATAGACTTATATAATAAAAATATATGATTAAAAAAACAAAAATTAAAGAAAAAAGTTAGATAGTACTCAATCCTCCAACTATAGAACAACTTTTAATTATAAATATTCAGCGATTATAGTAGATTTGAGAAAGTACCGAAAATGAAATAGATTGCGATTAAGCGTTAAAATAAACACACAATAGGGTCTACTATCAACATAAGATTTTACCTAAACACCATTTTTAAAAATATATATTAAAATACTTATGTACTTGAATTTTTATTTTAATATGTTGTAAGCTAAGATCGCATAGCGTAAGAAACACTAAAAACATTGAAAATCTCAATTTTGAAAATTTTTGGGGGTCTGGTCCCCCTTAACGAAAATGCTTAGTGTTGTGTTGGATACCGATTGATACCCCTTGATTCATCCATCTTTTGACCACTTCGAAAATATTGTTTCCTAGCAAAAAGCTGTTTCCTAAGTATGAAAATGTTTGAAAGAAAAAAAACATCCTCATTCATTTATTATTTACCTAAGAGTTGTATAATGTTTGTGTCATTTAATCAACACTTAACATTTTTTTTCACTTGTTTAACTTAAACTATTTCATCGCAATTTGGGATTTACGCATTGTTGAAAAGGATGTTAACACAAGTAATGCAATTTATATTTTTTGTAGGTCAGAAAATAAGTTCTACCTAAAGTAAACTCATTTACATTTTAAATTATCTTGTTATACTTTATCTCATCTTAAACATGCACCATCATTGCACATCCATACTGAAAGAAGATTTCAACTACAATAATCTTGTGCCAAAGAATATATTATTAAGATATATCTTATCTTTGCAAAATAGATAAAACATATCAAATAAGTTATGTCACTTTTAGTTGGCTGGCTTCAATTCCCATTACACCAAATCCCGCGAATATCGTGGCTAGTGAAACCAAAACTCATTCCTAATTGCGGAAACTAGTCGACTGTGCCGCTAATAGACACTGACGCCCTATTCGCATTAAAACACGGCATTTGCCTTATTGGTAATTAAAGGAGTTGCTTAGATGGATGAATTGATGTAGATTTGTCGTTCTCATTATGAAAGGCTGAAGCTGCTTGAATACATACACACTAGAAAAGGCCAAAAATAACCAAATAAGGCATTTTAAGTCCATTAGAATTTCCACTTTTCCTCTTTAAAATGATGTAAAGTTTGTACTGGTACTCCACTCTAATAAAAAGTTTCACAGAGGTTTTTCAAATCTATCTTGGAAGTTAGTTAGCTATTATAACCTTTAAACTCAATTTTCTCAAAACTTCATTTTTCTCATGTTTTACTTTGCTTAAACAATGATAACTAAAGTTAAAATTAACATTTCGTCAAACGAATTGTTTATTTACTTGTGAAATAAGTTGAGAGAGGGCGTGAACCTCACAAAAGAGATTTGGTTTTTAAATTAATTTTATATTGCATGTCAAAGTTATTTTTTTTCTAAAAATTGGATTTTTATATATATTTAATGTTTGCTTAATATAAAAAATTTTAAATAAAAAACTAAAAGATCCACAAACTTGGTTTGAGGTTAACGCCTTTTAGAATGAATTGGTGATTAATTTGCCTGGTAATTTTATAGGTCTAAGTTAATTAGTTCTAGAGTTATGAGTGTTTAAAAAACATGCTAATTAATGCATAAAATGCTAATTAATTAACATTTTAATTTAAAAAAAAAATTACACGTACCCTCATACACTTATGAATTATATCAAATGTTAAAAAATTGGATTTTTAAGTGAAATATTAGAAAAAAAGTTCAAGTGTATACGTACACCCTAAAACATGTAAGACGGGACATACTACATAGGTGTGTTTATATGATAGTGGTGCAAAACAAATGTAGTTCATTCTTAGTTGTTAGAACTGTTTTTAGTTGTTAAGACTTGACCCCACGGTCCCTGTCCGCGCAAACATGGAAAGGCTTTGAGTGGACTGATTGGTTTGTCAGTGAGTTAATCTTAAATTAACTAATCCAGTGGCGGTAAACGCTGACAAGTTTCAGTAGTTTTGATTTTACCAAAAAGGACGTCGCACGAGAGCCAAGCTCCGTTTCAGAGGTCTAGACAAAAAGTTTAGTAGTGAATTTTTGATTAAAGACATTTTGCATTAAAATTTTTATAATCAACTATCAATTATAGAGAACTGACAGAGCTAGAGTTAGAGTATTTAAAGCGTAATTTTTTTTTGTATTTTTAGAGATTTCAACATCACTTAATTGATGTGCCCCTTATCAAATATTAAAAACGATCTTTTTATTTAAAAAAATCTCTAAAAATATATACTTTTGAATACCTATTGGAAAAAAATAAATATTTGTTTGAAAATAATTTTACTTTAAGAATATATGTGTAGAATTTCGATTGGGGTTGAAGGGGTAAAAATATACAATGACTTGGCTTATTTTCTCTCTTACTTGGCGCTGACTTTTAAATGCAGTCAAGACAAAGCCAAAGCAACAAGTTCAACATGCGTGCCAAAGGTGCTTGTGACATTGAGGAACGTTTGGCGAGGGCATATCGCCAAGCGGAAAGTTACACTTGATGAAGCATGTGCTGATGCTGTCTAAACTAGGGTCTTATCCCAGAAAAGTACCTTCTGTTAATTAAAGCAACGGCCTAGTTGAATAAGCATTAATTGTAATCAGTTAGTAATATATGGTGATACGTTAGTAAAATAGATTGGTAGAATCATCTGATTTTTCCAGATGGCAAAATATATATTTTGTTGGTTCATTTTAATAATAAGTTGCATTTGTTTTAATTAATAAATAATAATATATTTGTAAGAATGGGTCGTGTAGGTGATTATTTATTTTAAAATAAAATTGTATAAATATTACTTGAAAAAAATATTTCGTTGTGAAAGAAAATAATAAATCCTTTTTGATTCTCATTTAGTCAAAAAACTGTAAAATAGACACTTTACGTGTTAAACTATTCAACGAACACTCTCCAAAAGTCCAGTGGTATCAAAAGCTACATAGTTTGTTGCAAAACTGACCTTATAAAGAAAGAAACGCATTCAAAAAGCAAAAGTAGAAATATTGTCTGTAAAAATTAGCTGTTTCTTTGTAGAACCCTTATTACTTACAAAAGCATATCTGCATTCCCTAAACAGATTATACTCTAACACTTTTTTTCTTTTTTTTAAGTAGAATTGAACCCTTACATAATATTCAGTTATTCGAGCGAAGCAATTTCGATCCTTTTATTTTATGCTGGGAAGTTTCGCCTCTATAAATTCTAAACAGGATAAAAAGCGAATATATAGCAAGGGTTTCGTATTTCTTATTTTCGATATAGCTTCAAACCCCTGGTGAATTCTGTGCATGGAAACTAGGCGGAAAATGTTTCTACTTCTTCCAAATTTTGGAACTTTGGATTTATTTTATCTTGTTGTGGTAAAGTTCTTCAGAAAACACATCTGATTTGTTTTGCTTTTCCTTAAGAATACGTTGTTATGACACATTGCTTTTGGTCAACTTGCATCATTCTTACTTGGAACATGTTTGTTAAAGTTAAGATAAAGAACTGTTAGATAACAAGTTTATTTAGAGAACTTGTATTAAGATGAAAAGAATTATGTTAGACAATTGTGATTTGAAATGTGTAGTGACAAAAATTTTATTTAAAATGAATATGAAAGATGAGGAAATATATTCAGACGATTGCTATTGAAATATATTGTGTTGACAGCAGCAAGTTTTAAGAATTTGTATTTAAACAAGTGTGAGTGAAATCTTTTGCATACACAAGCAATATTAAAATGTCATACAATTAAGTTGTAAACTATTTGAAATCCATTATAATTACGCATTGTTAGAGTACATATACATAAGATGGTTATAATTAGTGGGACGTTTTAAAATGTCTTTCAAACTAAAATTTCTGGTCCTAATGGGATTAAATCTTATATTGTTGTTTGTGAAACATCATGATACTGTATGAAGACGAATAAAGCAAACTGTTTCTTGTTTTCTTCAGTTGTTTGTTTTTTTCAGTTGTTTGTTTTGAAGTTCTTGTTTTTTTTTCAACGTATTCTGTCCTACAGAAACTATCTATTAAGTTTCAATAGTGTCTGCAATGCTGTGTAAAGGGAAGTTATGTCAACATAGTTTTTTCGTAACAGATATTTTTAAGCAACTTATTTTGCCATTTTTTTCTGCAATATAACAGGAGTTTATGTTACAGTGCAATAGATTGAGATATAAATGCATTTTACTGATTAAGTGATAAAATCTAACCATTGATATAGTGTTTTTCGAAATATTCCAATATTATGGCATACATTGGGACTATAGATGTAATATGGTAAATAAGTAATTTTCTCAATATTATATTTTTTGTAGCCTTCTATATTACTGCAGCCTGCTCTAATTGCTGTGTTCATACTATTGAATTTATCAGTGAGGTACACACGTAGGCTCTTTTCTCGGCTGAGCCATTCTGTAATCGGAACGTGGTGAACAAAAAATAATCTTGGCAAATATTGTAGGGCGTTTTTGAGACTGGTGCTAACAACTCTACTATCTCTAACCTAACTCAACTAACTCAAAATTATGTTCCGTCACGTTAGATAAACAATTAAAAAATATTCGAAAGGGCAATTTATTATACCCTCACGTGAGGAAACATTTATCACCAATCCCATAAAAAAAATAAGGTCAACGGCTCTCTGATTTTCCGAATTAAAAAGGAAAAATGGCTAAATACTTCACACATACGTGTGAACGTGATCCATCTTCCATGTTAACTAAACACCAGATCCGTCATTTTTCCTCGCACGTACGCCATAGATACGCCATAGATAACTATCCGCTAACTATTTCCGGAGTAACAAGTTCTCGAGGGCTCCCCGATAGGGACTAACCTTCAGATTTGCCCCCCTTTTTTAGGGAAAACTAATCTCCGCATTCCGTAAGAATGTTGTTTTCTAGGATGGTCAGGAAATTCACGATTAAAGATTGCTGTATATCGGTGGATATTTATACAGTTATTGCAGGATACATTGTGTAGATCATTTGGATATTTGTGGCTTAAAGAAATTAGCCTAAGATGAAGAAAAAACTTCCTTTGTTTAGAGTCTCATTGAAACATTATGTGATTATGTGATTTTTTTTTACATTTCTGAAGTAAATAACCTTTTCTTTAATATGTTTTGCACTTGTTCATACTTCCGATTCCGATGTAGAACCGGGGTCAGGTGATGGGCACGTTTTAAAAAGGAATACAGTGGGTTATTTTGGCAATCTGGGAGAACAAAAATTACAGTCGATGAAAAAAGTGCTTTATTGTTTTCATGTTATTACAATATCATATAACTGGAATATTGAAAGGGTATTGTATAAACCTATGGGTGAATCTTATCAGTTTCATGTGATTACAAAAAAGTGAGAAAAACATAATTAAAAAATAACAATTGTATCTTCATACAAAAAATACACAATAATTTTACACTTTGATTATTTCATGAAGGTTCAAAACATCAAATATAGAATGACACAATTCTTTTTTTGATGATTCTCAGTATGTATGACAGCAAAATATATTTTAAAAAAAACTTTTACGCAGTAGATTACGTAATAAAATAATATCAAAATAAATTTCAAATTTTAGCAATTTTGTTAAAATCTTTCTTACAAATTCAAAATCTCTCGAACTACTTTAGGTTTCTCTTTCATTAACAACTTATATAACTGTTACCTACCGTATTAAAACCCTACTAAAAGCGCTTTCGGCTGATTATTTCTATGCGATGAGGCTTTTCTAAAAAAAAATAGCAAACATAAAGGAAATACATTTAATGAATTTGTCAACCATAGTAAAGTAACTGTACTTTTTTTACTGCATAAAAACCACATTTTATCGCCACTTATAATTTTCTACGCTTGGCAGTAACAGTAACCAAGATGAAACAATTACGGCTATTAAGAACTAAGCTATAAAAATTATAAAAATTTCAACTAACTTTCTTCGCTGAATTTTTTGCTGACAAAGTCAATTAGTCAAACCGACTTTAACAACTATATCCATACATCACGAAAATGAATCCCGAAACTAATCATTTCATTTAGTTCCTGATGATTAGGTACTTAAACAGCTAAACCTTTACGTTATGTATTTTTGAAACGACATTTCATTTGCTCTGGGACAGGCTTGAGGACATTTAGGGGACTGTTAAAAATTAACCAATATTCAGTTACTCATATCAAATTGATTTTGTTTGGAAACTTATTTTGTGTATAGCCCCTTAATTTAATTAACGATAACACATCAGGGAAATCTATTGGCCCCAAGCTTATTATTTTTATAGCTTAAGGTAATGGGAGTTATAAGATGATTTCAATTAGGTTAATTTGGTTACTAGCACAGTGGGATTAGTAATGCATTATTTGAAATGATATAAAATCGCTTTTGAATGAGACAATGTCATTTATGCTATATTAGCTAATTCTCGAAGGATAAAATATATAAAAGTTTCATAAAAAAAATAGAAAATAGCTTTAAAAATTTTTTTGTCAAAAGGCGTCAGTAACACGAACTTTGGAAGAAAAAATAGGTACGCATTAGTGCAATATTAATACGTTGATCGTAATGGTTAAACTGTTGATCAGTGGTTAAATTTGCTGCAACCGTGTATGAATAAAGTGGTAAAACTTGTAACACTGCAAAATGTATTCTTGTACTTAAATTTTTAACGAAAGAAATTTAAAACATTAAAATCTTATTGATTTATAAATTAGATTTTGGTATGAAAAAGGAAATGCGAGAATTACTTCTTTGTGTTAGAGCAAATAGTTTATAAATTTGGTAAATAGGTTTAGAATTGGGAATTTTGTACCTCTACCAGTTTATCGGTAATTCACACACTTGGTCTGTCTTTATTTTTTCTTTTTTTTTAAAGTACATTAAAATATGAAAAAGAAAATGTTGTTATAAAAACAATAAAAAGTTAGGCAAATAATACAGAATTACTGCTAAATTTAGACGAAAGCTAAAAAATTATTTTTTATAATATTTACTACAATCCATAAAATTAAGAAAAACATACAGGTAAAAATTTAATTGATGCGTATTTTTTTTAAAAAAAGAAGCGAAAAAATATTCAAAAAAATATAGAATAAATAAACCGATAAATTGTCAAAATAATTAACAAGGAAATTTACAGATAAAAGTTTAGGGATTAAAATAAGTATTAATAAATTAAAGATATTCTAATCCCTTATTTCTACCTCATTCCAAATTTCATCCAGACACTTCTGTCGAAGACTAAGACAAAAATGTTGTTTTATCGTTCCTTTTAACTACTGCAATCTCCCGCTATGGCGTTCATCCACACTTTGTAAACACTTTTATGCAGAACTTGTTTAGTTCTAGCAAAGACAAAATTGGTTTTATAAAGCGACAAAATAAAGTCGACAGAATTTACCTGATAAGGTAAAAATTTATAAACTAAGTTTTTGTTCTGAGTTACCGATACTTTAACAAAAAAACACAGGCAACAATTTTAATAGTTTAATAAAAATTTACCTTATTACCTATTCAATAGTTTTGATAAAATCAACCGAATCAATAAGAGAAACAATTACCAATGAAGTTTTAGGGGCCAATTTTTTGTTCCGGTAAACTGGCATCCGCATTCATATTTAAATTCTACTAATAGTCGAATTTTTTTTAAGTCACTTTTCTCTTTTGCGGAAGTAGGGCTTTTTTTTAAATGTTGCGCCCCTTACAGTGGTGTTCATTCATATATTCCGTTTTATTTCAAACATCCCTTCGTATCTTACAGAAAACAGATGAATTTTTTAGTATAGAAATTTGTAAATGAAAAGAAAAAATATATAATAAAGTCACAAAAGAACAGGAGGACAGGTGGATTTAATAACTGCCGAAATTATAAAAGCTGACCTATCTCTCTCTATATATATATAGCTCTGCTACAGCACTCCCTAAAGTATTTAACCTTATTTTGAAAGGAAAAGAGGTTCTTTTCTCTAATAGTAAAAATTCTGAAGAAAGGAAACCTTACTGAATGCATTACCTAAAGAGAAATCCGCCTGCTCTTTGTACCCGGAAGGATTTTCTTAAGAGTCATAGTAAACAGAATTAAGACAAGTAGGATTGTAACAGAATCTGTTACTTAACCGGCTTCCACACAACAGTTGTGTTTAACAGGTAAAAAGGCGCCAAACACAGCATTAATTCTATATTAAACATTTACATGCAAAATTTGGCTAGTTTCATTTATTTTATTTCGAAAATTCAATAATTATTATTTATCGTTTGAAAAAATTAATTTATATTTCAAAGAATAAATATGTAATGTTCCTCGCTTTTAAATAGAATAAAAACATTTCATATCAACATGCAAAGAATCTCGTAGTGAAATATATTTGACATCATTTCAAACTGATCGATGTCGCAAAAATAAATTTATTTTAATTTATTGTCTAGAAGAATTAAAGTTTCTCGAGCGATTGTTGTGAATGGCAATGGTGATTTAAATCTAATAAAAATGGCTTCCTATGCTTTTAAAAAGAGCATTAAATTTTGCAGTTTTTTAAAAAATAATTGAAGTACTTTGAATTCGAATTATTTTCTGAAATTTTCAATGTATTATAATTTCGATGCGTTGAATTTCTTGACGTATCACACTTATCCGTAGCATTTGTAGTTTGGGCTAGGAAAGTGGGTGACGGACAGACAGACGGACTGAATGATTATAATACCTTCCACTTTTTACGTTATAAACGTAGTGTGGAAGTTAAAAAAATAGATGACATCTATAACGTAGAACAGACAGGGTTTCGTACTGGAAAGATCATTAAACTGTAAAAAAAGAAGTTGGTTTGTAAAAGAATCTGTCACTTAAACCGCTTTCACACATTATTTGTGCTCACCAGGAAACACACTATTTATATACCTTAGAAATTCGCCAAACAAGGCCTTTAACAAGTTCTAATTTAAACTTTTGAACGCCAAAACTAGAAGAAGTTGAGTTAATAATAATTGTGTATTTTTTTGCTGCAAAAATGGAAGCGAAACAATTATCGTATCATTTAACTTTACATATTTTTAAAAATTAAAAAAGGACACGATTTTCATGCGAAAAATGAAAATTTTCAATCGTTTTCCTAATAAACCAGTTTTAGTCGCCATAATTTCCCATTTTCATTAACTTTCTTTTTTTCGAAAAAAAATTCAATTAATAATATTTATTGTTTGTAACACTAATTTGCAGTTCGAAGAATAACTAATTAGTAAAATTAATGCTTTAAAAATAAAAGCGAAACTTTTCATATTTTTTATGCACTCTCTATATGCATCTTTCTTCATATATAAATAATGAACCATCAAAATAACTCTAATGTGATGTGACATCAATCCAAATTGATTAATATCACATAAATAAATATTTTTCAAGAGTTTTATTTTTATTTTAAATAAAGTTTCTCGTACGTTTGACGAAATGGCAACAGTGAAAATCTATATACATAAAAGGCAACATCCGTTTGTCTGAATAAGACACGACATCTATAAAGAACCACGCAGCATGCCTTCTATCGTTTTCAAACGTTTTTATTCGAATTTTCTGAAAAAACTACACCACTTTGGCTAAAATCCGATCTTTTTTTACTTTCCTGATGCCATCGGCTGAAAAAATTAAATAAAACTTTTAACGAAAACATTTAAAATTGAAATGTTTATTTTATTCTGTTGCCATTACCTTCAGAAACTAATTTCATTATTTGAAAAATAATTGACATGTTTCAAGTGACGTAATTCCGCCAGTCTCCATTCCCGGATTTTATTGTGGGTTTATTTGATGATTTTTTCATTGATTTTTCTGTTGACTGCATGTATGCATATTTAAGCAATAAATGTATAGTTAAGCTATTACTGAACAGTGATGGTTAATAAAGGCCATCGCACTAGAGCTGCATATTAGTATTTTAAGTATTTATTTTTTCGCCAAATACGTTACCATATTTGCCAAATTATTAACTAAAACTAGCCAAATGGGCAATTTCTTTTATAAATAATTTATAATCTGGTCGGTTGTTCGAAGGTCATTGTGTTAGAGCTGTATAATGGGTGTGTTTGTAGCTATATCAATTTTCTCGCCAAATTATTTCCCAAAACGCGCCAAATGAGCTAAAAGGTTTTATGTATTTATGAGAGAATTGTGATGACATTTATGAGTGCATTTTATAGCGTATTTTTGATTTTGGAATTTTAAGGCAATGAAACGGGATTTTATACTTTATAACGACCGGGAACAATAACGTAAGTTTATGATCCTATAACAGGTTATATGGTACACATATTTGGAACGATTTGATAATTTTTAATCCGTGCGAAGAACGGGTATAAATTTGTTAGCGTTATTATTGTATTTATTTTCATTCAATTATTATTGTATTTATTTTCATTCAATTATTGTACATATCTGCATTGATTTAGTACTGTATACATTATAGACATATTATAGAACTCCCTTGAATTGCGTTTAAATAAATGTTTGAGACCCTTTTAAGATTTAGCTGTTTTTCCATTTTTAATTCTTACTGATTATTTTTTACTTAAATATGTATTCGTTTTAATTTGAGCTTCTTATCAAAGGTATTTTTGAAAATAATATTAATCATTACTATATCCAAGTTGGGTAATTAAATGGAAAATTACTGGGTAATCTTCATATCTTATGTAACTAAAATGAAAGAAAAAAATAATTAAATTGACTGTTAAATTATTTTTCCACCTCTACCCGTGCAACGTCGGGTATAACAGCTAGTATTGAATAAAAATGGAATTTGCATGTTATTTCAATGTAGATTAAATTTTTAGTTATTTAAATTTTAAATAAACTTCTAATTTAAATTTTTTAATGAAAATTGAAATGTAGCCTAGCCTGATTTTTTGCTTCAAAATGATGTATCTCACTTGTTTGTGTGACTAGCGGTTCGTTTTGTGAAAGTGGGTGACGGACAGACAGACGGACGGACTGAACGATTATAAAACCTTACACTTTTTACGTTATAAACATAGTGTGGAAGCTAAACTCCCTCTATAATTTACAATCGTAGTGTGATGGTGAAAGCATGTGCTGTGAATTTGCATATATGACGTAATATTTATTGTTCGGGACTGGAGAAAACATTTGCGTCAGTTACCTTGATTAGATGCGCCCATCTTCTCTGTTTAAAAGCTATTGGAGTAAGTTGTTCATATTACTCGGCCATGTCAAAAAAAATATATAAATTTGCTGTAAAATAAAAAATTACAACACGGTGATGTAAAAATTAACCACAAAATGTGCTATAATTTTTCATTTTTTACAATGTGTTAACCAAATCTTTATCCTTCTAAACATCATGGAACAGTCTGTTGAACGAAATGCGGCAATTTATTTTAAGATTTAAACTTTTATAAGCTTCAACCAAGATACCAATAAAATACCTTGCAAATCGAAAGAGTTGCTTGAACTTTTTTGAATTACCAAAAAAAATCTCATAAAAAAAGTTTATCAGTACAGTTAAAAAAGCACTGATTTGACTAATTACCGGTAATTTTCTCTTTACCAAACTCATTATTTATCGTTAAATCGTATCCGACTCTTACCAGCTACTTTCTCCTAAGTCTAAGACTGCGAGTGGCGCTCCCTTCTGCGCCCCTTGCGATCCCTCGCAGTGGCGTCCACTCACATTCCGTATTTGTGCACACGCCCCTTCGGATCTGCTTCTGGAACAGGTGGCATTCATTTTGAAAATATTTCGGCTTTTATTGGCATGTTTTTGTTTCATGGCTGTTGGCATCGGTGTTGATATCGTCTGTCGTGGAACTTTTTTTTATATTTTATTCCTCGGACTTGATTTTTTGACTGGAATGTGAAATTTATTGTTTTTGAAGTTGGGAGTTTGTTTTGGTTTGTGAAATTTTGGGGTAAGTTTTTGATATTTATTGTTTATTTTGTATAATGTGGGTTGAAACATTTTATATGTATAAAAGTTTTTTTTTATGTTTAATTGTGGGTGCGTATTGAAAGGGCAAAATAGTTGATCAAAACATTCGTTGGCAGCTGACAACAATATAAAAGTTTTTAAAAAAATATATTTTAGTTTTTGTTTTTATAAATTAAAATGTATAATTTCATGTAACATCTATGCGCTTAATTTATTAATGCGTGAAAATAAAGGAGTGAATAAAATCAATGATAAAAAGATTCATTTGAAGTTAATAGAAAAATAGGCAAGTTTAAATGAATGTAACTATTGTTGTTATTGTAAGCTTTCTATTTTTACGGAAACACTTTTCTAACACGTTATTTGTTACATAATTGTATTGTAATATTATTTCTCGATTGCAATTATTATAATTTTTTTTTATGTTTATGGTAATTTCAACAATGTCAGAACAGTAAAAGTTATATTATACCAGTCTTAATTAGAAGTAAATGTATATAGAATTCGAAATGTTTTTAAGTGCTTTAATTAATTAAGCAAATACCAATATATCAGTATGCAAAACAAAAATATTAAATTTGTGATTGTTAATAACTTATTCATAGAAAAAACTTATTTATGTTGAAAAAGATGTAATAATTTGTGTCATTATATAAGGATAAATTGAAAGAATAAACAATTCGAAACACGCATTGCTAGAATTGCTGAAAATGCTGCGTTTGAAAAAACGCATAAGTTGTTTAGTGTGCGTGTGTGTTATTTACTAAATTAAAGTGTTTCATTGCTAAATGGATACTAAACAATGGATATCATTTCTGCAGTAAACGCGTGCAAGCAGATCCATGATTTTTTTTTCTTTATTCGTTTTACTTCATTCACCAAACACGGAAACCGATTAAAGTTCATTTCAGCTAACATGATTTGTATTTGGTGCGTAGCTAAAAATATTAAATTTACATGTTGGTTGGGAAATGTCTCTAACAAATTTTGCATGTCAATGTATTGTTTTCGGCGATGATCATGGGTGTACGAATGCATAGATGGAAGCAGGAGGGAGCAGGGGAATAATAGGGTATAAAAAACGGAACATTTGTCGATGTACATCGTTTTATTGGTCTACACTGTTAAAATTTTGGTACTAGGTTTCACCATGATATTGGTTTTACCATGATATTGGTTCCTAGTAGCTGCAACGGCTGAATGGTGAAATGTTTCACCTTTTTATCGGTGTTTGGTTGAACCATTTTTCTGGATTTGTAAACAAAAACCTGAGAAATGGTTCAACCGAATACCAAAAATATGGTGGAACGTTTCACCATTCAGCCGTTGCAGCTACTAGGAACCAATACCATGGTGAAACCAAGCACAAAATTTTTAACAGTGTACGGAAAAAACACAAACAAGTTCTGGAAATTTTGAGAGTCAGTTGTAAGAATAAATAAAAATATTTACGCTCACAACTACTTATAAATACTTCAGAAGTGTACAAATAGTAATAAATTGCGCATCATCTAAAAATAAAACCGATATAGTTTTAAACTATGTTTCGTAAATCATTCCTGAAGTAATAATTCTTTAATATGTTTTTTGTGTACACCGGATATTTCAAGAAGAAAGAAGACAAATTTCATTTATCTTGACCTCTATCCGACAAAATTGCCATCTGCCATGTATACGCAGAATTGTCAACGAACACACTTTGCTAAATGTGTAGCGAAGATAAAGAAAGTAGGCAAAACCTCCAAGTAATAAAACGCCGGAGTGGCTTTTATGCAACGGAGTTAATAAAGTTTTCGAGAAATAAGGTTATATAAAAAGGCTTTCTCTCTTGAGATTTGCGCATGTGCAAATCGTAGCCGCCATATGACTTTTTTTCGTTATAAAGGTATTTCTAAAAACGAAAAAAGATACACTTCACATTCGTTACACGACTTCCCAGTACCTGCCGGACGTCTTAATAAGATTTTCGAAAAATCGCGCTTACGCAAAGTTGAGCTCTCATAGAACTTTTCTGGTTTTAAAGGTATTTCTGAAAAACGAAAAATTCCCACAGACTTCAAATTTGGTATATGATACCCAGCACCTGTCGGTAGTCATAATAATGCATTTGAGAGAATCGCGCATGCGCAAATGGTAGGTTGGTTTTTTCTTAGGTTTTGAAGTAATTGAGATTTACCTAACATTAATTATTATGAGATTACCTTATATTAATACCTATAAAGTTTTTTGATGTGTTGAATGTAAAAGTCGCGTAGCACTACATAACCCTAGTTCATTACATAATATGCTGTGTAAAACATCATATTGCAACTTATTTGATGCATTAAGCCTAAGTGCTAGGCCTTATAGGGTTGCAAAGTGTTTATATTATTTATATTATATTCAAAATATGTATAAATATTCAAATTACATTCGTAAAACTTAAAAAAAAATTTGCAAATCATAAAATCTCTTCGCCCTCATGTATCGTTACTTCTTGCAATGCTTTCGAAAAAATATTCTGTTTTTTAACGAAAAAAAACAATATTTTTTTGAAAGTTTTTTCCTAGTAAATAACTGTTGATCAATATTACTGTTCATAATCGGATTTATTCGTTTTTCTGTCCTATAAAAAACACCATGTTAATGACGAATGGCGACGACACAGTGTTAAGAGGATTAACATTTTTTGTCAATAAAGAAGATTTTGAGCGCAGTGTCACGTTTGGACAAGCTCATTTTTTTTCCATAAAATTCTGAATCCGCTATTATTTTTTTTACCCAAAAACTAGCTAAACATTGTTTTGCTTTATAATGTGAGCTACTAAGGCCATATAATAATAATAAAAATATTTGTTATGTGAGCTAATCATGAATTGATTTGCACTTTATATTTATATTTAATAAATTTAATAAAATTAATAATGACCATTACTATACTACTCCCAATAGTTGATATGAATTACTCTATATAGAATATTTTGATTGCATTTTCATGTTTGAAGAATCACTGCTCCATCCAGTGCCTCTCTTCACCACTTTAGCAATGAGGTCAGCGAATGTACCAAAACCCAGGGACAAAGTTAGAAGAAGAGAAATACACATTATAAATATTAGAAGCCAAAATTTTATGGATGGAATTTGTTAAGATATGGTATTAGTTCAATTTAAAATCCAAATGAATGTAATTTTTAGCTCAAAAATATGTTAGTTTGAGCACTAAACTAAAAATTTGACATTCGGGACATACGACGGTAAGGATTTTTCTGCATTGTTTTTGTGTCCTAAAAGTTTTTTGGAGTTTCTTTGCTTTAAAATTCCGTTTTGCAATTATATAAGGACCAGTCTAATAATAAGAAAAAATTGAAAAGAAATATTAATTTTTTTAAAGTTATGCCCAAGGGACATAAAATTAAAAATTATGGTAGAATTGCTCTTATACCATCTATAATAATAAAAGAAAGAGTCTGTCTGTCTGTTTGCCTGTGGATCGTAAAAGACCTACTTATACTGCCCTCAGAAATTCGAAATTTTTAAGATAGATTCCCTTTAATACCAACGTGTGCACCTGAGGCTTAGTTTTTTCATATTTGTTCCAGTTTTAGAGAAAATTCGAATTTTCTGAAAAAAATACACCACTTTCGCTCAAATCCGATCATTTTTTCCCTTTTGTGTTGCCATTCGAGAGAAGAAATTAAAATGAACACAAAAATTAATTAAAATTGAAATTGCTTTTATTTTCTTGCCATTACCTTCAGAAACTAAATTAATGATTTGAAAAATAATTGAACGTGCCAATGAGCTAATTTATTTAAAAAAAAAACGAATGGAGGTTTTGACGTGAAATAACATTGTAATACAATTATGGTTAATTTTGAATTTATCAGGAAAATCACGATGACAGTAAGTTCATATTGAGGAAGATTTTTGTGAAATGAGGATGTGCATTTTATAGTGATGTATTTTTATTTTGGAATTTTAAAGTAATATAAGTAATGGGATTTTATTCTTTATAATGAACGGGAACAAAGGCAAAGTTTATTATCCTATAGCAATCAAATGACACATATACTTGGATCGATTTGATATTCTTTTAGTCCGTGCGACGAACGGGTATTTATTTGCTAGTAATTTATAATTTCAGGTATAAAATTCGTGTGAAATTAATTTTTTCAAAGTCACTTTAAATGTGTGTAAAAATGCTTATAAGAGTTCTTGAATTACAAAAAAAAGTTCAGCAAGGATCTGCTGTAAAAAAAGTAAAAAATAATAAGGAATGGCAGTTAAAAAAACACCAAAGAAACCGATTTAAACTAGCCTTAGAAAATAATAGATTTTCAATGAAACTGAAGTCACAAAAAATCGGTTAGTCTTAAAACCGGTTTCAGTGTTCCATCCGTTGATCATGGGGACGGTAAGGAAGGTAAGGTAAGGAAAGGACGATAAGGAAATTCATTATGTTTTCCGGTCTTTTTTGTATTGAAACTAACTCCAGTTTAACGGGAATTGATTTTTTACTCGTTTTACTCACTTATAAAATATTTATAGAAAAAAATTCAATAATTTAACAAAAATTAACCTTAAACCTGAAGGAAGGTAAGGAAAGCAATGAAGCCATGCAGCTCATTTTTGTTTGGACTTTAATTCATCTTATCATGCAGCTACTGAATGAAATGTACGCTTTCTGCATCCAATTTTCATGGTTAAAAATTCACTGTAGCTCATCCAATGTCTTTGTTCAACCATTTTGCAATGAAGCCACTGAAGAAACCAAAACCTAGGGACAAAGTTCAGGGAGGAGAAATCTATATTATGAATGTGAAAAGTCAAATTATTTTAGAAGGTATTTGTTGAGAAATGGTATTAGTTCAATGTAAAGTTCAAATGGATTACATTTTGTGCAAATAATTTTGTGTCTTTGAACACCAAACTAAAAATGTGACGTTCGGGACGGGGGACGGTAAGGAGTTTTCATCAATGTTTTGTGTCCTAAATTTTTTTTGGAGTTTCTTTGTTTTAAAATACCGTTTTGCATATATATAAGGACCAGTCTATTAGTATAATAAGATTTTTTTTTAATATTATTTTTTTTGAAAAGCTATGCCTAAGGGACGTAAAATTTAAAATTATGGTAGAATTGCCCATATACCAATGAGACACAGTAAGAATTATTTTTTTTTTATATTCAAAGCCAAAAATTTTTTTAAAAATATATTACTTCCGTTTAGAAATGTTAAGGGATGCGTTCTAAAAAACTTTATGAACATTAATAATGTTATGTAACGTTAGTATCTTTTCCACAACTTGAGCCTGAGCATAAAAAATTTATCATGCAAACTATCAAATAATTTAATGCGTTGTATTTTTTCTTTTCAAATCTTTAAACTCATACTCTTTAATGTCCTTTATGTTCCATTATTTAAGTATTACAGATAGTTAATCTTTTTAATGCTACTGCATTTATATCACAATTAACTCGATAAAAAACTACTTAATAATTCATTTTAATACAGTCTCAGATATCTTTACTTAGTTTTCTTAGTTTTTTAACATTATCTACTCGACACTTAACAAGTTATTTGACTACTTTTTTAAATGCTTTAATGTCGTCTTCATCATAAAATTCTCGTATGTTGGTTTGATTACAATATCTATTTCCTTCCTCCAGGGAAAGTTTGTTAAAAGTTTGGGCTGAGCGTTTCCAATTGATAGTATAAAAGGGTAATATGGCAATTATTTTAGAATTACTTATGTTTGGTTAAATTTTTAACCTTCTGAACGTTAATACCCGATTTTTTTCGTAATTTATTCATCATATCCATAACTTTCAACATTTTATAAATATTCATAAAAACTTAATTTTTATTGATATTGTACATTTTTCATCTGGAAACGATTTTAAACTCATCTCTTTGAAATTTTAAACTATTTTTTTAAAATTTTCTAGACCAAATGATGGTTAAAAAGCAATTTAAAAATATATGCATAGAAAATAACCGTACAATTGTCAAAATTTCTAGACGAGTAGGAAGGATGAAGGCAGTTAATAATTAAAAAAAAGATTTAGAACCATTTATAACCTAAATCTTAAACACCAGATATATCTAATTACTATAAGTGGAGTAATAATTCACCAGATGATTTATTAACATTTTTAAAGTATTAAACATTATACAGTATTAGCATTTATAACCTAAATCTTAAACACAGATATATCTAATTACTATAAGTGGAGTAATAATTCACCAGATGATTTATTAACATTTTTAAAGTAGAACATAAACTCATTCATTACAAAAATTATAAATAGGTGCAATGGTGTCAAGCCACCACTCACTTGCTGAAACCATTAAGGACTGCGGATCAAATATTAATTAAGTTTAAGTGGAAACTAACTCTTTACCTTCAATGAAGAAAGCAATCATTATAGAAACTTTTAGGCTATACCAATAAAGAAGTTAATTATTTCTTAAATAAACAAGACTGAAATATTAGCTAACGAAAAAGAAATATCTACACTATTATTATAATAAATGAAAATATTGTATTTATAATGCTTTCGGAAAAAAGTTGTTTAGTTATTTATTGCTTGTGATTCATAATTTTTTTTAACTCGTTAAAAAGGGGTTTTTATATATCAATAACAATATGAACAAAACCGGCACCCATAACTGTATCTTAGTTATACTTAGGTAAAATGTGCTGTATACCTTTCATATTTCTTTTGACAATGCTTATTTTCACAAAAATAATGCCCCTCCTCTACGCGAAACAATATTTTCGTTTAATATCAATAAAATTTAATGTTAGGTTAAGACGTCATGGAGGGTACACTCTTAAAACAAACGAGCGGTTTTAACTCATCTGAGTTAATTCACTCCTTTCGCCGAAATGCACTTCTAAGATGAATTCACTCTTTCGAGTGGTTAAGAAATAAAAGAAAAAATACGTCACACTTTAACGGCGGTTTTCTCAGTCTGAGTTAATTTCACTCCTTCGTGCCGAAAATGCCTCTCCTATAGATATTCACTCTTGTTAAGAGTGTACTTTGCATGTTCTGTCCCTATTCTAGCCACTCCTTTAACTAATCTTACAGAAAAAATTCGACCCTTAAACAACGCCCTCTGCATGGGATTGGTGCTCTATTAAAATTGTCATGGCCCACGTCTTGAAGCAACTCATGATGTCCTATGGCTGTGTCCTGACTATGACATCAAGGGCGCCAAGCGATGCAATAGCATGTGGCTGACTCTGCCAAGTCACCAAGTTCTGTTGCATTTGTGGCATTTGATGTCGTAGTCAGGACACAGCCTATAAACATTCGTCGACGGCGAACTCCAATGTCTGCCCCGTCACTTGACCGTGCTTCAAAATTGACAAGGCCTATCACTAATAACTCGAGTGTATATACAGTGCGACGCTACTTACGAATGCTTCAGGTCTTGAGTGGCAATTGAAATGTTAATTAAAATAAATACTTTCTCTTGCCTGAATCAGTAACTGTTGTCACGTGGAAACAAATGACCAATCGGAGCACCGATAGCAAGAATATCAAGAATGAAACCTGGAAGAAACTTCGTTACCTAAAACAACCCAATTATCCAAACCAAAACATTTCTAAGATGTATACTGCATTTAATTCAATAACACATTTGCTTTTTTTGGAACACATATATATTGAATTAATACAAGTACTACATAACCAAGAACAATGCTTACTAATTAAATATGAATTAAAGCTGTTGACAGATGTTAGAGAATTGGTGTAGTTATTGGATGTACCGCATAACTGATTTACTTGCAATTTATTCGGCAGATAACCAAATACTAAACTATTTGTTGGAGTTAGTAAATAGGAGATGAGTTAGGAACAAATAATGTGGAAGGAATTGAGAAAAACTATTTTTTATGCCTAAATAAACTCAGCAGCTCAAGAACCAACACAGAGGCAAGGCCTTCTGTGCCCATTTCTGTCAACAAGATCACTATAATGGGGTCGTTCTTATTTGATTTCTTAAATTTGATTTACGAAATTATAAAGGGATGGTCAGTTCCATAGACTAAAAGCATAGCTTTTGAAAATTTAAGATCTTTAAAAGAATTGTTTTGATATTTAACTATTGTTTATTCAGACATGAAAACCGTAATAATCGAAAATCGCTTAATATAACAAATTCGAAAAAGATATAGCTTTTGGTTATTTATTAACTTTTGAGATTTTAAAATGGCCACAAATACTTGACATATGGTAACAATATGTTTAACTTTAAATTTGTTTTTAAATTAATACTTAAACAAAAAGATAATATTTTCCTTTCAAATGTATTTCTTTTCGTTGTTTTTATAATTATTCGTATACTTGATGAAAAAAAGTGCTTATACGGCCAAGCAATATACTTTCACAGAAGTTGGAATTTCCAAATGCATTACGTCAATGGAACTGACAGCTCATTTTATTGAGAAATGAAATTTGAAAATGCATTTTCTGCGTAGAGTTCTTTTCGAATTGTTCCTGTCGACACATTCACTTACATCCATTACATGAGAAATTATGGCAATTAATTCATCTGACTTCTTTCTTTTAAAAATTCAAATTATTTCTACAAAAAGTATTACTATCATTAATAGTTGTCATACGTTTATACGAAAATACTTATTATTGTTTGTTCAACAATGCTAATTATCATAAAGTACAGCAATGCTATTTATCATAAAGTACATCAATGCTATTTATCATAAAGTACAACAATGCTAATTATCATAAAGTACAACAATGATATTTATCATAAAGTACAACAATGCTAATTATCATAAAGTACAATAATTTAAACTACTTTCAGCTACCAAAAGTCAAATTATTATTTGGCACAACAATGATTATTATTCCCTATAAAAATAATGATGATTAACCACTTGAACAATAATAAAAATCAAATCTAATTCTGCAATATTTTTTTCGTAGAACAAAACACAAAAATAACTAAATATTTTTCATCATCAAACTTAATGATTACATTATATGATTATCATACAAAATAATATTATCCTAAAATATAGGCTGGGAAAAAATATTAACCATTCTTACGAGACAAGCCATGCATTATCACGTTTCCCACAATGCTATCTAAATGCAAATAGAAGCAATTAGACGATTCTTTGAGAAAACTGAAACACGTCCATAAGACGAAATCTGAGCCTGTTTCCTTCCTCGATCTTTGTTGGCTGTTGGTTTTGAGCCAAGGGAGACAGATCTTAGAGGTAAGAAGCTACAGATGCTAGTCGCGAATATATAAGTGAGGTCGTTTGAAAGTCGCCAAGTCTTATAGCCAGGATTTTCTCCAGCCCTAGTCCCAATCAAAGTTAGGAGTAAGGACGATTCGCGTTGACACTCGTCAGTTATTTTTCGACTAGCTGACCCGACAGACGTTGTCTTGCCTTTACTATGAATATTGAATTGTAATTGAAGGCTGATCGAAAAATCCATCGATCCTTGAAAAATTCAGCCAAAAATGTCCAAAGAATAATACCCAATGTGGTGGGAGGGCACGTTAAATATTTTTCAAAGTCCCGACGCTGAGTACGATGTAAAAGTTGCATTGGGTGCCTAATCAGGTATTGGCTCGTCACATGACTGTGGTTCAAAATAAAGACGCCCGTAGCCAATATCCCTCTTGTATAGCTCTAGTGCAACGATAATTCAAACTAACCCTAACCCATACAACTGGAGGGAAATACCCTACGCTAAATTTTAACATTTCTTAGAAGTATTCATCAGATCTAGAATATTAATCGCCTTTACTGCCATGATACATTGTAGCAATATCTTCACTTCTTACCATTTATAAACATCAATTAATTTAAAATCGGAAACAAAAAAATCAAAAGATTTCAATTCAATAAATAAAATAATGATATTCGAATAAAAATCCGACAAATTAAACTCACGTGTTCTGACGTGCTTATACTTAATTTTCGTTCGCGTTGAACGTGCTGAAATTTGTTTTAAATTGAAATAAAAAGTATAAATTCTTATCTTACAATGCTATTCCTATGGAGAAATCGGCTCACGTTTTGCACTCCTACACCCGTTCGGGTTTATATTTCGAATAACTCATTCATTAACAACCTTCTTCTGACAATAACAAACACAACGAAAAAAGAATTAGGGAAATCGGTCCAGCCGTTCAGGCGTGATGCCGTCCCAACGAAAAAATTGGATTTTAATTTATATATAAGATTACAGATTTAAGTCTCGCCAAGTCTATATCATAATCGCACGCCTAAAGCTATGCATACATGGAGGAGCAGGGCCAGGACATGGGAACTTGCGCCAAACATTGTCACTTTTCTTAAAAAACGTTACCGAAAGCATTTTCTCTCGTCAGGGGTTGGTTTTGTTTTGTGTTCCCACTTGAAATGCCAAACCAATCACTGATGAGTAAAAATGCATTCAGCAAGGTCTTGGAGAAAGAGTGGCAATGGTTGGCCAAAGTCCACATGCCCCGTCCCCGGTTCTGTCCCTTTGTGTATGCCCAGTTTAAACAGCACGGCTATCTCTTCAGACGGATGGATTGGTCAGTCGCATAGTAGTAATTCATTAATTTTTAAATCAAAATTACTGTCAAAGTAATGTCTTACAATTAAAGTACATTTTCGTTACTAGATATAAAAATTATAATTGAGGGCGTGGATGGCCTAGTGGTTAAGGCCTCGTTCTCGGAATCTGAAGGTCCCGCGATCGAGTCCCGATACCACAGAAGACCCACCGAGTATATGCGGAGTACGTGCTCGTTAAAATCTGTGGGTCCGAAAGTCCTGTGGGCGGTCACGGCGCTGTTTCCCACGGGTACAGGTCCCTGGAGACTATTGCCCTCCTCTTCAGGGACATGTCTAAATTGTAGAGGTGGCGATAGATGGCAGCATCTGTCAGCACGATGCCAAGACGGATTCCTGCCGTGTAGTCTCTACACGCTCATCTCTCCTCAGGAACCGCACTCATTTGCCTTAATCCTTTCCCGCCCCGCAGGAAGAGCTTGGGTTTCCCAAGTGGCATTAGCAATAACAAAATTATAATATTAGTGAAACAAAACGAATTTGAAGGGGAGATATCACCCAATTATTTCTTCATTAATTTTTAATTTTTTAAATATACATAATTATCAACATATGGCGACATTAATCTTAATTTTAATTAAAAATTATGTAAGACGCAGTGTCGATATCATAATCCTACGGCTAAACAAACAGCACGGAGAACTCTTATGATGTGTGGCAATTCATCATGTCACCAGATACGAAAAATATCATAGCAAAATAAAACAAATTTGAAAGGAAATTATTAATGAGTTACTTAAAAATTAAATAAAAAATATCCGTTATTATCGACAGTTGACGACACTATTTTATTTTTTAATCAATAATTAAATAAGTTGCCAAGTCGATGTCATAATCACACGGCTAAATAAAATGCACGGAGAATTTTTAAGATGGATGACCAGTCTCATAGGCGTAATGCATGTATTTTGATATTTAAATTGCTGTCAAAGTATTGCGTTATAATATCAGTATTCTTTCGCCAGATATGAAAGTTTTAATAAGATCAAAATAAGCGAATTTGAAGGGAAAATGTCATCCGCGATAATTTAATAATACATTTTTCAAATTTTAAAATATCCATAATTAACAAAAGTTGGCGACACTAATAAAATTTTTTATCAATAATTAAATATCCGTCGACATTTTCCATTCGATTTTTTTTTTCTGTTTTAACAATTTCCATATGCGGTGAAAAAATTCTTAAACTGTCAAGCAATACTTTGAGCATAATTGGGATTCAAACAGTAATTTATAACCTATATAAAACTTAACACAACTCTGTTAGCTATATGTGAGAAACGCCTATGAATCGGCAAAATACTTTTTCAAAAATCTCAAATAACAATTCAGAAATTTGCAGTTGCTTTACAGTTGAATAAAATCAAAGATGCTTTCGATAAAGATATTCATTTTTTATTTTTTACTTGGCTAAATTTTCCATAAAATTTCCATTGTCAGTGAGTTATGAGAATTTCACGTAAATTGGATGATATAGAAACGTGATAAAGAGGAATATTATTGCTCGTTCTTTTTTTATTTTTGAAGGGGATACGGTACCCAAATCAATATTCATTATTTTTTTAATAATAACATAAACTGTTGGTGGCAACACTTTTGCTCGAGCCTGCAGCAGCAAAAAGGGGCGTTACAAGATTGACCGAAAGGAGATGACCTGATGTCTTATCGAAAAATGCCGACGCTTGACGTGCTGTTTAAACTTTGTGAACTTAAATGATTGAACTATTTTTAAAAAACAAGATGTTTATTTTTATTTAACTTTTTTAAACTTTACTTTAAAAATAAAATAAGCTTGATGTATAATTGTTTAAAGTTGCAAACAATAAAATCATACAAGTGAACTAATCTTCAATCAGCAGTTGTGTCTTCTATCTGCGTAAGTAATCACGAACCAAACAACCTTCCATCATAGATTATGAGACTGAATGAGTGAAGAAGAATTATTTAAATTATAACTATATGAAGATAAATTAGGCAAAGCTTAAAAATAAATCACTTGTATTATATTGAAGATAAAATAATTTGTATTTACTAATTGCAAACATGTCTGCCTCTAAAGAAATATTTACCCAAGTTGAAAAACTAACAAATGAAAATTATTCAGTTTGGAAATTTAAATTAGAAATGATTTTGATCCGAGAAAAACTTAGCAGTGTTGTATTCGACGTAAAACCTGAAACACCTACTGCAGACTGGTTAACTAAAGATCAATTAGCCAGAGCTTTAATTTGTTTATACATATCGGATAATCAAATCGTACATGTATTGCATGAAACTACTGCAAAAGATACTTGGGATAAATTAAAAAGCATTCATCAGCGAGCAAACTTATCAAGCAAATTGTTTCTACTAAGGAAATTATACAGCTCACAGTATCACGAGACTCAAACATGCAGGAACACATAAATTATGTTTTGGAACTTTCAGAAAAGTTATCTAATATTGGTGAATCTATAAAAGAATCACATCTCGGTGCTATTCTACTTTGTTCGTTACCTGCAAGTTACGAAGTCTTAGTGACTAGTTTAGAATCCAAGACCGAAGAGGAATTAACCTTGTCTTACATAAAGTCTAAACTTATTGATGAATACGAGCGGCGCATTTCAAAACAAACTACGTCTAATCATAATCAAGCTTTAAAAGTGAACGATAAAACTAATCAAAGATTCCGAAAATTTTGTGTATATTGTAAAAAGTCTAATCACACAAAATCTGAATGCTGGTTATTGGCGAATAAAAATAAAAATGATCATAAAAGTAAATTTCGCAATGTAAAACTTTTAAGCAAAAATCAAATGTCTGCAAAGCTGATTCGATAAAGCAAACCATTGAATCAAATAAAGTTTACCCGTTAAGTGATCAAAAATTTGTGATTCAAACTCAAACAGTGGATAAACTTAAAAAATCATGGATCATAGATTCAGGTGCAAGTTGCCACACGACTGGAAACTTAGAGTTTTTTAGCGAGTTAAGAGAAACTGAAGCTAAAAGTATAACCATAGCAAACGGGTTTAAAGCTAAAAGTTGAAGGTATAGGTAACGGTGATTTAAACGTTTTAAAGGAAGACGGTGATTTTCAAACGATTGAATTAGAAAACGTTTTATATGTACCAGAGTTAACTGAAAGTTTAATTTCTGTAAAAACAGTTACAAGTAAGGGTTATGAAGTTATTTTCAAAGAAAATCGTTGTGTTATAACTAAAGATGAAGTGTTCGTAGCGTTTGCTGTTTCCGAGCTAGATCGTCTATACGAATTGCAACAACCGACTGCAAAAATGAATTGTATTTAAGTTTGAACAGTGCAAGCTTAAATGATAAAGTAATTTTGAATGCAAAAATAAAAACTGCATTGTTAAGTGGCATAAAAGGTTAGGTCACAGAAGTTTTGATGCATTGAAACAGATGCAGCTAGAGCAGTTAACAGATGGATTAACTATAAATAACTGTAAACATGAATTAGATTGTACCGTATGCATTCAAGCAAAATTAACCCAAAGTCCGTACCCAAGTAGTACAAAACATAGAGCTACAGAAGTGCTTTCTTTAGTTCATAGTGACTTATGCGGTCCAATCGAAATTGATACGATAGGGGGAAAGAAATTTTTTTCTTATATTTGTGGATGATTATTCTCGTTATACGATGATTTATTTACTATCAAATAAAAATGAAGTTGCTAGTAAATTAAAGGATTTTGTGATATCTACCTCAAACAAGTTTAACAAAATGATTAAAACTTTAAGAACTGATAATGGAACAGAATACGTGAATCAAGAGGTCGTGAATTTTCTTAAAGATAACGGTATAAAGCATCAATTAACAGTTTCCGTATTCAAGTCCACAAAATGGAGTCGCAGAACGAAAAAACAGAAGTTTAGTAGAAATGACTCGAGCTATGCTGTTACAAGCAAATTTACCAAAAGAATTTTGGGGAGAAGCTGTGTCAACTGCAACTTACATACAAAATCGGCTACCAACCAAAGCAACTAACAAAACTCCATACGAACTGTGGAACAGCCGAAAACCAAATTTGAAGCATATACGCGTATTTGGATCTAAAGTATTCTATTACATAAACAAGCAAAAAAGAAGGAAGCTCGATAGTAAAGCTAAAGAAGGAATTTTCATAGGATACGACTTGCAAAGCAAGGGATATAGAATATTCACTGGTGAGAAAAGAATAACCATATCAAGAACAGTCAAGTTTTTAGAACAAGTTATAGAAGAACCCAAATTGGTGAGCACAGAAATGCCTTATTTCTCAAATGAAAACGAAGAAAACGACGTCTTTGAAGAAATCCAAGAAGAGGTCAAGCAGTTTGAACCAAGAAGAAGTTCAAGATCGAATAAAGGTGTTCCGCCAGATAGACTAGGTTATAAAGTGAAAGAAAGTTCTGATCAACTAATAGAATATTCAACGGAAGAAATTTTCAAAAATCCTGATCCACAATCAATAGCAGAAATAAAAGAATTACCGATAGAAGAAAGAAAAAAGTGGTACGATGCAATGCAAGATGAAATTCAATCATTAAAAGAAAATAAAACTTGGAAGCTAGTTGACTTACCTCCAGGAAGAAAAGCAATTGGAAGCAAGTGGATTTTTAGAACCAAGACTGACGAAAAAGGTCAAATTACGAAGTACAAAGCAAGACTCGTAGCTAAAGGTTACAACCAAAATTTAGAATATCCCGAAACATATTCTCCTGTTGTAAAGAAAGAAACCTTAAGAGCATTTATCGCAGCAGCAGCGTACGACAACATGAAAATCAACCATTTGGATATAAAAACTGCATTTTTATACGGAAAATTAACAGATGAAGTTTATATGATTCAACCAGAAGATTTTGAAGAAGGAAAGAAAGTATGCAAGCTTGAAAAATGCATTTATGGTTTAAAGCAAAGTTCAAGAATATTCAATTTAGATTTGGAAGAAAATTTATTGAAGATGGGATTTCAAAAGAGTAAAGCCGATAATTGCCTATTTACAAAGTGTGAAAATGGAAAAAGGATCAATGTCATAATATATGTCGATGATATCCTCGTGAGTTCAAGATCCGATCGAGAAATACACAATTTTATAGCTGATATTAAAAGAAGTTACACAATAACAGACTTAGGAGAAGTAAAATACTATCTTGGTATAGAAATAAGAAAATTCAAAGGAAATTTCTACTTATGCCAAAAGAAGCAAATAGAAGAAGTGGTTAAAGACTTTAATCTAGAAGACTCAAAACCAACCTATACTCCAATGGAAACAAATTATTATAAATTAGAAGGTGAAGAAGATAAACTTGAAACCAATGAAAAATATAGAAGTGCTATAGGAAAATTACTGTACATTGCAAATGCAACAAGACCAGATATTTCGGCATCGATACATATTTTGAGTAGAAGATGTGAAAACCCTAGACAACGTGACTGGACAGCAGTAAAAAGATGTATACGATATTTGAAGACTACAAAAGACATTGAACTGCAAATTACTTCAGAAAAATCTCCAGAATTAGTATTCTACAGTGACAGCGACTGGGCACAAGACCGTCAAACTAGAAATCGACATCTGGAAATCTTATTTTTATCGGAGAAAATCTTATATCCTGGAAGTCAAAGAAGCAGCAAAGTGTATCTTTATCATCAACTGAAGCTGAGTTTATATCTATTGCACAAGGTACTCAAGAACTATTGTGGATTAAATCCCTAGTAGAAGACCTGGGACTAAAACAAGCTCTACCAATAAAGACTTTTGAGGACAATCAATCAGTGATAAAAATTACGGAATGTGAGAAGTACAACGGCCGAATAAAACATCTGGACATCAAACTTCATCATCTCAGAGACTTGGTAAAGAAGAAAGAAATAGAAATTCATTACTGCCCGACCGAAAAGATGGTTGCTGACATCCTGACCAAACCATTAGCCAAGCCAAGATTTGAATACCTCAGAGAGAAGTTGGGGTTGTTGCTGAATCCTCGAGCATGCGAGGGTATGTTGGTGGCAACACTTTTGCTCGAGCCTGCAGCAGCAAAAAGGGGCGTTACAAGATTGACCGAAAGGAGATGACCTGATGTCTTATCGAAAAATGCCGACGCTTGACGTGCTGTTTAAACTTTGTGAACTTAAATGATTGAACTATTTTTAAAAAACAAGATGTTTATTTTTATTTAACTTTTTTAAACTTTACTTTAAAAATAAAATAAGCTTGATGTATAATTGTTTAAAGTTGCAAACAATAAAATCATACAAGTGAACTAATCTTCAATCAGCAGTTGTGTCTTCTATCTGCGTAAGTAATCACGAACCAAACAACCTTCCATCATAAACTTGTAATTTATAGTGGTTTTATATAATGTTCACTCTAAATAAACATTTTCTAGAAATAAAAACAAATATTTACAAGTAGTATTTCTTTTTTTTTAAAGTCAAAATTTTGAACTTTTTTAAAACGCTACTCATCTTTCAATTTTTATAATAACTCTACCAAACTTTTATAGTTTTTTCTTAGATTTATTTTTTGAAGAACTGTGCATGGATTTTAAAATGTGAGCTACAGTTAAAAAGTAACATGCATTTATACTGAAAATCACAAAAAAATTATAAATTATTGAATTCACCATTTTAAAAAAAACTAGTAGACCTTATTCCATGCACAATTTTGTGTATCATTTATATAAGAACACAAGTTAAAAATTTCAAAATTCTAACTTAATTAGCAAAAAAGCCTTAGGGATTTATCAAAAACACAATAACAAAAAACGCGAAACCGAGACAACAGGTTGAAAGCAGACGAAATACGTTCAAACTTCAAGGGATCACTCCAGAAAATGTTTAATAACTTTTTGTCTACAGAAGATATTATTAAGAAACTTTCCGTAAGTGTTCACAAAGATATTGTGAATAATAAGAAGTAAAAACTAAAAATCGATATTTTGACCAATTTTCGGTTACCGTATCCCCCTAAATCAAATAAACATCATTCGTTTCATAATTCCCGACCACCCATTTCATAAACACTGGATCTCTCTGAGGTAAATGCAACAATAAATTTTTGTAAAAAAAAAACCTAAATGTCAATGCAATATGTTCTAATATTTACCCTATACCAAAGCTTTACAATACAATTTATAAATTTTATTGAATGGAACACAACGTCAAATGATAAGCATTTAGTTGGGCCTATCAACGGAAGCGATCATGACTTCACTTGATAAACCAAATTTGTCATTGGTTTTAACCCATCATCATCTTCATCTTTCTCTGACCTCAATGAGACGGATACTGAATTATGATCAGATGGTCATGAGATATCAGAACTATTTCCGATTCAGAACCCATTACTACTTTTAGAGGTTCTGTCGTGCAGAAAAATCGAGAGTGGATTTTCGAAAAGTAGAATTGTGTGATTTGTAGGCTATTTAAAATAACGACACACATTTGTACTTTTCTAATATCTATATATAAAAAGTATTTTCTAATATATGTCACCAAATTGTCACTGGCCATTATATCATAGCTGTTCCAATTTTTTATTCTTAATTGTTTCCTGAGATAGGTTTTTCTCTGTTTATGAAACTGGCAATTTTAACGGGGGCCTATAGAAAAGTCCTCAAACTCCAGGAAGGGCTTGGATGGAATAGGGCATCCACTTTAAAAAAAAAAATAAGGCTGTTATTAGAATGGAAGGCGATTATAATATCCTGATGGGGTGCTGCTAGTGAAGATGGGATCTATTGGCAAAAAAAAAGTTGTCATAAAAAAGCAAATCACCGTTATTAAGGCTACACCTGTGCAACGCCGGGGTTTATAAAGCTTGTTTGTTATAAAAAAATCCCAAATGGGTTAGTTATGAGAGTTGACCATAGAAAAATATTAGACGTCATTATTTAAGCAAGGTTGTTCAGTAGTGTATAAATAATTGATTTTTATGAATGAGGAATTGAGTAGTGTCAGCTTATTTTTATTGTGTGTCATAACTCCATTTTTTTCAATCAGTAATAATAATAATTGTAAACATATAATAGAAGGAAAAATAAACTATTATTGTTTAAAAGGTTTTAAAATAAAAACATTTTGTCTTAAATGGATATTTTGAAACATAAAATATATGATTAGCTTTTGAACAGCGTTAGTTTTTGAACAATGTTACAACGCAAAAAGTAAAAGATTTCATAAAAACTACGAATGCTGTTACTTCATCAATCTTTACTCTCTAAACTGAAAACTGCCACACGCCAGTGTTGTACGATGAATTATAGGGGCAAAAAAGACACATTGTGGAACATTTTCCAATTTTATATATAAGCTTTTTACGTTAAAACTTATATTTTAGATTTGATTTACGTCATTGGTTATTCTATACTATTTATTTATCTACATTTGACTTTCTGATACTTTTCCGTTTCGCGGGGGCAAATCTCGCCCAAAAAAGTCTTTTTGGAGACAATACACAGAATACACTGTTAAAGGTTACTATTAGAAATATTCAGTTTGGCGGTAGTTGTACAATTTTGGCTACTTCATTGCTTGGTGCCCAAAAAATGGAAAAGTACCTGTTTTTTAAATAATTTTTTTATAATATCGTGCAAAAAAACTAACTTTTTCAAATCAATAATCGTGGCAAAAGTGATGCTTTTAACGAAATCGTTTTTCAAAGTTACTTTTACGCACTAGTGCGACAAAGTAAATAAGAGCATCTGATTGGTGTAAAATTCTTTATTTGAGCGTGATATTTTATTCGGCGGCTTTGTGATTGGTGGATAATTCTTTAATTGAACGTGACTCTTTATTTGTCGTCTTATTTCCAATGCCAATCTAAGAAATACTTTTTGCACGTGATTTTAAAATAATCATTATAATATAAATAATCACCTTCAGATCCTTTGAACGTGATACTAAAATAATTAATAAGCCAATCAATAAATGCCAATTTAATAAATACTTTTTTTGCACGTTATTATAAAAAATAGTGTATGACAACACGTTGAAAATAGCCTTTTTTAAACTCGTGAATTTATTTGACTCGCTCATACCTCGCTCGTGAAATAATTTATTCAACTCGTTTAAAAAAGCCTTACTTTTCACACTAGTTGCATAAATAACTATTGTGCATTAAATATTCATTCAAAAATAACCTTATATCACAATGTTCGAGCTAAACAGCCGTGGATGTGTAGGCTTCAGTAACCACGACATCGGACCATTTTTGCTAAATTTATTTTTCCTAAAAATATTTTCTTATAGGTTAGAGTAATTGAGCACTTGAAACAATGACCCAAGTCATTTGGCTTGTTACTGCAGTTTACCTACGTAGTAAAGTGACGAACAGGTAAAAATAAAAATACCCATTAGGATAATCGTCGGAAGTTTTGCTTCAAAAACCCTAAGTTTCCCGTTTGATATGACGCATTAACTAACCACACTAGGCTGGCTTCAAGTCCCCCTGAAAAAATTCGAATAATATGCATTATTAATTATTTTGTGATTAATTTAAACTTGGAAGTTGTTGAAAATTCCTTTCTATTCAAAGGATCTATTTAAGCTTGCTACCCACATATGAAAGATGGATGTTTAAAAAGAAAATGTACGTATTTTCGACGAGATCAATCACAAATCGTGTCCCTATTTTCCACACCAAAGCACTAAGTATGGCTGACTACCTATAAAATTACTGATTTTGACTTTGTCAAATTTGAACATTTTGTATTAAATTTTGAATAAAGTGTATTAATGTTGCCCCTGTACAGTCAATTTTAAATTTTAATTTAACTGCGAATTCCATTTATAATATTACGGAGTTAATCCATTTTACTCATTTTAAAATAAGTAAGATTTTTTAATAATAGTGTGTATAAGTGTGCAAGATTTTTAAAATAAGTGCTAATTCATCTTATATTTCAAAACAGAGCATTTATTGAAACTTACGAACATGTGAAAACAAGTAGGTTTTTAACAGAATCTGTCGCTTAAAACTGCTTTCACACAAAATTCCAACCAGGTGTCTAAAACAGAACCAAATTCAGCATTAAGATTTTAAAAAATAAAATAAAACAAATTTATGTTTTAATAAAGTTCAATAATTATTATACTTATCATTTGTTAAATTTATTTGTATTTCGAACAATAAATATTTATATTGCTCACGCTTAAAAAGAAGTAAAACATTTCATTTCAACATACAACATTAAATCTATCAATCACTGACCGACAGACAATTATAGCCTGTATAAAAGCTTCCAATTTTACGTTATAAACGTAGCGTGAAAGCTAAAATGACAATTTATAAAATCAAATATATAATAGATATTTACTTTGGAATCTATTTCAAACATGATCAAGCCATTCCCCTAGTAGCTACTCTAAAGTAGCACTAAGTATGGCTGAGTAGCTACATACTTGCCGATTTTGAGTAGGCGGAGATTGTAAATTCCTGTTGAGGAATCTAATAAGTAGAGATTTCCAAGGGAAATCCTGCAGAGTCTTTGCATAATTGCAGTGATCCCTTAACCGGCGTATGTTGTTCCGGATTTGGGAAAATGAATTTATAAGCATTTATGTGCGTAGGGTCCGAATTTAATGTGTTTATAATTGCGCCGCTCAGATTTTGGCATAGTTGGGTTTTTGAAAATAAGTTATATATCGCGTCGGTTAATTGATAGAATTGTCTTTTTATGACGAGTAAAAAGTTACAGAGTTCTTTCGTATGTATGGAATATTAAAATCATTAAGTTGACAAAAATAACAAAAAAAATGCTTAGACACTAATTTAATATCATATGTACCTGGTAATAAAAAATAACCAACATAACTCTGAAATACCTATATCCGGTGTTGAAACACTAAGCTTTGGCCTTTTTCGTACTGAGATGAAGATCTAGTAACCTTCATTCGCACCAACAGGCAGATTATTTAATCATTACAGGCTCTATTACAAGCCGCCGTGATTATGTGAGTAAAAACATTATGCAATGGCGTAGAAGGCTACATTTTTAGTGGTCTAATATCCGCAGCATACGATGTCGTTTAAATTTGCGGTTGGTGCCAACCCAATGGGACGTCACTTAATGTGAATTCAAATTTACGTGGCTTATCTTTATCGGGAGGTCATGCGTATCTCTATTTGAAAAATAATTGAACTTAAACTAAACCATACGTATTTTTTTACTTCAATTAAAGCCACTAAAATGAAATTCTCCTATTATGTAGCTGTTAATATCAAAAACTTAACCTATAAATATCTCAAAATAGGGATGCACCGAATACCAAATTTGGCCGAATACCGAATAACGAATATTCGGCCAAAGTCTTAGCCGAATATTCGGCCGAATACCAAATATTCGGCCTACCTAAACCAACTATTATTTTTTTTGTCAGATCTAAGTAAGTTGTATTTATTATTCATCAATTTCAATTCAACACAAACATATAAGTACACAATCACACAATAATTTTAATACAATATAGCTATTAAATTTTTAACTAAACCAACACACAATAAAGTGGTACTCGTTTGTTATTAAAGCAAGCCTTTTGGAAAGTGTAACTTGGAAAAATCACAACACGAAAACGAAAATAGAAGTATGAAAACATAAACAAAAGTAGGTGGATCCGAGGTAGAATATGAAAATTAGAAAAAATAATAATAAAAGCATGGCTTACAATTGCGATACATATGGTAATTATTGTTTTTTAAAGCCCACTCACAGTAACTGTTCCCCTAAAGAGACATGTTTATTTAATACAACTTGAGTAAAGCTTGATTTAACATTATAAATAACAAAAACTTAAGAATTTGAGTCTATCAAAAAAGAAAACAAGTCCTGTTTGGGAATTTTTTCGACGTTTTAGAAGATGAATTAATATGAAGAATTTTGAAAAAAAATAAATTTCACTATTCGGCCAAATAGTAAGGCTATTTGGCCAAACCGAATATTCGGCTAAAGTGGCCGAATACCGAATAGTAACCGAATATTCGGTGCTTCCCTATCTCAAAATCATAGTTGAAAAATAGGCAAATATCAAACTTTAAAACATATGAGCATAAGCCTTAGTTCTAGACGTAGATCAAGAAATCAGAAGAAAAAAAAAACGTATTCTTGAAACATTGCAGTCTCTACAGCAAGCGGCAGTGGGACTCTTAGTGATGGCATTTTTACCTAGCCTGAACGTCAAAATATCTAATCGAAAAGTTCAACCAATGGAAAAAAAACAATCATCTCATCCATGTTTCTCAAAATATGTTTCTATAATCTCCACAAAAGCGAGAAAGGGGTTTCAAAACTCAAATAAAAAGTCCTGAAAGTTTATTCTGATGTGTCGTGTTCTAGGGCTTTGGATTCTTGTGATTAAATAAACCACCGAAGTTTTACCTGACAAATATGAGTACGCTGGCTGCTTGCAAAAGCGGTTTGTCTTGTTTGATCATATTCTACATCAAAAGGTTTTTGACAGAGCTTTAAAATACAATAAAATTCCCAAATTCTAAGTTTTTTATTCTACGAGTTAGTCTAAGATTGCAAAAGCAAACACAGTATAAAAACGTATCTATAAAACTAAAATCGGCATTGATACAATTTTATATAAAAGTTTAACACTAATTTCAATAATTTTGCTACTTACTATCTGCTTCATTATTAAATTAAATCCTTAAAATCTGTGCTAAAAAACAATCTTGTAAAATCTAGAATTGTCTAAAATTGCAAGAACAGACGCATTAAAAAAATCTCTTAACTAAATTAAAAATATTCAGATTGTCTTAACTTAGTTTAATACATAGTTTAAGCACACTGTTAAAAATTAGGCACTTTGTTTCACCTAAAATATGGTTCCTAGAAGCTGCAATGGCTGTGTAATGAAACGTTAAAGCATAATTTTGGTATTTGGTTGAACCATTTCTCAGGTTTTGTTTCCAAATCAAGAAAAATTATTCAACCAAACACCGAAAAAAATGTGAAACATTTCACCACACAACCGTTGCAGCTACTCGGAACCAATATCATGGTGAAAAAAAGCACAAAATTTTTAACAGTGCATCATGACTGATTTACCTACTTACTAATAACCCTTTAATTGCTCCAAAAATTTGGTTTAGCTGCCAAAAATAAATCGACTTCTAACAAGTTGCCTCTTTACCTCAAAGAAAATTTTATAGTACGACGAGATGGACAAAAGTACAAAATATAGTATCTGACCTTTCTAACAAAAAAAATTGAAATCGTACTGTTAACCCTTTCACTCCCAATAATTCCATTTGGAGTCTTCAAACCTTTTGATTTTTTTAACTAAGTTAAACTCGCACTTATCTCAAATAAATTTTATTACATTTTGCATACATTTTTGTATAAAAATATAATTTTCTTTTGTATCGTTAGATGAAAGAATCATGTATATTGAAGAAGTAAATAATTTTTGTTGTATTTAAATGAAAATATTAAAAACATGGTAAAAATAAAAATCACTCTGGAACAATTTTATTAAATAAATTGGCCCTAAATTCTTCATGCTTGCATTTTCAACTGTTTAAGAAATTAATGTTAACTATTTTTAATAAAGTTTCGAAAAATTATTGTTATAATTTATTAAAAAAAAGTTATGATTCCGATTTTTTTCCTTAAATTTTAGTTTTAAAAATTAGATTTTTTTGCTGCTTTTCATCATTTCATTCTGGGATCATAATGGGTTCATTTCCTAAATTTTAGATTTTTAGAATGAAAAATAAAAAGTTGGGAATAAAAGGGTTAAAATAACCCAAACGACAAATGGACGAAAAAATGTACTGACAACCGTACAAAAAGTATGAAAGATTGGTGCCCGATGCCATTGATCATCATTTATCCGAAGGTTAGATACGTACCTTTTTTTCCTTTCTTTTTAAAAAAGAGTTAAATTAACATTGGTCCCAATGGAAAGACATTTTGTATTTAATGGTTGGGTGTATAATGACAAAGTTTATCATAACATTATTACTCTTTACAAAACTATTAGTCTTTAATAAAAATTATATCTAAGTATTGATATGAATAAACTATTTTTAGCTTAAAAAAACTCTTGCTAAAGACTATATTTGGCTGATTGACAGGACATAGTTCATTTCAGAGGAGTCTATTTCTTTTTTTAATGAACTAAGCGACAAAAAGAAAATACAAAAATTAAAATTTTTGATTGAAAAAAACACTTGTCTATATATACTCTTATACGGCGCCCAAATTTCCTTATATTTCTATCTCTGGAATGGCAACAATCGAAATGAACAAAAATACTACTAATTTCAAAATGGCCGACTGAAAACAACAAAAAAGTGTTTCTTCAGGAATGGCATGAAAAAGGGAAAAATAACTATAAATATTATGCACAAAACATAGTTCGATCGGCAGAAAAACATTGAATGTATTTTTTTGAGAAAAGCACAACGAAATAACACAAGGATGGACAATTTCGGGAATGGCTGCAATAAGGTCAAAAAATGAAAAACATCCATAAAAAACCAACAACTTTAGGATAGAATCAGTAAGTTTAAATTTTAACATGCATCATATTAGGGACGTTTAATGTTTGAAAATAATTATAATTTCGATTGACTGAATTACCAAACACTATTGTTAATAAAAAAGGAAAAATTCAAATTGTTTTTAAATATAGTTTTAAGCGTTGATGGCTACCACAGTTTCCAATTTATTTACAAATGGATCTTAGTCGAGCAGCGAAATATTTTCGCAATAATAACCATTAATTTATAAGCATCAATTTATAATTATTGTATTTTTAAAGGATACTAAAGGCGGTTAACCTAAAGGACCATGTCTGGATTTGGCGCCAGTCGAAAAATGTAGCCAAGTCAAAATGACAACAAACCGAGCGTTTGCCAAGTCTGTGAAATGGCAACAAATAATTACTTAAAATGATGCTCAAAACTGAAAATGTCTGCTGAGAGAATATGAAAGATTTCCTTAGTAAAAATAATCGTGGCATTTGTGATCGTAGACCGTAGCGATATTTTAAAATAGGAAAATCAGAACTCAACAGCAAGTTCAAAACAATGTACACAAAAAATAATTTAAGAAATGTCTTTTAATAATTAATGATTAATAGTATTTATTATTTTAAATATATTAATACGATTTAAGAATTCTTAACGATGAAAGAAATGGCCAGGATCAACTTATAAAGAAAGTAGCAAAATAAATTCTCTAATGCAAACAGAATACATAGAAAAAACTGAAATATTTGAAAATTATTCGCTTAAAATACGATCCGTTGCGATTTTCTTAGCCAATGGCTACCATAATACCAATTTGGCGGGGTTACCATATTTGAGGAAAAAATTGCCGGACATGTTCCTCAAGGTTAACCCTTAAGGCTAGACTAAAATATTTCAATGAACGGTGAGCGAGCGAAGCGAGCTGGATCGCGAAGCGATCCAAAGGCAACTGCCCAAGCAGTTCCCGGGGGTTGGCGAGCGACAGCGAGAAGGGGGCGTGCCCCATAGTATTTTAAATAAACGCCTTAAAATGTGGCACGAAATATAGAAATTGGAAAAGTTTTACTTAAAATTGTTTTTATGGAATTGAGAAGCACTTTTAGTTTTTCTTTCTTTAATGTGAGACATCAAGATTTTGTTTCATTTTTTAGAGTAAAAGTTCTTACGATAAAATCATGAGGATTTAACTATTGATTTTCCATTGGTAGCTGCATTATACTTCTTTCAAAATGATTATCGATGGGTTTTTTTAAAAGTAGAAAATTGTTTTGGCGATTAAAGTTTGTCTTAGAAGTGAAATTCTTTTGGAACCTCAACATATTTAAACTTTTTTTCTAAATAGCTAGTATATATTTTTGTTTTCTTCAAGTACTCATTGTTATTTTTTTTTTATTTAATGCCCCAACTTGAAATTTTAAAATTAAAAAGTAGTTTTTTTAACCCTTTAAAGATGACAATTACCATATGGTCACAGAAAAAAATAGTTTTGCTGGGACTTATAAAAGTTTTTTTTTGTTCTGTTTTATTTCGCCAGTTTTCTTAAATCATTTGTATTTTTTGCTTGTAGGCTTGGTAATGGTTTAAACTATCCATAACAGATTTCGCTACAAGCCTAAGATTTTGTTTCGTGTTTTTTATAATTGTTTAAAAATTCACGATAAAAAATAGTTCAAGCTGTAATTGATTAGATGAAAGTAAAAAAAATAGTTAATTGTTTTAGCATTATTTAATAGATTTACTTCAGTTAAAATATTATTTTAATAAAATTATAATTTACTTAATTAAATGCAATTCATAAATGGCTTAAAAATAAATTTAATTTGTGTCTTCAAAGTTTTGGAATTGAACGGATTTGTAATACATCAATTATAATTTTTATTATTAGCTAAAAATAATTATATATTATTTAAAATTGTATTTTAAAACATACCTTTTCTACGTTTAAAGTTAATTGACAAAATTAATGCATTTTTTGACGTCCAATAACTTATTGATTTACATCTGAAAAGTAAGATGTAGCACCAATCACCCCACCTAAATTCCCTACTACAAAGTAAACGTTTATGAAATTGCCGATTACAATTGAAGGGTGTAGTTGCAAAACACACATTCTTCAAAGTATAAGATATAGGGTCCGCGTTTCGCTCATTGTCGACTTCATTCAATTGGAATTGTGAATTTCAAAGAGAAAATGCGAGTTATGAAACTGCACCCTTCAACTAATTTGAATATTTGTAACTTACAAAGAAAAACATAATTACAGTCAGTCTTATTAAATAGCATCGCTATAATATGGTCATTTACACTAAAAAATAAAAATGACTTTGTAATGTGACAAAAAACAGGAAATTCTTAAAGAACTAAAATAGCGTACTTTCTTGTTACTTAATTACTTACTGAAATTCTAATAGGAAAACAACTAGGTTCCTAACAGTAATACCATTAACAATCGTTTCTTCACTAGATTTATACACATTCGAAAAATAAAAATCGATAAAGACAGCATTCAGCTATAATTTCAACTTCTAAGAGCCAAAATCAACTATTTTTCTTAATATTCTTTCGCAAATTAACTTAATATTATTAATCGTCTGCATGATTTATTTGTAGTACGAAGAATAATTAAATATTTAATAATAACAAAAGTAATGAAACTACTCCAAACTGCATTAAAAAATAAGAAATGTAAATTAAAACTAAGCATAATTGTATGCAAAAAATATGCCTGGCCGCTTTCTTGGTAAACAATTAATGAACAATCAAAGAATCACATTGTGCTACATTTTATGACGTCATTCCAAACTGATTCATGAAAAAAATATTTTGCTTCAAATAATTTTAAATAAATAAAGTTTCTCATGTTATTGTTGATTTGGCAGCAGTGATTTAAATGACTCAAAATTGAATTTTAATGCTATTTCAATGGGAAATCGGCCGACAGATAGTAATATTTTGTCCGTCCGGACGTACAGACAGGAGGGGAAAAAGTATGAAAGTTGGGTCTCTGAGGTCATAGCTTTCTAACAAAAAAAAGAATATTTAAGATACGATCGATATAACCGATTTTGTAAGGGGGTACGGACAGACAGACGGACATCGACCGCATGTCAATACATACTTTAATAAGTTTCTCAAGTCATTGTGATTGCAAACAGTGATTTAAATGACTCAAAATTGAATTTCAATGTAATTTCAATGGGAAATTGGCCGACAGATAGTAATTTTTTGTCCGTCCGGACGTACAGACAGGAGGGCAAAAAGTATGAAAGTTGGGTCTCTGAGGTCATAGCTTTCTAACAAAAAAATAATTTTTAAGATACGATCGATAGAACCGATTTTGAAAGGAGGGTACGGACAGACAGACGGACAGACAGACAGACAGACGGACATCGACCGCATGTCAATACCTACTTTTTCATTTTTTAATTCTTTCAAATAAAAAAAAAGTAGGCTAAAAATCTTGAAAATGAATGGAACATATTAAATTCTGTTACATTTAATTTAGTAATGAACTTTTCTGACTGACATCCATGGTTTTTGTTAATTGTTTTAGGTAAAATTGTTGCATAGTTCGGAAAAACAATGTTGATAACTGTTAGAGATTTAACAATAACATTTAATTAACAATACATGGTTTTCGTTAATTGTTATAAATAAAGTAGTAACGTAGTTCGGAAAAACAGTGTGGCAACTATATGAGATTTAACAATAACATTTACAAAACATGGTTTTTGCTAATTATTATAAATAAAGTTGCAACGTAGTTCGGAGAAACACTGTAACAATTTCTTGAGATTCAACAATAATTTTAACACGTATACTTAGTTTACTTATGAAAAATATAAGAAATTATTCCTTCTATTAACACATTCTTAGCAAATGTTTTTTCCTTCCAGAAAATTTATTTTACACTATTATGCACGCTACTAAATAGTTTTGAATTCATAATTGAAAGTAATAGTTTCATCGTAATCTCTTTAGAAACGTAATTCGTTAGGTTAAAAATGTCATTTGTCTCAAACAAAATAGAGCAAACTTTCTGGGGTTCTTCATTATACCATCCCTATCCCCAAACTCTCTCTCAATCACTTTTACAAAAAATTAAGAGTTTGAATGAAACCGAGAAAATTAGCTTCAAAGTTTTTAGTTTCCATTTACATCCGTTAAAAACGGAACTTTCAAACAATAAAAAGCATACTTCACTAAAAGTTAATGATAAAGGAGAAATTTGAAGTCTTTAAAGAAGTTAATAACGTGTTTATGGACATAAAAATATCATATTTGTTAAAAATGTCACTTAGCACTTCTTCCACTTAGCTCTTCAGAACTATTCTCCCTTAACTATTCCAACTGTTATGCACCGTAGAACATCAACGAAGAAGTAATGGATGTTTTGAATCAAAACTAGTAAAAAATAAAATTTATAGCAGTAGGACCGTAATTTAGGTTTCGTCGCGGTTGAATTAAAGCCAAGAGCTACTCATAAAATGAAAATTACCCGTATATGACTCTGGCAAATAATGTGCAAGTTTCCGCAAAGAAACTTCTAATTGCTTCAATTTGCATTTAGATAGCATTATGGGAATATTCAAAAGTACATTACAAGTTTGTTAAGAAAGATTTAGTGTTATTAGTTTTGACTTCATAATGACTATGTTGGCTTGGATGATATTTGTTTAATTTATTCTTTAAGTTTTCTCATCAATCGTAATTTGAAAATTTTATTTATGAAATGATTCAATGCATTTTTCAATAAGGTAGAAATAGAAATATTAAATAATATTTTTTTTATGTTTTACTTATAATACCTAAAAAACTTAAAATACTTAAAAAAAACAATAATATCAAATCCCTATACAATTAAAGTTAATACAACAATTAAAAGGGTAATTAAAACACTGTTAGTAAATAAAGAAAACAATCAACTAATACCGCTCTTCCATTGGTTGTAAGATATCCAAAATGAAATAAATCTTTTCTTCTTTATGACCTCAATTTTGAGTGGGCTGGGGAGCCCAGTCGGTTAGGCATTTGCCTAGCATGCGGAAGGGCACAGGTTCGGGTCCGGGCATCGCCAAAATAATTGCCGACCTATAAACGGCCCGTGCAGCCAAAAATGTCCGACGAATAATACCATAATACCCCGCGTAGAGGGAGTAAACGTTAAATATGCTCCAAAGTCCCAACGCTGCGTACGATGTCGCTTTAACGGTTGCGTTGGGTGCCTATTCAGGTGTCGGCTTGTCACTTGACTGTGGTTCTAAATTACGACGCCCGTCACCAATAGAACTCGTGTAGCTCTAAGTGCGACGATAATTCAAACCTACCTACCTACCTCAATTTTGTTTAGTTTAGTTTAGTTTAGTTTGAATTATCGTCGCACTAGAGCTACACGAGGGACCTCAATTTTGAGTAGTGAGACTTTTTTTTTATAGAAGATACCGATAAAACGATCGCACGATTACATTACAATAGGGATTGAATATGCGTTAAATTATTGTCGCATTATGGTTATACACGGGTTATTGTGTTGTTGTTGACATGGGCCTGCAGGGCATAGCCTGGAAGACAGAAGGGCTGCAGTAGCTTTCATTGGTAGGCTTTGAGCACCCATGAGGGTTGGAAGTGTGACTTCTGCTCCTAGCGGATTTTACTTTCTCAATTGAGGCATGTCGCTGGAGAGTAGGGGCAATTTTCCACAGACAACCTTCACCCATGGTACTGTGCTATATCCGTCCACAGGACTTTCTGATCCACAGATTTAACGAGCACGTTCTCCGGATGTACTCAGGAAAACTAAAATATCCGGGCCCACTCGCATGGCAAGGATCGAAACCACCATAACGGCTGGGCAACACCTAACCTTATAGCAGCACATTATGAAAAAATCGCGTTTAAATTTTAAAAACAAATGTAGGAAGGTCAGTATTTTAAAAAAATCTCAGTTTTCAGTCGAAAGAAAACTTTTTTATTTAATAGTTGCGGTGTAAATCTTATTTGAAAAAATTCATATTGATTTGTATTTATAGCTAAAATTTTCCAAATAAATTATTGGACACTTTATCCCCTATTAATCTTTAATAGGTGTATGATACGCCCTACGTGCATTAGAATACTTATCACACTTTTCCACATTCCTGAAAGAAAATAAGTTGTTCCTATACAACGTAAATAGAGTGCTTTATGCATTTCAGATAATTGCATACAAATTGGAAACTAGTTAAAACCATCTAAACGAATCTATTTTCTTTTCTTCTCTTTCACCTAATGGGTCTCTAGATTGCGATTATTGATTCCTTTTAAAATGAATGGGCCTTATGCCCACAAACGATGTAGGCGGCAATTTTTATAGCATTTACAGTAAGTTTTTAAAGCATTATCAATAGTAGTAAAGTAAAATTATTAAGTTTTTACTAAACTCAAAATAAACTCTCGGCGCAACAGCCCATTACTGACCAGCCTGCCGTGCCATTCAGCTTTCGTGACCAGGCTTACATTAGTTTTTACTAGTTGCGGGAAAAAACATCGTGAATATGGTTTCAGCAGCAGTACTCGCTTAAGTAGTGGCAATAATAACACCAACTGTAGAGGCGATAACGCAATTATTTTATTTTATTACGGTTTAAAAATTCAACAATTTAATATGTTGACTCTAATTCACTAAGCATCGCTACATCTTGAGCTAATACATTAATAAAACCGTAAGGAAAAAATATTTTGCCGTAGCGTATGAAAGCGTAATTCACTTAACATTACGTGTGGGGATCATGTGCCACCGTAAGTGTGGTAAAAATAACCAAAGCAGTTGCACGAAAATCGGTCTTACGCCTAATGGGGTCACGCTTCTATGTTAAAAGGTTTTACTTTATTGTGCGAAGATTGAACTGTGTGGCAGTTATTGGTAAAACGTATGATTAATAACAACAAAGTCTGCTGATAGCGGCTTCAAATTGTATCGGCTGATAGTGGCGCATGCATATGACTATTTGAAATTGATGCTTAAATGAAAGATCTAAAAACCATGTGGTAATTGTCGGCATTAGGGCGCCTACAATATCACAAAATGAACTTTTAGACTTTCTTATTTAACACTAGCAAATTTATACCCGTTCTTCGCACGGATTTAAAAAATATCAAATTGATCCAAGTATGTGTACCATATAACCTGCAATAGGATCATAAACTTATGTTATTGTTCCCACTCGTTACAAAGTATAAAATCCCGTTTCATTGCCTTAATATTCCAAAATGATAAATACGCTATAAAATGCACTCATAAATGTCACCACACAAATCCCTCATAAATACATAAAACCTTTTTGCTCATTTGGCGAGTTTGACAACGTATTTGGCGAAAAAATTGACATAAAACCCTAATATGCAGCTCTAGTGCGATGGCCTATATTAACCATCATAGTTCTGTAATAGCTTAACTATATATTTATTAATTTATTGCTTAAATATGCATACATGCAGTCAACAGAAAAATCTATGAAAAAATCATCAAATATACCCACAATAAAATACGTGAATGTAGACTGGCGGAATTACGTCACTTGAAACATGTCAATTATTTTTCAAATAATAAATTTAGCTTCTGAAGGAAATGGCAACAGAATAAAATAAACATTTTCAATTTTTATTATTTTCGTTAAAAGTTTTATTTAAATTTTTCAGCAGATGGCATCAGGAAAATAAAAAAATGATCGGATTTGAGCCAAAGTGGTGTAGTTTTTTCAGAAAATTCGAATTTTCTCTAAAAATAGAACATTTTGTATGTACAAATGTGATATTAGTCTTAATATAGTTTTATTGCTGTAAGAAAAATGGTCAGTCCAGTATACATTTATTTATCCTTGGTACATTTATTTTGCTTTCGCAATTATGTTTTAAAGTACTACTTACAGTTTAAGCTTTTTTTCACCTGCACTCTAAGAAATGGGTTCTCAAATTAAGAGTAATGTTCTAGATTATATATGAAAACATAATTTATCCAAAATAGCTTCCGAATACATTGTGATCAAGTTTGAGATTATGAATATTCTTATTTTAGAGAATGATTTAGAGAATTTTAAAAAAAATCAGAAGGTATATATATATATATGATTTTAACTTAGTAATACATTGTAATCAAGTTTGAGAATATGAATTTTCCTATTTGAGAGAACGATTTAGAGAATTATAAAAAGAGAAGGTAGGATTTTAGCTTCTGTATACATTGTGATCATGTATCATATTATGCATATTCTAATTTTAGAGAATGATTTAGACTTATAGAATTTAAAAAAATCAGAAGTTAGGATTTTTGCTTTCTAATACATTGGTATCAAGTTTGAGATTATGCATATTCTAATTTTAGAGAATGATTTAAAGAATTTTAAAAAAATCAAAAGGTATGATTTTTCTGAAGCCGGTGAAAAACTTGCAGTAAGAGAAACGTCAGTGGTTGGCAGCACTGAAATTAAGTTCAACAGTTTAGAAATTAGCGTATTTCGCAGACGAGCAGGTTCGAACTCATAATAAGAGGATCCACGCTAAGCATGACCCGCGGTCTAATGCCATCGTGCCATCAGGGTGTCAACAATAACGAGTGGTTGTTTTAGCAAATTTGAAATTGTCGTATAGTGAACCGCATACAGACATAACAAATTTTAAGAAAATGTATGATCTCAAATTTAAGATTTACAGCATATGTGTTTTTGAGAATATTGTAACAAAATGAGAACATTCTAGTGCTCACTTTTGAGAGTTTCGTGTTTAACTGTAGAGGCAAAACATCATGTGGTTATGTAATTACTCCCCTTTTTTAAATTTTACAATACTAACTCTAAATAAAATACTAACTCAAAATAATTATTGAGACTATTATAATAGATAGATAAGCGCGGCATTGAGCATATTCTGTTTACATGTGTCGAACATTTACAGTAAATTTAAATATTTAAAAATTGTTTTTCAATATTGAACATTAACTGGTCTCCAACTTTTTAAACCAATATTTTTAGTAAAAGTTGATTTGCTATTTTTATTTCTTATATTGATGATACCTATAAAGCTACTCAACTCTAATTTTCTAATAACGATGTTTTATGGAAAGCAAAAATCCACATTTTTGTTTGTGTATGATTTCAAATTTGTCCACGTATATTGTTTTGTATATTTTGCGAACTAATGTTTGAAAACTCTAAAAATTAATATTTTTATAACCTACCAATATTTTCCCTTCCAATTCCTTCAATTTTGCAACAAAAATAATAAGTTCTTCAACTGTATTAAAAACCCCACATACAAAAAAAAAACCAAAACCCCATATTGTTTTACTTGAATAAACGATGTACTAGAGTTACACGGGGATGCTTTATTGGCGGCTTAGCCTTTTGCAGAAAGCCATTTTTTGCGGCTCTGATTACGATTCTGAGCTCTCTGTGGATGTTAAAGTATGCCAAGATATTATTTTGCCGAGAGAACACCAAGCCAAATGGGAACTCAAGGGAGATTTTGTAAGCCACATAATAATCTGACATGCGGGGCTACAATTTTCTCATACAGAAAATGTGACAAATCAGGCAGGGCTCACACCCGCAAACTTGAGCGGACACGTAATACCTCTCAGCCACTGAGCCGCTCACACAAAAAACCACACATTGACGTTTGACCACTTAATATGCGTTAAAAATAACACTCTTTCCTTACCATTAAGTACATAAATCACCTTTCGTATCTTTCATTTAACAAAACCATCCCTTTCCAAGACAAACATTTACTATTTAAAAAAAAACCTCTTCAAATTACCCTTGAACAGATTTACTTTCTTATTTTCATGGCATATTAAATCAAACCCAATGTAAAGGACTCTCTTGGGGAAAAATCTAATGGGCTTATCCCTAAAGTTTGCGTTGGGGATCAAAAAAAATCCCTAACGAAATCGGTAATCAATCGTGGATGGATCTTCGTTACACTAAGGTTACTTCAGCGGATAAAGTGGTTGTAAAAGTTATATTTGTTTTAGCGGTTGAATGAATAGAACAGTTTGTTTAGTTTATTTTGAATTATCGTCGCACTAGAGCTACACGAGGGCTATTGGCGACGGGCGTCGTATTTTTAGAACCACAGTCAAGTGACGAAGCGACACCTGAGTAGGCACCCAACGCAACCGTTAAGGGCGACATCGTACGCAGCGTTAGGACTTTGAAGGATATTTAACGTGCACTCCCTAAACACGGGGTATTATTCGTCGGCTGCATGGGCCGTTTATAGGTCGGCAGTTATTTTGGCGATGCCCGGACCCGAACTTGGGACCATCCGCATCCTAGGCGAATGCCTAACCAACTGGGCTCCCCAGCCCTAGAACAGTTTGTGTTTCTAGTGTACCTGCTCAAAGTGTATAGAGTTGAGACCAAAGTAAAAGCTGAAACCTCGTGAAAATTGGGGAACAAAAATAAACCACGCAATGGACGTAAAAGAGAGTCATATTCGGCAGCTCGACGCCTGCTTGTGAAACAAATTTGCAATTTAAAATCAAAAAGAGTAATTTTATTTTTAGGTTTGTTTGATTATATAACATAAAATTACATTTTTTAAAAACGGTGCAGTATAGAGAAACAAAATATCCTAAAATGAGGCATTAGACGAAATTTCTATCATCAAATACTTTAAAATCACGTGACGAACAAAAAAAAATTCTTATTTTAGAACACAGCGGAATAGGCCTCTACTCCAATTTATTCTTTATAGTTCAAGGTGGACACTAATTATTGTTTTCTTTTAAAAAAAAACCAATCACAATTTAAATTGTCTTTATAAAAATAAATCAGATGCAAAATGTATTAATGATCTTTTAAGCAACTGTCTGTTAAGAAGGACGTTCAGTCGTTGGGCAGTCTCAATCTCTGCAAAAGTGTCGCTTTGTCATCTGCGCATTTTTCTGCGCATTTTTCATCGCTTTGTCATCTGCGCATTTTTCTGCATGGACAATAAAGGACACTGCTGCAAATGGAAACATATTTGAATGGAAATTATCCGGTTATTTAACCATAAATTGGATAAATTTTAAAAATAGTTCCGCCCTCTCCCGAATATTTTGGAGTAGTTTAAGCTAAAATTAAATAACCAGATGGCGTTTTCTTTCCAATTTTTTATTTTTTTTTATTTTGCATTTATGACGATTCTCATACCTGGTGAAAAAAAATGCTTGCATAGCAAATCAATACTTTTGCCTCCGAGTTTTGTAGAAAGTTGATATAAAATTAAGGGTTTCCATAGCAAATTTAAAATAAAATCTATTTTAGTTGGGTTTGTAGTGAGAGCTTCTTGTTTCGAACTCGTTAATTCCGTGCATATTTTTTAAATCACAATTTCTGCCAAAATATCATTATATTTACGATTTTTTTCTTCAAAAGTGTAAATATAGGCATAACAAAAATACAGTTACAAAGAAAACTATTTACTGGCTATTTTATAATAGTTTTTATGAAAACTATTTTTCAATTTGTAGACTGGTGTCGCCGTCTGGCGATTAACGATGACATCCGTGATAATTAATATGCCACCACATGGTATTTAGTTTTAAAATTTGTTTTGTTCCTATTACTGTTTTTATAACTGGTACAATAAATGCATAAATTTTAAAGCAATTATTTGGCATATAATTTGATTACTAAAGTAACGAATTATGCATATATTACTGGCAATTCCTCTTAAACGGCCAATTTAAAAAATAACTGTCGCCATCACAAATATACTAATTTTAACTCTAGATATACGTAAATTCGATTAAACCTTTGAGTTTGGAAAATGTGAGACACTTAACAGTTTGAATTGCTAAAGTTTCTCGACCAAACGCTATTTTTAGAGCAACATTATCCAAACTTCATGGTTACGCATGCCAAATGTATCCGAAGTGTCTTAAGAATGCTGACATAAGACCCTTCCTAAACCTAATTTAATCAATTTTCCGCAGTACGTCTTAAAAGGTTGCTGTTGATCAGTGGCCTTTTGCGATATAAACAAATCATAAAACTTTCTCAGGTATTTGAATTCGTATAATAAATTAGGAATATTTTGGTGTGAGAAAGTAACCATAAATTTAACACGAAAAGTTACTAAGTTTCGAAAGCTATCCACACTATTTTATCAATCAATTGATTAATGGTGTTGGTTTAAGTCAGTTTGTGTTTCTTGAAAATATAGTCAGTACTTCTGTAATTCATTTTGAATCAATTATGAATTCGTATAATAAATTAGGAATATTTTGGTGTGAGAAAGTAACCATAAATTTAACACGAAAAGTTACTAAGTTTCGAAAGCTATCCACACTATTTTATCAATCAATTGATTAATGGTTTTGGTTTAAGTCAGTTTGTGTTTCTTGAAAATATAGTCAGTACTTCTGTAATTCATTTTGAATCAATTATGAATTCGTATAATAAATTAGGAATATTTTGGTGTGAGAAAGTAACCATAAATTTAACACGAAAAGTTACTAAGTTTCGAAAGCTATCCACACTATTTTATCAATCAATTGATTAATGGTTTTGGTTTAAGTCAGTTTGTGTTTCTTGAAAATATAGTCAGTACTTCTGTAATTCATTTTGAATCAATTATGAATTCGTATAATAAATTAGGAATATTTTGGTGTGAGAAAGTAACCATAAATTTAACACGAAAAGTTACTAAGTTTCGAAAGCTATCCACACTATTTTATCAATCAATTGATTAATGGTTTTGGTTTAAGTCAGTTTGTGTTTCTTGAAAATATAGTCAGTACTTCTGTAATTCATTTTGAATCAATTATGAATTCGTATAATAAATTAGGAATATTTTGGTGTGAGAAAGTAACCATAAATTTAACACGAAAAGTTACTAAGTTTCGAAAGCTATCCACACTATTTTATCAATCAATTGATTAATGGTTTTGGTTTAAGTCAGTTTGTGTTTCTTGAAAATATAGTCAGTACTTCTGTAATTCATTTTGAATCAATTATGAGAGAAGATCAAATTTCCGTCATACTAAAGTAATATAAAATTCACTGTACGGCTATTCACCAGAACTACGGTTCAAAATTTGACAAATTTCATATGGCCTTTTAACATTTATGATAAAAGTAATTGTAATTGTTTAACTTGTCAAATAATAATATTTTATATTTAATACTAAAATGCTCTCTTTAAATGAGTTACTTCACCTTTTTATGAAACGCCATGCATTAAAAAATTTTAATAACGAGACTAAAGGGATATTTGTAGAATAATCTATTCCACATATTCTATTGTCCTTTTAATTTTCCCAATTTAGTTCCATCATATCAAGTGAGTTTTAGTCAATATTTTTAATTTTCTTTCCTAATTCTCTAAATCTACTTTTTACAAAAAAAAATTACTCAAAGTATTTTTTAGTTTTTTTTGTATCAACCTTCTAGTTGGCAACTTTTAAGATTTCTTTTTATGATGAGTCAAGAAAAGACACTTCAAAGAAAGTCTCTCAATTTATCCAAATAGGTGCAAAACAAAATACACCATTCCTTGACTTTTTCCCGATAATGAACAATTATTCTTCAGAGACCACAAACGGTCTGACAAATCTGTCTTACTGTCTGGCACCACTTTGCAAAGCAGAAATATTCTTTCATTAACGAACGAAATACAAAACTCTTCATCAATTTGCGACTTAAGGCTTACCCTTGATGAACAATAATTTGGACCAAAAGAACTTAGACTAAAACAACGCTTATAACAACATCAATCACTTTCTATCCCAAGACGAAGTCCCAAAATCTTAGGTAAACTCGTAGAAAAGCTATGATAATAACTGAGGAATGTCGCTTGCTTACTTTCTGAATGATTGGAAGGAATTAAGAACAATCAATCACACAAGTAACCCCATCCGGATGATTGTAACCAGGGAGGAGAGACGAATGTCGAGATGTCTTTTAGTCTAAAATTGGGCTGCAATATGAATACGAATATTGTTCGAAAGTAAGCCCAAATAAACACCATAGACTAAGAAACTGGTGTTATTTTATTCTTAACTTTATTTTACTGTTATATTAGTTTTTTTTGCATTTTATGAATGTTTTATAGCCATGGGAGTGAGAAGTACGTGGTTGCAACGTTTGTTAGCCATTATCTAAGCATATACCCTTGGGGTGAAGAGTTTGGGCGCTTTTGTTATAGTATAAACTTAAATTAGTTGATATTTATTTGTGCTTCATGGATATCTAGTTGCCAATCGAGTTTGGGTCTAACCCACAAGTTTGCGAATTTATAGAAAACTACAAATTTTCTTTCCATTTCAATACCATTATAATAGCTATGTTTTAAAAAATCAGATAATTCTTAATGAAAGTATAAAGTATTATTTATGAAAGAATGAATACTGGATTACTAAGAAATAAAATTGTATCATACATTTTAATTGCAATATTATTATTTTTTTTAAAAAATGTGTTTGAATAAATGTTAAAAAAAACAGTTTTTGCATTAACATTTCCATTGTACGAACATTTAAAATACAATGCCATTTTTATATTTCCGCCGTTCATCAACTTTTAAATAACTTTTTTTAATTATAAATAAATATTCAATTGTCAAGACAACGGCGTAATAATATTAAAATACTCCTTCAACGAACTTAGTTTTCAAAGCGTATAAATCTTAAGCGAAAACAATTATAAGTGACAGTTATCACAAGCCCATTTGTTAAAGGTTTAATTACCGATTATTCCAGATTAAATGACTTTGCTTTAACAAGAATCTCTCAAAAAAATAATGTTTTAACTTCTCCATTGTGACACATTTTAGACTACTTTAGCGAAAATCGCAATAATCCATGGGAGTAAGAAAAAAGGTATATGCTAACAGGTAAAAAAAATATGCAAAAAACCGTTTGCTAATTGAAGCCGTTGCTTGATTTCATAATACACTGTTAAAAATTTTGTGCTTGGTTTCACCATGATATTGGTTCCTAGTAGCTGTAACAGCTGTGTGGTGAAATGTTTCACCTTTTTTTCGGTGTTTGGTTGAACCATTTTTCTGGATTTGGAAACAAAAACCGTAGAAATGGTTCAACCGAATACCAAAAATATGGTTTAACGTTTCACCACACAGCCGTTGCAGCTACTAGGAACCATATTTTTGGTGAAACAAAGTGCATAATTTTTAACAGTGTAGGCCAACCACGGGCTTAATAACAATTTAGCTTTACGCTATCTACATTAAAATTAACAATTTGAAACTTTTTTGTATTAAGGGAAATATTACTCACAGATGCAGTTGTACAGTGTGCAATCCTTTCTCTGTGACAGTAAAATTCTTTCTGTCTGTCTTACTTGACGAAATCTTATATAAGCGGGTCTCTGATCATGCACACAAGCCGGAATATATGTATGTACCCTACCCATAGTGTGCATTTTATAAAACAATATACAACTGAACAAGTTGTTATTTTTGAATTTTTACTACAGATTCTTGAAGAATAATAGGATATGTTTCACATGGAAATCTCAAAGTACACTTTCGTGGCCTGGAGAGTAAAGGTTTTATTGCATAGATGTTTGTACTGGCTCTAACTTCGTTTTCGTCATTATATATTTACTGGGGACTTAAAATTCCCATTGATACATATCACCGTGTTTTGCCTACTAGTGCATATAAAATACATCGCTGTACCGCGTAGGCTTTTTGCTAAAATACTTTATATGCCAGCTCGTCACTTGCCCGTGCAGCCAAAATGTCCGACGAATAATAACCCGTGTAGAGAGAGTGCACGTTAAATATCCTTCAAAGTCCTAACGCTGCGTACGATGTCGCCCTTAACGGTTGCGTTGGGTGCCTACTCAGGTGTTGGCTCGTCACTTGACTGTGGTTCTAAAATACGACGCCCGTCGCCAATAGCCCTCGTGTAGCTCTAGTGCGACGATAATTTAAACTAAAACTAAAACCAGCTCGTCACTTCATAGTTCAAATTTTTAAAACCGCAGACAATGAGCCTTTTACTCTACTGCTATAGTACAACACTGATTCAACAGAATCGAATAGAAATCTCCTTGAGAATGGACGCAGTTCATCCCATATATTTGGCGAGTTTCAGCCGGCTTCTTTGTTTTCAGCACCAACCATCTTCGCTTAATTCCAGCCTCCTTTCTATAAGCATGTTCCTCCAACCCCTATGAATCCTCCTAGACATATGCACTCTAGGTGAATGTATTTTCCCCATATTCTTTCCTGATTTTCCCAGAGCGTGTGCTCTAAATTAAAAGCGAGGCGCGTATTTTTCACTTAGCGTAAGAAGAGAATGTTGTGGTAGGGAAGAGTGAAACATTTCGTTTTGTTTCACTTGTTATTTGAAATTGTTTAGTTTAGTTTGAATTATCGTCGCACTAGAGCTACACGAGGACTATTGGCGACGGGCGTCGTATTTTAGAACCACAGTCAAGCAACTCAGGTGACGAGCCGACACCTGAGTTGGCACCCAACGCAACCGTTAAGAGCGACATCGTACGCAGCGTTGGGATTTTGGAGCGTATTTTAACGTGCACTCCCTCTACACGGGGTATTATTCGTCGGACATTTTTGGCAGAACGGGCCGTTTATAGGTCGGCAGCTATTTTGGCGATGCCCGGACCCGAACCTGGGACCTTTCGCATGCTAGGCGAGTGCCTAACCGACTGGGCTTCCCAGCCCTATTTGAAATTGTAATGAACAGTTTATGATTTGGACTGTAAATTATTGACATATTACAGTAAAAAAAATATTTGATACTGCAAAGCTCGTGAACCTAAATAGCAATTCCTACTGAAAAAAGGAAACTAAACAACTTCCATTGATTTTCATATCCAGAGTAAATATCAGGGACTATTCCCCGATAAGCTTGTGTTTAAAAGAGTAGTATATTTACATGTTACTTTTATTCCCACAAAATTTATTATAGTACTGACTGACATACTGATGGACAGGCAGATGGAGAAAAGTGCTAAAGATAGGTTATATCGTTGAAGTAAAATAAAATAATTAAAACAAAGGTCTGAAGAGGAAGTTGAAAGAGGAGTATGGGAAAGACAGATGGACAGAAATCTAAAATTATTTATACCTACTTTCATTTTTTTAATTATTTCGAATTTCCGGTACTGTCTTGCCCTTTGAAGTAGAATAAAATAATTAAAACAATGATCTGAAGGAAGCTGAAAGAGGGGAATGTAAAGACATATGGATAGAAATTGAAATTTATGCCTACTGTAAATTTTGTTTTGTTATTTCGAATTTCCAGTAATGTGTTGCCCTAATGGTTAATAGAGTCAATCTTAAAATAATAATAACAACCTCATCACCACTGGTATCTAAAAATAACGCAATTCATCCACACTTATTCTCGAATGAGTCTTATTCATCACATGTGTCAGGTGACGCATTCAGGCTCAAACTTTTGTTTTGAATGCGGGCGGGGGCTTAGTTTAAAAATTTCGGGTAATGAATGAACAAAGCCCCTGTGTGGCAAAGACAGATTGGTGTATGCTTCTACCCTCAAGGGGGAATGTTCTGAGTTCTGGGATCGTAGAAATTAGTGAATATCAATTCAACTGTTTTAAAGATTTCTAAATCTGTGCCGCGTCTGGGCACTTGGGTGGCATTAAACAGATGGCATTCGTTAACTAAAACAACAACGTTGTTGAAAGTTTGTAGACTCGTCGGTTGTACTAGACCTGTATTTATCCCTGGAATTAAAAACGACTAAACTTCATTTTCTTATTACTGTATGGTAGGGGCAGGTACATATATATTCCGGCTTGTGTGCTTGATCAGAGACCCGCTTATGAAGCCTTCGTCAAGTAAGATATACACAGAAAGAATTTTTTACTGTCACAGAGAAAGGAATATACACCCAGGGCGAAGGCGGGAATCGAACCCGCACCCGTTACAGCGCGCAGACTGCTAGAGTAATGGTCCAAACCACTCGGCCATCCGGGCCCCTTTTTTACTGTATATATGTGTGTATGTGTTTTAATAAATGCTTGAGGGCTTTACCTTACCTTTTTGGTATATCGATTGTTACTAGTTAGGGCATAATGACTGAGTTACTAGGTATTTGAATATGAATAAACACTGCATTTTTTTTTGTCTGATTAGCTACAATACCCATTAGTAAAATTGAGTTTATTCTAATTGAAAAATTTTAAACATTTCCGAGACAGAATTTTCAATATATTTATTTTATTTAAGTGTATAAAAATATAATAATTTTTAACGAAAACACAATTACATTACAAACATTTATTAAGCACGAAACGAATTTACAATATTTACTTTTACGGTACCACAAAAAATCGAAGTTCTGGGAAACTTGCCAAGTCTACAAAATACTCAATTAGTGAATTTACACTAATAAATAAACATTTAAACTATATTATATATGCCAGAACTTTTATTATAATTTTAAAATTCTTTTTTAAACACTCTTCAGGCTCATTTATAATTATTCTTTACAGGTGATTCTAGTCTATGACTCTTATTTTTTATATACTAGCTGTTCAGTTCTCCCATGCTGGGAACCCGTTAAATTAATAGTTTTTATTTTGAATTTTAGGAGGCAACGAACCCCTGTTTCAGCCAGCCCATGTGTTTTAAAAATATTAATATTATTTTTAAAAAAATCGAAATCAAATAAGAAAAAAGTAAGCCTCATGCTCACACTTAGGTATTAAAGGGAATCTATATTAAAAATGTATAATTTCTGAAGGTAGAATATGTAGATCTTTCACGACCCACAGACAGAAACACAGACTCTTTCTTTTATTATTATATATTACAGATGCCCACGTATTGTACGGTGACATTAACCCTTAAGCAACCGTCTCGAATAAAAAATATTATTTTCCGAGTGAAAAGTCGGTGATGGCGGATGAGATTTCTTCAGGCTCAAATTGCCCGGGACAGAAAACGAGATTTTAAAGAGTCGTTTGTCTCGAGCTGTTGCGAATTTAGTTCTGAAAGAAATTCTTTTAACTATCTTCTTTCTAATATTTGGTAGAAAAGTTCTTGACAGAATTCAGTTTTTTTTAATGCTTTGAAAGTTTATCATGAGTTTCAACTGTCCGCTCTTTAATTTGGCAAGCCTAATGACTTCAGAATAGGAGCTAGTTATTTTGGGACCTAGTATAAAAAAAATTATCAAGTCGGCAAAGTTTGTTAGATGTCACATAACTCAACTACGCGAGAACACAAAGCTTTGATAGAAACTTAAAAAGGACGCTGATTGTAATGACGTATGCAACTTCTAAAAGCCTATGCATGCGTCCTAAATTTAATAGTTAAATTGGGAGACTCAGAGTTCAATTGTTGAGTCTGATGTTGTACGAATGCAGTCTTTACACTGCCCTTCTATAAGTTGCAATGTGAAATTGTTTTGTAAAATATCAGCGCATTTTGGGGTTATTTATTTGTTACATCACAGTGTTATAACGTTTGTTTTATATCAATTTGATGGCTTTTCGACGTACAGTCCCTTGTGAACAATTTACTCCAATATCGTTTAAGCAGAGATGGGTGCATCCAATAACTGCAAGTGACGGGCCGTGGATAGCCTAGTGGGTAAGGCCTCGTTCTCGGAATCGGAAGGTCCCGCGATCGAGTCCCGATACCACTGAAACCCACCGAGTATATGCGGAGTACGTGCTCGTTAAAATATGTTGGTCCGAAAGTCCTGTGGGCGGTCATGGCGCAGTTTCCCACGGGTACAGGTCCCTGGAGACTATTTCTCTCCCCTTCAGGGACATGTCTAAATTGTGGAGGTGGCGATAGACGGCAGCATCTGTCAGCACGATGTCAAGACGGATTCCTGCCGTGTAGTCTATACACGGGCATCTCTCCTCAGGAACCGCACCCATTTGCCTTAATCCTTGACCGCTCCGTGGGAAGAGCTTGGGTTTCCCAAGTGGCATTAGTGACAACTGCAACTGACGCAAACGTTTTAGCCGGTACCACACAATAAATTGTACATCATATGTAAATTCACAGCACAAGGTGATGACAGGTCTTTTACCATGACACTGTGATAGTAAATCATAGATTTTGGGGTATTAGTATGGCGCTGAAACTTGCATCATACAGTTAATGGAAACACTTAATAACTTACTCATAAAGTATAGATTAGGTAACTAAAAATTTTATATGTGCTCTTACAGTTTTCGCCTACTACATAATAGCTATATTCAAAGTTAACGTTTTCGTTTAAAAAACTACAGCCCAAATTCAGCTGGAAAACACTCATTCATTACATACATTTCAACGTTATTCATAATGTTGTTGTTCATAACAACATTAATTTCAGCATTGGCACATTAATGCTGAAAAAAATAGAATAGAATGCGCATAGTATTTTCTTTCACAATTTAGGTAACTAACAAGGTAAAAAAAAATAAGTTTTATAACCGCGGTAACAAATCCGTTTTTGACATGAATCAGTTTTAGGCGTTAACGTTGGCATGTCACTGAGATAAATTTTCCGGAATATCATATTTTCACTTTATTATTTATGGGGCTACTCCCATACATTTTTTAGAAACGTGCAGTTAGAAAAAAATATGTCGCTTTGTCTGAAAATGACATTTTATAAATTTGAATAGTTGGTATTTTTTTGCTGTTTAGTGATTTAGAGTTTATTATATAAAAACAAAAATCTCGTTATTTAAACAATGAATGGTTTTGGATAAGATGTTATATTTCTGTCTATGACGGAGGCGCAGTAGGGTAGTGACTAGGTAGTCTTTGCTCCATACACAACTATTTTGAAGCCTTAGATCAGATCTTCAAGTTACTAGCAATTGCTTAATTGCTTATTTAAGTAATATGAGCACTGCCCATATAGGGCCCGGAAACAAAAGTTTTCTTTTATTTTTGAACCAATCACATTTGCCAATATGGCCTACCCCACGTAGGCACAATTCATAGATATCACAGTTAAAGTATTAGATTGGCTGATCACGTGACCTTCAATGCTAACGACGGGACGTGCATGGAGGCTTTTAAAGGGGGAAAAATTGCCGTTGTTACTGCCACTTTAAGGAGAAAAATACTACGAAAAAATACCATTTATTTCTAAAATTACAAAAAAATACTAGAAAAAGATTTAAAGTCACTAAAAAGATTCCAAAATGCAACTAGTATTTTTACGATATTTTTTTTGTAATTTTAGAATTAAATGGTATTTTTTCGCAGTATTTTTCTCCTTAAAGTGGCAGCAACAACGGCAATTTTGCCCCCTTAAAAAGCCTCCATGCGCGTCCCGTCGTTAGCACTGGAGGTCACGTGATCAGCCAATCTAATACTTTAACTATGATATCTATGGCTAAATTACAATTAGAGATAACTGTAAGGAACAATCCCTACACTTAATTATCGCTAAGAAAACCATCCAAAACATAAAAATACATACACCTTTTAAGTACAATGCTTTTAAATCAACAATTAAGCATTATTTCAACTTTTAATTATTCAATCAAATAATAATTAACACTGTGTCCCAGATGACTCCTTTCGAAAATACTGGCCTCATATGGGTTGCCCATCATAATCTCTATATGGTTTACACATCACAAACCCAAGTTAATCATATTTGTGATTTTTGCCAAACAAATAAAATCACGAAGATCAACATTCCAACATTCGTCAGTGTAGACAAATCATAAAGATTATTACGGACTACCTATATAAAGTTCTTTCTATGGGTATCATGTGGGTAGTACCCACACTAACCAAGTGGGCCCATTTAGATCCCACATTAGTGTGCTACATGGGTAGTTCGACGATGGACTTCTCTAAAACATCCTACACAAGTTTGATACTCTTTAATAAACCCTCCCCCAAATTCGCACCCTTGTAGTCTGGCACCTTGTAGTACCATCTCTCGACTCATATGTAATATTTCATTGTTTATTACTCTATTGTGATCGTATAGTTTTTAATATATAATGTAGAGGTTAGTACTTTGATTACATAATGCATCATGATTAAACTGATTAAGTTAAATATCCCAAATTTAAGGTTCGAAGTTATTCTTAATCTTCTCTCTCTGAAAAATTAATAAATAAAATAAACAAAGGTTAAACTAAGAATCATAAGAAATCTTTCATTGAGAATTTACAACATGAGAAGTGTCATCCCTTGGCCCCACCGAGACTAAGGCTTTGTTGCACATCTGTACAATCTCGTAAAATCTCGCCTCACTGGCGCCAAAAAGACCACCCAGCGAGCATCATTCACGTAGCGACAGCACATCGTATATGAACCTGGGTCGACAGCAAGAGGATCAGATATGCTAACCAATACACCATCACAACTACTGATAATAAGATGAAGAAGTTCCAACAAACTGCATCTCGGGGTAAAGAGAATAAATGGCAAAGCAATCAGCATGTATTTTTTTTCTGCCGAAAACTGTCAGGAGCGTTATTTCCTGTCTAACCCAGAAGCTTTCGCTCCATGAAGAAAAAAATAGTTGGAATATTTAGCAAGACAGGTTAGAATGTTTATTCAGACTGCTAGCATTCCTATCAATTGTCGTTGACCCATTACAAAACTATTTTATCCTGCGAACGTTAGATCCAGCTTTTTTCGTATTGTTTCGTAATTTCCTTTTATTAATTTATCGATCTGTATGGTTACATTTTCAAACTGCACAATATTTAATTTGCGATTATTAAAGATTAACACGTATTTTGTAAATCAGTCTTTCTTACAATAACCTTAAATGTTAAGATTTTTTAATTAATAATTTTTAATTCAGAATGTGCTTGTTTCAATTGGATATGTTTTTGAGATAATCTCTTACAAAATAAACCCAATTCGAATTTTTTAAACAAATAGGGTAACGAGTACAATGATTGGCCCCCTCATTCATTATTGAAAATAATAAGATGTTAAAGCCCAAAATGTTGTTGCCAACATGACAAACGTTAATGGCGGGAATTTTAAAAACCTTTGTCACACCTATTTTAGTATTTGAGGATTTAACATTTTATTATTTTCAATAATGAAAGACGGGGGCCAATCACTCTGAGGGTGCCAATCACTGTACTCGTTACCCTATGTTATTTGATATAAATTTAATTAAAAATTTGTGCAGTGAAAACAACTATTTATAAATGCCCGTTTCCAGGGCATTCGGAAGGTTCTCTCTGAGGGATTTAGACGTATACAACCGCCGCCAGACTGTCAGGTTTTCCAGCAACACACACAAAATTCAATAATTTATAAATAGTATAGCTTTACTAAATTTTAAAATAATAATTATGGAGGGGTCATTTATAATCATATGCAACATAAATATAATTTCGAAAAAAACTAAAGAAATTACATTTTCTGTTAAATATTTAAATAATTATTTCATACAATGTAAACAAGTTTACACTTGCTTATCCCAACGTGCTTATCCCACAGAGGGTCAATTAAATGGACGATGTGTTTCTTACCTATTGATAGTTAAATTCAATCAATAAAATATTTTGTTTCTATTTAAAAAATTCTTTGTTCGTAATCCTATCTACTAATCTTCTTTACCAACTAAACACTTATGGTGTAACGAGTCAAAGAAATTACTATTTTGAAAACTTTGTTTTAAAATATTTAACCTCTTCATGCCAGTGGTACGTACAAACATGTGGACTTTTTGAGATTTCCCTTCATAACTTCATTATATATTTTTCCTTATTACTAACTCCTATGAGATAAGCTAAAATGTTCAAACGTTCCAAAATACCGCTACCGAAGTAGCTGATTTGTTAACTGCATAAAAAAATGACGTAGCAAGAGGGCTAAACAGATTTCAGATGCTTTGAAAGTTTTTTTTAGTGGTAAATGAATTTTGCATTAAAACAATGTTAGAAAACTCTTGATTACATAAAAAATTGATCGAGCCTGTTTATACATATAATACAAAAAAAACTATCATTTTTACTACTCAAAACCTCAAATTTCACGAAATTGACGAGCCCCTCATCAAATGTAAAACACTATTTTTTTTCCAAATTATAAACTGTATACTCACACAAGGTTGTGCCGACTATCCAAATGCACAGATACACAACAAAAATACTCGACTTAGTCATTTATGTTGACGTCCTTTTACTCTCCACTGACAATATATTAAAAGCACTTAAAAATGTCAAATGAACTTCCCTTGTTTTAAATAGCTCTTTCAAATAATTTATTCCTCTTCTATAAACCTTCTTTAAAAAATGTAGACAAGTGATCATTATCCAAAACCACCAGTAATATTTTCGTTGCTTTTCTCTTGATTTATGAAACTTCCTTCTGAATTCTTCCTTCTTTACTTCATTAAAGAGAGACACGCTAATCTAATGATCTTCGAATTTTGATATACGAACCGCACGGGCTTCAACACCAAACCCACTTTAAAATCCAATATATACATCTTAGGAGCAATAGTCGGGTTTCCAAAACGAAGTATTCTGTCTATGTGAATTCAATGGAAAAATAATTTTCTAAGTACAAATTTACGGTTGTATTGAATCTTTTTTTGACACACGGTTTTTTATGATAAATGTAGCTGGCTCACAGGGCTCTGCAATTTCACTTTTTGCAATTGGTTTTTCAATTTTCAATAAATAATTTTAACACAAAATATTCAAACCAATTTCAAACAAGTAGGTTTGTAACAGAATGTGTCACTTAACCCGCTTCCACACAACAGTTGTGTTTAACAGGTAAAAAGGCGACAAACACAGCATTGATATTCTATATTAAAATTTGCATGCTAAATTTGGCTAGTTTATTTATTTTATTTCGAAAAATCAATAATTATTACTTATCGTTTGCAAAAATAATTTATTTTCAAAGAATAAATACGTAAATTCCTAGCTTTTATATAGAATGAAAACATTTCATATCAACATACAAAGAATCTCGTAGTGAAATAATTTGACGTCATTTCAAACTGATCGATGTCGCAAAAATAAATTTATTTTAATTTATTGTCTAAAGAATAAAGTTTCTCGAGCGATTGTTGCGAATGGCAATGGTGATTCAATTCTAATAAAAATGGCTTCTATGCTTTTTAAATGAGCATTAAATTTTGCAGTTTTTTAAATAATTGAAGCTTCGAATTCGAATTTTTCTGAAATTTTCAATGTATTCTAATTTCAATGCGCTGATTTTTTTGACGTATCACACTTTTCCGTAGCATTTGTAGTTTGGGATATGAAAGTGGGTGACGGAGACGGACAGGCAGAAAAAAAAACGATTATAATACCTTCCACTTTTTACGTTATAAACGTAGTGTGGAAGCTAAAAGTGGTATTATTGAGCCCTGCAAGCCAGCTACATTTATAAAATAAAAAAAGATTGTAAAAATATTCAATATAGCCTCAGTAATTTGGCTTAGAAAATTGTTTGTCCTCTTTGGATTAGCACAGAGACAAGTTAGTATACCGCTCCCATTTTCCCTTCCTAAGTTAATCATTTGTATTTTAAAAACCACCGATTTCAAAAATATGTACTTAGAAATAGAATAATTAATTCTAAACGCACAAAAGTATTTTCTTTAAATATATGTAATTAGTTAACAAAACTTGGAGTTGCATTTGTGGGGCATATTAGTTAAGGAGGTAATATTGCTTGGAAAACTGGTTTCCATGTTTTTATGGTGTCTTATATTCGATTGTATGGATTGTATGTGTGAATAATATTTTAAATTAAATGTAATTATTTGCTATTTACATCTTAGCAGAAAACGGAGTAGAGACGATTAAATTAATCAATTTAATAAATTTGTACCCAAGAGCAGAAAATGCATTAGAGACGATTAAGGGGATACGGTTTCGCGTTTTTCAATTCTTGTGTTTAATAAATCCCTAAGGCCTTTTTGCTAATTAAGTTAGAAATTTGAAATTTTTAACCTGTGTTCTTATGTAAATGGGGCAAAAAATTGTGCATGGAATAAGGTCTACTATGTTTAGTTGTTTTTAAAAAAATGTTGAATTCAATAATTTGTCATTTTTTGTGATTTTCAGTATATATTAAATGCATGTTACTTTTTAACTGTCGATCACAGTTTAAAATCCAACCACAGTTCTTCAACAAATAGTTCTAAGAACAAACTATAAAAGTTTGGTGGAGTTATTCTCAAAATTGAAAGAGGAGTAGTTTTTTAAAAAAGGTTTAAATTTTTGACTTTAAAACAAAACAAAACGAAAAACTACTTGTAAATATTTGTTTTAATTGCTAGATAAGGTTGATTTAGAGTTAACATTATATAAAACCACTATAATTTATAGGTTTATGTTATTATTTCTAGAAATAATGTTTTGGGTACCGTAACACCTTAAATTGGCCAATTAAAAAAAAATTCTACTAGAGAAATATAAATTGTATTTTTTACTCGTCATTGTCTCTATATTCAACGTTATTCTGAAATTCGACGACTATTACATTGTTTAAAAAAGTGCATTAGGAAGTTCTGTCCGTGTTTTTTAATACCTATGATTCAGAAATACAAGCTACAACGATGTGATATCACAATCAACGCTTGTTTTCTATCAGGCTGCACTTATAGTGGGATTGCTTTCACAAGTTATTTTTCATCCTTCTTTTCATTTGCTCATTAACCTGTTAGTACCGCACTTGGTTCATCCCCAAAAGCAGCGAAACTTTCTCTAGCCGCCAGCACAAGGCGCTTCCGATTCGGCTAATGATGAGACTTAAACGGTGCACAATCGATATAATCGGCCCAGTTGCGATTCATCGATTGTTTGTTAATCACTGCTGCTTAGAGATTCAGGCGGCGGGTTTCGATTCGATTCAAAATGGATCAGATGTTGGGGCGATTATGGAGGTTAGAGGGACTCGAAACCCAACCAATTGAAATATCGGTTGGCAAATTGAAGCCATGCCCTTTTCTACGATAGACCCTAATAAACGCGATGCTAATGAACAATTCGAACGGGGTGAGGTAGGGGTTTGTTTGTGGGAAAAAATACAATGCTTGACGTAACTATATGACGTCACTGTAAGCGTGACCGTCCGAGTTTAGACGAATTTGCTGCCTGGTGGTTTGTTTGTAGGGTTTCAGACAAAGGTTGACGTAACTGGACGTCACTATAGGCGTGGCCAATACAGTTGCCATCTATTTGGCGCAACGTCGCACACAAGACACTAAATAACTGTTTCAATTTTTTAGATGAAAGAAATGCTAGAGATTTGTATAAATTTAGAAATAGTTCTGCAATCAACAACTTAATTGTTATCTTTTGTATTTTAATTAATGTATTAATGGTTTATATAATTTGGTAATATTAATGTATTATTAATGGTTTATATAATTTGGTAATATTAATGTATTATTAATGGTTTTCACTATGTAACCTAATGCTTAGCTAATTCTTTGGTCTTCGTTGTATACGATAAAATTAATAAATCTAAAACTCAAAAATGTTTAAGAAGAAAAATATTAGAACCTAGTATAATTCTTTTTGCTGGATCAAGACAAACTAATAATGAATGAATCGGCTGTCCTACAATTTCCATTACTTCTTCATGAATGATACTTTGCACAGAAATTTTATTGAGATTACCCAGTATTGGGGCTATCACATCGGTTTGGCTACTTTAAAATGACTTCGTCTCTTTACACGCCATGCATCTCCCTCTAAGTCTAACCTCCATTTGCGTGATGCTCATATTGGAATCTGATTAATATCACACTATTCGGGGTAAAATGAGGTATCTCTGTTTGGGTTAACACTGTCAGAAGTGTCACTTTTCCTTATAGAAAGAGTGTTTACACATTTATTGGTATTAAAATAAAATTTATTAAGATATAATTAAAGCAGTAACATACACTCTTAAAACAAACGAGCGGTTTTAACTCAGTCTGAGTTAATTTCCACTCCTTTCCGTGCCGAAAATGCACTTCTCCTATAGGATTGAATTTCACTCTTTTTCGGAGTGGGTAAAAGAAATAAAAGAAAACAATCTGCGCCCTATACTCTTAAAACGAGCGTGTTTAACTCAGTCTGAGTTAATTTCCACTCCTTTCCGTGCCGAAAATGCACTTCACCTATAGGAGTGAATTTCACTCTTTTGTTTTAAGAGTGTAGTTACTGAATATCGTGAGCTTAAATGAACACCTTAATAATTAATTCGTGGCATGCGTGAAGGGGAGTGCCGTATATCACAATTAAATATATATATATATATAATATATAATATATATATATATATATATATATATATATATATATATAATATATATATATATATTATATATATATATATATATATATATATATATATATATATATATATATATATATATATATATATATATATATATATATATATATATATATATATATATATATATATATAATATATATATATATATAATATATATATATATAATATATTATATTATATATATGGATATATATTAAATCGATTCAATTCAAACAGTTAGAAATTCATTATTTAATTGATTATGAAAATAGTAAACACAAACACTCACTCATAAAACAAACAAAAATCTAATAACTTTGATGGAGAAAACTTTTGCAACTATTAAATTTATATTTTAAGCTAACAAAAGTATTTATTTGTAATTTCATAATATTTTAGATTGCTATTACTTAAAATTGTATATTTTAAACATTATCAAAACTAACCTCAACTTTACTTGCAGCACCAAAAGATTTTCTAGAGTACAAAAACAAAAACTTCTCACATTACTTATACAAGTAATACCTCTATTCTTATAAAAGTAATACTTATGTTCTCTTCTCTGTAATGTATAAGTCATCATATAAAATATGGATATAAAAAATAGCAACTAGGTAAACATTTTTATCGCACAAGACAACACCAAATTGACAAAAGAATCCCCGTTAGAAATTTAACCAACAAACAATTGAAAAATTCCATCAAATTCTTATAATCTTGATATTTTTCCTACATACTCCAAAATAAAGATTTTACTAAGAGTAAAAGTCAATAGGACTGTTCATTTTTAAAAGAAACCAAATGAAAATTTACCTGAACTCTTTATCTGACTGTGGTTATATTGATATGAACTACTATTAGCAGTTATAGTATTTGTATTTTAAATTATAGGCAAAAATTAGTCATGAAGATAATTGTTCAATCAAAAAATATATCTAAACAAAGTACATAAACCAAGTAAAAAGTAACAGTAAAGTTTAAAAAAAAAGTCGTAGTTCAATAAGTTAGTTCATTGAAAGTTAAAGTTCATTGGTTTGTTCCATTTGTTTTCATGTAATTAATATAATATTATCTAACTGAATTCCATACTTACAAAAACACTTCAAAATTCCCTGCTCTGCCTAATTTAAGAATTTAGAGTGCACAGTTTTGAAATTAGCTGTAGGAAGAAATTTATTAACCCACTTCAGGCCGAGTGCAGATAGAAATTGAAAACGTTAATACATTTTAATTAATTTCTTTTTATTAATAAGCTGTATATAATCCTAAATAACATCATCAAACCTAAAACCCTGAAAATGTACGGGCATACCCGGTTTGATCCAGAAACCTCTTGTATATAAACCCAAAACTGAACCGTCTGCTACAAAGTAATTACTCTGTCATGAGGGCTACTATTGGGTATTTCTGCTGACCGCCACAAAACGTTAAAAAATAGAACGAAATTGTAAATAACATTAAGATGCTTATGCTCACATTTTTTCCTTCATTTCTCAACAAGTCAGCATCCCATAATTCGATGAAAACCTTCATTCACTAAAAATAAAACTTTTTTTAAAGAAAATAATGCAAAGTCCTACACAACTCCGCAGCCGCTACCTATGAAACCATTTCAAAATGAGATTATGGTGCTTAGTACTTTCCTGTGAAATTTCCCCCATTTACTGCTTTCTTGTTCTATTGAATTGCGGGTCGTTCCACTTAATAGCACATCATTTCTTCAACAGCCGCAGATTCGCTTATTGAAAGCGCTACACGTAATTTGGAGCGATTGACAGCATAAATCTTTCTGAAGTTTGTGCTTATATAAATGCCGAGAGGCCAATTAATTATTTAGGTTGTTTTTCCTAATTTGTTTCTTAACATTGAATGAGGTTTGGGAGTTATTGCTTGAAGAGCTAATGTTAATAAAGGTTTAACTCCAATTTTCGTAGAAATGAGTAATTTATACTGCTTTGCGTCCTGTGGAAAAGTGGTGGATCAACAAAAAATATTTTTTGGGGAATTGTGAACAGAGCTGCGCTTCTTTTTTTGCATTAGGTAAAAAGGTGAGCTTTTAGTTGTCGTATAATGGTTGCCGTTAGTATTGCTTTAGAAATTGCATTAACTTAGGGTGACCAGATGTATTGCATCTTTCAGTACTTTCTTAGTTTGTTATTCAACTATCTACAGTCCCTGGGCAAATTATTAGACGCACTGCAAGATTTCATGTATCAATCAATGATGAACAAAATACCTTTAGAAGGACATTTGTGTTCCTAAACTTAAGCTATTGAATAGAAAATACTATCTGCTATACTTAATACATATATCGAATTTTTTTTTAATGATCTGGCATTCTTTGGTATGTTTTCATCATTACTAAAAAAATACAGTGCGTCTAACAATTTGTCCAGGGACTGTGTAGATTTAAAAAACTACTCAATTACGAATTAATTTCATTTGTTATAGTTTTCAAAACAAGAACACAAAATAAACAATAATTTGTTATACATTCATGATGCTTTCATAGCTGAAAATATTTTCACTGAAAGAAATCTGGTTCGGCTACATCAAATGCTGACTTTCAGACCACCATTAATGCTGCAGAAGCTCTTCCTGACGTCACGACATTCTAACCGGATCTTTTCCGTAGGCAGAACGAAATATGTTCGTAACCTGAAAAGTATTAGTCAGTCGTCTGAACCGGACTCAAAGCATGACGTCATTGAGAACTGATCCGGCTTTAGAAGTTGAGTCGCCTTGTACAGGCTCACTTACGTCATTTTTTCGCTCCAGACTCTGGGATGAATGTTGAAAAATATTTTTTTGGATAACTTATATTAGTATACATATGCTTTTTACATTAATAAACATATGTTTTATAGTAGAATGCGTATGTTTTTCATACTCCATTCGTATCTATACTCATATACGTATGTACACTGCTCAAAACAATTAGGGGAATGCATGGTTTAAACCCTATACCCCAATGATTCCATTTGGTATCATCAGCTTCCGATTTTTTTTTTCTCACTAAGTTGAGCTCGCACTTATTTATCGTTAGATGGAAGAACCATGTCATTTGAAGAATTAAATAATGTTTGTTTTAATTAAATAAAAATATATAAAAAATGTGGTAAAATAAAATCCCCCCCCCCCCCCAAAATATTTTATGAAATAAATTTACCCTAATTTCTTCACGTTCGCTTTCTTAGATGTTTAAAAATTGATTTTACCTTTTTTTTACAAATAAAGTTTTGAAAAAATTATTGTTATAGTTTATTCAAAAGTTTTGATTCCAATATTTCCCCCCTTAAATTTTAGTTAAAAAATTAAGTTTTTTCAACCGTTTTTTTTACTATTTCATTCTGGATGTATAATAAATCTATTTCACAAATTTTAGATTTTTAGAATAAAAAATAAGAAGTTGGAACTGAAAGGGTAAACAAAAGTACACTAAGTGCTCCCCAAATTTTTTTGAGCAGTGTAGTATGAGTATTGAGTATGGATACGTCTAATTCTGTTCAATTGATACATAAAAACAATGTGTAAAACGGTTGAGTTTTAATAATGTTTAATGGCGCCTTGGGAAAAAAAATAATCATGATAGTTTTTATGCCTGATGACAGTATAAACTCAAATAAGAAATCGACTTCTTTCAAAATTAAAGAAAAACGCACAATAACTTTAATCCAAAAATCATTCGATATCTTTAACATTCTTAATCTCAAATTTCGTGCTGGTAAAACGGTCGAAGGTCTCTGATTACACTGATACAAATGTGCTCCTAAAAATCTGTGGAGTCCAAAGTCCTGATGGTGATAGCGTTCAATGTTGCTCTTAAGTTTAATTGGGTGCCATTTCAGGTGTTGCCCTCGTCACTAAACCACTGTTCCAAGCTAAATTACATGGTTTAATTGCATGTGCTAAAACTTTTGACTTAGGCTAGAAACGAATAGCGAACACATTCAAGCCAAACCAACCAAACCTCGAATAATTTTGCGAGACCTGATTTAGACCAGTTTCAAAATAAGTTCCTCGCATAGGTGTTAAATGAATTTTCGGTATATTAATATAGATTTTGAGTTGAGTGATTAATACTAGGATTAAAAGATAATTGTTTGCTTATTATTGAAAGCTAAATAAATTTGTTATTTTGACATTATGAATGCTGTTATTTATGAAAAGAAGCCTTTTATTCTAATATAACTACGTTTTCAAAAGACAACTTATCTTCATTTGTGGCATAAGAATTTTATCAACTTTCTTGTAACACCTAAGGCACGCTTCACACGCAGAGGCTTCGGTGATGTTCGACGTATTTGCAGTGCCGGATGACCATAGTGCAATGTTAAGTCAATGGCCCTTTCACAAAGGAAGGAAGTGAAAAACACACTTAAGGTACCCGACTACGTTGAAATGACCATTTTTGATGAAATTTAAAAAAAAAATTCTTTTATTATTTTAAATTATAGCGGAGATTTTTAAGAATCCAAAACTGTCTCTATATTGACTCTGCATAAAATAATCTTTCTTTTTCTGCATAAATGAATCTCCTTTATATAGTTTGTTGACTTTAAATTGATTTTCGGCAAAATGAAATTTTTGAAAATTTTCTTCTCGACAAACCATATTTCTCAAAAAGTACTAAACCGAATGTTTTGAAATTTTTTGTGCATATTTTTTATACTATTATCTAGGGAATAGACTACAGACTAGTAATTTAAAGAATTATTACAGAAATTATGGCATTCATAATATTCATACTATCATAAATGGTAGAAAAAAAGTACATAAAAATCTTTAACTTAGTTTCGACAACTCATAACTTTTTATTGGTGCGATAAATTTCTTAGATTGTAGTTTATTCTTTAGGTATCAAATGAAGATTTATTAATTTATAGTTGTTTTACAGAAATATTAAATATTGTTTTAGTTAGAAAGTCTATCGTAAAGGTGAGAAACATCCAAATTTACCTAAACATTTTTTAATTACAAAGAATATATTTATTTAAAATAAAAATGGTCACTTTTTATTATTATTATTAGTTGTGTTGGTGAACATAAAAATACATAAAATATATGTATTAAAATTTATTTTAAAAAATGAGTGTCCAACGTAGTCGGATACCTTAAGATATCCGTACACGTTCGGAGCACTTTTTTAAAAATATGAACTAGAAAACAACTTTGGTAGTATTTTTGTGTGTATGTGAAAGAAATAACTATATATATAGCAAGTAAAATTTGGCATACATACCAAATTTTTTAAAATATGGTAATTTTATGGATGTTGTTTGCAGTTTTTTTGTCAAAAACTTCAATGAGGCCAAAGAAAAAAACTGTTCGACCTATTAAGAAATCAAAACCACCAAGTTAAACTGTAAACTTATCTCTAGGGAATATACCTAAAACCAAAAGATTTTATTTAAAAATAAAAATTTTATTAGTAGTCGAACAAAGACAGTCTGATTTTCAACATTTTGAATGGCGTGTCAAAATGATTAATAGGTCAAAACCAAATAAAAAAACGTATTTCGTCCAAGTTTTTTAGGTATATTCCCTAGACAACAATTTCTTAAATTAGTAGAAAAAAGAATTTTGAAAATTCCTCAGTAACTTTTTGAGTTATCTTTTTCCAACTGAAGCTATTTATTGAAAAACTGAAATGCAAGAAAAACGCATTTAAAGTTTCAACATCTGGTTGATTCTAGTGCTACTGACCTTTACTAAATTAATCACTTCGTTCGTTCTAATTGAGGCACAGTTAAAATGATGACAGTTCTAGAAACAGAAAAACTTGGGTTTAATAATATAAACAAGTAAACACAATTATAATTTTTTTTCGAAAATGTCATTTTCAACGTGTAAGGATACCTTAAAGTTTTTTCTTGGGTTTTTAATCAAATAGTGCCAATGTTAAGCGCTGACTAAACTTTGGAACGATTTTAAAAACCTTTTAAAAGATGGATATTACAGAAATTAAATTAAGGTAATTTTTTTTAAACGTTATTACGCATTTTATTCTTTGACGATTTATTATCCATATGCTTCTATGTATCATTTTATTCTCAAACTAATGTTCAGACAGCTTAACACAGCTTAATTTTGACATGATATTTACTTAAGGGGGTAGGCAAGTATTTCAAAAATATCGATTTTTTTTATTATAGTATGAAAAAATATCTTATACTTTTAGCTTTCCATACATACCATACTTTAAACAATCTGAGCAGAATTTAAATCACAGTTTCAATTTTTGTAAACGCGCCAAGCGAAATTCGTCTGTTATTCAGTCCCGGGCTTTATCTTAAACAGCCTTTTACTCAGCATGTATATTTTGATATTTTTATTATGTTCAATTGGTCCCTTGCGATTCAAAAGTTTGTGTATATTTTTGAAACTTTTAGTAATTATTAATTGTAATGTTTAAAAGACAATTGTGCATGGATTCTAAGATCTGATAATTATATATTGTTTATTTGCAATGTTTGTAATTTATGTAGTTCAAAAATTCACTTTTTTTTGCCGTCACAGCAAGTTTTATTTTTAAAACATTAACCAAAAAGTCGAATGCAAAATCCATACACAATTTTATTAAGTTGTATTCAAACTGTTTGTATAAAAAGTATTAACCAGATTAGACAAAAATTGAATCGCAAGGAGCATTTTAAAAATGTCCAAAAAAACGTTAATTTTTCCACTAAAAATTTAATTTCTGAAAAAATAGTGTTTGTAAATTTTTGAAATTTTGTGTAGTCTTTAAAATTATTGTTATTGAACTGCAAATTTTTTTTCATTTTTAAGCAAAAACTAAATAATTTTTTATTTTGCCTACCCAGTCCCCTTAACAGTAAACAAATGAAAATATGCAGTTAGCAATAGATTCCTGTTGGATTCTTTACAATTTCAGTTAGTTGAAGAAAATTCAGATGAGAAGTTTAGATAAGAAGATTGAAATACCGATTTACGGGTATTTCAATCCTTATTTCCCGGAAGCCATGCGATGTAATTCATAACGAACTAGAGATTTATTACGAACTACTAGGTTTTCTCGTTATAATGTAGAAGGTCAAATTAAAGCTAGTGCATCAATATCTTGTCTAAATCAGTGAGCCTACGTGAAACGTCTTCCTAAAGACAGAAATATCTGTAACAGCAAGGTTTAAAAATCACCTCTGGCACTAATCAAACCAGAACCACTCGTGCTGTATTAAGTTCAGGTTTGAAATAAGGACTTAAAATGGCTGTAATGGTACAATTTAAAAAGATTTTTTTTAGAATAAGAAATAGTGGAATAAGCATGCTAGTGTTACGGAATTTACGAAAAACAATTTTATAAAACAACAGCTTAGTAGCTATGCATGAAATTACCATAAACTGAAGAGCAGTACTGGTAGACATTTGCTATTTACAATTAAAAATCTTTTTTTATTATTTTAACAATGAAGGTGGCAGAAGGTTTTAGTTGATGAATTATGATACCTTTTAGAATAATTTTTTTCAGAAAATCTTAGGGATACTGATGGATTATCTTATCTAGGGAATGCCCTATACAGGAACTTAAATCAATCCGTTCACTGTATTAAAAAAAGTCTGTTATTTTTACAAACAAAACTATCTGCTGGTGTGCCAAAAAAATACCATATAATTTGTAGAGAATATATGTTCCTTTTATACGAATAATTTGTATTTTTAATGCTAAATCTATTTTTAACTGACCAATTGTAAAGAAAAGGCACACTTTGAACTTCTCCCGGCGCGGCGGGAAATCAAGCCCTCGGTCAACTAAGAGACAATAGAGGATACTGAACATATTGATAAGGAGGAATAGTTCAAATGCTTCTTCAGTTTCAGTCTACTACTACTACTCTTTACGTGGTTAGAAACAGAAAAAAAAACCGGTTTTGACAATGAACAACATATTTTCACACACTAAAAATGTTCATAATAAAATAACAGAATTTTTCTGTAAATATATGGTTTTGTTTTTTGTGTAAAATTTACAGCTTTTTCTATAGTGTAAATGCCAGGTATCAGGGCACTGTACTAACAGAATTTTCTGTAATTAGGGTTTTTTTTGTTAAATTTCAGCTTTCTATATGTATGCAGTATCAGAAGTATGCCATGTACATATTACCGGGAGATATGATATGTTAGAAAGCGCAATATACTCCATCAGTGCCGTGGGAAGATTCTTGCATATTTCAGCAGAGTAAGGATATTCCAGAAACTAAAGACGAGACACAATGCATAAATAAAGTAGAACACTCTATTGGCGCCTAAAATATTTAACTTATTTGGAATAAAAGTTGAATAAGTTGCATGCGAACAAAAAAATGTCGGCAAAATCTGGTCATATTTGAATTGCAAAGTTTGAGGATGGGAAACAAAAGAATGTGGAGTTTTGTTTCATTCATTTTTTATTACATAAAAAGCCACCGAGAATACCTTCACTGCTTCTATTCTCGCTAATTTTATAAAGTATGAGAAACGTCAAGGGCAAAATATATATTATTTTTCTTTGCAGTATACAACCCATTCAAAACAGACCCTTTACCAACTTCTAATGCTGATGTTGTTGTCGATGACTATGGTTTAAAAGAGCTGTGAATGGTACCGACTTTTAATGTGAATGCTTATTTATTCTGTTGAAATTGTCAAACATACATGTAAAATAAGTCGACAGGGAAACTTGGGAGTAATTAAAGATCATTTATTTAACAGCTAGTCATCAGGAGAAGGTTGATTTTTCGACTGCAGTCGACGAGAGAGTGTGACCAAATGCCTACAAAAATGGCGAAAAATCTGCAGCGCTCGGCCACCGACCAATCAGAAGCTCAGATTTTTATGAGAAAGTTTGAAAAGGTCAACTTTAAAAAGTGATGACTATTAACAGTTTTTGTGGGAACGATTGATCTAGGCGACTGTTTGTCGCCGACAGGGTGTGGTTGGGATGTTAAAGTACTAAGTGATATTAAGGATATATGAAAAAGGTAATTTAAGTTATTAAGTTTAATGGGGTTAAAATTATAAGAAATTAAGGAGAGAGAGAGTTAAGTTATAATATGTCATACATATTTTCCCTAGTTGCGTAATCCTTACAAACATTTTACTGCATAAATTTAAACAAATCGATAGTTTTTGTAAACTTTTGACTACAAAACGATAAATGATATTAACTCAAATATCTTATTTCTGCTAAAGTTTATCTGAGTAAAAAATTATGAGACAAATAAAGACAATTGTCTTGAAGAATTTATGTAGTGAAAATTAAGTTGTATGTGAAAAACGAATTTAAAACAAGTAGGTTTGTAACAGAATATGTCACTTAACCCGCTTCCACACAACAGTTGTGTTTAACAGGTAAAAAGGCGACAAACACAGCATTAATATTCTATATTAAACATTTACATGCTAAATTTGGCTAGTTTCATTTTTTTTTCGAAAGTTCACTAATTATAACTTATCGTTTGCAAAAGTTAATTTATATTTCAAAGAATAAATATGCAATATTCCTCGCTTTTAAATAGAATCAAAATATTTCATATAAACATACAAAGAATCTCGTAGTGAAATATATTTGACGTCAATTTGAAGCCCTATATAACTCTCCCAAAAAATCCATTAGATTTCTGAATTATTAATTTGTGATGTATATTTATCAATAAATGTACAAAAAATAACAAATTTCAAGCAGACAATATCATGCCCATTAAGGTGGATTTAAAGAACAATATTTTACGTTAACAACCATTGGACTGATAACAAGTGCATTTATTAAAGGAGACTTAACCTAAAAATATATCATGACAAAAGAAATTTTTTACAAAACATTTTGATTAAATCTGAATGTATTATATATTTAGTATATTTATTTTTAGTTCCCACATGAACAATCAATAGACTAACAGAAAATCCCAGTTTTATTATAGAAACTTCTTTTTTAAAAAAAATTGTATTAAAAAAGTTATTATAAAAATGTTAAATAATATTGTTTTTTTCAATGTTATGATGAATAGCCAAAATCATTAGCCTATATAGCGTCTTGGTTCTTCCCAACCGCTTCTTAATACTACTTGCTAATAGACTCAATCAATTCGCTCAGATCGTCGTTTTAATGCAGCAAGACAAATGGTTTCTACAAGATAAATGGTTGTTGAAGTCAATTGAATTTTTAAAAATATATAACTCTGCCAAAACTGAAACACTCCATGTTCTCATATTCATATTCAAATATCGAGTCTATGAATATTTATACAATGTAAATTGTATTGAATAGTCCTTTGATATAAAATGATAGATAGCTTCTTAGGTAAAATAATAGATCAAAACGCTTTGAAACTCTTTCAAAGAACTTTGTTTACAATTGTTTGTTAAATATTCATGAGACTATTCAAATATAGTTACGGTCCTTTCAGCCAGGATGTTGGTAAAAATAATTTTGGATTTTTTAAAAATTTATAAAAAATTCTTACGCAAACCCGAGATATAATTTTTCTTTTACATAACATTTTATTGCGGGGACTCCAAACATTTAGTCCGCGTCAAGCAAATTTTGTTGTTATTTAGCCGCACTTATGGTTCTGGATAATCGTACAGCAATGTTAACCTCTGTTGCATTGGAAATGTACGGCAGCATATTTTTCGCATTTCAAGTTCATTTAACATTGCCACTACTTGATTGAAAGCTGTAAGAACGGTTTTCGATCCCGTAGCCTGTGACAGATCCAATTGACTTAACATTAACAATGTTGTTATCAGACGGCACGGTAAGTAATGTGAACTCTGTTATAAGCCTCCTCGTTGGTTGGTTGGTTGGTAGACATATATATTCAGGTTTGTGTGCTTGGTCAGCGACCCGCTTATAAACCTTCGTCAAGTTAGACAGACACAACAGACAAACACACACATAGTGGATCCATCTAATTTTTAGAGACAGAGGCCAACTAGAGGATCCCCAGAATTGGCTTGTCACCCCCAGAGGTATTGATTTGGTATGGGAACTTAGAGGACTTTCGGACCCAACAGATTTAACGAGCACGTACTCCGCATATACTCGGTAGGTCTTCAGTGGTATCGGGACTCGATCGCAGGACCTTCCGATCCCGAGACCGAGACGCTAACCACTAGGCTCACTACGGCCCGCCTCCTCGTTAAAGTACCGGTTGGAAATACTTATTAATCTACGTGCGCTGCCAATGCAAAAAAAAGTCACAACTTAAAAATAACAATATAAAAATGACGTTCTTAGTTGTGTTTAGTTGATTTATCGTCGCACTGGAGCGTCGTAATTTAGAAGCGCAGTCAAGTGACGAGGCGACACTTGAGTAGGCACCCAACGTAACTTTTTAGGAGCGACATCGTATTCAGCGTCAGAACATTGGTGTCCTTATTTATAGTGCACTCCCTATACATAGGGTATTTATATATTCGTCGGAAGTTTTAGCTACACAGTGTACATACAGTCCCTGGACAAATTATTAGACGCACTGTATTTTTTTTAGTAATTTTATGTTTGTTAAGAGTTTTTATGCAATAATGGTATATTTAAACTACAATAATATTGATTTTTATTTAAAAGAATTGTTTTAGACTTCATATTTGTATTTATTTTAAGATAATTATGATTAAGATTAATTTATATTAATTATTTATTATAAGATTATTTATGTGTGGAATCATTATCCTCAAATGCAGGAGACAGTACAGTCTGCATTGATAGCATGCCGCCCAGAATTAAAGCTTTGATAGCGGCTAAAGGTGGCTCAACTAAATATTGACTTTTACTAACATTAATTTCACTTTTCTTTAAAGCAACTTAATAAACTTATGCTTTTCAAAATTAATGTTGTTTTATTAATGTCAAATAAATCGGTAATTGATTGGATAATATAAAAATAAAAAACAAATCAATTTAAAATAATAAAACGGTACAAAATCACCCGGTAATTAATATTTTAAAATAATAAAACGGTACAAAATCACCCGGTAATTAATATTTTACATGAAATCTTGCAGTGCGTCTAATAATTTGTCCAGGGACTGTAGATTTGTATCAGTAATGTAATGGCTGGGACCCTTCATGTAATGATATGTTAATTGAATAACAGTTAATTCAATAATTCAACATAGTTTGAATTACTAATATAAAATTAGAAATCAGTTATATAATGGTATGAATTGGAAATGTAATATTAGAAACAGTAATACCAGTAACGCAATGATACATTGAATCAGTAAAGCTATACTTTAAATCAGTATAGTAAAACTTTGAATCGGTTATAGAATGGTAAGCATTGGCAATGCTATATTAGGGACCAGTGGTGGTGGTGGTGGTGGGAACTAATCCCAATCACTAGACCAGATCCATGAGCTTAAAAAGTTCCAAAAGCACATGTGGACTTATCACAGTCTTTTAATGTGGAAACCCTCCGCATTTCAAAATATGGTGTGGGCAAAGCGGAGCATTGTAGCATTTGGGACATATGATTTCTATCACTGTCTTCAAAATTCAAACACTTCAAGTCACCAGTAGAATGTCGTGACAGTGGTCGTACGATGTACTCTGGAAATCAGTAATATAACACATCGAATTTGACAGATCAACACTCTTAAAACCAAAGAGTGAAACTCACTCCTATAAGAGAAGTGCATTTTCGGCACCGGAAAGGAGTGAAAATTAACTCAGACTGAGTTAAAACCGCTCGTTTTAAGAGTGTAGGACGCAGATTGTTTTCTTTTATTTCTTTTACCCACTCCGAAAAAGAGTGAAATTCACTCCTATAGGAGAAGTGCATTTTCGGCACGGAAAGGAGTGGAAATTAACTCAGACTGAGTTAAAACCGCTCGTTTGTTTTAAGAGTGAAGGTGATGATAGATATAACTTTTGTTGACAAAACCAATGTGCAACCATAAACACTACTTTAACAAAAGACTATTTGGAAAAAATTGTGAGTTGTCAAAATAATAAAAATCTGTGGAAAAAAATCTTCTTTAGAGTATGATGATAAAAAAAAAATTGTTGGTTAAGTGAAACACAAACACAAGTTTCAAAGTTTGGAGCCTCATCTTTTATTTACTTTCTAAACTATTTCTGAAGATGTTTTTAGATACCATTTTATCAGAGAAAACTGCTGTCAATATCTTTGTTTGAAAAATTTAAGTTAAAAGTTAAAATTAAGTAAAAAATTTAATTAAACGTTTTTGTATGTGAGTAATACATTTACTTCAGCCAAACATTTTTTTTCCATTACTAACAACTAATAGAACATGGTTAAGAAATTGATGTTTATATGTATGACTAAGTCAATTGCATGTCCATTGTTTTAGCATATCTAACAATGTAATTTTCCCGATTTTTCTAATATCGGCTTTAATCTTGGATTTTAGTTTAGTTTGAATTATCGTCACACTAGAGCTACACGAGGGCTATTGGTAACGAGCGTCGTATTTTAGAACCACAGTCAAGTGACGAGCCGACACCTGAGTAGGCACCCACCGCAACCGTTAAGGGCGACATCGTACGCAGCGTCAGGACTTTGAAGGACATTTAACGTGCACTCCCTCTACACGGGGTATTATTCGTCGGACATTCTTGGCTGCACGGGCCGTTTATAGGTCGGCAGTTATTTTGGCGATGCCCGGACCTGAACCTAGGACCTTCCGCATGCTAGGCGAATGCATAACCAACTGGGCTCCCCAACCCCAGGGTTTTTGCATTTTGATTTAGTTTTTTATGAACATTTTGTTAGGCAGTATATTTCAAATCTGGCTTGTAATATTTTACATAACGAAATTTTTCTACGCTTTGTATTAAAAACAGCGTGAATAAATATATTCTTAAAAACTAGTTATCACGCAACGTATTATAGTGCTGGACAGAAGAACGGACTAACCCAGATTTCATAAAAGCTTCCACTATTTAAGTTATAAACTTAGTGGAGAAACTAAAAGCAGTACAATTCAAAGAAATAATATCACTCCCCAAAGTTTAGATATGTTCTTGTGTAAACAGTCAAATAAAATGGTTTGAAGTCTTTATTAAAATAAACAGTGACTCAGAAAATGACTGTTACTGCTAAAGTCCTTTTTCTCCTTACATTTGATACCTTGTTTGCATTTCATTATCTGAAGCTTTGTTTCTTTGAGGCATTGTTTCGGTTTTGAAGCGAACTTGTATTACATTTATTTACATTGCAGCGAGCATTATTATTTACATTTATTTACTAAAGAAGCCAACGGGTAAAGAGATTTGAGTGATTTGAAAAAATCCCTTTTTTAAATGTGAACACACAGAAAAAATAATTTGTAATAAAATTAAAAATAGACTGCGATATAAATATCTTGGTATTAAGCACTGTATGTATGCGGTGGTTTATGAATTTCTCTGTTATTATTTTTAAAAATGCAATGGATGTAAAGATTTAAGAGGTAACACTTGTAGCATATGTGATCAAATCTTAATAAAGGAGAAGATGTTATCATTCTCAAATAGATTAAGCTCGACCGTTTGAATCTGTAACAGAATATACACCATTACAAATAATACAATCTTCATGTTTAAATAGAAAATGACAAATTTATGGGTATCATTCAAGGCTTCGAATAAAAATAGCACCATATTCACATGATTTTTCTCAAAAATCCCAAACGCGATTCAGCACTGTAAGGAAAACCACAGTAAATTTACAGCGAAATATGTTGACAACATGGGTGCCAGTATTTTTTACTATACTTTTACAGAATTCATTTTATAGAAAAAGCAGCGTCGTTAATTCAATAATATATTTTGCTATTTTTATGAAAAGAACAGCGCCGTAAGTTTCACGGGATTTTTGGCTCTTAATTTTACTGCAGTTCCATTTCTAATGTAATCAGCATAGCAGTTAATTTTTCGGTACACCCCACTACAAATTTATTTCACTGACATAGATTCTTAATTAAAAATACTATCAAAATAAAATAATGCATGTGATACATTGTAAAAATACTAATACTTATAACATCGCATTTATCAATCAAATTAAATAATTCTAAATAATTACTTACTTCTTTCACAACTATAATAATGAAATATAGCGTGTGCTTTTCGGAAACAGAGAAATAATCATTTTAAAAGATATGTGTAATATTTTGTTAATAGCAATAATCTTCACAGAAAAATCTCAAATCATTAACAAATTCTGTACTTCATTACACCAAATAGCATATTTAAATCCCTGAATAAAACATTTATAACTAAATTTGTTTACACAAATCAAAATATCAAGAGGCATCGTACCAATCAACAACCCAAAACATTAATAAAAACATGAGAAATTTATCTTTAAAGGAATAACATTATTTCTTGAATATATATGCACGCAAAAGGATTTATCAGTAATGATTACTTTCAAAAGCCTCTCCAATTCCAATCCTATTATCTTTTTTTCTTTTTTGCGGGAAGATAAAAGTACTTATTCCTTTTTTTACCGAAATGTCAAGGGGTTCTTAACAAAATCTTGAAAGCCATGAGTACTTTTGTTATTGTGTCAAATTTTTTGCTTTAAAGAGAAAACGAACATTAATCTTATATATATATTTTTTTGTTTCAAGCCCTCTGAGTGATACAAAAGTGTAAACCCGTCACCTGGCTGACAGGTTTTCCGGAAACACATATAATTTTTAAGAATTATAAATTTATTAAATTTATTGATTTTTTAATTTTAAAACTTGGGGAAACCACTTATAACCCTCTACTACAGAAATACTATTTTTTAAAAATTTAACTAACTAAATTTTCAGTTGAAAATTTTAATTTAAATATCATGCACTGAAAACAAGTTTACACTTCAGTCAATTTGCTTAAACCCGCAGAGGGCTAGTATAACTTTAGATATTTTTTTAATGATATTTTATCATATATGTTTAGAAAGGGACAAACTAAACTCTCTAATCAAAATTGCGTTACGTACTTTAATTTGAGCTTGAGAACCATAAGCGTTTTGAAATTATTTTTTAAATGTCCCAGATTTTTTTTTGAGACAAATTTCAATCCATTAATCAATCCCTACTGTACAGCTGTTGGTACAGCAGTTGTCAACAAATATATCATAACATAAAAATTTTACTGTTTTAATCACCATTTCAACTAACTGTAGCGGAAACATAACTATTTTCGCACCTCGAAATAAATATTTACTAAATTGAAGTATTTAAAGCCTCAAATGGTGTAACCGCTTTCTTGATCACTATCTGAATAAAATGTTCTGATTACAAATACAAATACAAAAATTGTCGACCAACAACAGGCCAGAGGCCCAGCAAGGTTGGTCCAAAATAAATCTAATACTTTACCAGTTTCCAATGACTGTCAAGATTCTTCTTAAAATCTTTTACTCTCTTCGAATACATCACATAATCTGATAAAGCATTCCACTCATTGACAACTCTATTGTAAAAATAATGTTTTCTTACCTCACTTCGAAAGCATGATTTATTCAATTTCTGATCATGTCCTCTGGTCCGGCTATTTAAAGCCCTCCATGTCTCCCTGTTTTATGAACTTGAATAACTGAATTAAATCACCCCTAGCTATCCTATTTTCCAAGGAATACATGTTTAAAGATCATCTGTTATCATAATCAATACCAGATAGACCCTTAATCATTTTTTTAGCCCTATGCTGAACTTTTCAAGCAACAGCCAGCCAACCATATCAGTGAGAGATTAGTCCTATATGGCAGAGAATGCAGATATAGGTTGCTAAGAAATAAATTTAATAAGACGAAACCCTAAAGCAGGGTATTTTAACACAATAGGAAATAATTTAAAAAAAAGTGGTTGTAAGAAAGGCCTAAAAAGGTACTTAAAATGGCTTCATTAGGTATTTTTCAAGGTCAATAAATATTAAAATAATAGTGTTGAAAATGAAACTATTTTTTAAACTTTGAAACTTTCTCACTGATAATGTTGGCTAATAACATGAGAAAAACTTCGCTTACAATGCTAACTACTAAAAAAAAGATAATTCTTGCAAAGCAGCAAATATAACTAGTATAACTAAATTATAACTTACTGAAAATGTTTTCTTTAACAAGGTTTAAGTCACCGTTGAGCCGGCGTTTTCTTTGCTTCTTTAGATAATGACTTTCCGGTTGTGAGATTGGATGGAATCGTTTGCGCATGCGTCTGCTTCTTAACTTTTATCTATTCGAATAAAATCTGATAGTATTTAATTAAAAAAAATTAGAACAGCAATGCGACATGTTTTGCTAGTTTTATGTGGCATGTTTTGCGGGTAAAGAAAACTTCATTTAGGGAATACATTTCTATCTCTGTGTCAGGCGTTTTCACGCATATATCGTGGATTCATATATGTTATTTAAAAAAAAGAATAACTCAGACTATTCCAAATTATTTGTATAATCAAAGCATTGTTAAGGGATATGTACATTTTTATTGGTCTGAGAAAACTCGTCAAGTCCAAGCGCCAAACCCTCGTGACTTGGGGGGAGATATTGGTTACCCTTTAAACTTACTCATGCGTAGTCAATTCTTATCTAAAGTCAGAATCATATCTTGTATTCGTTTAACATTGACGAAATCCAATTTACTATCACCCTCTACCCACACGAACTTCCGGAGTAACTGTTGACCAATCGCATAATGAATTATCAGTTGAGAAGTGGTCCAGTTATGCGTTAAGTTCCAACTGAACGCGAACGTTAAACGCATGTATCAGCTATGTGGGATTTAAAAAAAAACAGTTGCTCCCTGTTCATGTGTTATTTTCTAAATGCCCCCATTCACTGGTGGGCATAAGATATAGGTTCTTTTTCCTGATATTATTGGCTGTTTTAGGAATTGCATTACTGAAAGTAATCAGTGTGTGGTGACCACCTGTGAGTAATGGTCTTAAGGGGGAATGGGCGCGCTGGACCGGGGGTCTCCATAGTAAAGTTCATCAGTGTTAATTCTATGGAGAACAAAATATTTTCTCTGCCACATTTCTCCGGCTGTATTGAATATTTTTACAAGCGGAATTTTATGTGATACATGTAGCTGACTTACAGGTCCCGACCTTCCCACTTTTTGAAATTGGTTCGAATATTTTTTTAAAATTTTCAATAAATAATTTTACACAAAATATTCGAATCCATTTCAAAAAGTGGGAAGATAGAGACCTGTAAGTTATCTACATTTATTATTTAAAAAAAACCCGTTTGTAAAAATATTCAATACAGCCGGAGAAATGTGGCAGAGAAAATAGTTTTTTCGCCATTGGATTAACACTGTGGCACTTGAGTTTGGAGACCCGCGGTCCAGCACGCCCATTCCTCCTTAAGTTTCATTTGCCGACCATGTGCCATCGGTATTAAATCAGAGGTCCCATTACCCGTGACCTGCAGCTAGGTTGTTTCCAAAATTATATGTTCGGTGAAGAGTCATGCACGTGAAACACATGAAAATATACGTACGTAGCTATAGCTAGGGGAAAGCCTACTGAGAAACCCTATCACTATAAACCTACACCTAATGACATTTTCAGTACACGTGAGAATTGCAACAGTCTATCCCTCGTGTTCAAAAAAAGAGAACATGACGTATATGAATCAGACATTTTTTGCTTCTTTAGATAAAGATTCTTTCTATAATGCATTTTTCTTTTACCTACATTGACACTTTTATAAAGTTAATCTATATTGTTGAACGGAAACTAGTGTGAACACTTATCAAAGTCCTATTTATGTTTAGTAACGAGAAAGATTATCTTACGACTGCATACTTGATTAAGTCTAACATACGTTTATTATAATCAAGATGTGATTACATGAAACTATACATTATAATGTTGTGTACATGAGAGCATAAAATTTTTCTAATTGCGTTTGCAGTCCCTAGTGTAGATAAACTACGACGACTTTTTTATAGCATAAATGGAATTCAGAAGTACATATTATGACTGAATAAAAGAACCGTTACGAAACCTAGAATTATGCTTCTATACCTTTAAATAAGAATCATTCAATCACAATAATGGATATGTCGTAAGGCTGTAATATGGTTTAACTCTTCGATAAATTTGCTTCGTATATTAGCAGGATAATCCTACAATCGGAAATGCGAATGGATATGAGTTTTAAGTCGTAAGGTGTAGACCAATAAGTCAAGGAAACTGTTTGGAAGGCTCGTAAATACCTGGGAAATGAATTTAACTTTTAAGAAAATGCAGTGGAGTCACCACATTCAAAACTTAGCTACGTATTTGTTAATTTCTGAGTAATAATTTTTTTTACTGTCACATACATTGTAAAATTAATGATATAATAGAAGTAAGTGCTAGTCATTAATGTATTGTGTTTGTTCTGTCCATCTGTCTGACAATCACAGGAAATACTATAAATGTTAAAAACAAGTGTGGTAACAAAAACTTGAAATTCTAGGCAACATTCCAAATTTCATTTTAAAAAATCGAATTCAAAGTACATTTAAAGCTTTAAAAACTTTTAAAAAATTAATGTACATTTAAATAATTAGATCATTTAATAAATAGAATTTTTTAACTGTTTCCATCTTCCCGAAACGCAATAAAAAAATTTATTTAAATAATAGTAAACTCTAAGGAGTATTTATTTTTGTGATACATATCAGTTCAGAATGACCTGACATCAACACCTGAAACGTGACCATTGTATAAAGACGTCAAACAAAAATTTATCGATTCAAAAATTGTAAATATACTTATTCGAAAAATATAGAGTTCAGTGATGTTATGATAAATTTTGCTGTTATTTTTATATAGAGCAAGCAATTTTACTAAATTATAAATCTTCAAACTGGAAATTTATTTAGGAAATTATAAAGCTTAATAATTGCATTTTCAAAAAAAAATTGAAAATAGCTTCAATTTTGCAACTTAGAGTTGAAAATAGAACTAAATGCTAAATGCTGTATGGTGTTTTGGTTTCTAAGGTTTATAAATTGTTTATGAGGTTCAGGATGACAGATACTAATACGAACCTACTTTCTCGTGTGCAAATACATTTTACAAACTCTTCTCAAAAACATTCAGAAAATGCTCTCAAAATTCCATTAATATTGTCAATTTTTGCATGTCAAAACTCCTGTCACAATTTTGTTTGCAATTTGACCACGAAAAATCCCAGTGCAGATTCAATTTTATAAAACCTGCATACGTCAAAAGCTTTACTTATTTTAAACAAACCCAGTTGTAACGCGTTAAAGTACAAAATTAGAAAAATGTTGCAGTCCCCGTTGCAAAAAGTGAAATGAAATATCACCTTGAGGTATTCAACTTGTTTTAATATTATTAAACGAAAAAAAAATTGACACAAACAAATTACACGTAAATATAAACTACAATAGAAATACATCTTACTCTCCTATTCTTAACTTACGAACAATACATCTACACCATAATTCTCTTTAAAATAAAAATAAATTTATGTCTTAAGAAATAAGATAAAACTAGAAAAATGAGTTAAATAAAATAAATACACTTATACACTTTTGAATCCAAAATCTACCTTTACACAGAAGTAATTCTTTCGCAGGAACTATAAAACACAATCGCTATTTATTTCTTTACGAATATGTATTCCCTAAACGAATTATCTTTTCTTACCTGTAAACTACATCAGCTTCAGCAGGGGCTAATTTGTTACCAACTCCTTCGAGATTTTTGAAATAATATCATTGGCAAATCCCTTTTTTTTTAGAATGAAAAGCAATCGTCGTAAATTTATATTTGAAATTTCGCTGAAAGCTGCTTCGATGTTCCCGTCATCATTTATATAGAATTACACTTGTACTTTAAAGGCGTGATATTTCACACAGGTTGCTATTGGCAATTTTAATCCTGTTTTTAAAGTTTACTTTTTCGATTGATTACGGCACGGATTGCTTGCATCCTGTAGTACGAGGAAATTTGACATAAGTAGCAAATTGAACATTTAAAAGCACTTAAACAGGCACTTAAAAGATTAGTTAAGTTATACAAGACTTAACGTTAACACTTACAATTTTTTTACAGGTTCTGTCGGGGTTGTCCTAGCTATATTCTAAGAAGATTGTGCATAATGAAGGGGAATCCCACCAATTAATCAAGGCGAACTAATAAGACTGGTGCGTATTAATTGTTTTTGGGTTTAAATCCCTATCATCTTGTTTAATGTCACTAAAATTGAATTGATTGTTTAATATTATCGTCTTCAATCAGTTGATGGATAGCGATATTTTTCACAATTCAATACATAAGGTTGCGTTGGCTGGCCGTTCAGCCATCAGCCTCGTCACTTGACTGTTGTTTGAAATTAAGCCGAGGCTATCTCTCAGCACTCAATCGCTGTTCCAAATTGCGAGTCCTATTTACAATAACTCTTGTGTAGCTCTAGTGCAATTACCAATAGTCATAATAGTTATAATACGATAGGTAGGTACATATATTTTCCGGCCTGTGTGCTTGATCAGAGACCCGCTTATAAACCTTCGTCAAGTAACACAGACAGAATTTTTACTGACAAAGATAAAGTACACCCAGGCGAAGGAGGGAAGGAGCGTAATGGGCTGCGATCAAACCCACTAGGCCACCCGGCCCCTAGTATGACATAATTTGAACAAAACCAGATCAAATCATCTATAATCAGAAATACCGCCTTCTTTTACCGAACAATTGATACATTACCCCAACAGAAACTTCGAAAAGAAATGTCCTTTATCCCATTCGTTACCTATCAAAGTAAAACCAGGCCCTTGATTAGCCGAAGACCATTAGTTAACAAAGTGGGTGGAGTCGAATCGAACCAGTGCCCAATTACTAATGGATAAATTGCTGGTGTTACCATTTTCATCCGCGGAGGATAAAATAAGAAGATGCTGTTAGATCACAAAACTAATGTGAAAACAGGGCTGCCACGTGAGACCATGGACTTTCCACTCAACACATTTAACGAGCACGTACAGAGTGGGGCAAATAAAAGTGGCCCCGGGGTGGAGCTACGAATGCATTAAGATGCTTGGCTAGAAAAACTATTGAAGCAGTCTGAAAGCCTTCAAGTCGAATTAGCGTTTAGTGGATTCACTTGTCAAACCTGTTTTTTCATTGGTTGGCTTGGTTGTTCCTAGACTAGAGCTGTATATGTATTATTGACGAGTTCAGATCTTAACACAATGACTGCGACAATAGCGATGGAAAATTTTCATCGATAGAGGCCGATGTGAAGTAGAAGAATATCCGGTTTTTAAACCAGTTCGTAACAATGGAAATGAACCAACTCTTCTACATTTTCGAAAAATTAAAAATCTTAGTTCGAGGTCGTAAAATTACACGGTTAGGTTGAATTAACGTCGCTAACTAAAGCTACACGACATCTAGTCGTAAAAATACGAGGAAATGTTCCTGGCCTTTTCCAACCGGATAACTCAGCATCTGTCACTAATTATTGAATTGAAAGCCAATAACCCGATTTGTTTCAGTGGTTAACTTTTCGACTATGAAATCATCATTAAATTTTCATAATTCATATTTTTGGAGTTGGTTTTGTTTGAAAAAACTACAAAAAAATAAAGCAGAGACTATTTGCAATTTTTTTATAGCTAGATAGTTGAATAACAAACTAAACCGCACTGCGAAATGCAGTATGTCTGGTGTCTGGTCGCCCTACACTTGAGACGAAAGATTTAATTTCCTCGTAATTTGAAATAAAATATTCTCTTTCAAATCACCAAGTATTATTCCAAGCACAGCAGGATCGGTTGCAAAATTGTAAAATCTAATATTCTACGTTCTATATCTTCAAATTGATCACCAAGTAACCTTAAATTTGCTTGCGGTGTTAACATAATTCAAATATAGGTGTTAACATCCCTATATAATTATGGCTGTATTATATTTGTCGTCAATAGGCGGAAGATACACTTAGCAATAACACAAAAAATGCATAAGCTTTAAAATCTATGTATGGAAATCCATCAGTCACCGCTGGGATTACTAGGTGTCAATTAAATATCATACAAAAGGGTAGATGAAAGAGCTAGATCGTGTAGTTTGTGTATAACCACTAGACCATCATGTTTATCAAGTTTTCAAACGGACTCATAAAAACGGTTGGCGAAATGGTACTATGAATTTCATCAGAATGTGCTGTTATCGGTGAATCGGAACCACGCGACAGATCAGTGCAAAGGTGAAAGTGGCATAGTGACCGGAAAATAATTCTCCAGTCGTCTGTTTGGGCTTAATAGCGAAGAGATCAACGGCTTCACTTGGCAAACCTGTCTCTGCATTTGTTTTTGACTTGGCAGCGTTTATTGTCTTATCCCTAGTTCCAGGCCGGGACACTTTTATTTGCGCCACCCTGTATGCCGCAGTAGGACATACATACAGACAAAAGCACAGCACAAATGTCCATGCCTATATTAATGGCCATCCATGCCATTTGAATTTTTTTTTTATTTCGCTAGAAAGGTTTGACATCAGAGACAAAGCTAGGAATAAGGCGAAAGTTGAAAGAATAAGTTATGTGCTACTGTGTGATATTTGGCCTTTTATCTTAGGTTTCGGAGGAAATTTTGTGGAAATTTAGTTTATAAGTTATAATAGATGTAGGATATTTTGTTTTTACAGAACGAGGAAAAGGTGCAACAAGTAAAGTATTGTTGGACCTCAATTAATCACAAGTTAACTTTTTGTTAACTTGCCAAATCCGGTATAGGTAACAGTGCGGGTAACTTGGAAATGTACATGTGAGGACGACGCAAAAACATTTGCCTCATCCATGCATCCATGGTACATATGTCCATGCCATAATTTTCTCTACGTGTTTCAGTTTTAGATAACGTGGAAGCATATCGGGAAGAAGTCGCTTGGTCTTTTATAATAGTGGGACGGCGTATATGATAATAATTATATCACATTCAAGGAATATATGATGAATAAGACCAATATTATTTTAAAACACGTGGAACAGTTGCGTTTGCGAACCAACATTCATTTAAAGTATATTTTAATTTTAAAGAAATTGATAAAAATAATAAAGTTTTGAAGTACATGCATTTCTACAGTTCATAAGTTCGATAAATACAGAAATTCTCTCCCTCTCAAAGAAATTACTCTAAAGTATAACTGCGAAAAAAAATCACATCTCTTAGGTTTAACATGGAGAAGTAGATTTTTTTTATTTTTCGCTGCTTTACAACTATTTTGTTTTATTAAAATTACTCAGTAACACCTGAATGAGTATTTAATAAGTTTCTATAGAATAGACATTGCATTGAGTGTCTGAGAATTAAGTACAATAACATACTAATTTAGCTAAAATACTTAATTTTTTTCTACGTTTTTACCTTATATTTTTAGATGTGAAAATACCTACTTATTACTACATTATTCCTTTTATAGTAAGATTCAATTGTACAAGAACCTAAAAATTCAGCATTTGCACACAATTTGAAAATTTCAAAAAAATCTATAACTGAATTTATTTTTTAAAAAATATGTCTTTTAATTTTTAGTCATACATTATTTTTATACAGAGCGAAATTAAGCATAAATAATAACATTTTTAAAACATTCATTAATAAATTGAATCCCTATGTGTAAAAAAAATTCAATTATTTTAAAGATTTCCATACAATCATCTCCTTACACTATAAAGTTATAAAAAAAAAAGCGGAATTAGAAGTTCTGCAATGAACTTGACCTATTTTTTACGTTTATCTGAGCAGTCTCTATTCTATCGAATTTTAATGGAAGTTTTTATTTTTAATATAGGAATCATAAAAACAGTCTTGGAATACAACATCAAAGTAGTAAGTTATTTTAAAGAATTCTATTTTCGACTGACATGATGTTGATTAAAAATTAGTTTTTATGCTCAATTTTTACTAGACTACATTGATAAAGTAAACTTAAATGCGTTTTTAATTTTTTTTAAAGTATTTTGTTGACTTTCTCATTTGTAGTAATCTGTAGGGGTTATTGCGTTATTTAAAAAATACCATGCGAAGTTTTTCCCTTTAAAATATTTATTATGGTATAAATTTTATTTTTTATTTTATTATTTTGTATTATACTGTTATTTTATTATTTTGTATATTTACTCTTATACTTTTCTCAAAATACATTTTTTTAGCAATTTTAAAACTAAAGTCAAATTTAAAATTATATATAGTACTTGCACCCAAAGTGCTCTCAATATGGACAGCCCTTAATATCTTTAAAAGTTACACTTCTAATCGACAGACAGTGCTACATGTCCGTGAAGAAAAGCAGTTAACAAATATTTTAGCATAGAAACAGCAAAAAAGCGCGTTGTTCGCCATTTCGAATATAATTTATATTTTCGTGTTCACTTTTTCACTCATTTCGTTCGGACACTTGTAATTTTTTTTTTGTTTTATTATTATTTAAATCAAATCATAATAACTACAAGGTCACTAGTTTTTAATAATGATAGCGACAGTCGAAGGATGGTGGTCATAAATTTTTTAAGTTCTTAAAAGTCCTTCAGTCCTTAGAGAGAGGTCCTTAAGAGTTCTTAAAAGTCCTACCAAGGGGTAAACAAAATCTTTAGTGTGTCCATATTTGGTGCAAGTACCACATTCATATATAGAATACTTTGCTAAAAAGAATATCAAAAATGCAAAAAAAATAATGACGTCAAAGGTACGAATATTATCTCATAAAAACTGTTACTTGGAAATATTTTATTAGGAATTAATTTGCTCGAGTAAAGTCGTTTTAATCATATTTTAGGTAGCATTATTAGAAACATAATAATTTACTGTCATTGTGATTTATGGGTGAAAATATATCTTGTTTGAGAAAATATAATCTTATATGAAACATTTTAAGCAGTTATGCAATATATTTTAATAAATTTACTTCTTGAAATTGAATAAATCAGTTTCGTTAATAAAATAAATTTACCACCCCACTGAAATATTTCGTTTAGTAAGGTGAGTCAGTAAAATAAATTTGCCATAAAACTCAACTTTAAACTCTTTAAAATCCTGCGGAGAAGTACAAGGGTTAAAAAAAATCTTTAGTGTGTCCATGTTTAGTGCAGGTACGACATTAATATATAGAATACTTTGCTAAAAAGAAAAATCAAAAATGCAAAAAATAATGACGTCAAAGGTACGAATATTATCTCATAAAAACAGTTACTTGGAAATATTTTATTGGGAATGGGCTTGTTTCACAAGGGATCTGGCAACAACTCCGCGGTCTTGTTTTCATTTTTCTCGAATTACTTTTGCCTTGATATTCCAAATTGAGTTTTCTAAGAATATTTTAGTTGCTATTTTTTTTAAATTCCAACTTCTTTCAATGCAAGTTTTCCTTGATAATGGATTAAAACAACCAACAGCACAGCAAGAAGTTGTAATTTTAAAAAATAACAACTAAAATAACTTATTCTTAGAAAACTCAATTTCGAATATCAACAAAAGTAATTCGAGAAAAATGAAAACAAGACCACAGAGCTGTTGCCAGATCCCACGTGAAACAACCCCATTAATTTGCTCGAGTAAAGTCATTTTAATCATATTTTAGATAGCATTATTAGAAATAAAATAATTTACCGTCATTGATTTATGGGTGAAAATATACCTTGTTTTAGAAAACATAATTTTATATGAAACATTTGAAGCAGTAATGCAATATATTTTAATAAATTTACTTCTTGAAATTGAATAAATCATTTTCGTTAACAAAATAAATTTTACACCCCACTGAAATATTTCGTTTAGTTAGGGGAGTCAGTAAAATACTTATTTACAAATAAATTTGATATGAACTTCAACCTATTTGCCATAAAATTCAACTTTGTAAAAAAAAATATAGCTATAAAACTTTTGAGGAGAATAAAACTTTATTAGTGTGTGAAAACTCCCTTTAACATCCTTTGAATATGGAGTCATTTTTTCCAAAAACTAATTTAATTTTAGATTTTTTTTAATTTTAAAATATGGAGGACTCTTTAAAAGCCTTTGATTACAGAAATGAAATAAAATTTTAATTTCTTATTATTTTTTGTAATAAATGTGTTTAAAATTAATATTTAATTATCATGCAGTGAAAACAAATTAACACATTTGTAGAGGATTAGGGATTAGGCAAATAAATTCTAGATCACGAAAATCTTAAAAACAAAATGCTATGCGAACAATAAACTAGACACAAAAAAGTATTACTTTTGAAACACATCAAACCACCCTTTTCACACCTCTTGAAAGAGAAAACTTTTTTACGAAAGACCAGGTGACAGATCATGATAAATTACCTCAACCTGCATACAGGTTCCGCTGTGATATCTAATCCTATTAGAACCGCGAAACACTATCCAGAGATAAATGGAGAAGTTTTTGGAAAGGTTGAAGAAAATAATGCCTGGTATTTTTTAACTGTTTTTAAGGGATTATGTACCCACAAAATGCAAATATTTGTACACAGCCTTAGTAGTGCTTGTTCACCCCTTAGCGATCGTAATAGTTTTTAAAAAAACGGTTTTAAAAGTGCCCATTTTAATCTTAGGGGAGACTCGGTACGGTTGTGACAGTTTTAATTTGATCACCCATAAATTCATTAATATGCCTTTTATCTGGATGAAAGTTGCATTAATAGTAAAGTGTAACATTTGTCGACGTATCAATACAATATTTTGTCCCTAAGTGCAATAGTTAACTCATATGAACAAATTAGAAACAAAGGAAAAAATGTCACAACCGACCCCACCCCAGGGGATTGGGGTCGGGAGTGACAGGTTCAAAAATACACCAAAATGGTATAAAATCACTTTTATTGCAGCATCTTTAGTTATTTTAAATTCAATCTATATAATAATAATACTTAATTTATTATTATTTATTATATAATTATTAAATTTATTAATTACAAATAAATTTATAATTATTATTATAAAGTCTTCATATTCTTACAATCAGTCAAAAAAGTTAACTAAACATTTCTAATTATACATTACGGTAACTGTATCAAAATACAAAACAAATATATCAAAATCTTTTAAACAAAAGGCAGAAAATACCTTCTACATAAAAAATAAAAATTTTCATATATAACACAAAGAAATCTTTTGGACGGTAGTGACGCCTGTTTGGTCAACATTGTATATATCCTGTGGCTCATAGGTGTGTCCGTCCATACTAATTTGAAAATTGTCATAAAAAGATTGCACGTTTGTTTTATTGAAGTTTGTTGCTATGTAAAGGCTAGTAGCTTGAGCTACACTAACAGAACAGTGAAAGATTTTCATTTATGAATGACCGAAACCATTCCTCGCTAACCATCTTATTCTCGTTCCAAGTAGCAGGTCGTTTCAAATTATATTTATTAGTATGTTCAAAAGCTAACTTCCGCACCTCTTTAGGAGAAAGGCCAAAATATATTTCCGCGCTACGTTTTATTAAGGCTCCATCACAATTACGAATGTATCGTTACAAAGACATTCGATTAATTTGGTGATTTCTCGCAGTTCTCCGTAATGAAATCTCGTGTTTCACTTCTATAAAAGCGTCTTCATATTTTATTATGTCACACTGTCCCCTTCTTGCCTTCCTCAGTCGTTTTCTGGGCACCTAAAAGGGGAAAAAAACACATTTTACTTGTGTCACAACCGTACCCTCAAATTATGTCACAACCGTACCCAGCGCACTCTTTTTTGCAAAAAAAAAACAATCGCCCTGACAATACAAAATAATATACATTCAAAGTAATCACTGCCATTTGATTATTAAAGTCTAACTTATAACGAGTAAAAACGTTCATTGTTCTATCTGTGCACATATAATAATAACAATTATTAAATGAAATTGAATAAAAATACTTACTTTTGACTGGCAAACAGTAATAAAGGCCTCTTCGAGCGTTAATGTCGTGCGATGACTGATGGTATACTGCAAAACATGTTCAGACAGGCAAGCTGCTCCTTTCCCCCTTACACCCAAAACGGCATTCCTTGTGGTTTCGCTAATATGGCGACTGTCACATCCGTACCCAGTCTCCCCTATCGGTTATTTACTGGAACTATCTCCAGCTATTGGCATTTTAATTGGTTAATTTAAGATTGTTTAAATCTTAGTGGCACGTTACTATACTGAACACTCTTGACTGAAAGTTCTAAAATACCGAAAAAGGCCTACTTTCCCATACTTCTTCTAGAAAGAGACACAGTCAATACATACATCAATTCAAAATATAAGAGACCGTACAGAAAGCATAAAACATACTTCATTATCTAACATGGTGGTCTCTAATATAGTATCTTTCAAAGAAATGAAAAATGAAAATCCGAGTGTTTGAATATGGAAACTAGAATTGGAACATACAGGGTGAGGCAAATAAAACCGGCCCCGGTCTAGAGATAGGAATACGTTGAAATGCTTGGCGAGAAAAACTCTTGAAGCCGCCAGAAAGCTTTCAAGTGGAAATAAAGATTATTCAAGCGTGCAATGGTTTCACTTGACAAACCTGTTTTTGCATTGGTTGGATCGGATTAGCATCACATTAGAGCTACTCATGGACTATTGGCCAGTTCAGATCGTAGTGCGTCAGTGTGAGTTGCGACTGTGTGAGTGTAAGGATATCAATTCACAGGTGAAGATGAAACTCACAGTACAGCAGAGAGTGTTCATTGTAGAAAATTATATTAAAACGAATTCATGGAAAAATGTGACAAGTTGTTTGTTCAAGAATTTAAATGTGTAAAAGTGCCAAAAAAGAGTACTAGGCAACGATCAGTTACGAAATGGCGTCAGCCAGGATCTGCTGTCAACAAGTTCAAAAACATTCTGAAACGGGTCTGAACACCAGATTCTGGGTTTTGCAATCAATTTAGAATGTTTTGCATTAACAAAAACAAAAAGGTCCGATTCTTTACGATAAATAACAACCGAAATAATCACTAGTGGGAACTTTTTTGATCAGCTCTACAAACCTTGTTTTTATTTCATTTCAACTAGCTTTTCCAACCATAGCGTAGTTGCCGGCAAATAAGTCGCCAAGCGTTTGTTTGGGCTTAATATTGAAGCGATCAATCGCTTCATGTTAGCAAATCTGTTTTTGTATTGATTTTTGACTTGGAAACATTTTTGTCGTATTCTTATCTCCACGTTGGGGCCGGTTTTATTTGCTTCACCCTGTAGATAGTCAGGCAGACCGATGTACGATATCATACTTGGAAATGAAGAAAAAAATAAGAATTAAGAAAATCTGCTACTTACAAAGGAAATTAACAGACCAGTAAGGACAAGCAAACAAACATAAATACCATGACTAAATCCTATTTTTTTTAACTACTTCTAATTTGTAATAAAATTATATGGCTACAATGTTGGCACAAACTTTTAAGCACATTCTTAAAATATGTTCTTTTCTAATGATTTAATTTGAACTCTTCTCACAGTGTACCATTATATCGCAATTTTTTGTTTCAATTGCTTGTTCATTGCTTGTGCTGATAATCCTTTTTCAAAAAAATATATAAGTGAATTTAGGCATTCAATTAGGGATCAATTACATTGCGTTACCAAAACAAGTAGGTTTGTAACAGAATCTGTCACTCAGCCCGCTTCCACACAAAATTTTTGTTAAACAGGAAAAAAGTCGCCAAACACAATATTAATTCTACTATAAACCTTAAAACGCTAAATTTGACTAGTTGCAATTATTTTATCTCGAAAATTCAATAATTATTTCTTTAATAATTATTAGCGTTTGCAAAAATTTATTTATATTTCAAAGAATAAATATGTAATATTTTTCTCTTTTAAAGCGAGTCAAATCATTTCATATACAAAATAAATAAAAGCGAAACTTTGCATATTTTTTATGCAAATTTTGAATTCTCTATGCATCTTTCTTCATACATATATACCACCAAAAGAACTCTATTGTGATATTACAACAATCCAAACTGAATTATATCACATAAATAAATATTCTTTCAAAAGTTTTATTTTTATTTTAAATAAAGTTTCTCGTACATTTAACGAAATGGCAACAGTGAAAATATTGAATAAAAATTGAACTTGCTTGTTATTTCAATGCATATTAAATTTTTAGTTTTTTAAATATTAAATATACTTCTAATTTAAATTTTTTAATGAAATTTGGAATGTATCCCAGTCTCATTTTTCGCTTTAAAATGATTTATCCCATGTGTTTGTCCGACTTGCGTTTCGTTCTGTGAAAGTGGGTGACAGACGGACAGACAGACAGGCGGACTGAACGATTATAATACCTTCCACTTTTTACGTTATAAACGTAGTGTGAAAGCTAATACAATTAATGAAAAGAACAGCATTTGCTGATAACTGTCCATTTTATAGAACAAGTGTTACATTTATCGGCAAAGTTTGTAAAACTTGTTCCATTGTGTGAACAACGGTGGTTTACAGAAACAAAATCTGTGTTGGCGGGTAACATCATAGTGGTTAACCTGGTAATTTTGTTGAGTAATAGATTGCATTTTGAATGTTTTTGAGTTGGTAAATCTGTAAAGGCGACATGTAGGGATTTGTGAATTTAATAGATTTAGAATAAAAGAAAATAGATTTTTTAGTAATATTTATTTCAGTGTAACACATTTTTATAATAAAAGAAAGTTGAAATCATGGTAATGTTTTTTTGTTTGTTTCAAAGTTCAATTGATTATGTATTGAATGGACATAATAATAATCGGTATTTACATTGTTTGCAATGAATTGCATTGCAATACATTAAATGTATAGAAGGCCTTTATGTTTCTTCTCATACCATCTATGAAAAGAGAAGAAAAAACATGAATATCGTTATACAACGGATTTTTGTAAAACGATTGAATGCAAAACATTTTTTTTTATTTGGTATTTTAATTTCGTGTCTACAAATTAAATTTTCGATTTGTAGCATGAATATATAGATAATGAAACAATTTTAAAGTTCTAAGTATTGTTATTTCAACTGTTATGTCCAACTTAAATTCTTATTTTTTCAATTTGTGTCTTGCTTATTTTGTATTCACTGGCATGAGATTACAACAATCCCCAGAGTTTTCTATAGTGTACTAGTTGTTTTGTTTCCGATGATAAATAATAACAAGAAGTTCATAAAGAACTAAAATAGCCTACTTTCCTGTTACTTAAATACTTACTGAAGTTCTAATCGGGAAAAAACTAGGTTCCTAACAGTAAATATCATCAACAACCGTTTCTACACTATATTTATGCACATTAGAAAAAAATCGAAACACAGCATCCAGCTATAATTTAAACTTCTAAAAGCCAAACTCAACTGTTTTCCTTAATATTCTTTCGCAAATTAACTTAATATTATTTATCGTCTGCTCGATTTATTTGTAGTTCGAAGAATAATTAAATATTTATTAATAACAAAAGTAATGAAACTACTCCAAACTGCATTAAAAAATAAGAAATGTAAATTAAAACTAAGCATAATTGTATGCAACAATATGCCCTGCCGCTTTCTTGGTAAACAATTAATGAATAATCACAGAATCAAATTGTGCTACATTTTATGACGTCATTCCTAACTGATTCATGAAAATATTATTTTGCTTCAAATATGTTTAAATAAATAAAGTTTCTCATGTCATTATTGATTTGGCAACAGTGACTTAAATTACTCAAAATTGAATTTCAATGCTAATTCAATGGGAAATTCGTCGACAGATAGTATATTTATGCCCGTCTCGGACGTACAGGCAGACGGACAAAAAGTATGAAAGTTGGGTATCTGCGGTCATAGCTGTCTAACAAAAATAATTTTTAAGATCCGATGGATAGAACCGATTTTGGAAGGGGGAACGGACAGACGGACAGACATACGAACAGACAGACGGAAATCGACCGCATTACAATACCTACAGTGATTTAAATGACTCAAAATTGAATTTCAATGCTAATTCAATGGGAAATTCGCCGACATATAGTAGATTTATGTTCGTCCGGACGTACAGACAGACGGACAAAAAGTATGAAAGTTGGGTATCTGAGGTCATAGCTTTCTAACAAAAAAAAAGAATTTTTAAGATCCGATGGATAGAACCGATTTTATAAGGGGATAAGGACAGACAGACGGACGGACAGACGGACATCGACCGCATGTCAATACCTACTTTTTCATTTTTTTAAAAATTCTTTCGAATTAAAAAAAGAAAAGTAGGCTAAAAAATAAGTATGGATAAAGGGAAAATGCGAAATATTATGTAACTAGTATAGGTTAACCCTTTTAGCTTCAGAGGTACACATAAGTGAACATTTGTAGAACTTACTTCCAAACTTCATGTTATAATTGTTCTTAATTTAACCTTTCTATTATAAATTAGAATGCTCAAGCTTCCCAGAAATATCAATACCAAAGCAGCTGATTTGTTTTTTACAGTAAATTTATGAAGCATTTTCCATTAAAACAAATATCAAAATAGACTATTAATTGCAAGAAACTGATAGAGCATGTTGTTCATTTATAGCACATCAAAAATGTGTATTTTTACAGCTCCAAACCTCAAATTGTTTTAAATTGATGAGCCTCTAAACAAATGTTAAAAGCAATTTTTTCCAGAATTTCTCGAAAAACATTCTTGTAAGTACATAATTGCTTAAAAAATATGTTTATATTAAGAATATATGAGTAGGATTTCTTTCGCGCGCGGGAGTGTAGAGTAAATGCATGACAGAAACAATTTGTATGTATATTTTGTTATTTTATTTGGTGTTATGATTTTTTTCTATCAAACGTGAAATACACATTTTATTATGAAAACACCTAAAAATTGTTTAACTTAAAATGCGTTTCATACAAAATATATGCTAAAATTTGGTTACAATTTATCTCAAGCTCTTAAATTCTGTTTCGAAAGCACTCTAATAATAAAACTGCTTAATTCTTTGAATAGTTAAAAGTAAAATACTCAAATTCTGCATTAAACACTACATTTATAAAGCAATAAAATATAATCTAGCATTGGGTTAGAAAAACTTTAACTTCTAGTTTTAGTTTTGATAAATGTCTTCCGTAAAAATATTTAACTATTCTCCAAAAGACCTTCAATTATGAGAGCCGTATTTATTTCCACTGTCATATTTCATTTTTATTACCTCCTCTCCAAGTTGAAACTGCAGATTTAAAAGTTCATTAAGTTTATTTTTCAAAACTTTATTATGAGTTTTACTCTTAATAAACCCGTCTTTTTTACTTTTCTTTTGTCTAGGAGCGAGAGTTAAAAAATCCTGACAAGTTTGGTATTTTTATTAAGACACTGCAAATGAGGTACTTTAGCTCACGAAAATTTTGTTTCAGGACATTTAAAAAAAATAGGATATTTGCAGTTAGAAGGTAATATTACTTATAATCATATTACTAATATTATTATAATTTGCGTTGTCATTCTTTTCAATCATTCATATATACATTCTTATACACTTCTAGTACAGGCTTGTTATCTGTATATACTTTGCTCTGATATGTACTTCGTATTTTATTATTATATATTTTTCATGCTAAATAAAATTTATTATATTAAGAATGAAATACTATACATTTTTCGAGGTAATTTTTTAAATACATACTATTTTATAATTATATATCTGTTTTGTGAAAGAATGTGCTAAATATGTTTATTGCAGCCCAATTGAGATTTTGACTTGAAACAATGTTATTTTACAATTATGATTCAATTAGCTCAACTTGGTTTAAGAGTAAAAATAACAGCAGCGTTAACTATAACCAGACTAATTGATAAATGATTGCTTGAATATAATTTAATCTTTATTTTATTTATTACGAGCAAAAAACAACTATTCATTAGCTAGCCTTATTCAAACCTTAAAATATGTTTAGGATATTTTAAAGTACAAACGTTCATCGATATTAATCATGCATCGCGATTTTTGGATAGCACAAACTGAAAATTTAACCTGGAAAGGAACAATATTTTGTTCTTCGCTGAAAAATGCATAGGGAATTGATCCACACGGAGAAAAAATATTTAGAAACTTTTTTTGCCTAAACTGAAATTTTTCTGAAAATATATAAGATATCTTCTGTTATTGGCATGTTTCCGATCAGTTTCAATCAGTTGAGAAACGTTTTCTATTTTCAAAGTTAAAAGCTGAATGCCTCGGCTCGCACATGCGCAAATGATTCTATCCCATTTTTGTCAACACAAACCCAAAGGGGGAAATTCTGTATTCCTTTTTTTTAAATTATTGTGATCACTTTTGTCAAAATTAAGGCTATTATCTTCTTTTCAAGGTTGAATTCCTCGTCTATAACTCCATGCAATTAGTGTAACAGATATAAAATTAATAGCCATAATAATAATGATAATGATAATGATAATGATAATGATAATGATAATGATAATGATAATAATCAAAATATCATTTATTATTTATTTTTTACAGCAACAACAAAAACTATGTTAATAATTGTGCAAATTTGTAATATAATAAATTTATAAATATAAAGTGTAGGCTTCAAATTTACATAAATATACATATAATTGAATGCAAATGCTGCTATAACATACAGAGTAATGTCTAAAACACGATCTAAATTGCCCAATAGGATATATTTCAATTTAATGAATGGGCACGATAACAGCTAGAATTAACGATGTTTTAATGGCTTAACGTGTGCTTTAGTGGAATAAATCAAGAGCTATGAATGACACAGGATCATCATTTACCAAAACATTGTTATCACTTATTATAACTATCCGTTTCGAATTCACGAATCATCAATTCCTAAAGAGTAGTCTTTTGTGTTTTTGTTTTGATGATATTGAGATTTTTTTTCTGAAAAGTGGCTCATTGTTATACTTATATCTATGTTTAGATTTTTTTAAATACATGTTTCAGTTTTTGTTGTGGATTTTTTGTATTATTACAGAATGCACAATATGAACTAAAGATTGCGCTTTTAAATATTTTATTTCTTCTTCATTGTTTAATGTAAATAGAATGTCACATTAAAATATTTTTTTGTTAGGGATAGTATATTTACTGCGAATTGAGTGTAATTTAAAATGTTCTTTTAAGTTTAATTTTAAGTAATATCATTATGATTAAATTGGGAAATTATTTTTTCTTCTGGAACATGGTTCATTATTACACTTTTTTTTAAGTTTCGATTTTTTTTAAATACATGTTTCAGTTTCTGTTGTGAAAGTTTTGTTTTACCATATGTTATACATTATTCTTGTTTTAAAGATTATGCTTTAAAAAATTTTTCATCGGCTTTTTCTTTATTGTATCAAGTAAATAGAACGTCATGTTAAAAACATTTTGTCCGGGAAAGCACTCATGTAGTCTTAATAATTCCGATGACGAAAAGTTTCTAAAAGTCGAAACATTGCTCCAAAAAAACAACTTTTACTTATACTTAATAGTAATTTCCTTATTAGCTTAACAAAAGAAAACTTTCGTGGAAAAAAAACAATTTCCAGGGTCGTACATGCTCCAAATATGCATTTCCCTATAGGAAAGTTAGGCGTAATCACTTAATAACAAAAACTCGTTACTATGCTTAGAATAATAAAAAAACGACAACCAAAAAACAATTGTCTCTGGAATTCTACCATTTGCTATGCTTCCGTTTCTCCTACTATTTTTATTAAAAAAAATATTAGCATGTTTTTTCTTCTATTTAGGCATGATCATGCCTTTTTTTTTGTTGTTGAAGTTTGTTCTTTTTCGAAAATATTATTCCATGACAAATGTATCATTATACGCAGTCGGTTTAGTTTGCAGCATGCTAATGAAACACAACAAAGACAAGAAACGTTTTTTGGTGTTGACCTTTGTAATGAAAATAAAGCAAGAGGAAAAACTATTGTTGTGAAACACCGCCACGAGGCTTTTAATTACCATTTAATTATTAATATTTGATACGCTAGTTTCAGCTATCCATTATGTATGTGCATATTTTTTTTACTGTATAGTCACTTTGAACGTGTAATAGAAACTCTTGTTCTAGGTTTGAATTTATTAAGATATTTTCGCTTTTCAGAAATACATAAAAAACCTAAAAAGTTCTGAACCTACCATTGAGACACACCTTTTAAGACACACCCTTTATACATGCGCTATGTTTTCGCAAACCTTTAAGTTTTTTTCTGAATATTTTTTTAATGAGGCTTGCTCAAATAATGATTAAATAGAAAGTTAAACGATGTGGGCAGTATAGGTTCTTTATATTTTGGGTTTTTTATGACCTGAAAAGTATTTTTTATGTATGTAATAAGTACAAATAACAATACAAACTAGAGGTCAATTTAAGAGATCCAACCCCATAGATAAAACAATGCAAAACCCGATTTCAAAATTAAAATTTTCTGTATATTTTAAGTGTTAGTGTACTAACAATGATTGAATAGAAATGTATTTAAGTAAAGACATTAACTGTCTTCTATGGGTACCGGAGTTTAATTGTTATTACTTTTAATTGCCAAATACGAAAGATAAGTTAATGTAAGTATTACGAAGAGGTCGAAAATCGAAAATAGAGATTCTGTGTTTTCTACACTTATTGTAGTGATGATTAAAAAAAAAGTCGGCTTTGAACATTGGCACGTCTGTCAGGCTATGCCAGTCATTCATTCTGTCGGAAACCACTCAACGGTTCGGACTTAAAGACCCTTATACTTCAATTTTGGTATGCGAACTCCTAGTACCTGTCGAAGAATATAAGTTTTTCTTATTATAACTTTGGACAAAAAGGATAAATGATTTCACTGGGCCACAAAACAGCTACCTTGAACATGACATTATTTTTTTACTTGGAGATCTACATCCTTTTTTCCTCAAAGACCTACTTTATAACTTCGTGAATTTTCTATATTCTTTCAAGCAAAGAGAAAAACGGCTTTTTTGGAAATCGTTCTCCAAGTTCACACGCCGTTTTCCGGATAAAGACAGTGCCGTGGAAATAAATGGCTGCCCACACGTCAGAGGGGGGAGGGGGGCATGGAACATAATTCATCCACTTTGTTCCTTCTCTTGGGGTGAGGGCAAGCTCAAAGCTAAATCCCACTAATCCAGAGCCCTAAGATATTGGTAGCTCTACCACTTGTTTGTTGACTCTTTAGATTTCTCATAGTTTGCAAGAAAGTACATTTAACTCTGTTGAAAGTACTATAAATGATTATATAAGATGTATTACATGTCATGTCATGATTTTATAATGAAACACATTGTGCACTACAACCGGCAAAATACTTGTAATATATATGGATATTAATAAAATTAACTATCTGTTTTGTTTTGTTTTTCAATTCGGATCATTAAGTGATATTTTATTGACATTTAAAACAGTCGTAGACACGGAATGTTTTAATTTTTTTCTGTCGATTGAAGTAATTTTTGCCTTTAAAAGCTCAAAAGCGTCTGGTCAGAGCGTTTGACAAACATTTATTATTTTTTTCTCCTCACAAAATGTAAAGATTAAAAAAAATTTAATTTTTCACACATACTTGACAATAACAATCTTCCAAGTTTATTTTATTGCTTGAAATGTAGTTCCGCCAATCAGTCAGCCATTGTTGAAAGCCCAAAATAGATAATGGACTCTTCAGAACGGGCGGTAGATGGAATACTTTACGTCCATAGGTGTTTATATAATAAAGAAAAAACAATCAAACGAACCCTTTAAATTCAACTGAAAGGATCAAAGCGAAATTTTTTTCAAATCACTAAAAAATGATATGCTTGAAAGCGGCCACAACAGACTATGATACTGATAAAGTATTATAGTAGGATGCCAATTTAAGTAAACCACAACCCGTTCGTCTTGTAGTTCTATATCTTAGTGTTAATGGTGGTCTAGCAAGTGGACATGTCCAATTGTCCATTCTGGCTACCACCCCCTACAGAGCCATTGTCTGCAGTTTATGGTCTTTTTTGGGTCATCTATTTGCTATGATTTGGTGGGTAGAATTACTTACCGGTTTTTTTTCTCATTTTATGTAGTAGTTTAAAACCTTTGGGGAATACAGCCGTATAAACCAGTTGAAGGACTGCCCAAAAAATTAGATTTTAAGCTGTAAAATATTATGCGTTCATTATTTCTCCATTAATTAATTACCCGCTAAAGTCCATGCATTTTATGACTCGCAAAACTACCTCTAAGGCAAAACGTGTGTATAAGTGACGCACGTCAGAATTATGATTTTCGAGTTGCAATAACTCGCATATTGTGAAAAATAGTAGTACAAATATAAATGTTTGACTCCACGTTTTTTATATGCGTTGCACGTTACTTTTTTAATGTACTAAATTTCATAAAGAAAGAGTGGCAAAAGTCTCAGCTAAGTTTAAATAAAAATGGAAAATGGTTCAAAGTAATTAAATAAGTTTATTCCTGTATAGAAAATCTAGAAATTTTGTCGGTGTTTATCTCTGCTACAAAATCATTTTTCGTTATGCTTGAGTTATTGCTAAGATCGTATGTCGCGTTTATCCACCGGCTTTGTCAAAGTGTGTTGATAAAACTTGCTGGCATCTTATCAGAAGTAAGCTAGGTTGATTAGTAATATACCTAACGCATACTCAACATTTTAGGAACTTTTAACCGATATAAGATTTTAACTAAACAGTATTATAAGTGAGGTTACAATAACCAGATAAACTATATGCTATATCATATTAAAATACAACGGAAAAGCAAAACCTCATTTGATTCTCTTTGAAAATCAAATTTTTGCACTATAGAAATGTGTTGCGTATAGTTTAGTCAATAAAACTAGTGACAGCTTAGCTTTCTCCAGCTTTATGTAGTAACGTGACACCAAATTTATGGAGTAATGTTAGACAACAAAGAAGTTTACTCCTATTTCGTGGTATAACATTACTCCACAATTTCTTTATAACGTTACCCCCTTAAAACTGTAGGAAGCGCATGTTTTTGCCGATGTTTTGCTTAACGGAGTAACGATACATAACTCTGTATTAATATTACTACAATTTCTCAGAGTGTTGCCAATTTTTCACCTGCCTATGCAATAAATACATTCCCAATCTATCTTATGCGCATAAAACTCCGTCAGTCATAAAAACGTGCGAATGTACTCCCGAAAAAAGTCATCAGTAACTACGAGTACTGTCACGAATTCCCAACAGAAGATATGAATTTAAAAAGACTCTTTTAAGAGGACGCCCGGGGCGTAAGAAGACCGACTTACTTTCGCGAATGCAAATACATTTTTCGGTCCTCCTCCCATTTCATTGAAAAAGCTCCCTGGGTTAGCATGGAACTTGCGTTCCTTTGCAATCGAGGATCCGAGGGACGTCTTCTGAATTCTGATACGGCCATCAGTTGGTGGATGAGTTTTTTGACGGGGAACGAGTCGTTCAGGTTTAACTGTTATATAAAATGGCAGAAAGGGTCGTTATTTCTTTAAAGGTTTATTAACAGGTATCCGCTCGTCACTTGACTGTGGTTATAATGTGGTATGTGTATATATATGTGGTCTAAGTTATGACGCCACTTGTGGGGGCTGGGGAGCCCAGTCGGTTAGGCATATTCGCCTTGCATGCGGAAGGTCCCAGGTTCGGGTCCGGGCATCGCCAAAATAACTGCCGACCTATAAACGACCCGTGCAGCCAAAAATGTCCGAATAATACCCCGTGTAGAGGGAATGCTCGTTAAATCTGCTCCAAAGTCCCAATGCTGCGTACGATGGCGCCCTTAACGGTTGCATTGGGTGTCTACTCAGGTGTCGGCTCGTCCCCTGACTGTGGTTGTAAATTATGACGCCCGTCGCCAATAGCCCTAGAGTAGCTCTAGTGCGACGATTATTCAAACTAACCTAACCTATGACGCCAGTTGCCAATAGTAATCGTGTAGCTCTAGTGCAACGATATTTCAATCGTTTAGCTTTAGTGAGACGATATTTCAACTTAACCTTACCTAAGAGTTGATTGAAATCAAAAAGGTTTTTTTTTCTATTCTATTTTTCTATTTATATTCTATTATTAAATATAAATATGTTTTTGATGCGAAGTCTTACAAGAGAACCGTGGGAATTTTAGTATACCGAAGAGAAATATGACTTTAAAAAAAATATGACTGTTACGGCCAGATAATCTTGGATTAATAATATTATTTACTTTATTGCTCCACTTCATTATTCTTTTAAGTTTATGTTTCTTTGTCATATAAATTCCCTTACATTTAGGTGAAACTCGCATCAATTTTGCTGTACTGGTTTAAGACACCTTTAAATGGGTTATATTTGGCCATAGAGGTTAACTTTGGCCCAAGCATAACCCTTTGGCTACTAACGGGACTCAATTGTCACAACAAATGTTTAAAAATAACTAATGAGCGGGGCCCGTATGGCCGAGTGGTTTGGACCATTACGCTAGCAGTCTGCGCGCTGTAACGGGCGCGGGTTCGATTCCCGCCTTCGCCCTTGGTGTATATTCCTCTTTCCCTGTGACAATAAAAAATATTTATGTGCCTGTCTTACTTGACGAAGGCTTCATAAGCAGGTCTATGCTCAAGCACACAAACCGGAATATATATGTACCAACCCCTACCCCAACTAATGAGCGGAAAAGCACTTAGAAACTCATTGTAATATGTCCCAGTCAAAAAAAAAAATCATTCTTAAAACTCTTAGTGAAAATGATAAAGTCATAGTACTTTCTTATTATTATTCATGTGCCAAGGTATATTTGTCACTAATTATAAATATCAAGCAAATTTGAATATGTTAAATGAGAAGCCATTAGCTTGAAAAGCTTGGGCGGACAAAGTTACCCAATTCGACGGTATATCATATTATTCACCTTCTAAATTGGTTTTAAATTAGGACCGAAATGAGCTGACATTGGTTTTTTTCTAAGCGGTCCAGATACTAAAGTGCATTTAAGGGGTACGGGACACTTTTAACTTTTTTTTTTAAATATTGCAGATATCATTCTAATTTTTTTCCATAAATGCATACTAAATATACTAACACTTTTAGTTAGTTAAAGGTTTAAAAAATTATTAATTTTGTTTTAAAAAAAATGAAATGTGTCAAAAAGTGACGTTTCTTATTTTTGGTATAAGTCAAAAAATTATTTATTGACAAACAAAAATTTAGCATTTTTATAAACAGAAAAACGTACTTAACAAACTGTCTTAACGGAATTTTGTTATTTGTCAAAGTTTTTTTTTAAAAAAATATTGAAATTGTTTTTAATAATTTCACAGGTTCACTATTTTTTTAAAAATTAATAAATAAAAAAACAATTTATTTACAACTATTCCCTAAAGACAAATTAAAGTAATATGTTTGAAAATATACTGTAGCGCAAGTTTTAAAAATATTCTTCAAATAGATCTGAAGTTATATCAATTTGAACTTGGTAAAACATGAAAAAAACCACAATGAGAAAAATGGGTTCAAAGTTACAAAATTCAAACACTTCATACCTAAGCTTAATATAGTTAGCTTAAAATAATTAGAGTTGTACTTAACGTAGAAGCATAATTTTGGTGTCGTTGAATTTAAAATAAGTTGAATTTTTTTCCATATTTTGGACAATTTTGTGTCCCGTACCCCCTTAAACCAATGTGCAAAAGTAAACGCCTTCTGTGGAGGGAACAAATATGATACGCTGCTTTGGAGAGATTGATTGATAGGGGTTTTTTTTGTTTTAATGCATCACTACTTTATTAAATGCCAAAATTATATTTGATAGCGATATTTTTTGTTTCTCTCCAATTTTTATTTTGGTACATAAATTGATATTGTCTAAAAAATTGGTCTTTAAATAGTTAAAAAACAAAAAAAAATGAATTTTTTTTAAATTATTCATATTTTCTCCAACCCATGACTTAAGATAAATCCACTTGATTGAAGTTGGTCACTTTTTAGAATCGCCAATTCGCAACCTGTTCTAATCTAAAGTATCTGAATATTACTGCGCAAAAAAGCATTGATATTTTGAATAACCAAATAAGTGTTCTCAGAAATGAACTCTAACCTTAGCCCCACTACCCTACGGCCCCGTTTCCTGCATTAGCAAGTATTGTAGTATCGGAACTTATATTATCTCTTCTAAAACGTATATTGACAGAGTTGAGTAAGTACACTCGCTTAAGATATCTCTGGAACAGGGATGGATATGCCAAAGGGATTGTCAGATTTTTTTGGACATGATACTTTCTGTCGTTTATATCAAATAGTTTCTTTTATTATCCTCCAATAGTATGGTTTTTTATGACAGTAGCTTTTGAATATATGTCAGAGTTATATCACTTACTGGAGACGTTTGCAAAACTTTTGTTTCTGGGATTGGCATTTGTTATGCTGAATAGCATTGCTTGCCATACTGAAAAAACATTGTGGTGTTTTCACTTTAGCTTAATTTTCAATCTAAAATATTCAGTTTTATGCGATGTAAGAGGGTTTTAGGTACAAACTGATTTACATTGGTAGGAATTGCAGACATTGGTAGGAATTGTGCTCCGGCAAGAGCAAAATTTGTACCTTCAATAATTATAACTTAATATTCATTTATTCGCTGTCTGTTTTACTTCAACTATTTTTCGTATTTCTGCTTTAAAAGTGAAATTTTTCAGCTACAGTTATTCTAGTTTCTGTTCTGCAAGTTTAATTTTTATGCTAAACAAAATTCTCCAAATTGGCGCTAGTAAATTCCCAACCCCTGTTATTATTCAAAAGTTGTCAATGAGCCCGTACGTAGTGGCTTAAACATGTGAACCCGGTGTAACGATTGACAAGATACACAATAGAAGATTCGCTGTTACACCATTTATTTAAAAAAAAACATTTTAAGTTCGTTTAATTCAGCTTAGTTATTTTTACAGCATCCATTTAACATTTAAAACAATCAGTTCATTTTGTTTATCGTCCGTTTTCGGACATAAGCACCTCCAAATTCGATGTCACCTCAATCTGTCGAAAAAGAGTTCTGTTCTCGTTCTGTTTCAGCGGGGAAAACTTCTAAAGTGGCCGGTAGAGGGCCACGAATCAGGTACGTTACACCGGGATCAGAAGTTCCCGATTTCAATTCTCGGTGAAATAATAAGACACAACGAGCAATGTAACAGAAGCATTCATTGAACTTGAGAAGTGCCAAGTCCAGGTGGTCTTAGCGATGTCACTTTAAGTTATATATAGTTAAACTCATAGTTTCCTTGCACAGAAGCCACGACCATGGGCGGAGCAATCAGGTGAAGAGGAAATTTCAGCCGGGTTTTTTTTGTCTTCATATGATTGTTCCGCGCGTTTTATAGCTCCGCCCGTGGTCGTGGCTTCTGTGTAAGGAAACTATGACTTTAACTATATCATGCTAACCCAGGTGTTAACCTCGTTTCTTGATAGCAATTCTGAATTATGAGGCATTAATTTGGCAAAAACGGACTTCCTCCCAGTGGGGTCACTTGCATAAAAGCCCCAACCTATTCGCCACTTGCCTTCATTGACAAGCATGACATCTTCCAGGTCACTAGTTTGAGAATTAATAACAACAACGACAAAAGTATCCTTAATACGTCTTCTAAAAGCTATTTCTATGACACACGCACACACACAAAATATTTATTTAAAGGAAATCATTTGCATATATCGGTTTCTTTAAACTATTTAGTCAAGGTCTGACGCCACTAATTTAAGCCTGTACCATTGAATTAAAATCAATCGAGACGTCCTTTACATATGGAAAGCAGTGCAAATCCTTGAACAAAAAGAAATATAATGTAAATGATAGGGGTTTTTTTGTTTAAAAAAAAGCATTTTCTTAAGATTTTGTCTTTAATTATTCATTATTTAATGTTTATCTTGAGGTTCTTAAAGTTCATTAGCAATTTTTTTTAATTCAGCCAACTGTAATAAATTTATATTCACTTCAAGCAATCGTTTGAAGTAAAGTGCATAAAATTATTGCGAATTTATTCCACTTTAGTACTTTTTGCTAAAGAAAATAAACTTTTTCGAGTCACAACATTTTCTAACTATTTTTGAGTAAAAAATTATAAATATTTAGATGCCTAGCACGTTTCTTTTGCGTATATATAATTTCTCTTAAAAAAAATTAAAAAATGAGCGTTGGAGACTTTTTTTTAACACTTTCAAATTAAAAAAAGAGAATTTGGCTGAAAATAAGCCGACAAAAACAAGACAAGTAAATAAATCGTGTTGTGTAACTACCTCATATTATTGTTGTATTTCTCTTAAACGTAGTAGTTTGTTTTGAATGTGTTTTTATACTTTGTAGTTTTAAGGAAATTCTTTTGAATTAAAAAATGAGCGTTGGTGACTTTTTTTTAATTATTTCAAATTTAAAAAAAAGAGACTTTGGCTAAAAATAAGCCGACAAAAACAAGACAAGTAAATAAATCTTGTTGTGTAACTACCTCATATTATTGTTGTATTTCTCTTAAATGTAGTAGTTTGTTTTGAATGTGTTTTTATACTTTGAAGTTTTAAGGAAATTCTTTTGAATTAAAAAATGAGCGTTGGTGACTTTTATTTAATTCTTTCAAATTAAAAAAGAGAATTTGGCTTAAAATAAGCCGACAAAAACAAGACAAGTAAATAAATCTTGTTGTCTCACGTATGTTAATTTCTCTTTACTCACTGTTCTTTGATACATTTACGTTCTCGTTTGGTATATCGAAAAGAAAGGGGAAAACTGGAAGTGATTTAAAAATAACTGAAAGCAATGAAATATCAGAAGCAAGTACAAAAACATGTGTTTGCTTTATTTAAAATATGTTTCAAATAAAAATATTGGCTGAAATCAATTTAGTTATGATTGTATAAAATGTAAAAAGAAGATTCTTCTCCTAAAAAGAATATTTCTCTAAAAAGGTGCACCCATTGAAATATCCTTTTAGTTTAGTTTTATTTTAAAACTATTTTCTTTTTTGAATATTATTCCATGATTGCCTTAACAAAACAAGCAATTTATTCGAATATATCATTTTAAGTATTACAGATAGATGCTCTCTCAGGTATCAGAGATCAAAAATAGATTTGGATGCCACATGGAATTTTAAGATTTTTTTATTTATAACTCCTACAATTTTATACTTTTTTGTTTCTCTTTTGAAAAAGCTTTTTAAGATAATCTTAAGCTGTAAAATCACACAGATAGCAACGATTATTTTTACGAAACCTACTAAACTACTCATTGTGTTGAACTGAAGTTTTGAAACTTAAATTCAATTTCCTTTCATAAACGAGTACATAAAAATACGTAAAATAAAAACAAATATATATTTGTTGATTTAAATAATTATTTATATCACTTACATTCGCAAAATTTTCTGATTTAAGAAGAAATGGAAGTGGTTCCGGTTCTCCACACCGAAGTTATATCCCTGTGTTAATCCTATAGGGAAAAAAATTCTAGACAAATTACTCCTACTGTATTATATACTTTTACAAACTTTTATGATCAATGTAGCGGGCTCATAAGGCTTTATAATTCCACTTTTTGAATATTCTTTGGTTTGAATATTTTATTGTAAAATTATAGATTGGAAATCAAAAAGTTATTCGAACTATAAAAGTATTCAATACAGCCGGAGAAATGTGTGTGGCATAGAAAATTTATCCATTAATTAACAATGAGAGAAGACTTCATTATCTTTCTATGTTTTCTTTTTTAAAATTTTTTTCTAAAGGAAATTAATATATAATTTAGAAATATGGCTAAAAATGGGAAATGTAGTTAAAATCATGGATTCACAAATTCCACCTCTAAGTTCGTCCCCTATTAATGAAAATAATCGAAAAGCAAATATTTTACATTATTTTTTTATAATTATTCTACATGATTGACCATGACTTTACTTGGAATAACTTTTCTTCAAGTTACAATTTAATAGCTTCAAAATGATTAGTTAAAATATTTAAATCATGATATTTTTAATCAATGTATTTAACATTTTGTTAACTTTTATTTGTATGATATTTTTCTCTGATTTTAAACATATTGTGGAAACATTTTTTAACTGTCTTTGGTTAAACAGTGTTTAAACAGCAATATAGCAATATTTTGGCCATACTTCAAGATTTCTTAATATATTGCAATCTACTTACATCCATCAGAGCTTGAAAAATTCAGAATCTCCAATAACCATCAGAAGTTCTGTCAACCACAAATGAAAAACAGAATCAATAAAAAAATCGAAAGGTTATTTTCCATGCTTCCAAAAAAAAAAGATAAAACAGCAAAGATGGCATGTAGAATGACTAATATTACCTCTGGGATAAAACCACGCATCTGACTGGCCATTCTTCGAAATAGCCCTAAACATCGTTCATTTTAATGGTGATTCAACCGTGGATGCAGAATTTATTTCTTGTAGTTAAATTTTATATTTCGTCGTTATGCTTGAGCAATTTGTTGAAGTTTTTGTATTAAAAATAGTTTTGTTTTGTCGTCATGCGTAACTAGGATAAAGGCATTGTCTTGAAAGAAGAATCATAATAAAAATGGTTATTTATATTTATGTTAAGTTATAGATTGCCACTATAACAATGGAAATACATCAATGTATTTTTGAAAACGCAATATAACAATCTAAACGCAACTATTATAGTTATAAGAATGCAATATAACTGTGGTAATGTAAAAATGTAATTAAATTTTATAACTCGTCTTTAAGCTTGACTTATTTGTAGACTCGTCGTTAAGCTTGAGCTAAATGTAGAAGTTTAATCCATGCGTAACTAGGATCAAGGTAATATCTTGAAGAAAAAAATCATAATAAAAATATATATTTATAGTTGTGTTAAATAATAGATTGTCAATATAACAATGCAGCTACAACAATGTAGATTTAAAAATGCAATATAACAATTGAAATACAGCAATGTAGTTTTAAAAAAGCAATATAACAATGGAAATACGGCGATGTAGTTTTAAAAATGCAATATAACTATGGAAATACAACAATGTAGTTTTAAATGCAATATATCAATGGAAACGCAACGATGTAGTTATAAAAATTCAATATAACTGTGGAAATGTAAAAATCAAATTAAATTTTATAACTCGTCTGTCATGCGTAACTAAGATCAAGTAATGCTTTGAAAAAAGAATCAGAATAAAAGTATTTATTTATAGTTGTGTTAAGTTGTAGATTGCCAATATAACAATGCAGATACAAAAATGTAGATTTAAAAATGCAATATAACAATGGAAATACAACAATGTAGTTTTAAATGCAATATATCAATGGAAACGCAACGATGTAGTTATAAAAATTCAATATAACTGTGGAAATGTAAAAATCAAATTAAATTTTATAACTCGTCTTCATGCGTAACTAAGATCAAGGTAATGCTTTGAAAAAAGAATCAGAATAAAAGTATTTATTTATAGTTGTGTTAAGTTGTAGATTGCCAATATAACAATGCAGATACAAAAATGTAGATTTAAAAATGCAATATAACAATGGAAATACAACAATGTAGTTTTAAATGCAATATATCAATGGAAACGCAACGATGTAGTTATAAAAATTCAATATAACTGTGGAAATGTAAAAATCAAATTAAATTTTATAACTCGTCTTCATGCGTAACTAAGATCAAGGTAATGCTTTGAAAAAAGAATCAGAATAAAAGTATTTATTTATAGTTGTGTTAAGTTGTAGATTGCCAATATAACAATGCTGATACAAAAATGTAGATTTAAAAATGCAATATAACAATGGAAACGCAACGATGTAGTTTTAAAAATGCAATAAAACCTCATTTAAACCTCATTTAATTTAAACCTCAATTAAACTTAATAACTTAAAATACCTGTTTCACATATCCTTAATATAATTTTTTAATACCTTTAACATCCCAACAACAGCGTCATCCAGTCGCCCACGTAACCGTTCCCACAGAAAATGTTTAGTCAGCAAATACTTAAAGTGACCTTTTAATCCTTTCCCATCATCGATACTCAACCCTAATTGGTCGGCCGAAGAACAAGCAATAATGATATGTAGCTGTTACGCACTTGTTAAGTTAGTTCAGTAAGTTGTAAGTGAGTTCAACATAAGAGGTGGTGTGTTTCTCAGCGGCCGTTCTAGGCATTTTCTCTACTAATAGCCGTAAAGTCTTATATTTTTATATTTTAATACTTTAAATATTTGATATGAATTAATAAAACCCTGGTCGTCCAAACTCTCTCTCTTATTAGAATGAACCAAATAATAATTATGCTCTCCTGTGTAGTAGATATTTTTCTACTACATAAATATTTTATTTTTATGCCTATTTCTCATTTAATGGGCTTTGAACAATGACAGCAATGAAAATCATAGTGATTAATTTTTATTAAATGTTTAATTTTTATTAAATGTTTAATTTTTATTAAATGTTTAATTTTTATTAAATGTTTAATTTTTATTAAATGTTTAATTTTTATTAAATGTTTAATTTTTATTAAATGTTTAATTTTTATTAAATGTTTAATTTTTATTAAATGTTTAATTTTTATTAAATGTTTAATTTTTATTAAATGTTTAATTTTTATTAAACAAACTTATTTTAATAGGAAAGGTTAAAGTTAATCATAAGTCTTTTTTAATTAAATGGTTATTTTTTTCTTTTAATAGACCAACAATAAAAAAGAAATTCGTGGAATAATGTACTAGAAATTTTATATGAGAACTCCTAAGTTAACAATATCCAACCAAAAACCTGTTCTGTAAAGGTTGTTTTTCCTTGTATATATTCATCATGTGGAGAAGCAATACGTGCAATATGCGGTGTGTTTTCGTATATATATAAGATTTATTTGTTTGTTTGTTTATTTAAATTTAATTGAAAATTAGAGAATTTTTAGTGCAGGAAATACCCAATTTATATATTTGAAAATTTACAATGTGGCATATTTTGTTAAGGAACTTCAAAAATTATACTTTAAAATATTACTTATAATTAAGAGATTAATAATTTGCAAATAAAGTAAAATAAGTTAAAAGTAAAATAAGGCTTAGTTAAATAATTAAATGGTTTTAGTGTCCCTACATTTGTTTGTTGAATGAATTTCGTAATTTCTTTCAATTTAAAAAAGTTAACTAAGTTTTTTCGTGTTTTTAGGTGATTAACCGTGTCAAAATTTCACGATTAAGTTAATTTTTAAATAGAAAAAATTATAAATCAACTTTTCATTCTAAAAAACATTAGAAACATATTTATTTCGATAACACAACCATTAAACTATTAGCCTTATAAAAATTTATTTTTAGCATTTATAATGTGTAGTTTTCTTTGAAATACATTTCTAACTGAGTCTATTTCATTAAAATCGACAAACAAAATTTCCATCGTTAAAAAATCCATTCACAGGGGCATCCCAATAATAGAGCACTACAAAAAGAACCAATTGCACTTTGTTCTTTCATTCCTACACTTATCGACCCCATCCAGAATGATTTTCCAATAAAAATTCTTTTTTTCTTAAATCGAACCATTTTCAATTCCGTTATCACGCGCAACAAGTAAATAACTCCTTTGGTAATTCGGAAGCTGTTGCCGTTAACACCGAGGTTACAAAACGAGGGCGCTGCTTAACGACCAAAAAATGAAGTCGCCGTCGCCAAATTACTCCGATGAGCCTAAACAATTCACACTTAAAAAGTTGTCATGTTGGTCCACGTCCCATCGTGGAGAGTTTGTCAATTTTTAGACCTATTTCCCATTATTTCAAATTCGAAAGAATAAGAAAAATCATAGAAAGTAGGTGTTAACATCGGAGAGATTACCTTCATTGTGGCTGTTCCCCTCCTTATTCAATTTCCATTCTAACAGACCGATTTTTTTGTTGATAAGGTATGGCTTTCGGAATTATCTTTTTATCTGTCTGACTTTACGTTCGGACGGACATCTCTCTACCTGTTAATCCACGCGTCTATTTCAATTTCCGTTCTAACAAATCGATTAAAAATAATTGTTTGGAGAGTAAGATATAAAAGACCCCCCCCCCCCCCTACTTTTTACTTTATATCTGTCAATACTAAAATAATATATGTACCCCCTCTCCCAAAGAACCTCTACCCCCCCCCCCCCAAAAAAAAAAAAAAAAAAAAGGTGGGGAAAATACCCAACCATGCTCACATTTCATTTCAATATGAAACTTCCGGTAGTATTTTTAAAGTTTGGGTTACTAAATCATTTGGTTAATTATTTGGTTCTTAAAATTTTGTTTAATAAAAACGGTATTTTCAATTCTTACACGACATCTGACTTAACACAGATGCTAATATTTTCTATCATGCATGAATTAACTAGCTGTTTACTATTTTCGAAGACCAGTGGTTCAAGATGCAGCGTTAGGCATTGCCATGCTGCTGGTATGTGCTTCGAATCTTGGATGTGGCAAATTTCACTCACCTTTTCATCCTTTAGGTGTGTCTATAAAATGAGGTCTATAAATGAGGCTTGGGAACTGACCCCTATTTTTAGCCTACTTTCCTTTTTTTTTAAATCGAAAGAATTAGAAAAATGAAAAAGTAGGTTTTGGCATGTGGTCGATATCCGTCTGTCTGTCCGTACTCCTCTTCCAAAATCGGTTATATAATTCGGATCTTAAAAATTCTTTTTTTGTTAGAAAGCTATGACCTCAATACCCAACTTTCATACTTTTTGTCCGCCTGTCTGTACGTCTGGACGGTGATAAATCTACTATCCGTCGGCGAAGTTTCCATTGAATTATCATTGAAATTCAATTTTGAGTCATTTAAATCACTGTTGCCACATCAACAATGGCATGAGAAACTTTATTTAAAAATATTTAAAGCAAAATAATTTTTTCATGAATCATTTTGGAATTACGTCATAAAACGTAGCACAATGTGATTCTTTGATTGTTCATTAATTGTTTACCAAGAAAGCGGCAAGACATATTTTTTGCATACAATTCTGTTTAGTTTTTAATTTATATTAATTTTTTTAATGCAGTTTGAAGTATTTCATTATTTTTGTTATTAATAAATATTTAATTATTCTTCGAACTACAAATAAATCGAGCAGACGATAAATAACATTAAGTTATTTGTGAAAGAATATTAAGGAAAATAGATGATTTTGGATTTTAGAAGTTTAAATTATAGCTGGATGCTGTGTTTAGCTATTTTTTTTTCTAATGTGTGTAAATCTAATGTAGAAACGATTGTTGATGATATTTACTGTTATGAACCTAGTTGTTTCCCGATTAGAATTTCAATAAGTATTTAAGTATCAGGAAAGTAGGCGATTTTAGCTCTTTAAGAACTTCTTGTTTCTATTGGGATTGATCCTCTGACGGGAACATTTTCTTCGCATTCTAGAGCCCTAGGTGAGCTGTAATGAGCACAACATGCCTTGGCCCACTATAGGTAGATAGTTTAGCACATCAATTTTATTTTTTAAGTCCTATATTTTATTATCATACTTTGATTAACAGACATAGCCAAATTACTCTCCAAGTGTTGATTTTGGCCTATTTAGGTAGCGATACATGTTTCACTTGGTGAATCAGTTTTGCAATTGTTTTGTTAGAATTCAGCATCTACGCTATTCCAAACCCCATGACCATTAAACCAGTTCCGATGTTCTAATCGAAATCGATTGCTCCACGGGATACTTGAGAACTGGAATTACCGTTGGTGGTAGAACTTTAAATTAGGTGTTCTAAACGAAACCCCTGTTCCACCCAACAGTCGTTAATGCCGATTGCCTGGAAATAGAAAGCTGCCATTTGGTGTTATTTAGACAGATAGGTCTATTGAGAGTTTAAGTACTGTGCAAGGGAACAAATGTTAATTGTAATGTATTGGGTCTATAAAAACATAATTGATGTTGTAATTATTTGTTGTTTTACTTTATTGTATTGATATAAGTGTTTCTTTTTTTGTGAGGATTTGAACATTAAAAATATTTGCGAGCTTTCAAAAAATCAAATAGTAACTTATGCAATTCTCTAATAAGAAATATTCCGGTCTAATATAAACATTCAATCGGAAAATTATAAATTTTCCTTTGATATCATAAATAAGTTTATTACTCTAAATATTAACATTGTGTACTTCGTCAGAGCTTGTTGTTAAACGCATGGAGTTAGAAGTTTTAATGATGAATTAGGTGTAAGATTTTGTTAACTAAAATTCAGTATTTTTATCCGTATTTGTGAGCTTTGAAGGAAAACTAACTAACTAGGTCAAATAAAAGACTAACTGGAAAGTTACTCTCATTAAAGTTACTCTCTTAGGAACAATATTGTTGCCATTTGCATAAAAAATCTTATTAAGCAATATTCTGCTTAAAATTTGAAAAAAAAATTGCAAGGCACAATTTATTTTGTAAAGTATTGTTAAATACTATTTTGTAAAAACTGAGACAAACGCATTACAAATCAAAACCCTTTTTTCATTAGTATGACAACGAATATAAAGTTATTTTCTCCGTATTCTCAAATCTTAAGCAAAAAAAAATATTGGATTTTGACTTGATCATTAGTGAATTCGACTGGATAGTGTTAATAAGATATACATTTTTTCTGTCATGAAAAATTCTTAGTCGGTTGATATTTCTTGATTTGTTTCCTTGAAATCTAAGTTAAGTTATAAAAACATCTTTAATTTTAATGTTTATCAAACATATTTATAAAATTGAAGTTCAGGTTTTTCAGATTGTGCATTCGTCATTACTGTGTAAATTATAATAGTATTAAGCTTATTCACGAGTATATTAATATTAATGTAAATTAGTTTTTTTTATTATTTATTATTCCTACAAATACTTATTTGTTATCTTGCAACTAATTAAATTACATAATTGGTACTTGAAAATGAGATTATAGCCTTTGTATCATCGTATACATGACTTGAATCATTTATAAAATTGACCAACACTTTTTATCTCTGATAGCCGGTGGAAAGGGGTAATAAATGTATTGAATGAAGACTTTCAAAATATACTTCGAGTTTTTGTTTTAAAACCTCCAATTTTTCTAAAGATATTGATCAAATTCTATTTGGCAACCCTAAAATGGCCAAACTGAACAACAAGAACGAAAATACATAAACTTGGCGTAACAAAAACAGTTTTGAACTTTATCCAGACTTGCGTGTCTTCGTCACATTGATCCACAAAAAAATCCCTATCAGTTTGTATTCTAAGTAATCCTCAACAACACAATTTTAATCCATAGATATTGACTGTGTACGCCCGACAATTTTCAGGGTAATACTTTTCCAATAATTAATGTTTTTTATTTAAACAATGTCTCAATCCGCCTGTTTCATACGAATGGCATTATCTTCCTGCTTTCATTTTTTATTTCGGTGATTGGTGATAGGACGTGTGAAGCTCCACCCACTACAATGATTAACCAATCGAGATCAAGTTTTCATACACTTGATAGTTGCCACTCAAATCGTAAAACATTCCCATTGGTTATTGAATATCTAAAATTATAAATGCAATTTAGAATGGAAACTAACTACAACTAACAAATGTGCCTAACTACAATCTAATTATCTTAATTCAATGTATGCCAAGGTCATTTTGATTTTTCAATGTGAAACCAAACTGCTCCGGTAACATATTGAAATAAAGTTAAAAATGAAAAATTGTTTTACATGAAGAAAAATGGGTAGTATATTTAACCAAAATATTTTGTTTGCAGTACCCAAAACATACCTGCAAGTTTCCAGCTGTTCGCCTTTTCATTTTTGTATGTTTTACAAGAAGCCGAATTCGTGGTAAGATTTTAAAATGAAAATATTTCAAGGAAGTAATTTAATACGTTCTTGTTCAGATATTTTCTCTTTCTATTTTGCTAGCCATTATTTAAAGTGAAGTTACTTGTAAATTTCTTCTAAGTGAAGGGTAATTTTTTTCCTCGTAACACATTTTTTTAATACGGCAAAATCTGCCACCTTCTAGGTTTTGAAGAACATTAATCATAGTAGAAAGGAACACACTTGCATTTTAATATATATTAGGGGTGTTATATTAAAGTTATTTTTTCTTCAAGTTTTTTTTCATTAAGTATGGTATCATTGGCACTATTTTAAAGTTTTTTCAAACAATATTTTAACTATACAGTAAGTTTTTTTTATATTAATATCTTCGTTTTGGTTCAAAAGGAGGTAAGAATACAATATTTTTACTATAGAGTTATCTATGAGTGAAATTCTTTACCAGATTATTATGTTGTGTACTCAAAGAGAGTAGAAGAATTAAAGAAGAATCTTGATAGTGTTATTGGAGACTAGTAAAAAATTAGTAAATTTCTGCTGGGCCTCTAGCCTGTTGATCTTCAATTTTTGTATTTGATTAAAATTTCTTTGATATACGCAATTTTAACAATTAATTATATAAGTCATGGTTAGTTTTAGATTATATGCCTTAGACCAGTTCTATTGTGGTCATATTCGGAAAAGGAAACTAATATAACAACACAAATGAAGAGTTTTGTGAAGAACGTTCTAAGTGACATTTTTGAAAAAAATTATATTTCTGTGTCATGAACATGTTATTTCTTCCTTTAAAGATAACAAAAGTCTATCTTTCATTAATTTTAAGCGACTTACCACCGTCAGCCAGAAAACATGAAAAAAAATTTAGACATTTTAAAAATATTTCAGCTATCATATCCATAACTAAATCTTAAAAACTTTAAACATCATCACAAATTTATTTATTTAGTTCCAATTTCTGCATTTCATAAGTTATTCTAATCACCCCTATCCTGAACTTTCATCATAAAATAAACTTTCAAGAGATACATTTCTAGCTTTTTTATTTGCGTATATCCAATGCTGATCTTCTATAGAGAAGCATCCATACATTAAGTCACGTGTCACACGCTCCGCCAATGGTGAAGCGAATAAATGATGACGCAGGTGAAAACGGTTCGCATCCAATCGGAAAAAAAGCTCGAAAAGTTCTATGAAAATCCATTTCAATTCCGTTGCCATCAAGTGTGAGTAATATCCGTTTTCGTCTGCAGAAGTAAACGGGAATATAATCGAAAATGCAGGTTCCACTTGTGCGATTTAACTTTGGAAGAGTGTGTGTGTGAATGCTACATAAAAAATATTTAGAGCATCTTGGTTGTAGGCAATATCTTTGCCATGGGTTTTGTTAATAGACTTTTAATAACAACGTGCAAAAAAGTTCACTTTTTTACATCATATTCATTCATAAATCGTTGCGAAAATGACACTTTACGTGCTTACGTCACAGACAGTGCCGAAAGTACTACTTTCGGCACTAGTGCGATAAATTAAATATAAAAGTATCTGATTGGTAGGAAAACAAAATGATGTCATGAATATCTCCATGGAAACTAAATGATGTGATGAAACTCCCTTGTTTCAATTGGTTCATTACTTTTGCATTATCTAATATCTCCATGGAAACTACAAGTACTACAAAAATTATTAAAGGAAGTTAAATAAGACAAAAGTAAGAACAAAAATTTCACGCCAAACAATACTATTTTGATTAAAAATAGAAAATTATTTTACAACTTTGCATTTTCGAATATCGCCATGGAAACTAAATGATGTCATGAAAATCACTCATTGGTAGAAATACATTTTTGCACGTTATTATAAAAAATATTGTAAGCAAACACGTGCCAAATAATACTTTATTAAGCTCTTGTCATTATTTCACTCGACCAATGGTCTCGTGAAATAAAAGCCACTCGCTTAATAAAGTATTATTTTCGGCACTAGTTGCTTAAATAACTATTTGATTCTCCAGTAAAGTAGTTTTCGTAGATTATAAAAGGTCAAAACTTGGAAATTATCTGATAAATAAATGGGTTGTTTCAGATGAAGTAATTTTGCAGTTAGCTTTTTTGCCCGTCCACGATTTTATTGGCTGTGTTTGTTTCGCTCTGAATACGTGATAAAAACCACGAACATTTAGCATTTTGAATGTTCTATATTTAGTATTCTTTAGGTAGGGTATTCTTAGGATAGGTTACAGTACAATAAATTATGCAACGTAAAAATAACAATACGAGATGAAAGACGATGAAGCGAACAATAAGAGAAAATAAAATCAAAATATATCTCTATGAAAACACACACTATACAAAATTATTTAGCTATTCCAATATTTTTTATATTAAATTAAAATACTTAGATTAGTTTGACACTAAAACAAACGTAATTCCAGATGGCCCAAAAATGAAAACAATACCATTGCTGCCACTCATGAGGTGAAACATGCTGATTGCGATTAGGGTACACTAAAGGCTTAATTCTACACGAGGTTTTATTTTATCGTGTTCACGTATCGTATCGTGTTGGGGTGTTATGTTTGTATGGTCACCAAAAAAAAAAATTTCCTCTAGTTTTGATAGGCCAGCTTCTTTTTAATAAAACAAGTCTATCTCATTAATGGCGATTAAAAAGAAAATTTGACATGTGAAATTAAGCTTTTAGATTAAGTTGATTTTTGCTGTTGTTATAATAAAGCATAAGACAATTTAAGACGTGAGAACGGAACACTTTATGGAGGACAAAGTTACACAAGGGGGTAGGGGTAGGTACATATATATTCCGGCTTGTGTGCTTGATCAGAGACTCGCTTATATAAGCCTTCGTCAAGTACAGTACTTCGGCAGACACAGAAAGAACTTTTTACTGTCACAGAGATAGGAAATTACACCCAGGGCGAAGGCAAGAATCGAACCCGCACCCGTTACAGCGCGCAGACGGCTAGCGTAATGGTCCAAACCACTCGGCCATCCGGGCCCCCGTATCGTGGTACACGGATATTTTTGTTAAGGGGGAATGGGCGCGCTGGATCGCGCGTCTCCAATCAAGTGCCTCTGTGTTAATCCAATGGGAAAAAAAACTATTTTCTCTGCCACATTTCTCCAGCTGTATTGAATATTTTTACAAACGTTTTTTTAAATAATAAATGTAGATAATTTACAGGTCTCTATCTTCCCACTTTTTGAAATTGCTTCGAATATTTTGTGTAAAATTATTTATTGAAAATTAAAAAAAATATTCGAATGGCATTTCAAAACGGGGGAAGGTCGGGACCTGTAAGTCAGCTACATTTATCACACAAAAAATCCGCTAGCAAAAATATTCAATACGACCGGAGAAATGTGGCAGAGAAAATAGTTTTTTCTCCATAGGATTAACACTGATTCGCATTGCTTTGGAGACCCCCGGTCCAGCTCGCCCATTCCCCCTTAACACTGATTAGTGCGTTGACGAGTTGAATTTCAACCGTTTTCGTTGAAGCAGTCCATGAACCGTAGGATCAATCCTTTAAATAAGTTGTTGTTGTTTAACCCTTTCACTCCCAATTTATTCTATTTGGAATCATCAACTTGCTATTTTTTTTCTCTCACTTAGTTGAACTCACATTTGTTTCAAATAAATGTTATTAAATTCTCAATAAATTTTTCAACACAGTTATATTTTCTTTTTGTATCGTTAGATAGGGGAATTGTGTCTTTTGAAGATAATTATAATGTTGTTTGTTAGAGTTAAATGAAAATATGAAACACATAGTAAAAACAAAATTCACTCTGAATTAATTCCATTAAATAAATTGACCCTAAATTTCTCACCCTTGTATTCTTAGATGTTTAAAAATTGGTTTTACTTTTTTTTACAAATAAAGATTTGAAAAAAGTATTGTTATAATTTATTCAAAGATTATGATTCTAATTTTTTCCCATAAATTTTAGCTAAAAAATTAAGTTTTTTTCCCTGCTTTTCCCCCTTTCATTCTAGATGCATAATAAGTCTATTTCACGAATTTTAGATTTTTAGAATAAAAAATAAAAAGTTGGGATTGAAGGAATTAAATAATGATAACTCACATCTTTATCAAAATTTGAGAGATTAATGAAAAACTATTCTTTCTATGTAAACATGCTATCACACATTCCGTGAAACATCTTACTAGTTGACATTTTTTTTTTCAAATTTTTAAGTTGCCTTTTGGCATGTCTTCAAATAAAGTAGTTATCATCAGGCCTTTTGTAATAGTTTTTATTTGTATATTCCCAACATTTCATAAAAAAAATGAATATTACAAGAATATATATTAAATGTCAAATTATACCAGACTAGCTTTATAAACCCGGCGTTGCACGGGTATACCCTTAATAACGTGATTGTTTTATTTGTTAAGTAAACATTTATTTCATACCAATTGATCCCTTCTCCACTGGTCCGCACTCCATCGGTATACTATAATTTCCTCCCATACAAATATCAGCATTAAATTTTTAAAAATAGAAGTCCGATTGTATCCAGGCCCTTCTGGAAGTTAGAGGGCTTTCCCATAGGCCGTGTTAAAATTGTCAAAATAGCTATGATATAATGACCAGTTTCTATTTGCCCTCTTACACCCAAACATGCCCAAAATGTGATGACCATTAAACTCCATATTCGACCACTCGACCAGGCTGGGGAGCCCAGTCGGTATAGGCGTTCGCCTTGCATGCGATAGGTCCCAGATTCGGGTCCGGGACGGATGACGTCCTTAAAAGTTGCATTGGGTGCCTACTCAGGTATCGGCTCGTCACCTAACTTTTTTTCTAAATTAAGACGTCCGTGGCCAATAGCCCTCGTGTATAGCTCTAGTGAGACGATAATTCAAACTAACCCTAACCCATACAACTGGATGCAAATAGCTACCTTACGTTAAATTTTCTTCGGAAAAAGCCGCCAATGCCAAAATTCAATCGGCCATTATATCCTCTGTACCAAATGTCCAGTTTCATAAACATAAAATACATACGCTATACGTTGAGAAAAACGACATTTCTTTGAAGTATTCATTATATCTAGAATAATTATCGCCTTTACTGTCATCAGACATTCTAGCAATATCTTCGTTTCTTACCATTTGTAAACATCAATTAAATTAAATTCGGTAATAAAAAAAATCAAAAGATTTAAATTCTATAAATAAAATAAAATAATGATATTCAAATAACAATCCTACAAATTAAACTCAGTATGCTCTGACGTGTTTACACTTAATTTTCGCTCACGCTGAACGCGCTGAAATTTTTTTCAAATTAGAAAACGAAATTTATAAAATAAAAGTTCATAACAATGCTATTCCTATGGAGAAATCGGCTCACGTTTTGCCTTCCTACACCCGTTCGGGTTTGAATTTCGAAAAATCGCTTCTTAAATGACGCCTACGATATAAAAAGAATATTTTCCTTAAGTTTTGTAGCTCTATCTCCAATAGTTTTGACTGGGCTGATACGTGAATGAATAGATGAGTGAGTGAGTCAGTCAGGACTTTGCCTTTTATAAGTATAGATTTTTTATGTAAATTTATTTAATTAAATTTATACCACCATATAGTCAAAGAGTTTAGATTATTTCTAGTGTTCAGTAAAAATAATAAAAGGATAACATTGCCAGTAAAAATTCAATTATTATTGATTTTAAACTACAAAACTGTGAAATACTAACGAAAGAAGAAAAGCAAATGTGATATTTTATTTTTATAATAATGAATAATTTTATTTGAAGTCAATACATATTATTTTCATTAATAAAAACTAAAAAACTAAATGCCAAACTTCTGAATGCATTATAATCCGATTTCTTATAAACAAGGTTTTTATATTAAAAAAATATGCTTGTTCTGCAAACTGGCTTTGTCGAAATCCAGTGACTTTATTAAATGTTTTATGAACTAGAAATTAATTGAGAACATTTAATTCTAGTAAAAGTGAAAAAAATCATAAAAAGTGATGGCTTATTCAGATATTATTAACTTTTATAAATTTAATCTTTGAGGATATTTTTTTTAAAATTTCGTTTTATTTATTCATACGTTTAGTGAAAAGCTTGGATCAACAAAATGAAGTGAAGTAAACTCTAATGCATAATAAAGAAAAGTTAATGCTCTCATTTGTTGATAAATAACGTTTAAGAATTCCGGAATTTTTTTGAAAAACTGTATTGAGTGGATAAAAAAAAATAGGATGGTTTTACTTAATTCAAAATATTGAAGGTGATTGTTCTTTTTGATTGTTAATCTTTTTCAACAGCTGGCTGGTACTTCAACTCATAATGCTCAAGCTTTTAAAAAAAATGGAAAAGCAGTTTCTTTTACTGCTTTCATTATGCACCCATTATGCAAAAATTTATCAAGAAAAAAGTTGCAAAGTATTTTTTCGGCATTTTTTTTAAATTTTTATTATGATGCCGCAGGGAAATTCTGTAAACGAGCTATAGAATAAGAGATTTTTTACACATAAAAATTATGAGGAAAGACTTAACATAAATTATGAATCCGTCAAATAAATCTTTTCGCATAGACAAAAATTTCAGTCTACTCGGGTCTTTAAAACAACCATTTAATTGCATTACTGAAATAAACTACCGCAAAAATAGTTTTTTAGTAATTTTAACTTTTGGATAGCTCTCCACGAATTTAATATTATAAATAACTTAATTTTTATAAATAAATATCTTATGAAAATAAATATCTTATGAAACTAATTTAAAGAAATATAATATTAAGTTTCAAAATACAATATTGTTATTAAAATATTTTAGGACATAATTTTCAATTGCTGAAAGTATGTATATGCTGTGTTTTTCTCATATATTTTACAATTTAATACTTTAGTAGTAACGCTGAGCATTTTTTGCCGGTGGGATAAAAATTTAATTATATACAGTCTCATTTCATGACTGCAATACACTAAATTCATTTTAAAAACACTGAAAATGAGGCAAATTTCCCAACATTACCTTACGTCACCATTACAGAGTTCTTCAATTCCATAACAAAAGTAAAAAAATATATTTTTTTAAATAAAATACACACACACATATACAGAAACAGGTTAAACATCAATTTTCATCATTAAGATTCATTTCTTAAAAGCTAAAAAAAACATTGAAATACAAAAGTCTAGACAAAATATTTCGTTTTCTATAAACGCCCACAATATCCAATATCATTATGGCCCATTTTTCAAGTAAACAAGTGTAAAGTTGAAGTTTTTTTCAAATCCATTTCTTGACGTGTTTATTGAAAACAATAAGATACCTTAAGAAATAGGATGTTCTTACGTAAACTCGGAAATAAAGAAATGTAAACCTATTGACCAACAATAGTGATATGTTCGGATAAACAATTTTTTTAGTTATAGAGTTCATATTTTGAAATATGTTTGATTTAGGTTTATCAATTTTATGTTGTTTTTAAAAGTTAAAGAAAACTCTGTAAGCAAATGGATTTACTGGTTTTGAAATCAAGCAAACCTATTTTTTTGTTTTTTTATATAGGTTTTTATTCAAAATAACTCAACACAGAACAAGGGTTTACTAATAAACATTTACCAATAAATAAAAACATTTTAATTAACATTTTGTTTTAACCTTTATTTCTTAAATTTTGAATTTTGATTATTACAAAAACTTTCAACAAACTGAACAGGGCTTGGACAAAATAATAGACACATTTTGCAATTTTTAAATTTTTCACATTTCTCATGAACTACTGAGCTATCTGTTAAATTATTTAATATCTTATGAAGCGGGCACACATTTTCATGCAAAATGTAATACCTAATCTAGTTATGGGATACGCAGAATGCATCCAAAGATGAAAATCATTTTGTAGTAACTTGATTAAAATAAACATAATTTATTTTCACGTCAATTGTCAAACTATAAAAGTATTTCAAACACCTTCTAGCGCAAAATAACTATTTTAAAATTCAGTTACTTTGGGAAGTCAAATTTCAGTATTTAACCCTCTGAGGGATGCAAACCTATAAACCGGGGCCCGGATGGCCGAGTGGTTTGGACCATTACGCTAGCAGTCTGCGTGCTGTAACGGGTGCGGGTTCGATTCCTGCCTTCGCCCTGGGTGTACCTCCTTTCTCTGTGATAGTAATAATTCTATCTGTGTCTGTCTTACTTGACGAAGGCTTATAAGCGAGTCTCTAATCAAGCACACAAGCCGGAATATATATGTACCTACCCCCTCCCCTCCCCAACCAGTCACCTGATTGTCAGGTTTTCCAGCAACACATATAACTTTAAATATATATATATAATGTTGCTAATTGTGCTAATTAATAAATTAAAAATTTAACGTACGAAGCATAATCCACTGCTACAGAAAAAAATTCAATTAAAATAAAATACATTTTTAGTTCGAATTTTAAAATTAGAATATCATAAACAGGGAAAACAAAGATAACACTTTAACCAAATTGTGTATTCCTCAGAGAGTCTCTTACGAAAAGGAGAAAAACGAAAAAGGCGCAAATTGAGCAAAGGCAAAAGGTACGAAAAACTGCCAGTACCCTTTTGTCTGTCTGTAGACACCTCCCTTTTAGTTTGCCAAATGACTAGAAGTTTTTTTTAAAAAATCAAAATTGAAAAAAATGGACAATATTGACCACAAGAGGGAACGGCTTGCTATTTGCTTTAAATTCCCATACTTCTTAAAATATTCTATATAAACTTTATTTCTTTAACAGAACTTTAACAAAGCTTTTTCTAGGTGAATATTTCTTTAAAAGGCAAATCTTTTTAAAGATTTTTAAAAGCAGGGGCTCCGAAACGTTTTTTATATTTAGGTTCATTCTGCATCCATATAATTACATTAAATACTACATTTCGCATGAAAATGTATGAAGTAACACGCGTTACAAGTTTTAAAAAGCATTTTACATGCTTGTATAGTAGTTTATGAGAAATGTGAAAAATGTAAAACTTTCAAAGTGGAAATATTATTTTGTCCAACCACTATTAGAAAAATCTTACTTAGACTCAGTTAAAAGATTCGTAAATAATGTACTAACTCTAAAGGCATATACTTTTCTTTTATGAAAAAAATATTCTCAACTTTGATTATATACCGTGTACTTTTAGAACACATTTCTCAGAATATTAATACACAAACTAATTTTTTCCTCTAAAAGAAAATTTTTAGGATACTAAGCAAAATAAAATGAAAAAATGTGAAAAAGATATTGAAAATCGATGTACAGTCGTGGACAAAAAAAAGGGAACAGACCTCGCTGTTGAGGCACTGTTTGTCGGAGGCATAATTGTGATACGTCATTTTAACGGAAATACCGTTCTGAGTTGATTGGTCAACTTAAAAATTTCCTAAGGGGTCGTCTTCATATTGAATTTAATACCAACTTCAAAATTTCCAAAGGCAACACCCAATTATTTTAGTATAGAAATGTTCAGAATCGTCAAAATACCCCAAATATCAATTTTCATTGCCAGATTCTTTATAGTTTAGGATCTACACAACTAAACGTATTTGGCGAAAAACGGGGGTCATCTCCATATATACATATATTATTTATAGGTCTGCATTTTTCCGATATGGTTTTTTTGCCGAATTTTTTCTGTAACATTTCTTTTTTGCTTGGGGTGAGGGTTTGGCGGCAGGATGAGTGCATTAACATCTCTATAGAGCTACAGAAAGTATATTGGTTATGAGCTAAGGTATTTTATACGACTGCCAAGGAATGAAACCGTTTTATTACTTTTGTGAATATATTGATTTATATGTAGTTTTATGGAGGAGCTGTAGGTGATTTAACGTCCTATACGAAGGATATTGGCAAAAGCCTTTGTAGTTTAAACAGTGATAAAGTGACGCCATCATCTGAGCTGGCACTCAAAGCAACTAATGACTTCGTACGGGGGATCACGGCAGGAGTTTGGTCCACGACGCATTAACCTGCGCCAATTTTATATATATATGGTGCTATTTATTGGTGGAACATTTTTTGTCCAGCATGATTCGTTTATTGAACGACTAAGGCGAGAACATAACCCTAAAATGTATCCTCCGTGGCATTTCGCCTTAACGCATTTTGCCAAGACTGTGCTATTGGTGGAGAAATATGGATTTATATTAAAGATTTTTGAAAGAGTATTGGTGAAGATTTGTGTGTGTGTGAAGATCGCGTTGAACTGTAAAAGAAGTTGAACTGTTTAGGTTTGCAAGCGTTCAAGTAGTTTTTAACAATATATATTTTTCTTTTGGTATTTAGATTGTATGCTATTAAAATGAGAATATTTAATTAGGTAATTAGGAATAGGTAATTAGGTAAGGTAATTTAATCGTTTCCGGTTGTCTATTTCTAGCCTCCTTTATAAAGCATTATACCGCCAATAATGCATTGCAATTTAGAACTCTGGTCAACCGACGAGGTCGACCCCTGAGCGGGCACCCAACGGAACTTCGAGCGACATCGTATGCTAACCCCGACGGAATACGTCTATGGTATGGCTAGAACAGGGACAAAACCAAGAACCTTCTCAGGGGGAGGGGCTCGTCGATTAAGAATCTCAGCCACTGGAGAGGAGGGGGGGGGGGGGTGATATGCTTGATTTTTAGTTTGGTTTGAAAAGATTGAAAGAACTTCGCAGGTAGAGTTACACATTGCTCTTGGAGGCGGGACTCGTAATTTTTATCTTTGGTAAAGTGACGAGGCTGATATATGAGCGGGCACCCCAAAAACAAAAGTTTTTTGTGGGGGAAGTCATTCTATGCAGATAAATGAAGGCTGTTTGCAGCGATATTTGTGTTTTTTAGAGTTTACAGATTTGTCGGTCAAATTATGAAAACTACCGCTCCTTGTAACTAGATTTTCTCGCCAAATATAAAGATAAGATCCCCATAGTCACTCATTCTTTGATAGAAAGATTATCGCCGAAAATCGCGCCAAATGAGTGAAGTAAGTTTTAAAGCTCTTAAAATTTTTTGTTAGTTATGTGCCAACTGGATAGACTAAGATTATGTGGATAATTTTAGTGACGTTTCAAATAGTTTATGACCACGATTTTCGTCTGTCGGGAGTTGGGTTGCATAACGGATTTTTGATTAAATTTTTTCAAATAGTTCAGATGCTATCCACAACCTTATCTTATGGAGCTGTAATGAGCTGTTTGTGAGCGATCTTCGTTCTTAGATCTTTTATAAATTCCATTCTTCAAGCATGTTCCATGTATCTTATCACAAGTTCGAACTTTTTATATAGATTTGGTTATGTTAGGTTTGAATCATCGTCACACTAGAGCTACACGAGGGCTATTGGCGACGGGCGTCGTATTTTAGAACCACAGTCAAGTGACGAGCCGACACCTGAATAGGCACCCAACGCAACCGTTAAGGGCGGCATCATATAGATTTGGTGATTTAGGCAATCACATTTTAAACCATTCTGTATTTAACCATTTTGTGAAATTATAAATTAAACTTCTTGAAACTTCAAAGTTCGAAAACTTCATTTTCTTGCCAAATATATCGCCAAAGCTTAACAAAGTAGCAACATTTTCGCCATATAACGTGACAAAGGGGCTAAATGTGGTTTGTGGCTCAAAATCGAAGGTTTTTTTTAATGCAAAGGGTCTCTACCCCTTATTTCTATCGATCGCCAACCCCGGTGAAAGACGGACTTTTTTGGTGATTTTAAATGTTTAATGTTGTTACAAAATTAAAAAATCTCGACTTTTATTGAAATATTATAATTGGTAAATTAATTTGAATGTTGACTATTTTTTTTCCAGTAGGAAAAATTGAAAAGTTAGCGTTGCCCTAGTGTAGTGGGTTGTATTGTGGTGACACGGAGATGCCTTCGCAGGTTTTGTTTTCGTTTTAGCCATCCAATATGTGGATAGTGCTAAAAAATCTTTCCCTTTCCTCCCTTTCAGCTTCTAGAGAGATGGATGGTTAATACGTTAGTTGGACCTTTCGTTCCAACCTTCTTCCAAATTTTAAATTTGACTTTTAATTTTAAAGTATTGTACTTGATCGACCCACTCACTTTCGGTGCATGTAAGATGTATAAGCCTTACGTCGGTAGTTGGTTCAACTTTTACAAACTTTATTGTTTAGACATTGGTTAAAACACTTCTTACATTAGAGCTGCATGTTGGATTATCATTATTATTTTTAGCGAATCTGTTAACAAAATCGGTTCAAAAATTACCATTCTTAAGTTGCTATAATAAGACGAAACTTCCTTCAAAATGAAACTTTTCATCCATTCGCATAATTTCTTATACAGTTATTTCGTTAAATATCGTGGAGAAGAAATTAAACATGTTTAAAGGGGCATATTTCACGTTTTGAGGGGCAACATACAGGAATGAAAATTAGGTCTTGGTTTATCACCGTGTCATACCACCAATCACCGAAACTACCAATGGAATGCATGAATAATTTAAGGCAAGTGAAACGTGACAATTATAAGCGACATTAAAAACGAATTGAACTAATATTGTTTCCAAACACATCGGAATAAAGAATGTAAACATTTGTATTAAACAGATTATCCATGCAATACTATATACAATATATTTACAAGTAATACAATAGAATCTGCACTGTATTACATATTTATACAGTTTATACTATATATTATAATTTATACAATATAATTCTCCAAAGCCTTTGGTTACAAAGCATCAGAGAATGTAGAGACTAAAATTTGCCAAAGACCACGAAAACTGGAGTGTAGTATACAGTGGAGCAATGTGGTATTCACCGAAAAATTTATACAATATAATTTATAAAATATAATTCAGAATTGTATATATTGTAAGATATTAATAAAATTTATATAATATATTACAATATTATATGCAAAATGTTACAAAAAAATGGAACAATGCAATTCATAAAATATAAACAGAGAAATAGGTTTATAACATTGGAAGATTTAATGGAATATTGCAGGAGGAATCAAACTACAACGTATTATTGCAGCAATGCCGAATCGAATGCATTTATATTAATTGTAAAGTAATGAAAATAGTCGTTGAGCCAGAAATTTTTAGAGCCCTAAGAAGAGATTTTTTAGCCCTAAGAAAGAGATCATCATCACCTAAGAAAAGTCCAACTCTTGTGCACTTATTGATATATATATATATATATATATATATATATATAATATATATATATTATATATATATTATATTATATAATATTTTATATATATATATATAATTATTATACATATTATATATATATATATATATATATATATATATATATATAATATATATATATATATATATATATTTTATTTGAAAATTTTGGAATAAAAACTTTAATAGGATGTATAATACCCGTTATTTTGAATGCATTCATGCATCCTATCCGGCATTGAAGCTATAATATTCTGTAGTAGCCCCCGGTCTCGCTGAACTTTTGCCCAGGAGTCTTTGGTAGCTGACCATAGCTGTTGTTTGGTATTGACGCCTTTGAAATCGATGTTGCGTTTCCAAAGACCCCAGACATTTTCGATGGGGTTCAGATCAGCTCCATTACTGGGCCAAATCATTTCAAAGATGTTGTTATCTTCTACCCACTTCTTTGTCACTTTGCTTGTATGTATTGAACATTTGTCCTAAAAAGCGAAAATCATGTTATGTAAATTTACCGAAATGAAGCTCAATACTAGGTTCAATGGTTCCTACGAATTTATTTTTTTACGAAATTAATTGTAAACAATAACATTGCATGCATTTCATTCTCTTCAGGGCATTATTTACCAATTTCCCTGTTAATTCTTTGAAAAATAAACACAAACAACCTAAACAAATATTGTCTGAAAATTAGGAATTCTTAAAAAATTCTTTGGAAATAATTTTTTTTTAATAATTAAATCTCTATTGAACAAATACTTTCGGGAATTATATAGTTGTATTTTAGATGTTCGGATTCATTTAGATATAAAATGTATTTAAATTGTCTAGCATTTAAAAAATTTGTCAAATGCAAATCATATTTTAACATGTCAATATGCTTAAATGGGGTGAACCATAAATACAACTATATTGTTTTACTGATTTTTTTTATAAGTATTGAAATATAAATTATAATACAAAGAGAATTCTATATTTAAAGGTTTTCAATTGAAATACCTGTTGTAGTATGAAACAGCCGTCAGGATACCAATCGTCCAATATAATTGGCATAAGGACATCTTCCAAAATATCTACATACTGACTGGAAGTTAGGTTTCCATCTATCAGATGAAGGTCAGCAATGCCTTTCGACGATATGCAACTCCACACCGGAATTGAAAATCTGCCACTTCGGGTTGTTTTCCGGACATACTGCGGCTCATATCTTGAATTGGCAGGTCTATATACATTTACCGTGCCATTTTTGGTAGACTGCACGCAGCTTTCGTCGGTGAATACCACATCGCTCCACTGTGCTACAGTCCAGTTTTCATGGTCTTTGGCAAATTGTAGTCTCTGCATTCTCTGATGCTCGGTAACCAAAGGCTTTAGAGAAGCTCTTCTGCAATATAGGCCGGCCTCACGCAACGTTCTTCGTATTGTTCGAGTCGAAATCTGGTGAAAATAAACATTATTTTTAATTATAAATAGAGAATGGGAGCAGTGTTCGGGTCTCCAAACTGAAGTCTACTCTCTTTGTTACTAAAATTTTCTTGTATTGAATATTTTGGCAAACATTTTTTTCTATTATAAATGTAGCTGAAGTTCGGGGCTCTATAATACCACTTTTTGAAATGAGTTCGAATATATATTTTAATTTTCAATAAATAATGCGCCAAGAAAGTATTAGAACCAATTTCAAGTGAAATTATAGAACTCTTAAAACTAGCTACATTTGTAATTTAAAAACCGTTTGCAAAAATATTCAATACCGGAGTCATTTGGCTTAGAATTTTTTTTCTTACATAGGATTGACATGAAAAGATGACTTTGGTTTGGAGACCCGACTCTGCTCCCATTCCGATCTAAGCCGAAAAAAATTATATAGAAATATATATTTCAAATTTGCATAACCAACACATTTAATATAATTTTAAATATAATAATTTTAAGTTTAAAGATAAAATTAGTTATTTTTAAATATCCAAACAGAGTGACCATAGTACTGTGACAATGAATCTTATTTTCGTGAATTATACTAGATTTGGTGAAATATTAATATTTTTTATATTTATAAAACCAAAATGTTTATTAGTTACCCACATTTAACTGCAACTCGTTTTTTATTTGTTGGGAGTTCAGAAAGGGGTCAGCAACAGAGGCTCCAACTGTTTCGGTTGCTTCGTTATCTGTTAATGCTGGCAAACGACCGCTCCCTTCTTTTCGATCCACATTATTAGTGTCACGATACCTAAAATTATTTATAATAAAAATCATTTATGCAATCAAAGTTCAAGTTTTCTATATATTTTCAAAGATAAAAAAATAAAAATTTATTAACTTACCGATTTATCCACCTTGAAACCGTATGTGTGCTGATTCCAAGAGTTGCAGCTATTTCACGATAATTGGAACCAGCTTTATGCATTCCAACAAGAATGCCTTTAGAAGATGCATCTAATTGATTCGACATTTTATCAAATAAAAGTGCTCAATACAGTTGAAACACGTAATTATATTACATAAATAAAATAGAACGCAAGTGAAAACCGAAAATATCGTTTTCATTTTATTCGTCTGAAATCTGTTTATTATTTATCGTTTGCATTTTTTCCGTCTGAAATCTGTTTATTATTTTTTCCTCTTAAAATTAAAAAATGTAACAATAAAAATTTAGATAGTCAATTTAAAGTCGAACATGAATGGAAAATTATAAAAAAAAATATTTTTATTGTATAACGAATTTAAATTTAATTGTTATAAAGTAATTTGTTAATCTATGATATAATATATCGTTTGGACTTATTTGATAATATATCGGGTTTTTTTTAATCAAAGAATGAAAGAAAAATAAGATGTTCTAAAAGAACTAAAATAGCCATAGATATTATAATTAAAGTATTAGACTGGCTGATCACGTGACCTCCAATGCTAACGACGGGACGCGCATGGAGGCTTTTTAAGAGGGCATAATGGCCAGTGTTGCTACCACTTTAAGGAGAAAAATACTACGAAATAATACCATTTATTTCTAAAACTTCAACAAAAAAAATACTAAAAAAGGATTTAAAGTCACTAAAAATATTCCAAAAAGCAGCTATAGTATTTTTACGATATTTTTTTAGTAATTTTAGAATTATTCTAAAATACTTATATGCTCTTTAAACTTTATAACTAAACTTTTAACTTAATTTTCGAATTTATTTTAGAATTATTCTAAAATTACCAAAAAATATCGTAAAAACACTAGCTGCATTTTGGAATATTTTTAGTGACTTTAAATCCTTTCTAGTATTTTTTTTTGTAATTTTAGAAATAAATGGTATTATTTCGTAGTATTTTTCTCCCTAAAGTGGCAGCAACACTGGCCATTATGCCCTCTTAAAAAGCCTCCATGCGCGTCCCGTCGTTAGCATTGGAGGTCACGTGATCAATCAATCTAATACTTTAATTATGATAACTATGAAAATAGCCTACTTTCCAATTACTTAAATACTTACTAATTTTCTAATCGGAAGACAAGTAGGTTTGTAATAGTAACTGCCACCCAAACCGATTCTACACACGATTTATACAAATAAGAAGAAAAAAATCGCACCAGCTTGCAGTTGTAATTAAAACTTTTAAAAAACTTTTTTAAACTAATTTGAAATTCAAATACTAATTAAATGGGAAATTCGCCGACAAACAGAAGACAGTTGTCCGTCCGGACGTACAGACAGACGGACAAAAAGTATGAAAGTTGGGTCTCTGAGGACATACCTTTCTAACAATTTTTTTATTAAATAAGAAGGATAGTACCGATTATGGAAGGGGGTTCGGCGGCCAGACAGACATCGTCAGCCTGTCAATAGTATATTATTTTTTATATAAATATAAATGAAGATGATTTATTGAACTGCACAACTAATTGTATAATATTTCATATTATAATTGATGTTGTTTTTAATTGTTTTATTTAAAAGTTTGGCTACCTTTATCTCGGGTTTAATTATCGAGGGAATCACCTACCTTCGCCTACTTTAACGTTATACACTTAATACACGTATAACCTGTAATTAAATTCAAGTTTTTTTTCCAAAACTCTTCATGTTCAGCTTAAATAGATTTTTGATTTAATTTACTTCGCAGAAAAGTAAACTATGTTCTTAACAATCATTTTTAATCACCAAACGATCGGTCCAATCTTGATTGTTGACGTTTTTCCATTTTTATACGGTCCCCTATTTCAAAATACAAGCTTATTATCATCATAACTCAAAAAGTTTTGCTAGTAGAATTACGAAATTTTGCACTTTTCATTAACTTTTGATCCTGAATCCATTTCTGCAGAAAAATTAATGGGTTTATATTCATATTTTTTCGAAAAAAATATTAATATTTTTTGAAAAAATAATAAATATTTATTAAATTATATAAAAGTATTTTAACTTTGTTTGGAAATTTGTAAAGTAACTCAGAAAAAAATATCGTCTGGCTACGTATATTATTAATGGAGATATGATCAAAAGTTTGGAAATCTCATTTAACATTATGATCCATAAACTTTCTGTAACCATAACTCAAAAACTAATAGAAATCTGGCAACGAAAATTGATATTTGGGGTATTTTGACGATTCTAAACATTTCTATACCAAAAAAATTGGGTGTTGCCTTTGGAAATTTTGAAGTTGGTATTAATTTCAATATGAAGACGACCCCTTACGAAATTTTTGTGTTGACCAATCAACTCAGAACGACATTTCCGTTAAAATGACGTATCACAATTATGCCTCCAACAAACGGTGCCTCAACAGCGAGGTCTGTTCCCTTTTTTTTGTCCACGACTGTACATAATGTTAGACTACTTGATTAATTTACGTTTTTTATACATAAATTTCAAAATTATTTTTGCGAACATAGGAACGAAATTCAAGTCTAAAATTAAAATGTAATCAATCATAGTATAACATGAGATAAAAATAAAAGTTTTTTTCCGAAAATATATGGTAAAATGTCGCTCTGAAATCCTCAAGTTGTTATTATTTGTCAGTGATTAAACTAAAATTATATTGTTTGTTATTAAATTAGGCATAAGTTTATAATAAATTTTGTTCTAGGGAAACTCACAAAGGAATGATCAGAATTAACGTTACAAAAATAGTTTATCAAAGTCCATTGTGAATTATTGAATTTTGATTGGCACAGGGTTATCTAAACTATGCTTTTATGCCAAATTTGTCATTTGTATGGTATATTTATATTTTTTAATCTGCATTTGTTATACGCATAAGTAAATCAACAGGAAGTACAACCTAAATGACGGTGTTTTTTTTAAATCTTAGAATATTAATAATTAAAGATTATGAACGATATCAAATATTTGATTTTTTTTGGTAAGGTTGTTTTTGGAACAATTCCGTTCTCGACCAAGTTATATAAATATTACTAAATAACATACAGTATTTTAGTAATTGCAAATTTTTTTTGACGATCAAAACAATATATATATATATATATATATATATATATATATATATATATATATTATATATATATATATATATATATATATATATATATATAATATATATATATATATATATATATATATATATATATATATATATATATATATATAATATATATATATATATATATATATATATATATATATATATATATTATATATATATATATATATATCAGTACTTCTCATTTACATCGCACAGAAAATAGCCATTCATTTCTTAGCAATGGAACTTCCAATAATTTTATTTCAAAATTTTATCGTAAGGAGGAAGGGCAGAGAGTCTCCAAATCAAAGTGACTCTGTGTTAATCCAATAGAAAGAAAGTTTCTAAGACTCATTTCTTCAGCTGTATAAAAAAATTCTAACTTTTTTACATGACAAATATAACTGGCTACAGTGCTTTATACTTACAGTGCTTTACACCAACTTTCTGAAATTGGCTCGAATATTTTTATTTAATTTTTAATAAATAATTTTACATTAAAATAATCAAACCAATTTCAAAAATGAGAATTATAGAGCCTTCAAATTCACGTTTTTTTAATAGTTAATTTATTTCTTTATGATATTGTTGCATTGCTAATATCTTAATTCATAGATATATATCACAAATAAAATAACTGTCAGATAGTTTGAAAGTGTGTTTATACCACTATAAAACGGCACGCATCATATTTTTTATGACTCCATCGATCCTGAACGTCTCAACTTTATGACTTTTTGAGTCTTCACATGTCGCCCGCTGCCAATCGTAAAAATATTTGCAGCGTGAAAACAACATAAAGCAGCACTTTTGTTATGACTTATTCCTCAGCATATGAGTCTCCAGTTTGAAATAAAAATGCTAAATTTTAAAAGAACTGTGAAAATACTCTTTTATTTAATTGCAACACCTACATAAAGATTCCCGAACGTTGCAATAAAATATAGAGCCATATATTCATGCTTGGATATATTTTATTATAGCCTGATCTATAATGGTTTATCCCAAAAACTTAAAGGGTCTGGGTAGCCCTTGCCTTACATGAGAAAGACCCCAGGTTAGGTCATTGCCGAAATAACTCTCGACCTATAAACGGTTAGTGCAGATAAAACGTCCGACGAATAATACTCCGTGTAGAGGGAGTGCACTTTAAATGCGCTCGAAAGTTCCAAATATGCATACGATGTATCTCGTAAAAGTTGCGATGGGTGGCTACTCAGGTGCTTGCTCGTCACTTGACTGTTGTTCTAAATTACGACGCAAGTCGTAAATATCTCTTGTGTAGATCTAGTAGGACGATATCCCAACCTATTCTTATCCAAAAAACCGAAATTTAGGTACATGGAAAATGCAATTTAGGTATGAAATGAAATTAGCAATGAAATTTAGGTAAATCCAAAATGTTGTCTTTTATAAATTGTCTAACTCACTGTAAAAATGTATTGTGTAACGTTACTCCATAACAGTGAAGACAGCATAGATGCATCCGGATTTATGGAGTAAACTTTGCACAATTTAGAAGCTTACTCTTATTTTTTGTGGTGTAAGTTAACTTTTGTGGTGTAAGTAATTTTATGTAACATTTCTTCACAAAACTGGAGGCAGATCTTACTTCCTCTTACTTATGGAGTAGTGTTACGCAATATATTTTTAAAGATTATTCGAGAAACCGTACAATAAAAAGATATTTTAAGTCGATATTGTTGTTACGAGAATATGTGTGAGTTACACCAGTGAGCAGCTTATCCGTACAGTAATTCGGCAGCTAGACTAAAACAATTTTTAATAGAGTAACGTTACATAAAAATTGCATAGTATATGAATCGGATCAGATACATATTTCCGTTTACTCTAAACGAATCTAATGCTAACAAAGGTTGTCTTTCGTCCCACAATGATAGTAAAATACACTAAAATATAATTTGTTATCATAATTGTTGTTTTCTTTTTTATCTTGACTTCCTTTTAAAACCAGTTTCGTAAGCCAGTTATTTTTTTTCAGGCCATGTCTTTTATAATACATCACCTTCAAAATTGAGCTATTCTGTATATTCAATAATAATACACAATTCCACATATATCTTCGATATTTGTTTCCATAAATTGTTCTTTATACCATAAGAGATATTTTAATGAATACTAAATAACACTCATAAACTTATATTTATTCAAAATGTCACTATAAATATAACACATTGTTTATTGTACAATCATAAACCCATTATTTCTGATTCAATGATATTCTCCCGATAAACCCTTTTGATATTATTCTTTTATTTTGTATTTATTCATATCTTCCAATGCCTACTATACTTGTCAATCTCTGTTCAAACCCAATTTATTTCGAACTCAATTTATTTCACCGAAAGCTTTGCATATTCGCAATACTATCTCTTTTAGAACAAGTGACATTGTATATATATCATGTAACGCAATAAATCATCTAGATCATAACCCTTTCGACATTCCGAGTATAATTTAATAAAACTCACTCAACGGTTCACATAATCATACACGTGTTTTTGCATTTCTACAAAGCATTTTAGGTTTTTGAATTTAAAAACAAAAAACATGTAGCTGCAACGGCCTGTGCGGTGAAATGTGGGTTTTGGTTGAACCATTTCACAGGTTTTGCAAACAAAAATCTTAGAAATGGTTCAACCGAATAATGAAAATATGGTAAACATTTCACCACATGGCCGTTTCAGCTACTAAGAACCTTTAATAGGATGGAACAAAGCGCCCAATTTTTAACAGTGTAATACCCACCAACTTATATTTGTACCAACTGTCAGCATTGGCAATTTCCGTAAACTAGAACTGTTTTTTATTGCCCAATCGTAACCCCAATATTTATGATGCAATGATTTTTCTGTAGATCCTTTTTTATACGATACTGTTATTTTATATTTATTTATATCTTCCAATGCCTACTCAATTTACGAACTTTGTTCTATACCAATTTATTTCAAACTCGTTCGAACTGTATTTTATTCCACCAAACGATTTTCTGTGCTTTATTTCTTCGCCGTACCTCGCTCTCTGTACCTCTCTCCAAACCAAGTGCCGCTGTATATCACGGAACACAATATAACACCGGGACCCTAATCCTTTCAACACTTCGAGTCGGCGAGAAGAGAACAATCAAACATGATCCGGAACAGAACTTTTTATGGCATGCCGAAATAAAAAACAAAAAAGAACAAACAGTGGATGGTGTCTTGAAAAGGCGGGAAAACAGTGCCAGAAAATATGTTCGATTATTCTTTTTTCGACAAGAAAGGGATCGAATTTTTGAAATCGGAACGTCTGCTCGCCGTGTTTGAGTTGGCATTATTCTTTTATTGCCCCATGTGTTTTCTGTTTTGTTCAATAAAAGTCTTGATTCGTATAGATTCAAGTCTATTCTGTGTCTATAGAGTGCCTTGTCCTTATCTTTCAATCCTACTAAAGTATTTTGCACAGAAACAGACCATTTCTATTTCGTTTTACCCATTTTTCGCTTTGTCCTATCTTAGAGCTTTGAAATTGTTACTGTTTATGTTTATTAGATAAATTTTTTTTAATATCCATCGAAGAGATACCAAAACTGAACATATTAAGCATGATGCAGAGCTTACTAGAAGTACGTGCTAAGTGACATTTTTGAAGAAAATTGAGATATTTTTGTCAATGAACATGGTATTACCTCCTTTAAAGATAACAAAATTCTCCATTTTCATAAACTTTAAGTTTATTTTTTAAACCTTTTTTTAAGTGCCGTTTTCAACGTATCTAAGTGCAAATGAAAAACATTCAAGCTTATTTTATCGTTTTCCCCTTTTTGTCACTTAGCACGTTCTTCCACTAAGCTCTTCAATTAACATTAAAGTGTAGTACATTTTCAAGATAGGTGAGTTTGCAGGAGTATTACTTTTGAATGGTTCCAACTCCTCAATATTCTGAAATTACATATAATCTAACTAAACTCTTAGAGCAAGGAACGTATAAACAATTAATTAAGAAGCTAGAAATAAATAGCTAGCCACGTTCAGATGAAATCAACTAAAGTAAATACTTATTTAAACATTTATACATTCTACAAGGGATGGATAACGCATGGACAATCAATGATAGCTCAACCACTCGCAAATAAATTAATTCCAACATTTATAAATGTTGCATAGGCTCTCGATATCCTATATTAGGAACCCACTTTGATCATATCAGTTTGTTTCGTGTCAACAAGAAAATTTGTTCTGGATGTGAAGAGATAAAATTATTTTATTGATGAGGCTGAAAAGGGTATCTTGGTTGTGTCAATACATGTTGAGGGGTAATTTAATCAGGAATATATGTGTCCCTAAATGGAATTTTTAAATGTAACTTTAATTAGAACTACTGATGTAACGAGATTGATAAGAGCTTTTGGGCCACATGGTGGTGCTGAGGCGTGGTGACCGGTGTTATTGTAGATGAATAAATGTTGGAATGATCAGAAGGTTTTTTTAAGACATTTAATATAACTAACCACAGAACTAAACTACATAAAAATAAATAACAAGGAAATCATAGCTTAGAACATCACAGGTCGTTTAGGCTTGATAGTAGGAGCAAAAGTGATGTCTCGTTCGGTTCGAATCTCACTGGGAATGAATTTGTCCCGCCTTTATTGTGCAGGGATTGGATAAAAGAATATATTAGAATTTATACTATTGAGTGAGAAATTTGATTGACAGATGTTTGGTTTTGGTTCGTAATTTTACAGGATTCGGGTGCAAAGATAAGTACCGTGTGCAAAAGTTTTACTTTCGAAAACGGGGCTCAAAATGGAGTGCCGAAAGGATGGAGTGCCAAATGGAGTGCCGACAAAGAAAGAGTTAATAGAAATTAAATTAAATAAGATTCACCACAGTGCTACTTGTCATGCAAGATTCCGACCTGAAAGCGGCTCAGTGGCTGAGAGGTATTACGTGTCCACCTCCTAAGCCCAAGTTTACGGGTTCGAGCCCTGGCGGAGTCGTCAGATTTTCTAGATAGGGAAATCTTGGGCACGCATGCCATATGATTATGATGACATGTAAAAGATCCCTTAAGTAAACATTTAGCTTGGGTTCTCTTAGCAAATTTAAATCTCGACATGCTTTAACATCCACAGAGAGCTCAGATTCATTGTAATCTGACCTTCAACATTGGTAGAGAGAGTCGCCTAGATTGTGCCACAGAAAAATGTGGCTCTCAGTTCCGGGGAATATACGGAGTCTGCAAAGGCTAAGGCTCTTTCTGGTCGCATGGAGGGGTTGTTTGCCATGCCAGTTTCCGAGCTGAATTATATATTCCTATTTTTTTGTTGCATTCTGGTGCTGGCCAATAAACTTTATGTGAGGTTAATCGGCTTCTCAACTAAATCCTAGTATGGAGTAGTGTGGCCCATATGAAAGATGATTTAAAATTCTATCAATTGACATTCGACGTGGAGATAGATATCGTTGGTGTTTTGAAAAATGTGACTTCTTTAAATCGCAGACTTATGATCTTTGGCAGAACTAAATAGAAGAGAAAAGCTGACTGTGGCTAAATACCCGAGTCACCTCACTTTGGTAATATAACTACTTATAATGATTGATGCAAGAATTACAATGGATTTAACATATAAAAACCTTTTTTTGCGGAAAGTATCTTTTATAAGATGTTTGACTGCATTATCCATTTTAGGGAGGCAATGGCGCCAGAAAAATCGAACAGATAACTTAGCTTTTGGAATATATGGCGTAATTTTGGCTAGAATAAAATTAGTGCATTGCTTTTAAATTTCCAGGAAACTAAACAACAACGTACTTTTGGAAATGGAAGACTCACATGATCTATGTAAATATAGATACTGTATTTTAAAAGTTACTGACTAGACTACATTGCATCATGTTTTTGATAGTTGGAATTTGTTTAATTTAAGCCTTTGTGGATCACGTTGTTATATCAATGCTCCATATAGCATTAAAAATAATATTTTCATGAAGTATCTTGCGAAGCCAATCAAATATTTAAAATTAGTCGTTGAACACTGGGATGAATTTATCATTTTACAAACTCCCAACTTTAATTTAATGCAATTCATTTCTAAATCAAAAGCTAGTGTCAGTTTTAAGCTTGAATACCAATAACTTAAATAGAATATGTAACGTTTGATTTGCATTGCTTGTGAATAGGCTTTGTAATATTGTTCACACATATATGGCATGTAATTCATCCTTGACAATTAATTTTGCATGCATAGTTATTGTATACCTCTTTCTTGCCTTATATATGTGATATTGTTCACAACATTATGACATACATCTCATCCTTTGACCATTATTTCGCATGCATATTTATTATAAACTACCTATATGTGTCTGTGACTTACTATGACTTGATTACTAACTTCAAATGCCAAGTAATATACATATCTTTGGTATAACATTACACAAAATTTAGGGGGAAACGTTAAATGAATAGAGTGTTTACTCCGTAAAATCGGAGTCAACGAGTGCTGCTTCTAGTTTCACGGAGTAAAGTTACACTAAATTTATGGAGTAACACCACACCGCAAATTAGGTGTAACAATACTCCGTAAATTTGGTGTAACGTTACTTCGTGAAATTGTAGGAAGGTTGGCATCCACAGATTTTACAGTGGAACGTTACGCAGTACGGTTTTACAGTGTAGTTAAATGCAATTTTTAACTGGTAAGTTTTCTGTTTGTTTAAAAAACTGGTATTTTATACCAATACCCTTTATATTGAAAATCGGTCCTTCATATTGAATCATCAAAGTAAATAGCGAGGGTTTATTTTTTTTCAATTGTACTATTGATAAAGAACGTTCGTTAATAATTCTAAATCTTTCACTTATTTATTAAGAAAATAATTATCCCTATTTTCTTAAAGACATATTTCTTGATATATCTTTGTAAGGAAGTTTTTATAAAATACGTCTCTAAGTTAGTTTAAATTTTACTAAAAGTCTATCTCAAGTGATTCAAAACTTAACTAGATGAATTTACTTAATCATTAAATTTGAATTTATGCAATCAGTCACTGAAATCCCAATTTAATTACAGGGATAAAACAATTTGAATTTAATAAAGATATGAATGATATTAATCCAATTAGTATATAGAGTTCATTTGATGAGATTTCTATTCAATAATTTTAAATTAGATTAGTAATTTACTTTTCCTATCAAGTATGTACACATTTTTTTTATCTAAATGAATATGAAATGAAATTTATTCATAACGATAATATCTCTATTATGTACATATTTTTTAAGTTTTTGTAATTTAACTAATTATATAAATAATTATTATTCATCAAAAAGGTAGATATGTGTTTGACTAAAGTTATGTTTTATGTAATTTTACCATTAGAAATGAACGAAAAAAATGATCTGTTGAGAATAATTATGTTGATTAAATACATAAAATACCTTAAATACTAGTTTTGTTTTATTATTTATTTAAATCCTTTAAAAGGCGATTAAAAACACGTTCTTTAAATTAAATAAATGAAGCTAGCCAAATTTTGCGAACAAATATTTAATAGGGAATTAAATACTATGCTTGGCGTTTTTTTTCACTTCGATCCCAAATGCTGTGTGTAAGCGTTCTAAGTGACAAAGAGATCCTGCTATAAACCTACTTGTTTATAATTAGACTCTAGCTAGGTCTCCTGGTTGACTGAATAGTCAAGGAGCGAACCAGGCGGCCAAAATCCCGGGTTCAAATCTAGGCATGTATGCACTATGCATGCGTTGAGTATGCGTTGTTTGACTGTATTTTTCCTGGGTACGTTGCGATATACGTGCTAGTTAAATCTGAGGGAAGTTCTGACGCCTCGTATGATGTCCCTCGGGGGTTGCGTTGGCTGCCCTCTCTGATGTAGACCTCGTCTTTTGACCAGGGTTCTAAATTTTGGTTGATTTTGCGGTGTTTTAGCTACGCATGAAGGTTAGAAATGGAGCCGTACAACCTATATCTGCATAACAAACTACAAATCTATATAATAATACTCTTATACGGCGCCCAAATTTCCTTATATTTCTATCTCTGGAATGGCAACAATCGAAATGAACAAAAATCACTAATTTCAAAATGGCCGACTGAAAACAACAAAAAAGTGTTTGAAACAACAACTTTAGGATAGAATCAGTAAGTTTAAATCTAAACACATGCATAATATTAGGGACGTTTAAAGTTTGAAAATTTAAATTATAATTTCTATCAACTGAACTACCAAACACTATTGTTAATAAAAAAGGGAAAATTAAAATTGTTTTTAAACATAGTTTCTAAGCGTTGACGGCTACCACGGTTTCCAATTTATTTACAAATGGATCTTATTCAAGCAGCGATATATTTTCGCAATGATAACCATTAATTTATAAGCATTAATTTTTAATTATGTTATATTAAAAGGATACTAAAGGCGGTTAACCTAAAGGACCATGTCCGGCTTTGGCGCCAGTCGAAAAATGTCGCCAAGTCAAAATGACACAAACCGAACGTTTGCCAAGTCTGTGAAATGACAACAAACAATTACTTAAAATGCTACTCAAAACTGAAAATGTCTGCTGAGAGAACATGAAAGATTTCCTTATTAAAAATTATCGTGGCATTTGCGATCATAGATCGTAGCGATATTTTAAAATACGAAAATCCGAACTCAACAGTTTGCTGCAAGTTCAAAACAATGTGCACAAAAAATAATTTAAGAAATGAGTTCTTTTTATAATTAATGATTAATAATATTTGAAATATATTAATACGATTTAAGAATTCTTAACGATGAAAGAAATGGTCAGGATTAACTTATAAAGAAAGTAGCAAAATAAATTCTCTAATGCAAACAGAATACATAGAAAAAACTGAACTATTCGATAATTATTCGCTTAAAATTCGATCTGTGGCTATTTTCGTAGCCAATGGCTGCCATAATACAAATTTGGCGGGGTTACCACATTTGGCGAAAAAAAATGACGGACATGCTCCTTTAGGTTAACCCTTAAGGCTAGACTAAAATATTTCAATAAACGGTGAGCGAGCGAAGCGAGCCTGGAGCCTGGAGCGAAAGGGAACTGTGCAAGCAGTTCCCGGGGGTTGGCGAGCGATAGCGAGAAGGGGCGTGCCCCCTAGTATATCATATTTCTTAAAACAAAAAGAGATGCATAACGACAAAAAACACACAAGAGCAAATCTGTTAAATTTAACCTGTTTTATAGGCAACAGTGCAAAAAACATTTGTTACATACTTAAGATAAAATCCAATTTAAACGTTTTTCTGCAAGCGAAGCGAATATGTAACACGTTTTGCACGTATTTTCCTCTAAACGACAAATAATATAAAATTGGAAAGAAAAATCCTATCTATATGGACCCGCATTTCCATCATTTCAACTCACCAAGTTTCATATTTTCGAACTTCAATTCGTTTTTATGGCTTCAGTTTTCCCACTTTCTTTCGCAAAAACTCCAGTCTACAAAGAAGGTTAGAGGAATGCGTTGTTTAACGTGTGAAGCCCAAATAAACAGAAATTGGAAGAAACGCGTTCTTTTAGCTTCCACACTACATTTATAACGTAAAAAGTGGAAGGTATTATTATCGTTCAGTCCGTCTGTCCGTCACCCACTTTCATAGTCCAAAAATTGGCTTATCGTAATTAAAAGACATTAAAAATCTCAGAAAAAATTCGAGTTCCAAAAATTCCAAAATTTAAGGCCCATTTAAAAAGCATAAGCCATTTTTATAAGAATCAAATCACCGTTCACAACAATCGCTAGAAATACATTATTTCTTAGAAATAATAAATTAAAAGAAATTTGTTGGCATCAATCAGTATGAAATGACGCCAAATATATTTCGCAAAGAGATTATTTCATTGTATGTTGATATGAAATGTTTTTCTTCTATTTAAAAGCGAGGAATCGTGTATATTTATTCTTTAAAAAATAAATTAATTTAGCAAGCGATACGAAATAATTATGGAATTCTCGAAATAGAATAAAGGAAACTAGCCAAATTTAGCATGTAAATGTTTAATACAGAATTAATAATGTGTTTGGCGCTTTTTTTTCCTGTCAAACACAACTGTTGTGTTTAAGCGGGTTGAGTGACATATTATGTTACAATCTACCTATAATTTTTTGAGAATCAGTAATTAAAATGTTTTTACCGTTTTCAAGTCCATTGGCTTTGGAGGAAATAAGGATTTTATCGTGTTAACTAATCCGACAATCCAAAGCTGTTGGGTAGAGTGACTTCACGAACAGATTATGTTACCTTAAAGTTTAGTAAGCCAGGCCTCAACTAGTATTCTTCTGTACAGCTATAAAGGAAAATATATTAAACAACTTTTTTAAAGAGACTAGCAAGAAGTTGTTCTTGTTTCCAATCCCCTCGCTGTCTAGTTGTTACATGATATATCACTAAAATGCCCAGCTAAAGTTAATAGGCATGGAAGCCAAGTCAGACTTCTACCCTTTGGATGCTCTTCAAACAGAAACTGCACAACCCTCCCTACCATGAGCTATGAGTTAGACGTTCTCCATTTAAGCAATGATTAAAAAATGATAATGCTATAAAAACTAATATTAAAATGCAAAATGACATAAACTTAAATTTAATAATTTGGGACATAGAATCCAGTTTTTTTTAATAGTAAGCAAGTAGCAAATTGCCTATTTAACTGCAATAGTAAAAAAAAAATCTTACTCTCCAAATGGCGCCAAACATTTCGCCCACCATTTGGTTGGGCTTACGTTACCAATGATCACGGTATCACATTGAAACCCTTCATTTGCCTCGACGACATCTTCACCTCTATCTTACCTCTTTAAATATTCTCATTTCCTATGCACCGAAGAACGATGTATTTTATGAGCCAAAGTTGTCGACATATGCAAAAGCGAAATTGTAATTGTTTTTTTTTTTTTTGCAAACTAGTCTAAGGTTTAGAAAAACCGCGAAATACCAAATACTGTTTGTTTTTCTATTTTTCCTATCATCATGATTATTGGACTTTTTCCAAGCCAAATAGTTTTTCTTCTCATTTAAGAAAAATGCCTTTTTAAATTGTTCTAATTTAAAATTTTCAAAACATATTATGCATAATTTAAGAAAAAATATTTATTTTTTTCTGTTTCGCACATATGTACTAGAGCATACTTGGCAAGCTTTCAATTTTTGTGTGTTAAAAAGGTTATTCAACAAAAAAAGTGTAGGTAACTTGAAAGGAAATTATCTTATTTGTTAACAGCAATGAATATTTTAAATTTAGTTTATTTTTCACCAAGAACATACGTGGTAATAAATTTGTGTGTATTTTTTTCCTTTTTTAGATAGATATCATTATAATCTGCATTATCCTAATTATTTTTACCAGCTTAAAGCGTATTTAAAAAAAAGTAATTGCATAATGTTTTAAAAAATATGCATGATGCTCATATCAGCGCAGATTTTTTTAAAGTAACTTTTAATGTAATTATGTCTGGAAACGTTTTAAAAATTAAAAATGTTACACCAGTTTTGCAAAAAATGTTAAGATACGTTTCAGATTTAAGATTTAAAGTTTAATTTTTTAGATATTGAATTAATAATATCACGGTCGAATTAATAAAACGATATCGTAAAATCATCTAACTACAAAAGCAAATATAAACTGGAATAATATATTAATTGACTATAACATGAAACCTTGAAAATGTAACATTGTGCGTTTTGATCTAAGAAAAATATTATAAAATAAAAAACTTCATTGGAGCTATTCGAAATAACACTATTGGAACGAAAAACAAAATAAAATATCAATCAGTAAATTTTTAGATTCGAATTTCTTTAATCTATTTATGGAATTTTTACCTTAAGATTACAATTTTATCTTACGATTGCCGACCTTAAAAACAAAAAGAATATAATTTTTTTTAATGAAACTCGATACTCAATTTAGAGATACAAGAATAAATTCGAAACGATCACAGTACTGGAAACATTCCTATAAGTAGTTTAGAATATGAAATCTTATCTAGTTTTTTTGGTGTAAAAATAAACCTAATCAAATCGAAATGGATTTTTTTGTATTGAGTAGGGTATCTTTGTGGAACTACTATTAGAATAAATGTGATTGTTGTTGCTTTTTTAAATGTTTGTATTCGATGTTCAGAATATGAAATTACAGTATTTTTCTGTTAAATAACAGTAAAAAAAACGTTCGAAAGTACCATAAGTCTACTGTAAACTTCATCTACAATTTTATGGTCACTGGTTCATCAGAAAGAAGTTTCTTTCTAAAACTATTTTATTTTTTACGATGATATTTTAGATATTGCATCTGAATAGATTATCTATCCTCAAATGTTGATGTATCAGTAAAACGAACTCTAATGCAGTTGCGTTGCAATTAAACACGTTTATATTTTTAAAGGTTCAATCTATGAAATATTTCCTGACAATGCATGTAAAATGTGTAATACATCCGAAAATGAAACTCGGGAACATATCATTTTAACTTGCTTTATGTACGAATCCTTCAGAAGAAAATACTTAACAATGTTCCACCTTTTCTAAAATTTCATAACACAAACTATTATAATATCTATAATTATTTAATATCGGTTTTAAAATTTAGACATTATATATATTCAGCATCGATGAAATTGTAGTTGCGTTGTAATCAAACACGCTTATATTTTTAAAGGTTCAATCTATGAAATATTTCCTGACAATGCATGTAAAATGTGTAATACATCCGAAAATGAAACTCGGGAACATATCATTTTAACTTGCTCTATGTACGAATCCTTCAGAAGAAAATACTTAACAATGTTCCACCTTTTCTAAAATTTCATAACACAAACTATTATAATATCTATAATTATTTAATATCAGTTTTAAAATTTAGACATTATATATTCAGCATCGATGAAATTGTAAATTAGTTTACTTCCTTGTGTTTCCTTTTATGTATTTAAGTGTTTGTATATAGTTCATTTGTTGTTGTTTTGTAATGTGTCTATGTAAGACTTGTACTTTTCCAACCATTGTAAACAGGTCAAGGCTCAAAGCAATAAAATTATTATATATCTATATTGCATCTTAATATTGACACCCCTTAAAAATTCCTTTTACCCATTACATGCCCTTTCATGCATTGTTTGTTTAACTCGGGGCCCGGATAACCGAGTGGTTTGGACCATTACGCTAGCAGTCTGCGTGCTGTAACGGGTGCGGGTTCGATTCCCGCCTTCGCCCTGGGTGTACTTTCCTTTCTTTGTGACAGTGAAACTTCTTTCTGTGTCTGTCTTACTTGACGAAGGCTTATATATGTTTATATTTAGTTTTTAGTAAAGCTGAAAAATTGTTAGAATTTATTAAGTAGTTTCTTCTGCAGGATTCGTAAATAGAGCAAGTTAAAATTATATGTTCCCAAGTTTCATTTTCGGATGTATTACACATCTTACATGCATTGTCATTAAATATTTCATAGATTGAACCTTTAAAATATAAGCGTGTTTGATTACAACGCAACTGCATTAGCGGTCGTTCGGTCTCTGATCAAGCACACAAGCTGGAATATATATGTACCTTACCCTACCCCTTTGTGTAACTTTGTCCTCCATAAAGTGTTCCTTGCGCACGTCTTAAATTGTCTTATACATTAATAGAACAACAACAAAAAAACAATTATTCTAAAAGCTTAATTTCGCGTGTCAAATTTTCTTTTTAATCGTCAGTAATGAGTTAGACTAGTTTTATTAAAAAGAAGCTGGTCTATCAAAACTAGATGCGAGTTTTTAGATTCCACACTACGTTTATAACGTAAAAAGTGGAAGGTATTATAATCGTTCAGTCTGTCTGTCTGTCCGTCACCCACTTTCATAGCCCAAACTACAAATGCTACGGACAAGTGTGATACGTCAAAAAATTCAGCGCAACGAAATTAGAATACATTGAAAATTTCAGAAAAGAATTCGAATTCGAAGTACTTCAATTATTTAAAAAAAACTGCAAAATTTAATGCTCATTTAAAAAGCATAGGAAGCCATTTTTATTTGAATTTAATCACCATTGCCATTCGCAAAAATCGCTCGTGAAACTATAAATTAAAATAATTTTATTTTTGCGACATCGATCAGTTTGAAATGACGTCAAATATATTTCACTACGAGATTCTTTGTACGCTGATATGAAATGTTTTAATTCTATTTAAAACGAGGAATATTACATATTTATTCTTTGAAATATAAATTAATTTTTGCAAACGATAAGTAATAATTATTGAATTTTCGAAATAAAATAAATGAAACTAACCAAATTTAGCATGTAAATGTTTAATATAGAATATCAACGCTGTGTTTGTCGCCTTTTTACCTGTTAAACCCAACTGTTGTGTGGAAGCGTGTTAATTGTCAGATTTTGTTACAAACCTACTTGTTTTTATTTGACCATACAACCATAAGTGTGATAATAACCCCAATACAGTACTTAACACCCGTTTCAAATGCAAGTAGCAAAATCTTTTTTACGTTGGTTCAAAATTTCTGAACTTACCAATTTATTCTATAAACTGTATCATAATTTGAAAATAAAATGTCGGATAACGTTGGACCTAATTTATATCGTCATTTTTGATTTCAGACCAAAATCGTAGGTTCCATTCAACATTGATTGCTAGGCAACTGCAAAAATATTTTTAGAAAACTAAGTTAAAACTTTTGAAAACTTCTTACTAAAGCATTTACTAAAAGTTTTTGACCTTTAGTAAACACAATTTTTTTTTCATTTTATATATTTTAATCATGAATTATGGGGAGAGTTTACAAAGCATATATTTAATAATAATCTTTTATACGACAATATTTGCGTTTTCATCTACTTAACAAGGATTAAATATCAGATTTAGTTTAAAATTCACCCTGTAACCTGAGTAACATAATTGAATTAAAACTGGTATAAATGTTAATTAACTTACAGTTACACTTTCCAAACAACTGTGACTGCAGAGTTATGGGTGGTCTGTAAAATAAATAGGATAGGACGAGATATTATTAATTTCTTTAAAATTATTAGACTAGAGTTACGGAAACATAAATTAATACGGCAAAAATGTATGAGTTAGATATGTTTCCTATTCAAAAACAAACAATGTTAGAAATTTGTTTGGAAATATATTTTTTTTCTTTCAGTCAACTATTTTGAAATATAAGGTTGTGAGTTTTTCGATAGGGTTTAAAATCCGAAATGGAAATTTTCTGTCTTCTTCACATTTTGAAGCTACTACTGATAGAAATAGGCAGTTCAATATATTTATCTGAGAACGGTACTTAAATTCTAAACCTATTTTTAAGCTACGACACGACTTGGTTTTGATCTAGGAAAATCTTGCATGGAGCTGGATTGGGTTGTGGTCAGACTACCTAAGAGACTACCTAATCTCTTCAAAAAGTACTTAATAAGTCCCACCAAATTGCGATGTGCAAATAGAATGAGCGAAGGGAATTCAGCTTAGTGACGCAAGTAATTAAGCGACTATTTGAACAATTATTAAAAATGTAAGTTCCTCTTTTTTTCTACACTTCTTTAGTAGTTCTTTTAAACATTCATTCTAAACTAATGTTTTGAAGATTATTATTTCGATCGCAATAAATTCACGAGTGATGGAGTATCTTTCCATTTAGTACACGTATCACTTAACTGATCCATCTACTACTTGGGATTAAAACAAAATTCTTCGAGATATTATTTTTATTGCTTAAAAAAATATAGTAGTGTTTAAAAAGCTCCATCCATCACGTAATGTCCTATTTCAGATAAATATCTCGCTCAAAAACTATTAAAACGTACACCGGTACCCATCTATCAAAATTTATCACAAGATATCCAATGCATTACACTTTACTATTGCTCTTGTCATTTAGTTCGCTTAAAATATCAACTACTAGTATACTATCTAAAGTATCTTCCATTTTGAGTTTAGATTAGTTTAACTTTACGTCGCACTAGAGCTATACGAGGGCTATTGGCGACGGGCGTCGTATTTAAGAACCACAGTCAAGTGACGATCCGACACCTGAGTAGGCACCCAACGCAACCGTTAAGGGCGACATCGTACGCAGCGTTAGGACTTTGGAGGATATTTAACGTGCACTCCCTCTACACGGGGTATTATTCGTCGAACATTTTTGGCTGCACGGCCGTTCATAGGTCGGCAGTTTCTTTGGCGGACCCGAACCTGGGACCTTTCGCATTTAATAGATCAAAAAATGTACCAAAAACTCGGGGAAATTCGAGACGGGAAAAAAACTTTCCTGTCATACAAAAAAAATACCCATAAATATGTATAATACCCATAAATAAATATGCATTCTAGGCGATTGCCTAACCGCCTGGGCTCCCCAGCCATCTACCATTTTGAGATATACTATAAAAAATCGCATTAGATTGAACGTACATATTTCTTTTTAAATGTAATGACATAATTGTTAAAAAGGAATTGAATTTTGGGTACAGAAAATTAATTATTTTATGTAGATGTTGAGGTGAGTGACCGAAATCTGATTATTACCAAGATTTACCCAATTTCTTCTTAATATAGATAAAACAACTGTATTACTTATATGGTAAACTATACTTAGGATCAAAAAAGGTACCAAAAACTCGGGGAAATTCGAGACGGGAAAAAAACTTTCCTGTTATACAAAAAAAAATACCCATAAATATGTATCTGGGAACTTTTAGTGTTCGATGTTTGTGAAGGAAGTTTATGTATTAAGGACTGGACTCATTCTTACAGAATTGCGGTCTTGTGATATCAAGTTGCAAGTGAAATTTGAAATCATAGAGCCTTATTTTTTTATCATGTGCGAAACTTTGTCTGCAAGTACACAACTTTTCGTGTTTTAAAACTACAAGTAGTGTTTTTTACTTTCAATTGCATAATATGAAATACAAGATAATGAAAGTATTTCAAATCGACGAATGTCCGAATATGGACAATCGTGAATGTTCGAAATGTGGATTTTGTATTTACTTACGCGTTCTTGGAGGGTTAAAAAGAGCTATGCACTTAAAATTTGATACACAAGTTTCCAGTGTCGGACGTTATAAAAAAGATTTTGGGAATATCGCACCTGCGCAAAGGGTACTGTCATAGAACTTTTTTGGTTTTAAAAGGTTTGCTGAAAAACGAAAAAAGATACAAACTTCAAATTTTGTACACATGTTACCAGCCCTGTCAGACATCAGAATAAGGTTTTTAAAACTTCTTAGTAGTGTTACACACCCCTAGTTTTTTTCGACACATGCCTATACAACAATATGAAGTATTATATTTTATGCCTTATTTAAACTTGGTCGTGAATAATGAAGAATTCTGTGTGACATCATGTGTTTAAGATTAAAGATTTTATAAACTGGTATAACACCACAGAATGGGGTGAAATGGAACACCACTAAACAGAATTTATAATATAGATAAAATTTGTTCAAAAAGTTATGTTTTTGCGTAAAATTCCAAAACTAAAACAAGAACGTAAATTATAGTAAAAAAATTCAACTTAAAATGGATATTTGTAAGTTGCAACTAGAGTAGAAAGTTGAAAAGTGTTCCAATTCATCACATTTTTGCAGTATCCTTGATAAATATATAGTTTAAACATTATTGTAGTCCTTAAACGGTGAAACAAAAACAAAGCCATTTTTGAAACGTATTAACTGAAAACTGGTTTCACATGACGTCACACCACTAAAGCTACTCGTAATGTGATTGGATATTGTGCAATAGTATAAAGTCTACTATGTCGTAAACCGTAAACTTAACGGTTTAAAAATGGCAGTGGGTGTTCAATTTAAAACCGTTATTTTAATAAATATTTATTACAGGGTATCTGACATGAAATGTCATTTTGAAATAAAATTATATTTTAAAAACCGTCTAAAATATGGAATAGACTTCAGTAACTTAAATTGACAACTAGCTTCGTTGAAATAAACAAGTAGGTTTGTAACAGAATCTGTTACTTAACCCGCTTCCACACAACAGTAATGTTTAACAGGTAAAAAGGCGCCAAACACAGCATTAATTCTATATTAAACATTTACATGCTAAATTTGGCTAGTTTCATTTAAATTTTATTTCGAAAATTCAATAATTATTACTTATCGTTTGCAAAAATTAATATATATTTTAAAGAATAAATTTGTAATATTCCTCGCTTTTAAATAGAATCAAAATATTTCATATTAACATACGAAGAATCTCGTTGTGAAATATATTTGACGTCTTTTCAAACTGATAGATGTCGCAAAAATAAATTTATTTTAATTTATTGTATAAAAGAATTAAAGTTTCTCGAGCGATTGTTGCGAATGGCAATGGTGATTTAATTCTAATAAAAATGGCTTCATATGCTTTTTAAATGAACATTAATTTTGTAGTTTTTTAAATAATTGAAGTACTTCAAATTCGAATTCTTTTCTGAAACTTTCAATGTATTCTAATTTCGATGCGCTGAATTTTTTGACGTATCACACTTGTCCGTAGCATTTGTAGTTTGGGCTATGGAAGTGGGTGACGGGCAGACGGACAGACAGACGGACTGAACGGTTATAATACCTTCCACTTTTTACGTTATAAACCTTGTGTGGAAGCTAAAACTAGACGACATCAGTACCTACTTTTAATCATGTAACTCGATTTTTAATATGTTGTTATAGGATAGTATTGCGTTGTTCTGGTAACTATGGCTGCCAAAACACAGAAAATAACTACACGATTATAAACACGTGTATGTCTTTAGTAGTTTATACAGTGTATTAATACCAATATTTCACACCATGAAATTTAATTATCATGTTTACGTTTATGTTTTAACAGGCAATTTTACCATTATTCTAACCTTTTGCTTTACTTCTTCTTGCGTGCCTTCGTGAACATATTTTTCGGTTAACTATTGGTAAAATTTCCGTAATCAATCTTTGATTGCTTTTATTTTAAAGTTCATGGTAAAGATGGAATTTTATAGTAAATATCACGCAGGAGCAACTAGAATTAATTGAGTATATATTATTTCCAATATTTATAGATTATTAATAATCGCAAAAAAATAATTATGTATTTAGTATTGAGTTCAATTCATGGATGGAATTACCCATGCAAAATCAGGTACTGCATCAGATTTTTACTATTTGCATTGGGAAAGAACAGTCAAAATATTAATTATGTTAAATATTATTTGTTATTAATTTATATTTTAAAGTTTATTTTAAAGATAATAATAGTTAAAATTTACAATAATTTAAACACATACCGAAAATACTTTTAAATATTTGTCAAGTTAAGTTGCAAATAATAACTGGAATACACTCTTAAAACAAACGAGCGGTTTTAACTCAGTCTGAGTAAATTTCCACTCCTTTCCGTGCCGAAAATGCACTTCCCCTATAGGAGTTATTTCACTCTTTTTGCGGAGTGGGTAAAATAAATAAATGAAAACTATCTACGCCCTACACTCTTAAAACGAGCGGATTTAACTCAGTCTGAGTTAATTTCCACTCCTTTCCGGTGCCGAAAATGCACTTCCCCTGTAGGAGTGGATTTCACTCTTTTGTTTTAATCGTGTATACTATGTTGATACCTTACTTATACTAGCGTATATATTTATACTCTCACTTACTTATACTAGCCTATCTTTATAATCTGCACGGTCTTTGGCCAGGAATCTTATAAATATTTTTAAAAAAAAACAATTGTTTAAAAATAATATCAGCAATGTTTGTTGTGATACATCGGTTTGTCCTTAAACACATAAAAATATATTAAAGTATTAATCTTTCTCGACTTTAAATAATAATAAAATAAATATAACAGGTTTCAATTGAAATCTTTAAGTAAAAATTAATTACTAAAATCGTTAGATATATTTTAATAAAAGTAAGCAGAATGATTTCAAAGAGTTTAGTTTTGACTACATTATTCTTTACAAAGTATAGGTTTTTATATGAATGTCACATCAAATTTACGTTATTAATTACAATTCAATTTCTATTAATTACCGCAGATTATTAATGAAAAAAAGATAACTCACATCTCATTGCGATGATACGCCAATTTCATTAACCAAATAAAAAAAATCATAATGCTTAAAATTAAGAAACAGTAAGTAATTAAGATATTTGAATAATAAGTCATCTAAGATGGATTGGAATTTAACGAATTTTGTTTTCAAACTTTATTTTTATTTGCGTAAACTTCGAGGAAGATTTTTAAAAAGTAGGTAATTATTTTCGCATTAACAATTTTGAGTGACATGCGACGTCAAAAAGTATTGATTTTTCTGAAGTTAAGTGCCAGAAATCTATTTTTTTCAACGTTGATTGTTAGTGTAAGAATTTATTGCCCTTGAAAATTAGGAATTTTTTCACTCTGATCTGTTGTATATATTTACTTTTAATATGATTCAAACGCTTCCTCAAATAAGTTCGGTAAAAGTTAAGTGCTTTTATACAATTTTAACGTATGACTCAAAATATTTCTTATTTTTTACAATTTGAAATTTGACAGAATTAAAAGTTTATAACTTTATACCTTAAAGAATAAATAGGCTAAGTATATAATGTAAATTTTATCTAAAAAAATTAAATAAAGAAGTAAATGTTCAAAATAAAAAATAATTAATTTACCATACTAAAACACAATAAACGAAAACTTTTAAGCAAAATATTTTCATAAAAGAAACTTTAAAACAAAATCTAAAATCGTAAGAAAAAAACAAGCTTAGTTAAAATCCTCCGTAGAAAGTTTCACTATTACCTAAGAAAAAATATTTATGTTACTTTAACGTAAAAAAACTCACGTAGCTAATGTTTAAGAATTCCCATTCTTTTTCAAGCTTTGATTAAGAATAATATTAGTAAGCAAAGAAAATAAATTTTCCGAAAAAATTGCGATTTTCGTAGCGTAGTTCATATAAATTTAAATATTATGCGTTGTACTCTTCGAAAATATTAAAACAGAGCATTAGTACAGCTTCTACCATTTTTTACTGAAGCTAAATTTGGTGTAAAGTGGTATTCAACTATTTAGACCACTAAGACGCTTTAATACTAATCATTCCTTTCAGCGAGGTTTTTCATTGCCTCTTGTTTTTTAAGTGTTATTAAAAATCAATTCGTCCGGTTATTATTCGAAGGTAAAGGATAGATTCAAAGTTGTATGTTGGTGTGAAATATTTTACTTCTTTTTAAGAGAGACCAATATTACTTATTTCTTCTTGGATATAAAACAAAATTAGCAAACGATAAGCCATAGTTATAAAATTTTCGATGAAAAGTAATTCGTTTAATTGTGGTATACAAAAATTTAATATAGAAATAAATGTTGTGTTTTACGCTTTTTATAGAAACATGAATTTTGTGTGGAAGCAGTTCTAAGTGACAGCTTCTCTTATAAACAAACTTGTTTGCTTTACTTCCCATAAAAAAAGCTACAAAGCAACGCACAACGACAAATTTCAGTTTCTATACATCCACTATGTTCCTTCCTAATGGAATTTTGTAATAAACTGTGTATTTAAATGCGCGCGGAAATATATTTACAACTCTTCTAAAGTGGGTTTTTGGATTATGATACTAAGTAAACACTTATCCAGTGTATTATAATATTTGATATTTTTTCAAAATATACTTCCATTAAAAAGAATAAAAAACGAATTTCTTTCTTAAAAAAATATTTACAATTTATCTCAATACAAGTTTTACTTAAAGAGGCTATCAAATAATAAATAAGGGCCACATTGAAATTATATTTAACGATTATGGTCGTGAATCATTTTTTATCAGCTTACTACGTTGGAGCAATGGAGTACTTTGATTGGGAAAAAATGAAGAGAACTTGATACATCCATTATTTCTCTTTAAAACGAGATTTGCATAAATATTTTTTTGATAAATACGCGTAAAAACAGAGGTTTTATGTATAAAAACTTATATTTTAAAAATATAAGCTATATTTTAAAAATTATTTAAAACATTTTAAACTTTGACACATAGTTTTAAACATTTTCCCTACTTCAGATTTAATTTTATTATCAGTTATCATTTTGTAAGCAGTATTAATTAATTCTAAATAACATAAGAAATTGAATTTTTGAAACAAGACATAGTTTAGAAAAAATATTTTAGTGAGTAAACACCTGAAATTCATACAAAAATACAAATTTCAAAATTTAATTTTATTAAAAAAGAAACATAAAATATTTTTAATATTTCATCCGTAACTCTATTAAATAAACTCTTACGTAAAAAATATATATCATAAACATTTTCATAAACATTTAATGAAGTTCTAGCATTTTGAAGTACCCGGTTTGTTTTCAAATATTACAAACTGAGTAAAATCAGTTTTTAATAAAAAAAATTAATGAAGCATTTGATGAGAAGTTGAAATAAAAAGCCTTTTTATGTGCAAATTATTTTCCAATTGTTTGAAACTTTGGGAAAACATATTAGTGGGCTTAAATAGTAATTTAAGACTATCGATTTTGGGGTACTTAGTCCCCTTATTCAATTAAACCCTTGACAACGCAAACTAAAAGTTAGTTATGACATTATTCCGTTGATAATATGTAGAATAAATTATGTGTATTTATGTAGAGTAAATTATGTAACCCTAAGAACGAAATTACAAAATTCAGTTAACGTTTTATTCGAAAGTAAAGGCGTTAAAAGTATATATTTACAAATGAGTAGTTAATGAGTTAATAGCGATAAGGTAAGAATTATTTTCTGCACAAAAATTCAATAGTTTATAGGGTAGGGTGGGGTAAAATGGGTCTTGGAGTAAAATGGGTCACTTTATAAATACCCCAAAGTAACTAAATACATAATTTATTTTTCTAAACGAATTTTTGTAATAATACTTTAATAGGTATTTGAAACATATGTCATAAGATAAAAAGAACGCAGTTATATTACATGATCTGGTTATTTTAGATGATGCAGCAGTTTCATTTTGTTCACTACCAGCGACATCAAATACAACTGCCACCCTGCATTCCTGTTCAGCACCAGCTATGTCGGCTACTCTTGCAGCGCTTAGTTAAATTCAAAAAGCCAATCTTTTATCTTTTCCATTTAAAGGTATCAAATGTGCTATCCTGACAACTCTGTCACCTTTGCCAGGAAGTCTTACGAAGGTAGTGATAGCCAACCCTAAAAGGAAGAGAAAAGAGTTCGACATAAAGTTGACGAAGTAATGACGGAAGCAGATGTGATGGGGCGTTTACAAGAAGAAGAACTTCAACTAATATGGTAAAAAAAAAACTAACAAATTAAAAATTTGGATTTTCTTTCAAAATCTAAACGAAAGAAACCGTAGTAAAAAACAGAGCCCCCTAAAACCAAGATTGTTGACAATATCTTGGAAGAGCAGTTTTGCAGTTGGAAGAGCAAGAAGCAGTTGGAAGAGCAGTTTTGTAACAACCGCAAACAATATTATTTTGAAAATTTAACATTGCAATTATGTATTATTAAATTTATTTTATGCGTTCTTGGCCTACTCTTTATATTTAGTGTATTTCCTAATAAATAGATTATTATATACTCATCATTTTGCATTATGACCCATTTTACCCTATGTGTGACTCATTTTACCCCATGGTGGTGTAAAATGGGTCACAACTTATGAAACTAAGTTCAATCCAGTTATAATTTTAAAAAATTACTTAAACTTCATAAAAATGTACTGAAAGAATGCAATGTTAAGGTGCATTTTAAACAAATCTGAAAAAATTATGGTTTTATTGCCAAGGAACTTCAAAGGTGAAAATAGCTAATATAATACCCATTTTACCCTACATGACCCTACTGTAAAAACATTTTTAGGAATTTATATTTTACTATTATTTTTTATGTTTACATTTCAAAAACTTAAAATTCTCATGAGAATTGTGCAGAGAATAGCAATAACAGAAATACTCAACGAAATGCCAATATAGAAAAAAAATGCCAAAAAACATTTTCATAGGAAAAAAATTGTATCCTCCAAGAGTATATATTTTTTGGGAATACAAAATAAAATGCTGGCAAAGAGTTGTTTCTAGTTGTGAGAAACAGCTAAAGGAATTCATTCATTCGAAATGATCGTATTTTTCAAGAGAGTTTGAGCCACTCAGTAAATTCAGGGTTTCTTTCCACTCGCGAAACAGAAATCTGCAGGAAGTATATATCCATGAAATATAATGCATTGGTAAGTGTTTTTAGGTGGGGTTCTTAAAAACTAAATATTTTTTATTTACCAACATGCGAATTGATGATAAAGTAATTTTTTTGGTTGATTTTTTATACTGACTTAATTTCAGTAATCAACCCAAACAACTGGATGGCTCAACAGTTGGTTAAGTGCCACTTCAGCTTACAACAATCATTGAGGTTTATTTTTCAGTCATTTGAACAAACTGAAGCAAAAAAAATGTTTAGTTACATACCAATATTTGATTATTCCAAAGAAGCAAAAAACGGATTGAAAACTTCGCAAGTTGGTTGATTTCGTTGCATTTCTGTTTCATAAAAAAATGCGGTATAAAAATATTGAAAAGTAAATAAAATTGTCGTTGCATTTTGGTATTTGTGCAACGTAGCATTAAGGGATTTAATTAGTTGCTCACAAATAACTCACATTTTTTTTTCGCGAGAGGGACATAGTTTTTGCCAAAAAAGAATCTTAATTCGCGTCGTCAGCTTTGTACAATCGTTAAATGTAAGGTAAGGTAATCGTTTCCGGCTGCCTATTTCTAGCCTCCTTCAGGAGCTTTAACACAGCAATAAGCTCGTATATTAGAGCCCTGGCAAGTACGAGTCACACTGAGCGGCACCCAACGAACTTCGAAGCACATCGTACGCTAACGCCGTGGGACTTTGACTCACAGTTTAACGAGCACGTCTTCCCTGTGTACTCGGGCCATCCGTGAGGATTTACATTTCCAGCACAGATCCGATTTATGATGACTGCAGTAAGTGGATCGAACCCCGCACTCTTTGAGAGTTGAACCTCTAGCTGATGCCTTAACCCTCGCCAGACGGCCTTAAATGTATTGTTCTATTTGAATACGAACCGACGTCAGTAATAAAAATATTATAATAAGAAAAACAATAGTAAGAGCTATTATACCTTGTAACAACTCAACTCATCTCCATGTTCTTTGTATATATAAATACTCTTGTATTCGTGTTCACCTAGTAATTTTAAATACTTAATTTATGATGTTGTGTTAAGTTCGTCCTCCTTCTTTGAGTAGTACCACATGATAATTATACCTCCCATTAAGAAAATTCCGGGTTCATAAATTTCCATCTACCTCATAGATAGTTATGTGTTAAAAAAAATGTTGTCGACCATGGGGTTTAAATAATATACAAGGGCAGACGTGCTCGTTATATATGTGAAGCCGTAACCCGACTGCGTTGCCTATTCTGTTGCTCGAAGTTACCTTTGGGTAACAAATCGATAATATGCGTTGATGTTCCCTTGCAAAATAGTAATAAGTAGGGGAGACCGAGGCTAGTTTTCAAATGGGGTAAGTTTTACACCAGCCCTTATATTCGAAATTAGCCGTTAGAGGGCACCAACTGTCTGCTTGGTTTATGAAAATACTCGGCCTATGGCACTCACAAGAATCTTTGTTTAGTTGGCGTTGTAATATTTTCGTTAGGAGCTGGTTTTTTTTTTTGGAAAGTTTTTTGAAGTTGAGTGATTATTTATGCTTACATTCAAACCTAAATTAAAAGCACTTTCATTTAACTTGCAGTTTTATCATTGCGTATAATAAAAAAGTGGTTCCTCTCTTTACCTAATTATGTATTTTAAAAATAACTTAAACCTCTAATCGTCAAAGCACTTTTAAAGTCAAAACATGGTGACGCGGCAGGTTATCCAAAATTTAACGGGACAAGAATTCCAACAATGCCTTGTATATAAACGTGCTTCCAACCTTTGTAATATTCATTCCAAAATTTTAATTATTTTTAATGTATGACCAAGTAATATAATCGGACATTAAGTTCTAAATTTAAAAAGTTTGTTTAAGATTAAAAATTGTTTACATAGTACTAAAAAGAAAGCTGACATAAATCGCACCATTCAAAAGCGATATTCGTTACTCTAATAACTGTCAATAATAGATTTAGTAGCGTAAAGCATCCAAAACTTAAACATTCCCAAAATATCATGAATTATTGCACTTTAAATTATTAATATGCCATATTGCACCCAAAACTTTGGCTTAAATTATCTATCTAAGAAAAAAAGTGAAGCAATCTCACCAAACTTAAGGGCATGTAATAGGATTTTTTTTGCAACTTTTAGTAATACTTTAGCTACAACCCCTAGCAAAAGGCATCAAACTATAGTTACAAAAAGGGGAAGTTGCACAATTTGCATGATTTCAAAGTGATTCAGATGAAAATGACCTTTATACAACAATTTCGTATAGTAAACAGGCTTTTTTTTACAATTTGACCTATATTCTGGGTATAATCATTTGAGATATTTTAGTTTACAATAAAATGTATGTAAAAACAAAAAAAAAAATTGTTTTTTAAGTGTGTTAAATCTTTTCAAGAAACCCGGAAGTTGGAAAATTTGCCCCATCCATTTTTGGCAGTCTGGGAAAATGTACCCCGTATACGGAGCACGAGCTCAACATGTTTATATTTAACCACTCGCTGGCAAAAAGGGTATTTACTTTTTTAGAAAAAACTAGTAATGCTAGTTTGTAGATAAACATGTGAGGAAGGCAGTGATATCTTATTTTCTTTTCAAAATTAATAAAAGGAAAAATATACGATCAAAAAGAAGAAAACATGGAAAACTGGCCCCGGTTTCCCCTACAGAATTTGCAAACTTATTAAAAAGTTTCAAAATTAGTTGCAAATTAGTGTTCCTATCGAGATGCATTTGCTTGTTTTTTTGTGTGCTTTTTACGTTTTCGCCACAAAGCGTTTACAAAACTTCACCACTTAGAAACCAGGCCTTTCATTACCCTTATCATGCTACTTACTATTAAAACATTTGTGCTTCTTTCACCATAATAATGTCTCCTAGTAAATAAGCTTTGAGGCGAAGTTTTTCATCATATTTTTAGAATTCGGTTGAACAATCTCTAAAGTTTTGGAGTCACAAAACAGGCCATGTTAGTTACTGGAAAGCATAGTTTTTGTGAAACCAAGCGTCACATTAAAACAGTGCATTTTTGTTTTAGAAAATTCTATATAAAGCTATTTTGAGTGTAGTCCTAGTTTTGGTTAAAGATGCAAAAGTTTTTGCTGTATATTTATAGCCTTTAAAAGACAGAGCCTTGGAACAGATACTTATATATAATTCTACTTATTTAAATCAGAAGACCAGTTGTATTTTACTTTATACATTTACTATATATATTTAAATACTTAATAGATTTTTAATTATTGTAAAACTTATAAAATAAAGAAAATAATTTATCTATTATTGAACGAACTCAAAGCTCATCGATAAATATTTTTAAAAATGAGAGAAATCCTTCTTAAATATTCTTTATAACATGCATTCTTTATCCATCATCTAATGTCATTTCCAATATATTTCTACTTAACGTTTTCGAACTGCTTATAAATGAAAGAAATTTTAGAAACATTTTTCAATTGTTCAAATAAAATAGATGATGTAAAGAACATTATGTTTTCGGTGTATTTACATCAATTCATCATATGAATCTAAATACAGGAAAACAGTATTGAATGTGTACATGAATATTTGATTTTTGTTGCTTATAATGTCTTAGTATGAACCTTAAAAATGATTAATGATGTAAGATAGCTTGTTTTGAAATTTTATGAAATGTTTATTGGGACACAATAAAAAAAATTCTTGAAAATTTCGAACAAACTTAAGTTTGAATATACAAGTTTAGATTGTTATTTACTGCTTTTTTGGAATGAAGAAGCTATTTTAGGAAAAATATGTGCGCAGACAGAATATAAGAGTGAAATTTTTATTGACTAATAAAATAAGCTTACTTAACCCTGTGAGGTATAATGACGTAAAAACCCATCACCTGAATGTCAGGTTTTCCAGAAACACACATAATTTTTATAAAATTTATCAATTTTATAATTTTACTAAACTTTAAAATTTGAGGTATAGAAGAGTCATTTATAATTAGAAATAAAAAATTTAAAATTCAAAAAATTAATTTTTTAGTTAAAATTTTTATTTCAATATCCATGCAGTGAAAACAAGTTTACACTTCAGTCAATTTGCTTATCTCTGATTGTTAACATCAACATTTTGTCCTTAGTTTCTGACGATGTTGTGTAAATATATATTGGTGAATTGAATGCTACAACTAAGTAACTGCACATTTAACGACTTTTGTGTGCTAAAATTAAACTAAAATTATCTTTTAAAATGGCACATTTGAGCATTTGGCATCAAATAATTTTTAATAAATATTTAAAAAAAAAGACTCATTCTGCTAAAGCTAGGACACTGAAATTATCAAAGTATGGGATTAAATTTCATAGCCTGTTTTATTATTATTATTTCTTTAAAAGCTGAATAAAGCTTGAGAAGCAGCAAAATAGGAATGCTGACACCATATGGTATCCAACGAAACTTTATTTGACATCGTACCCAGCGACAAGACTTTGGACAATGACCGATTAACCGTACCGCAACGCTACCATAACGTTGTTAATAGTTGAATTTATTTTATATATTTTGCTTGATATGTTTGTGGGATGACTATATTCTAAGTTGAGGTTAGAACTTACGAAGTTAACAACAGTAACATGGTGAATGATCCACTCCAGCCCTTCCTATAAATATTTACATTCTATTAAACCAGTATTTGTATTCAGCTATAAAGCCAATGACTTATGCCTTGCAAAACTGCGCATCCTCGCCTACAAATTACATTAGATCATGGCTTGCATGAATTTGCAACTAAACTCTATTAATTCTAAGTTACGAACTGTCGAATATTCAAATCCAAGCAGCATTTCCCATCAGTATACAATCCGCTGCCTTTGAACGATTTTTGTTTCGGCCTAAACTGCTGGTCATTATTAAACGATCGCCAATGGCGCCTCAAGGGGCTTTTCATCATTGAGGAGTTTGATTTGGCGATTAAAATGCGACCCTCGAATGCCAAGTGGGACACAGTGAATATGGGGACAATTGCGTTTCGATTCGCAGGGCAAATAGTGATTGGGGTTGTTATTTGGCTTGATACCCTGAGGCTATAACTGATTCAAACTGGCTTGCTGATTAGAGTCGGGAATATATACTTGGAATTAATACCCCAAACTAAAATAGGAAACTCATGTTTAGAATATAAATGCATCTATATTTTAAACAGATTTCCCTTCATTGTATTCTCAATAGAATTATCTACTCTTTTATAGAATTAATCACTTTAAGCTTTATATTTCAGCATCTTAATCTTCATTCCATGTTATTTTAATTATACATTCCTATTCAGAATACAAAAACTTTAAAGACAGTTAAATTCACTGTCATTTTAATAGATAACAAGTTTAGTTTAATATGTATGCATTTATATAATCAAATGCCTTTAGATATATGTAAATATATGCAAAAAAAATATAACATTAATGTTGAAAGTCTTAATATAATATGCTTTATAATACCTTTATTTTTCTTGCGTTTTAAACTTTAAAATTTGTTATAAAATTATCAATAATAATTTTTGAAAAAATTAAACAACAGGGATAGTGATTCAATCTAGTAAAATATGTCTAAAATGCATAAGTTTTTTTTATATCAAGTTTTTAAAATGGAAAAACTGGTCCATCTAAGTTTTGTTTATGATTTTATGTATTTCATAAACGATAGGATGTCTGTTTATATAAAAATCCCACAAAAAAAGGTATCAAACAATACCCTTATAAGTACCTATTGAAACCAAATATTGAAATTTCCATATATCAAACATTTTCTTCAAACAGCGCCATTTTAAAGTTTTCCTGAAAAATAAAAATTTATTATTCGGAAGTACGTTGCCCAGGGGACAGATTGATCACGTAGAATCTCGTTTTGGGACGAAACAACTTCGAAAATGCCCTTCCTTATTTTAAATGATAAAAAAACGAGCCAAAAAATAAAGAATATTCTGATGCGTTTCGTTAAATAGCCGAATTTGTGAAGACGCTTAGCATATTTGTTAGAAATCTTGAGGAGAAGGAAGGCGACAGCTCAACTTTACTTAGTTTTGAATATGCGGGTGATTTGAAAGTAATCCCACTTTGGAAACTTGATTTAACGTTGTTGAAGGTAAAATGATTTTCATTAACTTGAAGATATTTCACAAGGTTGATGTTGTAATTCTATCGAAAGTTGGTTGGTTGGTAGACATATATATATATTCAGGTTTGTGTGCTTGTTCAGAGACCCGCTTATAAACCTTCGTCAAGTAAGACAGACACAACAGACAACACACACATAAGTGGATCCATCTAATTTTTTAGAGACAGAGGCCAACTAGAGGATCCCCAGAATTGGCTTGTCACCCCCAGAGGTATTGATTTGGTATGGGAACTTAGAGGACTTTCGGACCCAACAGATTTAACGAGCACGTACTCCGCATATACTCGGTAGGTCTTCAGTGGTACCGAGACTCGATCGCAGGACCTTCCGATCCCGAGACCGAAACGCTGACCACTAGGCTCACTACGGCCCCATATTTGTAGTGGCGATAATGTCATGTAAAGTAATTTAATCGTTTCCGGCTGTCTATCTTTAGCCTCCTTTGGGAGCTTAAACACAGCCAACTAGCCTCGTAATTTATAACACTGGTCCAGTGACGAGGTTGACACCTGAGCGGGTACCCAACGGAACTTCGAGCGACATCTCACGCTAACGCCGTCCGGGCTTTCGACTCCACAGATTTAATGAGCACGTATATCGCAGTGTACTCGGGCACGCCCGGTGATTTTAAAAGGATTTTTTCCCACCATCACGAATACGTCTATATAAGGCTGGGATAAGGACAGAACCAAGAACCTTCTCGGTGAGAGGCTCGTCGCTTACACCTCTCGGCCACCGGGGGGCTGCCGTGGCGATTCTTGCTAACAAGTTAATAATTCCTACTGCCATACCTTCCAACGTTTAAGAGACTTAACGCAATCAATACAGGCTTTTTATTTTTTGGGAGGTTTGATATTAGTAAAAAAAGCATTGTACGCACTTTTTTTAAAAAATAATCACTAAAAAGAGGTCATACAGTAGCTAGTACATTATTGAAGTTTATTTTGTAATTTTAGTATTAAATGGTATTTTTTGGATGACGCCGTAGTATTTTTCTCAATAAAGAGGTGGCAACACTGGCAAGGAGTGCCATGGTAAACATAGATTCATGCTTGTCCAGCCATTGCAATTAGAATTCACGTGATCTGCTACTCTAATACTTTTACTACGATATCTATATTGTTAAACACACATGTATATGTATGTTCATGCCTCATGTTTTACAAATAGTGGTGGTATTGTTGATCTGAACATTACCAAAAGTCCTTTCCGTGCAGACTTGTCCGCAGAATTTCATTTATTAACATTCAAATGATTTTAGCGAAATTAAAGACAATCAACCTAAATCTAGGTTACCTCGAATATGAGCTGGGGCTTAGTAAAAAGTTTTTTTTGTAACTCTATTGCCCCTTATCCATAAAACAAGCCATTAAACTCCTTTTCGAATAAATATATCTAAATTTTGTTTTTGTCTTGATCTCTTAAAAATATTTAATCTATATATATAATACTCTTATACGGCACCCAAATTTCCTTATATTTCTATCTCTGGAATGGCAACAATCGAAATGAACAAAAATACTACTAATTTCAAAATGGCCGACTGAAAACAACAAAAAAGTGTTTCTTCAGGAATGGCTTGAAAAAGGGAAAAATAACTATAAATATTATGCACAAAACATAGTTCGATACGGCAGAAAAACATTGAATGTTTTTTTTCGAGAAAAGCACTACGAAATAACACAAGGATTGACAATTTCGGGAATGGCTGCAATTGGCGAGCGATAGCGAGAAGGGGGCGTGCCCCCTAGTTTTCTAAATTTGTTCAATTTCTGAGAAAAATCTATTCTTCCATTTTTTTCTTATACACCTTCAAATATACTACATTAAACATACCAATTATTCTATAAAAATATTTTTAGAAAATAATTGCTATTGTTTGCATCATCTTTTCTAGTCAGTAACCACGTTAAAGCAGAATAAATAAGGGTAAGTCGAAACAAGCTTTTGTAACAACGTACTTTAGTGGATTTTTTCATAAAAAAATTATTAAAGATGCTTTTTAAACATAAAACAATATATTAGTTGGATTGGTGTTTTTTCACACGAAAGTAGATATTCTGTGAGGCAATTCAACTTTTCGTAGGAGAATGTTTTCTTCCTTAAATTATTTTCTGTTAATATCCAGCTGCAGATTATATCTCTGGTGTTTCATTCGAATAGAGTTTTATGATCAACAAGTATATTAGCTTCCACACTACGTTTATAACGTAAAAAGTGGAAGGTATTATAATCGTTCAGTCCGTCCGTCCGTCTGTCTGTCACCCACTTTCACAGAACTATCCGTTAGTCTTACAAACAAGTGGGATACGACGTCATTTTGAAGCAAAAAATCAGACTAGGCTCCATTCAAAATTTCAATAAAAAATTTAAATAAGTTTATTTAAAGTTAAATAACGAAAAATTTAATCTACATTGAAATAACATGCAAATCCCATTTTCATTCAATATTTTCACTGTTGCCATTTCGTTAAACTTACGAGAAACTTTAAAATAAAAATAAAACTTTTGAAATAATATTTATTTATGTGATATAATTCAGTTTGGATTGTTGTAATATCACAATAGAGTTCTTTTGATGGTCCATTATATATGTATGAAGAAAGATGCATACAGAATTCTAACTTTGCATAAAATTGTGCCAAAATTTCGCTTTTAATTTTAAAGCATCAATTTTACTAATTATATATTTTTCGAACTGTAAATTAATTTAACAAACGATAAATAATAACTGAATTTTCAAAAGAAATGTAAATGGGAAATTGTGGCGACACAAGGATACTTATTAAAAAAGATTACATCATTATTCTCCAAACTTCAAACAAATTTTGCAAACGATAAAGCCTAATCATTAATTCTGAGAAAGAAGATTAAAGAAAATAGTTAATTTTTGCGTTTAAAAGTTTGAATTACAACTAGCTAAAGGCCCTGTTTGGCGAATTTCTTTCTGTGGTGTATAGTTTGTTTCCTGTTGAGCACAAATGTTGTGTGGAAGCCATTTAAGTGACAGATTCTGTAAAAACCCTACTATAGACGATGGTCACTTGAGTAAAATGAAGCATCAGCAGAAATACTTCCAATTTTCAATACACAATTTTCTCTAGGTTAACCAAATTTAAATTTGTTATTTCTAGTGAGCAGTTATTTTATTTTAATTAAATTATTCTAAAAAGGACAGATATTTTTCGTGGTTTGAATCAAAGTCAAACTTTGCTGGACACGTATGAGTAATTGGTTGAAATTTTGGGATATAAAGACTGCAAGTTACTACAAGACAATGCGTCAAAACATTTATCCGAATCCACGAATTTGTGGCAAAACTTCATGGTGATGGACCAGTAGGCATTCAGTCCTGAATTAGATTTAATTTAGATATTAACCAGTAAAGTTGACTGCTTAGTGTGGAATTGAACCAGAACCAGAAGTTTTACAAAAGTTTAAAAAATTCATTATAAAACCATGTATTTAAAATTATCATATTAAAAGAAGTTATGAGTTAGTAAGGAACATTTGAAATTAAGGCATAAAAATTGGAATTAGGTTAATTATATCGAATGTTTTTCGTAAGACAGAATTTGTTTCGTACTTTTTACTCCACTGTTTTTATAAACTAAACCTTTTAAGTGTAATTTTATGCTATATAATTTGATATTTCTAAACTTTTAACCGAACTACATCACTTTCTAAACATAGTTGTTTAAATACACCATTCAATGGAATAGATCCATAGACTGATGTTATACAGCTACTTTTTTTTAAATAAAAAATGGTACACAGACTTTAATAACTTAATTTAAATACATATACAGAACGAAAAACAACTTCATATTGATAATCACATAAAGTTGTTACTCATAATACTTAATATAATTATAACAATATTTATACTATATTTATAACAATATTTATAATATATTTGTAACAATATTCATAATATATTTATAACAATATTTATACTATATTTATAACAATATTTATAATATATTTATAACAATATTTATAATATATTTATAACAATATTTGTAATATATTTATAACAATATTTATAATATATTTATAACAATATTCATAATATATTTATAACAATATTCCTAACACATTTATAACAATATAAAAATAACTTTGTTCAATTCATTTTTTCTACTTCATAAAATATAATTGTAATTATTTAAATTTAATCCAACTACGACTCCTATCTTTTAGTAGAATACTGTGTCTGATTACAAACTTGTATGAGGCATTTCTATGCATTATTCCTATAATTATTCGAACGATTAAAAAAATAAAAGTAATAACACAAAAACAAAGCTCTGATTGACTTGCAAAACAGACTCATCAATCAAAATGCTCAGTCTCAATCACTGGAATCCATAATAGTTTTTATTGCTATTTGGCTACAGTTAATCTAATATTAAAATACAAATGGTTTTAAATTTGGATATGCATTATATAATATGCTTTGAAAATAAATAACCTAGCTAAAAAATATATAAACTTTTACTGTTAATTTCAATTTTTTTTCTCATTAGGTAGCTTTTCTAATGATCTTTTGTTATTCTTTGGTAGTATTAAACAGTAGAAATATATGATAGGTTAATGATAATGGATTCTATAAATATTCTAGTTACAAAGCATGAACTGAATATTTATTTTGAATAATTGGTTATTCTAAAATTATATATTGATTTATTAAAGGAGTGTTGTCGGATAGTTGCGATATGCTCGAATGTTCGATTATTCTTGTTTGGACAGTTATAAAAAAATTACAGAACGATTTCAATTCAGTAAAGTATCGATAGCTTTTTACGTAATGTATTTTGAATTGAAATTTCCAAAAAACGTGTATAAGAAAATTGATATTTTGTAAACACGTTTATTAAAAATTAAATGAAATGTGTCAAACGTTCTATCGTCTAATGATCAATATATCGATATTTGCTACTAAATTCATGTAAAACCTAAAAAGTATTTCATAGTTTCATATTCCATTTATCGACTTTAATAATTAATTTATGAAAATAGAAAATTTTAAAAGCCAAGGCGTGTTTTGTTACTTTAAATGCAATGCAAATTTGCCGTGTTTTATTTATAAAATGAACTTTCATTTAATATTTATATTACGCTTATTGAAGCCAAACACGTAATTTGGTAACCGTTTATTAAAATGTGCATGTATTTAGTTGTCAAGGCAGCTGTTATGTGTTGTATTATATGTGGGTCGGTGAATTAAGAGAGGGGGGTATATAGAAGAGGTGTAAGAAGGAGCCAAGTACATAGGAAATTGTCCACTACCATTCTTTTCTTTTAAAAATTAAGTGAAAGAAATTCGCGTGAACAAATTTTGTTACATTTAGCTACTCAAATTGAAGTATAACGAAAATAGAAAACGAGTATATGAAAAATTTGTTTGACATTTGAAAGTTACGGACTAACAAACAAACGCAAATTTGACGAGAACTTTTACTCATCGTATTGTCACACAGTATAAAACCCTTTCATTCTTATTGATTTCATTTGGAATCATCAAACATGTGATTTTTTCTCACTAAGTTAAACTCGTGTATTTGAAATAAATTTTATTAAATTCTCCATACATTTTTCTATAAAGTTTTATTTTCTTAGATGGAAGAATCATGTCTTTTGAAGAACTAAATAATGTGTGTTGTTATTAATTGAAAATATGAAAAACATAGTAAAACTAAAGTTCATTCCAAAACAATTTTAATAAATAAATTGGCCCTAAATTTTTCATGTTTAACCTTTTAAGTATTTAAAGTTTAAATTTTAACTATTTTAAACAAATAGAGTTTCGAAAAATTTGAATTGTTAAAATTTATTCAAAAGTTATAATTCCAAATTTTTCTCCCTTAAATTTTAGTTAAAAAGTTAAGATGTTTTGCTCTGCTTTTCACCATTTCATTCTGGATGCATAATGAGTATATTTCATAAATTTTAGATTTTTACAATAAAAAAAGTTGGGACTGAATGGGACAAGTAGAAGTTTATTTGAACTGTTAAAAATTGAAAAAAAAATAATATTCCATAACTAATCGCATTTTTTTAAATAAAAATAAAACGTGTGATTCTCTTGTTCATTATCTTTAAGTAATAATTTTGAAAATTTTATTTTTTATTTTAGGTGATGGGCTCGGCATTTTAAAAGTAAATGGATTTTTTCATCGATTGCTTATTTTCAAAGTAAGTAAATTTATTCTTCAGCTTTGTAATTGTAGTAGTAGTATATCACTCTGCACTAACATGCAACCGGTTCGAAATTTAAATATCTGGTTGGGAAAGGTTCACACAGATTATTCAGTGGATTAATAAAAAGAAGACCAAGCTAGCTTAGGAAGTAAACAATACATGTTTTCGAATTTGGGTTAATAAGTTATTTAAGTTACAGGCTAGATATGAACTAAAAATTTACATCGCAATCCGTGATGTTTAGGTTGTGGAACAAACTGTACATATGCTGTTATTTCTTAATTTTTACGAGTTAATTTTAATAACCATTATTATGTTATTTGACAATAATTATTACTATACACTGTACACACATTATTATATTTATTTATTAAGAATTAATTTTAATAATAATTGTTATAATATTTGATAATAATTAGTAGTATACATTGTACATACATTTTTATTTTTATTTATTAAGAACTAGCTGTTATACCCGACGTTGCACGGGTAGAGGTGGAAAAATAATTTAACAGTCAATTTAACTATTTTTTCCCTTCATTTTAGTTACATAAGATATGAAGATTACCCAGTAATTTTCCATTTAATTACCCAACTTGGATATAGTAATGATTAATATTAATTTCAAAAATACCTTTGATAAGAAGCGCAAATTAAAAAGAATACATATTTAAGTAAAAAATAATCAGTAAGAATTGAAAATGGAAAAAAGCTAAATCTTAAAAGGGTCTCAAACATTTATTTTAACGCAATTCAAGGGAGTTCTCCAATAAATTAAGTAACTTTTTTTGGACACTTTGTAGATATAAATACAATATAAGCAGTACAAAATGGCAGAAAAAAATGCGTTTAGGACAAAGATTGGTATAATCTGTTCTTCCAAAGTAGTTAAAATTTAAATCTCACTTTAAACTGATCACTCTTGGTCTGCGTGCAGAAAATAAAATATTCTTAATGAAAGTGAATTACATGATCTAATTGTTTAGATGTTATAAAGCTACTCCAGCAAACAGCAAACGATTTGCATTTTTTAATATTTATTTGTTTTTTTAAACTGTGATAAATATACTAAAGCAAACGATTTTTATTTTTAATATTAAATATTTTTCTAACTGCTAAAAAGCTAGCAAACGATTTTTGTTTTAGATGTTTATTTCTAATTTTTTACCTGTAATTAAACTAAATATACTTAAAAATCGTTTTAACAAATGTGTAAAATAAAACTAAATAAACAATCCGTGAAAATGTGCTGTTTAAGGAGCAATAAACCTCTAAGGTCTTCAATGCATTGAATGGGAAACATAAAAACGTTCGAAAACGATAAAAGGAATGGTATGATTCGAAAAATTCTTAGCCTATGTTTGTTCCGGAGATGGGATGAATTTTTGTGCCAAATTTCGTGACGATCTGTTGCGTGGTTCTTTAGATCTCGTGTCTTAAACAAACAAAAAACAAAAGTTGCCTTTTATGTATATAGATAAAACCTTTTAGCTCATTTGGCACGTTTTGGGAAAAAAATTAGCGAGAAAATAGATATAGCTACAAACACTCCCATTATACAGCTCTAACACAATGACCTTCGAACAACCAACCAGCTTATAAATTATTTATAAAAAAATGCCCATTCGGCGAGTTTTAGTTAATAATTTGGCGAGTTTGGCAACGTATTTGGCGAAAAAATAAAGACATAAAACCCTAATATGCAGCTCTAGTGCGACGGCCTTTATTAACCATCATAGTTCAGTAATAGCTTAACGATAAATTTATTGCTTAAATATGCATACATGCAGTCAACAGAAAAATCAATGAAAAAATCATCAAATAAACCCACAATAAAATCCGGGAATGGAGACTGCCGGAATTACGTCACTTGAAACATGTCAATTATTTTTCAAATAATGAATTTAGTTTCTGAAGTTAATGGCAACAGAATAAAATAAACATTTTCAATTTTAATTACTTTTGTTAAAAGTTATTTAATTTTTTCAGCCGATGGCATCAGGAAAGTAAAAAAATGATCGGATTTGAGCCAAAGTGGTGTAGTTTTTTCAGAAAAACGTTCGAAACGATAGAAGGAATGGTCTGATTCGAAAAATTCTTAGCCTATGTTTGTTCCGGAGATGAGATGAATCTTTGTGCCAAATTTCGTGACAATCTGTTGCGTGGTTCTTTAGATCTCGTGTCTTATACAAACAAACAAACGGAAGTTGCCTTTTATGTATATAGATTAATTTTAATAACCGTTGATATAATATTTGACAATAATTATTAGTATACAATGCACATACATTTTGTATTTATTTATTAAGATTTAATTTTAGTAACCATTGTTATAATATTTAACAATAATTATTAGTATCCGTCGTGATCTTTAAGTCAGTGTTATTCTTTCCTACTAAGCGGGACAGTCAAGCTGGTTCGAGGTCAAGTAACTGGTCACATTTGCTTGAAAATTGCAGCGTTTTTCGGCACGAGTGCTGTATTCTGTCTTTAAAATATTTAAGAGTGTAATTTTTCCCTTTTTTTATAAATTTGATATGATGCAAAGTATGCACCCATTTAAAATAACCAATGTTATCTGAACAATGTCTTGAAACAAAACAAAATAATAAAATTGTATATTGTAGTAAATATTAACAATATAGTCATGTGATATAAAAACAATAATAAATTACTCGTTTAACTTAAGAATGAACAATTAAAATATAAACTTCGACAATGAATGAACCTTGAAGTATAAATATAAATAACATTAAATTAAATTCAATAATGATTTTTAAATAAACATTTGAAAGACTCATTGCAAATATGAACGTTGTTGTAATTATGTTGTTTTAATTGTCATGCCGGACAATGAACAATGTTATACTTACTAAAAGTATATTTTCTATTTTGAACTTTTTTTTAAAGAAAACATCAATGCATGATGCATAAGTCAAAATTTAGCTCAAACAAACCAAACGTAAAGCAAACATTCAGCTCCTTAGAACACGAAAAAGTTTCCTGTATTCTTACCTTTGATTACATAATTTTAGCATCATTATCTTCTGGATATTAATTCTCTTTGTGAACTAAGTCAAAGAAAATTCTTTTGTTATTTCTATTTGAAAAGTCTAGTTAAGAATTCTAATTTACGATTGATCTAATTTAACGCAGAAACACGTTATGATGCATTACTTTATAATTCACATGACTTGTTTCAAGTGTAAGAAACTAAATTATCTCTACAATTTCTACGGTATTTAAAAAGAAGATATGCAAATGCTAACTATCTGAATTGCAGAGTTGCTACCAATTTAGGGATTTTTTAGTTTAATTTTCCTTGGGCAATTTTGATATGGAAGAAATTAAATTTTCTCACTGTAGGCAAAATTATAAATTACATTTTAACTATATTAAGTCAGGTTTTTGAATAAAAAAATTAGGTCAAAGACATAAAAATTCATTTTTAAATAAGTACACAGAATTACCCACTTATTATTAATTTAGTTGCGATGACGCATAATTAAAAAGTTGAACATTTTTAAAGAAAAATAATCGCCTTAAATATTTCTAAGTAATAATACATTCTTTGGCAAACAAACTTTAAAGATAAACTCAAAATAAATATTTATTTGGAAGCATAAAATTCATAAAATTAAAGAAAAAACATCTTAGATTGGAATTCAGATAATTACGAACTTCCTATATTTAAAGAGTATCTTTAAAATACGACGAATTTGGGCCGTTAAATTTTTTAATAAATTATTCTAGTCATAATGCTAGTTTTATAACTTTCCTTCAACACAAATATTTATTTTACAAACATTTATACGTTACGAAAAGATAAAAATATTATATATAAAGTTATTTTAATCCTTTTTTGCTTCGTCTTCTTTCATAATCAAGCGTTTTGGAATGTTTAAACTGCGTATTTTATTATTTTATAAAATAAATGACCAAGTGCACTGCAAAAATTAATTAAATAAAAGGAAAGTGATGGGATTAATTCGGATATTTATAAAATATATTTATTAACGCATTTTATGTTTGAATAAGTTAATAGGGTCTCGGGTTAGGAAAGTGTAGTTAAACTCATAGTTTCCTTGCACAGAAGCCATGACCACGGGCGGAGCTATAAAACGCGCGGAGCAATCAGTTGAAGAAAAAATAAAACGGCTGAAATTTCCTCTTCATCTGATTTCTCCGCGCGTTTTATAGCTCCGCCCATGGTCGTGGCTTCTGTGCAAGGAAACTATGAGTTTAACTATAATGCTTCATGACACCGAAAATGAATGCCTTTGCGGGTATTCACCTAAGTTTAGCCGTCTTATAAATTGATTGAATCGTAATAATGAAAAAACATCCAATAAATAAGGCCTTGTGTTATGTATTTGGACTGAAAAACGGTAATCTACCAAGGTCCACAGTTTTTACCTAGCGTACGCGTACAATGTCGCCACTTACGATGTCGTAAAGTGACGTCGGATGCCACCTGAGATCTGATTCACGTCATTTGACCGCAGTTCAAAATTACAAAGACCGTCACTAATAGCCCTTGTATGTGTCGTTGGTTGGTAGACATATATTTTCAGGCTTGTGTGCTTGGTCACAAAGACCCGCTTATAAACCTGCGTCAAGAAGGACGGACATGACATACACACACATACAAGAAAGATGCAAGTCTATCGCCACCTCTACAATTTAGACATGTCCCTGAAGGGGAGGGAAATAGTCTCCAGGGACCTGTACCCGTGAGAAACTACGCCATGACCACCCACAGGACCACCCTCGGACCCACAGATTTCACGAGCACGTACTCCGCATATACTCGGTGGGTCTTCAGTGGTATCGGGACGATTCCGAGAACAAGGCCGTAACCACTAGGCTATCCACGGCCCCTTTGTGTCTACTGCGGCTTTTATTTAATTCAAAAATCCAAAAATAAAGTTGGTTTTGGTTGAAATAACGCCATGCTAGTGCTAGAGGACTATTAGCGACATGCCTCTTAATGTTGAGCCACGGTCAAGAGACGATTCTGACACCCGAGCTGGCATCCAATTAAACGTTATAGCGACGTTGTAAAAGACTTTAGGATTTTGAACCACAACATATTTAACATGCACCAAGTGACCCACATCAACTCCGCTATTTATTGATCGTATATTACTTTTCCCGTCGCAATATATTTATAGGATGGCAAAGATGAGGACAAAACTCCAAATAAATCGATAATTGTATTTATCAACATAACCTCCCACTAACGTGGAATAGGCCCGTTCGTGGCCGAGTAGTTAGGGCATCAGCCTAGAGATTCAATCCAAATTCTCAGGAGTGCGGGGGGTTTCGAATCCCACCTACTGCCAGTCATCCTATAAATCGGATCGTGCTGGGTGAAATAGTAGAAAAATCCTCATCACGGATGGGCCGAGTACACAGGCCCAGACGTGCTCGTTAAATCTGTGGAGTCCAAAGTCCCGACGGCGTTAGCGTACGATGTCGCTCGATGTTCCGTTGGGTGCCCGCTCAGGTGTCGACCTCGTCACCTGACCAGGGTTCTAAGTTACGAGGCGTTATTGGCAGTGTTAAAGCTCCTGAAGGAGGCTAGAAATAGGCAGCCGGAAACGATTACCTTACCTACCTTACGTGGAATAGATCTCAAAGGGAGTGCTGCAAATAGCAAATTACGTAAAAGGTGGAACGGAGGTAAGAATAAAGATTAAGATGCCTTAAGTTAACCCTTTCATTCCCAAAATTTTATTTTTTATGTTAAAATCTTAAAATTTGTAAAACAGGCTCATTATGCGTCCAGAATGAAATGGTAAAAGGCAGGGGAAGAAATCTTAATTTTTTATCTAGAATTTAAATAAAAATTTTTTGGAATCATAACTTTTTGAATAAATTATAACAGTTATTTTTTTCGAAACTTTATTTCCTGAAAATATTTAAAATTCAATTTTTGAACATTTCAAAATACAAGCATAAAGAATTTAGGGACAATGTATTTAATAAAATTGTTTAAGAATGAAATTTATTTTACCATGTTTTTCATCTTTTTATTAAAGTAAAAAAAATATATTTAATTCTATAAAAGACATGATTCTTCCAATTAATGATACAAAAAGAAAATATATTTTTTATAGAAAATTGTATGAAGAATTTAATAAAATTAATTTTGAAGTATGCTCAAATTTAACTTAGTGAGAAAAAAATCGCAAGGCTGAGAATTTCAAATGGAATCATCGGGAGTGAAAGAGTTTTAAAAAAAATCTAATAAAAGCTTATTTGCCTTTTCCGAGTAATGACAATGCATTTCTGTAAACAGACTTGAATAGTAGGATCGAAACAAAAAAAATTAGAAAATTGTTTTGCGTTATTCTTATGCAGATATGCATTGCAAACGATACAATTGGAGATTACATGATACAAGATTATGCTTAAATTGGATACATAAATGATTATGCTTAACCGATACAGATGTAGCTTTGTTATAGTATTAATCTTTCGTGTTTGAGTGCATAATTCCATAAATTATAGTATTTTGAATTGAAATTATGGTTCCTCATGATCTTAATTCAGAAAACTGCAGCACGCAATCGTAAGCACGCAAAATTTCGAAACTTGTAATAGATCCCTACAGTAGTTAATTGGCAATTGTTTTTTGTTGGAGTTAGGTTAAATCCTCCTTCCTCTAGAGCTGCACGAGGGCTATTAGCTACGTGAGTCATAATTTAGAACCATGGTCAAGTGACGAACCGACACCTAAGAAGGCACCCAACGCAACTTTTAAGGGCGACGTTTGGGACTTTGGAGCATATGTAGCATGCATGCCCTGTACACGGGGTATTATTCGTCGAAATATTTTGGCAGCACAGACCGTTTAAATAGTATTATTTTAAATAGATAATTATTTAGGCAATATCCAAACCCTAACCTGGGACCTTTCGCATCCAAGGCGAGCGCTTTCCGACTGGGCTCCCCAGCCCCTGGGTATTTGCAAATTCATATCTCGGCATACTTCAACATTCGTATAGAGCTTAATTTATGTCTTTGTAACTTGATATACAAATCTGAAGTCTGAATCTTGTAATCCACCCCCGACCCCCGACAAGAGGATGCCACGAAAATGATGTTCCATTACGCAAAAGTTGCCGAGTGTGCAAAAACCCTACTTCACAAAAAATACAACTTTTCTAAAAAAAAAGTACCAGTCTGCATCGCGGGCTAGGGAGCCCAGTCGGTTAAGCCGTTGGCTTTGCATGTGGAAGGTCCCAGGTTCGAGTCCGGGCATCGCCAAAATTACTGCCGACCTATAAACGGCCCGTACAGCCAGAAAATGTCCGACAAAAAATACCCCGTGAAAGGGAGTGCACGTTAAATATGCTTCAAAGTCCCAACGCTGCGTACGATGTCACCCTCAACGGTTTCGTTGGGTGGCTACTCAGGTGCCACCTCGTCACTTAACTGTGGTTCTAAATTACGACAACCATCGGGAATATCCCTCGTGTAGCTCTAATGCGACGATAATTTAAATTAACCTTAACTGATACAACTCCACGCGTATAGCTGGGTTTAACCTTAATTTTTCAATAAATCTGAGTACGATGTCACCCTTAACGGTTTCGTTGGGTGGCTACTCAGGTGCCAGCTCGTCACTTGACTGTGGTTCTAATTTACGACGCCCTCCGCCAATAGTCCTCTTGTACATCTTGTGCGACGATAATTAAATAAACTAACGATAACTTAAGCTAACCTAACCGACTGCTTCGCTTTTCTTCGCGCCAAACCATTTTCTCTCACCTCCCCTGAATTGTTAATCGGAATTTGACTCGTTATCGTCTCGAAATCGGATTCGTTGTGGAAGGAAGCGGTGTCGGTGGTGACATGGGATTTATTCCGGAAATTGGTGATAAATGCGGGGGAGTAGCTGAGGGAAAATATATTAAGGAAAGTGTTTTGCTATAATAGTATGTGATGTGTGACTTTTATCGGTCTAATAAATGTGTGACTATGCGAGGTGGAAATTTCCGCATTAGGATCACCTTATTACGGTGAGTTGTGGCATCGGACTACAAAGGATGTCTTACTAGGTTCAATCCTCGTCTTAAGAGGGATTTTCAGTCGCATAAGCTAATGCATTAGTTTTGGAGTCACAACTTCCACAGAATTACTGCTTTGCCATGTTAGCCCTTTTTCCCCAGGTATGGGAATCAACATAACATCGAAATGAAACAAATTTGAAACGAAAATGTTTTCGAGCTATTTAATTATAATTTTTTGAAGTTTTAAAATACTCTAAAATATACAGCAGATGGCGACACTATTTTAAAATTTTATAAATTAATTATTAAATTACCGGATGTTATTTTCTTTTCAATTTTGTTTTGAATTGATGTTATGATGATTCCCTTTCCAATACCTGGTGAAAATGGGATAACATGGCAAAGCAATTCTTTTGCAAAAGTTGTGATTTCAAAGCTAATGCATTGGCTCTATGGGACTGAGAGTCCCATATAGCCAATACAGATATTATACAGATATTATGATAGACAAGAAAAACAAGTTGGTCTGTTACAGCACCTGTAACTTAAACCGCTTCAACACAACAATTGTGCTGCACAGGAAACACTATTTATACACCACAGAAAGAAATTCGCCAAACAGCGCCTTTAGCGAGTTGTGTAATTCCAAAATTAACTAATTTCTTTAATCTTCTTTTGCAGATTTAATAATTAATCTTTATCGTTTGCTAATTTAGTTTTGAAGTTCAAAGAATAATGATATTTTTTTTAATAAATATCTTTTAGTAGCCACCAGTTTACAGTTCGAAAAATAAATTAATAAAATTGATGCGTTAAAAATAATAGCGAAACTTTGCATATTCTTTATGCAAAGTTAGAATTCTTTATGCATCTTTTTTCATACGTATATAATGAACAATCAAAAGAACTCTATGGGGTTGTTTCACGGAGGATCTGGCAATAGCTCCGCGGTCTTTTTTACGTATCTCTCGAATACTTTTGCTTTGGTTAAGTTGGTTGGTTGGTAGACCTATATTCAGGTTAGTGTGCTTGGTCAGCACACAAACCTGATTATCTATTCCAACCAACCAAAACAAAAGTAATCCGAGAGACAGGAAAACAAGACAACGGAGCTATTGCCAGATCCTCCGTGAAACAACCTCATTGTGATAAAACAACAATCCAAACTGAATTATATATCACATCAATAAATATTCTTTCAAAAGTTTTTATTTTTATTTTAAATAACGTTTCTCGTACGTTTAACGAAATGGCAACTGTAAAAATATTGAATAAATAAATTTGGCTAGTTTCATTTAATTTTTATTTCGAAAATTCAATAATTATTACTATCGATTGCAAAAATTAATCTATATTTCAAGAATAAATATGTAATATTCCTCGCTTTTAAATAAATTAAAACATTTCATATCAACGACAAAGAATCTCGTAGTGAAATATATTTGACGTCATTTCAAACTGATCGATGTCGCAAAAATAAAATTTTAATTATTGTCTAAAACAATTAAAGTTTCTCGAGCGATTGTTGCGATGGCAATTGTAATTATATTCTAACAAAAATGGTTTCCTATGCTTTTTAAATGAATTAAATTTGAAATTCTTTTTAAATAATTACGTATTCTACTTCGATTCGCAATCGATCTATTTTTTTATTGTCTAATAATTGTCTCGAACGAATTTTTCTGATTTGTATGTATCAATTAGTGAATTTTTTGACGGTAACTTTAGAGATGGCATAACATGTTGACGGTAGACGGACATGACATAAAGAAGATGGACTGAGCGATTATAATACCTTTCATTTTTTACGTTATAAACGTAGTGTGGAAGCTAAAAATCACATTAAAACCCTATATAATATATGAACTGGTGTAGGTTAAATGTGTCGTAATTACAATATTTACGCCACTTAAGAAGCCCTGACTGGGTTACGCTGAGTGCAAGCTCAGCGGCATAAGTTACGTAAATTTTAAAATAATATGAATTACAATTTAGGAACAGTTTGCTATTTCTCAGTTGAAATAGTATTTTACCTCGTTGATTTTTCTTCAAATATGGTGGTTTAAACAGTTATATCTACCTTATTTTCCCTACTATTATTTAAGAAAAATACTGAAAAACTGCATTTCCAAGCGTTTGCTCTTGTAGGAAATTGATTTCGGAATAACTTCAAGCAGCCGATTGTGGGACGGTTTAAAAAAATATATCTTCCGAACGGTAACTCAATTTCATAAAGTCTGGGACGGACTGTTCATAAAGAGTAACGTTTTTTGGCCAATAAAACACGCAAAGTAACGTGACAACGCCAAGATTTGGAAGCATTGGATCTTTTGACGAAATTTTCAGAGATATTTCAGCTTTTATTTTGACAAAGATTCAAATGAAAATTACTTGTACACTGCATAAAATACCAGCGAATTTATGGTTACACACTTCGACTTTTTTCCAGTTTTTGCGTTGTTAACTAGATTTCTGGTAGAAACGCGGTGGTAAATCAGTGTCATCTAGTGGGGTTGGTGCATTGTGGGGGCCGTGGGGAGCCTAGTGGTTAAGATCTCGGAATCGGATGGTCCCGCGATCGAGTCTTGACACCTCTGAAGACCCACCGAGTATATGCAGAGTACGTGCTCGTTAAATATGTTGGGTTCGAAAGTCCTGATGTCGGTCATTGTGTAGTTGATCACGGGTACAGGTCCCTGGAGACTGTTTCCCTTCCCTTCAGGGACATGTCTAAATTGTGGAGGTGGCGATAGATGGCAGCATATGTCTTGTATGTGTGTGTGTGTGTATGTCGTGTCCGTCCTTCTTGACGAAGGTTTATAAGCGGGTCTTTGTGACCAAGCACACAAGCCTGAAAATATATGTCTACCAACCAACATTGTGGTAGCGCTTGTGGTGAACCGCCACACCGGCAACCGAGTTGATAGGATAAAACGTCTATAAAATAAAGCGGAACTCTATGCATGAAATTACGTAAATTTTAATTAAAACGCAATATCATCACTTTAAAAGCACATAAACTTTTTTTTTAATTTGACAATAGGCGCGACTTCCGCAAATTTTGAAAACCCGCCAACTTACTAGTGAAGTGTCATATCAACTCAAGCCGCCAAATCTTTTAAAGAATTGAAGACAAAAGAAGTAATCTTGATGACGTTACAAGGTCCCAAAATGACTTCATTGAGAGTTAAATTTAGATGGGAAAAAAGGCTCTAAACGAGTTTAAGAAAAAGTTTCCAGACCGTTAAGTAATTGAAACGGTTTGAAACTGTTGAAAGTTCGGGTTATTTTCGTAAAAATGATTTGTTCTTTTTTGCATTGCACTACTTGAGCAAAAACCGTTTTTACATTGTTGTGCGAAACGAGTCAAAACTTGTGTATTTATGTTTATAATTTTAAATTTAACAATAGGCGCAACTCCCGCAAATTTTGAAAACCCATTAACTTACTAGTGAAGTGTCATATCAACTCAAGCCGCCAAATCTTTTAAAGAATTGAAGACAAAAGAAGTAATCTTGATGACGTTACAAGGTCCCAAAATGACTTCATTGAGAGTTAAATTTAGATGGGAAAAAAGGCTCTAAACGAGTTTAAGAAAAAGTTTCCAGACCGTTAAGTAATTGAAACGGTTTGAAACTGTTGAAAGTTCGGGTTATTTTCGTAAAAATGATTTGTTCTTTTTTGCATTGCACTACTTGAGCAAAAACCGTTTTTACATTGTTGTGCGAAACGAGTCAAAACTTGTGTATTTATGTAAAAACTTGTGTATTTATGTACTTTCCCTTTCTGATGTTTTTTACATCTAAAACCACTTTCAATGCGGGAATCAATATTGATTGAGCAAGGGTCACTCGGCTGTTAATCTCTTACATGGATCAATAAAATGAAGACCAGACATGCTTTGGAACTAAACACGGGTGTTTCGAATGAGGTTAACCACCTTACCAGTTCATATGCCTCGCACCACAACAATTGTTAGGTGCTGAAATGCACAGAAGGCATTTGAACTATACGAGATGGCATAAGTTATTTAGAGAAAATGGACGATAATGTCACTAGAAGCCCCTGCTTCATCATTACACAGCAAATAATAATTTTTTGCGTTATCTAAAATTTTATTTTTAAGACTTCCTGCATTTTCTAAATTCCATTTTTGAATAAAAAAAATACACGTAATAGAAAAACATCTATTACATAGGATAGCATACTTGTTCTTCAGGTCATTTTAGAAGTAAAGGAAGATTGGACATCCAAAAAGATTTTTATTATTGCAGATAAAATATTTAAAGTTTTAAAATGAGCCGTTACAGCTTTTAAGAGAGGGCCAAGAACGGCCGCCAAAGCGCCCACAACCTCACATGTCGAGGTCTAATTAAAAAGTTACTCTATTTTCAATGGTTGTGTTGTGAGAAGAGTGAATTTGGAATTCAAAACAAATCGAAAAGGCATTAATTGAGAGTTATTAAGAAAGAACTAAATATCAGATTGGATAGGTTAGTTTGAATTATCGTCGCCCTAGAGATACACGATGGCTATACTGAATATTAGAACATTATATTACATGCATGTTTTTCAAACCAAAAGTTTTCATTTTGAAATCTCCGAATTGATTACCACGGCATTTCAAGTTCTCATTCCTTTTTCTCAATTACAACGAGAAACGGATTTTAAAGGAATTTCCGAAGCAACTCAAAAGATTTTGAATTGAGAAATAAAGTTGGTTTTATGGATAAGTAATTTTCGACATGTTTTTTAAAAGCTATGGTATTAAGGAGAAAAAATAATTATAATTACAAAAGAATTTAAAATTGTGAAGACAAAACAATTATGCACATGGTAAACCAATCTTATCAAATTTTCTTTAAACTTGATTATTAATCATATACTACCCTCAATTGCAAAGCATTTGCACAATTTTTTTAAAAATATACTACCATATCCCAATATCCACTACCTAAAAACTTTATCATAAGAATATTTTGCAAAGAAATATGAACAAATAAGAAATATATAGTTCCGATCATCCAGAAGTCTTTTTTAACGCACAAACACTTTATTAACACAAACACATTATAAACAAACACTTTATTGACCAGAATTTTTGGCATTTGTTTTGATTATATAGCATTTAGCATTGCCACATTTTTTCTTTTTGTGTATATTTATGTATTTAAATTTATTATTTTGTGGGTTTTTTTTAACTTATAATGTGTCTTATTAGTCTGTCTTATTAATTATAATATTATGATTATTTAGTCACATATACGGGTTTTTTTAACCCCCTTGTGACGAACAAAAATTATTCTGTAATGTTTGTTTTTGTGTTTATAAAGTGTAAAGTGTTTGTTTATCATAAGAATATTTTGCAAAGAAATATGAACAAATAAGAAATATATAGTTCCGATCATCCAGGAGTCCTTTAAAATTAAATTTAGAGTAACATTTGTTACATACAACAATCATCAACTATTGTTATAATACATTCTTTCTGCTGTTTGTTGGGCCTGATTGGTTCATGGACAAAAAATCGTTCAGAACCCAAACCTCTTCACAAGTATATTAGTCTATTTTTTTACAAATCATGTCAACTTTTGTAAGCCGTCCCCGTAATCGGCACCAACTGTGGTGATAGTTTTTTTTTTGCATTAACTGAGTTTTCTAAATTGAACTCGATGGTCTAACAAAATACAGAATTATAATTTTAAACCCTTTTTTCTCCTTACTTCAAATTTAACGGATTATGAGCTTTTTTTTTTATCGATATGCATAAATGGCAAACACAGTCAATTTTCTATTCTCAAACATCCTTTTTTGGTAGGACGTCATTACATCAATAGTAAGTTATATCTTATACATTCTTTTGGACAAAAAATTAAAAACACAATACCACTTTAATATCAATCTTATCAATATAACTAGCTTTAGCAACCCTACCTTAAATTTTCAACTTCGTCAAAAGGCGCCAATTCCAAAAGTCAATCGGCCTTTATATCATAGATGTATTAAATCGACAGTTTCAAAAACAAAGAAAAGCTTGGTCCAGTATTTACAATTTCAAAAGATAATCAATAAATAAAATAAAATAAGGATTTTCAAATAACAATCTTACAACGTAAACTCACGTGCTTTTACATGTTTATATTTTATTTTCGTTCAGGCTGAGCGCGCTGAAATTTCTTTTAAATTGAAAATAAAAAAGTATAAATTCCAATCTTACAATGCTATTCCTATGGAGAAATCGGCTCACGTTTTGCCCTCTTACACCCGTTTGGGTTCGAATTTCGAAAAATCACTTCTTAAATGACGCCTACGAAATAAAAAGAATATTTTGTTAAAATGTGGTAGCTGTACCTCAAGTAGCTTCTGCTGGCGTTGATACGTGAGTGAGTCAGTGATTCAGTCAGTCAGGACTTTGCCTTATATATATATATAGATAACCATTTTATATGTATTATTAAATATAAATAAAATGTATAAATGAATGCTATAAAAACACATGCTAACTTTCTCGATCAGATTATTAAAAAAACTATGAAGGGCGATCCCTTTATTAAAACAGAAACAACAAAAGATTGCAAATTAAATTACTATTATGCAAAGTAAAAGTCTTTATTGGCCAAATTACTTTTGTTACTTCTATTTTAGGAGCCTCAGGAAAAGGCGGGAATTTTCCTGCCTAACCATCCAAACTAATTTAATAGTTGGGATTACTTATATTTTCTTCACCTAGTCAACTTAACTGTGCCCGTAATCTTCAAACGATTTATCTTTTTGCCGAATAATTAAATTAACCATTACATAATTCCTTCGAAAATGGAAGTTTCTTATTCTTCAAGGGTCAGTAATAATTACCCAGTTATTTATAAAATAATGGTTTAATATATAAATTTATGTTGGTGTTTTCTGAGAAAATGCTATTTACTTTGAAGTTAATGTTTTTTATGTATTTTAACCTTAAATTCTTAATTTAATAAAATCGGAAAAGCATAGACAGTTTAAATGCTTTTATTTATTAGTTATTTATAAATAAATGTTTAAAAAAATAGTCAGAGTTTTGATATTTATGTGTTTAATTCTATATAATTTGATTAAACATCACAAATACATTTTTGTTGATTTGCAACATTTTTAAAATATTTCTAATTTCTGCTGAAGGTGAGATATTTATATGTGAAGATGTTTCTAATAAACTACTTATATTCGGTAGCCAAATACTACTTTTTTCAAGACTTCGTTTTGTTTTTTATAGTTTTAAAAGCATTTGTTGTTGTTGTTGTTGTAGTGTTGTAGCCTGGAAGACAGAAGGGGTGCAGTTCCTTCCACTGGCACAAGGCGATTAGCACCCTTGAGGGTTGGAAGTTTGACTTCTGCTCCGAGATGGAGCCTCCTTCCTCAATTTAGGCATGTTGCTAAGGGGAGGGGAAGTTTCTCTAGACAACCTATACCCATGGTACTGCGCTGTGACAGCCCACAGGACTTTCAGACCCACAGAGGATAACACAAATATCCATGCCTTATCCGGGATTCAAACCCCCGACCAACTCGCATGGCAAGCGAGGATCGAAACCAAAATACCGACTGAAACATTTAAGACCAAGTATATAAAGTATTTTCCTGGAATATTAAATTCAACAGATATTTTTCTGAAAAGCACTTATGATTAAACAAAGACAAGTATTGTTAGCCTACTTTTCTTTTTTTTAATTCGAAAGAATTTTAAAAAATGAAAAAGTAAGTATTGACATGCAGCCGATGTCCGCCTCTCTGTCTGTCCGTACCCCCCCCTTCCAAAATCGGTTTTATCCATCGGATTTTTTAGAAAGCTATGACCTAAGAGACCCAACTTTCATCCTTTTTGTCTACCTGTCTGTACATCCGGACGCACATAAATCTACTATCTGTCGACGAATTTCCCATTGAATTAGCATTGAAATTCAATTTTGAATCATTTAAATCACTGTTGCCAAATCAACAATGACATGAGAAACTTTATTTATTTAAAAATATTTGAAGCAAAATAATTTTTTCATGAATCAGTTTGGAATGGCGTCATAAAGTGTAGCACAATGTGATTCTTTGATTGTTCATTAATTCGTTACCAAGAAAGCAAGAAGGAAGGCATATTTTTTGCATACAATTAGGCTTAGTTTTAATATGCATTTCTTATTTTTTAATGCAGTTTGGAGTAGTCTCATTACTTTTGTTATTAATAAATATTTAATTTTTCTTCGAACTACAAATAAATCGAGCAGACGATAAATAATATTAAAATAATTTGCGAAAGAATATTAAGGAAAATAGTTGATTTTGAGTTTTATAAGTTTAAATTATAGCTAGATCCTGTATTTAGCGATTTTGTTAATGTGTATAAATCTAGTGTAGAAACAGTTGTTGGTGATATTTACTGTTAGGAACCTAGTTTTTTCCCGATTAGAATTTCAGTAAGTATTTAAGTAACAGGAAAGTAGGCTATTTTAGTTCTTTAAAAACTTCTTGTTTATTTTTAAATTTATCTAATTTGTAAGTTAATTTTTCAATGTTTAAGACAAAATCTTATTAATATAAAATACCTTATCAAAAAATTTGAGCCCATTTGTACAGTAGGCTTTAAAAGATTTAAATAGTAATGATAATTGTTTGAGCACACAGGACTATCAGCTACCTAATTAAAAATCAGATTCCGCATTAAGCAATTTGAAAACAGTTTTGCTTAACCTTTATAATTTACGGGTTTGCAAAAAATATATAGTCTTTTGAACATAATTTGGGAAGGAACTTTGCCTTAGGTGCCAGATCAGTAGCCAGCTTCATCACGTGACCACGGTTCAAAATTGCGATAGGCCCGTCACCAATAGGCCTCTAGTACAACGCCAATTCCACTAAACCAAAACAATATAGTTTTTTTTCAAAATTCAGCGATGTGATGTGCAAAACTGTACCAAATATCCTGTTTCTGAAATACTTCATATATTTGGTTTCATATCTATAAATCAAAACGGTTCGTGGCCTTTAGCTATTTACTGCTATTCATTTGATCTGATCACTGATTTGAAGAGTACAGGGGAAAAACAACTTCATTGCATAGGAATCTGTCTGCATCAGGCTTCTTTGGCAACAATAGCGAGTCATCGCCTAAACTGGTGTAAGGAAACCGGTTACTCAATAAGTTTTTCTCTCGCGGCAACCCTGATTCACGCCAGAGATCAGTTAACACAAGTCACACGTTAGTACCGCGAAAGAAGAACCGAGAGAGAAACCGGTTTCCTGTCGCCAATATCCGCCAATTCCAGCACACCAGAGTACGAAAAGATTCCAATACAATGAAGTTGTTTTTCTCCTGTACTCTTCATTTGATTTGACCAATAATCTTAATACATAAATCAATTAGGTGACATATACATTTAAGATATTTCACTTTCGGATAGTTAATTTGTAAAATTACCATTACGCTAAATGATGTAAGAAAAAATGCGCACCATAGTTAAAGTTATTAAGAATAAACCTTAAACTAAGATTTTCCAATATTCAAAGTCCTTCCATCATTTAAATTATAACAAAAGAAAGCTGATTAAATTTTGATCAATATCCCTCTAGTTTCCGCCAGTTCTGTCTACCTAAAAATAATGATTTAAAGCGCATAGTGATTTGGAAAAAAAATTGAATTATAAAGTAAACCTGTATTTTATGACCGTCTCTTTTTTTAAAAGATTTATAAATCAAGAAATAGTTTAATAACTTATAATTACTTATTAATTACTTATACTGCAGCAAGTAATAAACTCTAAGTGTTCTTCATCCTATATGAATTTATATACCCAACGCTTTTTTATAGTCCTTATTTTTTAGAGGAAAGTTTTAAACTCGTAGTACATTTTCTAATTTATTGAGCAGGGGTATGTATTGGTAAATTGCTAGTAATAGTTTTATTTTTTTTTTATCTAACTTCAATTCGAAGCATAAAAATTGAAATTCTTGATGTGTTAATAAATCTTAAAACATTTTAATACATTTTTAATGTAGTAGTATGTTTTCAAACTAAGTATTTCAAAAAGTAATAGTTTTTTTTAAAATAAAAATTTTAAAAAATCTGTTTCAAATCTGCAACTCTTCCTTTTTTACTAAAGTTAATTAAATCAAAAGATTTTGATATTTTTTTTACTAGACAAGTCCCTAGATAATATCGGCGTTGTAAGATCTGCTATCTAAAACGTTTTAGGAATTAATTATTTAATTACACGTATCAAATACTTAATTCTCTTTCCACGTGGCCAACATTTTAATTGGAATTATTTTCATAAAGCACATTTAGCGTAGACACTGACTCCAATTCAATTTAATTTAAATATTTTTTTTTACCAAAATATTTTTTTTTTGTAGATCCATAAATGAAAAAAATGCAATGGATATTTTGAGTATTTTTTGTGTTACAGAACATTATGTATTTCGATTTGTGCCGTTATACATTTTAATTACATCTCAAGATGACCTAAAAAATGTAATTAGCATTGTTTTTTAAAAATGAAGTTTATTCCACACATAAAACTACACCAATTTCATTTAATTTTTTTTACAAATACTTTTCGTTGCGGATCTATGTATAAGTAAATAAAAAAAAAAAGTTTCATTTTCAATGTATTTTGTTATATAAAACTCACGTTTTTTGTAGATCTTTATGTATTTTGAAGCAAAAAATAATGCATTAAAATTGTTCTTTCATTATACTTTTAAATTTACTTCCAATCTAAATCGGTCCCCATCATTGGATTTCTTATGAGAATATTTTTTCTGTATTCCTTTTTAATAAAAAAACACTTTTCTTTGTTGAGAAACATAAAACACAGGCTAAAACATCGTTTCTTAAAAAAAATGACCAATATTAATTTTCATTACAAAAAACTTCGGCACAGATGGTGCAAAAAATATTACCAATTTTCTTTTTAAGACTATTTTGCCAGTCTTCAATGAAATCGTAAAATTATTTTTTTATGTGATAATTTGATTTTCTTAACAAGATTATAATAACTAAATTTAATACATTTAAATAAGTTTATAATCATATCCCTTTAAGTTTCAATCGGTCAAAGCCCTTAGCGTAGAAACGCGAGCCGCTGGCATGTTCACAATACCTACTCAGTTCGCCCGTCTCGACGGAGTAAAGCACTCTGATTGGACAGTTCTCAAGTAACATTTCGACGTCGAATTTGGCAATTTATCAAGTTTTGGCAATTTGTATTGAATTTGACGACTTCCTGAAATTTTTTCTGGTACAAACATTGGTAATCTACGTCAAATTCTAAATATAAACTCGATTTCAAATAATTGTCCTCCTTTTCCATTCGATTTTCAATTTATTTTTTATAATTTCTTTTAGTTACAACTTATTAATTTTTCATAAAAAATTTGTATCTAACATTTTTAAGGAGTTTCTTTTTCTTGAAAAAATCTAAAACTAAAATAATTCCCTCAATAAGTAAGAAGAAATACTAACACACGTTTTTTTAAAAAATAAAACTAACGAAATGGTTTCCATGGTTCTCATAATTATGTATTAGTTTAATTAAAGGACATTTATAGCGACTTTAATGTGACGAAAAATTTAATTATTTAATATTTTCTTTTCTTAAGTTAAAATATTTTTATGAAACAAATTCGTGTTTTATATCAAATTAAAACTATTAAAATCACTTTTAAAAATAGTTATTCAATTCACAATGGAATTCTAGTTTTTCATTTTGAGAACTTGTTTAAGTTATGGCAGTAAATTTCAATTATTCATAACATTTCATTTTATAGTTAATTTTTATAATCTAACTAATCACAGATCAATAATTGCATTTTATTTAAATGATACTTCATTTATGCAAAATATCCTTTTAAACTTTTACTGCAAAATACCCCAATACAAAATACAAATTCCATGGAAGTAGAAATAGAATATCTCCAGTTCTCTAGAGTATAGAGGCACAACCTTAGTTTCTTTGACTTGAGAACCGTCCAATCAGAGTGCTTTATTTCGTCGCGATGGACGAACTGAGTAGGTATTGTGAACATAAGATAAGCATATCGTTTCCGGCTGCCTATTTCTAGCCTCCTTCAGGAGCTTTAACACAGCCAATAACGCCTCGTATTTTAGAACCCTGGTCAAGTGACGAGGTCGACACCTGAGCGGGCACCCAACGGAACTTCGAGCGACATCGTACGCTAACGCCGTCGGGACTTTGGACTCCACAGATTTAACGAGCACGTCTGTCCCTGTGTACTCGGGCCCATCCGTGATGAGGATTTTCTACTATTTCCAGCACATATCCGATGTATAGGATGACTGGCAGTAAGTGGGATTCGAACCCCCGCACTCCTGAGAAGGTTGAACCTCTAGGCTGATGCCTTAACCACTCGGCCACGGACGGGCCATTTGTGAGCATATGCGCGGCCGCTGGTTAAGTACGATTTGTTATCTCGATTTTTGGCAAAAGTGGAATTCAGATTAAGAATTTTTAATATCTTAAAAAGAAAAACTATTATGGTTGGGTCAAAGACGTTGTACTAATGCTGTATCTTGATGCCATACCATTGAATGACTGGAACATTTCATTGTCACTTTCAATAATAATCAGATGGCAATGGAAAGGGAATACCTGATGAACGACGATTATTCAAACTCCGACGACTTATGAGTCGGGAAAATACCTGAATCAGGCATAACAAACTAGTCTAAAGCCCTGGTTTGTAAGGACTGAAGTCGCATGTCAACGCGCTTAAAAACTCCCTGCTACGCGATATTAGGGTATTATCTTCACTTGGTTGGTTTGTTAAAATTCGGGTCTAGCGATGCTTCAGCTTAGTTTAGTTTGAATTATCGTCGCACTAGAGCTACACGAGGGCTATTGGCGACGGGCGTCGTATTTTAGAACCACAGTCAAGTGACGAGCCAGTACCTGAGTAGGCACCCAACGTAACCGTTAAGGGCGACATCAGCGATGCTTCTGCATCTAACGTATGCGTAATGAGCAAAGGCCGCTGTTATCTCTTCCGAATGGGTAGTTACATCGGCTACTTCACACGTTTTGGACGCTCTATTCAAACAACGACTGATTCAAGATTTTAAAACAGGGAGATAACAGCTGAGATCAAAGTAATTTTTGGCGCTCAGGATACGTGACAACTAGGGCCAATAAGAAAGCGGGAAATTCGGACGCGCAGCACAGCGGCCGATTTTCTGTTCTTATATGAAGGTGAAGTTTTGAATTATCGTCGCACTAGAGCTACACGCGGGCTATTATTTTGTGTTCGTACAAACAGGGCTTAAATATATTTTTAACACAACCATTAATGAAAAAAAAAATTCAAACTGAGTATTCGACTATTTCCATCAATAAACCCGACACCTAGCTATCAGGTGTTCCTAAAACACACATAATTTGGCCGCTGTCTCTAAAAATTAGATGGATCCACTTATGTGTGTGTGTTGTCTGTTGTGTCTGTCTTACTTGACGAAGGTTTATAAGCGGGTCGCTGACCAAGCACACAAACCTGAATATATATGTCTACCAACCAACCAACCAACACACATAATTTGTTTTCTACGAAGTCGATACTTGAATGATCATCCAACTTTTCGTATATTAGTATGTTTTAATTAGCATCTTACTCACGCAACCCAATGGTAAAAAAGAACTTATTTTTGTGTATTAAAAAACTAAAAATTGAAAACAATTATTTTAGGCCAAGCAATTGAAGCTATAACATGTCGATAGTAGCGAGAATTTGTTCTTTAACGAGCGTCAGCATTTAAATGAAATTATAGTAGTTAAAAAAAAAAATTTTAAAAAAAGTAATAACATTTTGTTACACTATCTTTTTTTACAATGAATGTTTATTCTTTAGATATTATAATAGCCATAAAATTTTAACTTCGTTATTTAAACATTTTAAATTGGTAGTTGAATTTTTTTAAGCTCATTTAAATTTCCTGTTGACTCACTACTTTTCAAAAACTGACTCACTAAATTAAATTGCTTTCTTAAAATCCCACTCTATGAATGTTTACGTTATATATTTCTAATGACAATGCCCTTCTTAAAATGCCCTCGTTTCATCAAAAGGAGTGTTTTCATTTAAAATGAATCAGTTTGAATAGGAGCATTGGAGTTTAGTGGACTTAAAAAAAGCAATATTTTCAACTAAAATTAGGCAAATTTGATTTTTTTTTGAAAATATTTCCTCCTAAAAAAGTGTCTTCTAATGGGTCTAAGAGGTTTCAATTTGTTAAAAGTCGCTGCATCCAAGTTACTAAAAAATAAGTTTAAAAATTCATGATGGTCCTTGAAAAGATTTAATCTCGTAAGGCATGTGAAGTCTTGGGGCTTCTTAATATGGATATTTTTTTTATGTTTGTTAGCAGAAACTATTAATATTTTTTTCCTCGTGTACATTTTGATCTATTATGTTGCGTTTGTGAATTATTTATTTTCATGACGTCATAAAGAGTTCATTGTCAAGATATATGAAAACCATAAGAGAAAGAGAGATTTGTGCAATAAGCAACTGATTTTCCAAGCACTATCTCGATATAACAAAATCTATATATATATTAAAAATAGTTAACTAAATTATTGATTATGCGATTAAACCGTCCAATTAATAAAAAAATGATTTAATATAGTAAAAAGTATTTGTAAAACAGTAAATATATGCAATTAAAAACATGGATAATTAAACTCGATAACCCCTAATATCTGTATATTTTTAAGGTTTAGAATAGCTATTTAACCAAAGCATTATAGAGCGCAATTTAAATTACATTTCGGAGGAAAACATGCGTGTTGTTCCTTTAACACAATTTATGTGCTAACATTTTTATTTGGTCGCAATTAAATTTTTAAATTGCATCAACGGAACTGGTATACACTGGGTAAAATACGTTTTCTGTAGAAGAGGTCAAAACAATTTTTTTCTTAGTGTCCATAGGCTGTTATAAAATGTTTCCTTTTCTTTTCTTTATATGAAAATGAACACTACCTTATATATTAGGTGACAATACGCAATCATATGTGAAGAAAAACTAAACATTTATTTATAATAGAATTATGTTAAATTAAAATGCATTATTGTCGTTGCATATTTCCAAGTCAGTAAAAATCCCTTTAACCTTCTTTGATATTGAACCTTGTACAGAAAATAAATATTTTAAGGTTATCAAAAAGTATAAAGGAATTATTGAGATTTTAACATAAAGCCTGTAAGTCAAACGAAAATAAAGTTTATGAGTTTAAATTGTTTATAAAGTTAAACCCTAAATTACCAATACTATGAGCGTTAAAATAAATGTTAATGCGTTGAAAGCTGAATATTTTAAGTTCTGGAAAGTCTATGCTATTAAATAGTTCTGAAATATAAGTAAAAGTTTAAAACTCATGTCTTTCTTTTATTTTATTATAAGTGGATTCGTTCAATTTAAAATTAGTCACGAAACTTAAATATTTATTTTAAATAAGTTTGAATCAAACGCGAATAATTCTAAAAAAAATTCAAATGAGCTCAAGTAATATTTTTTTAAGCAAAGTAGCTAACTTCACTTGCGAAATTGGAGTTTCAATTGCTTAAACTTTTCGCTCGAACAAAATGTTTCAAGGAAATTATTTCCTTTCAAATTTAATAAAGTATAATGAAAAATGGTAAACTCACATTTTAAAGATTAGCAAAACTTAAAGTAAAAGAATTTACTGTTTTCCAAAATAAAATGGACAATCATCAAAACCTATAAAACAATTCTTTCAAAACTAATACAAAAGTCTAAGAATTTATATTTTCTTCTTTAATTCAGCTAACTACATAAAATAAATTGTAAAATTATAGTATTAAATTGCTTTTAATAAAAACAGTTTTTGAAAAAGTAAAGAAACAAAACAAAATTAGACATTATATTTTAAAGATATGAAAAGTAGTAGAGAAATAAATAACTGAATCGGAATTAAAGAACTGAATCTCTTCCTGATCGAAAAGTTGAAAGTTTGTCTTCAGTAATAAATACTAATAAAATCATAAACTTTTTTTAAATAAAAATTTACATGTTTAGCAACAGTTTCACTTGAATGAAAATAAGGTTTATATTTTTTAACAAATGAATTAGGAAGATCTTAACGGGCCATACCACAAATCATCGAAACCAACAATGAAATCAAGAAGTAAAAGCAGGGATTATTTAACGTCACGTGAAACAGGCCAATCATTGAATATAGCGAAGTAGACATGCTTAAAATAAATTTATAATGCATAGAAAGTAATAATGATATCCCTTTTGCATGTGGTGAGTTAAATTGGTACCACATGGCAAACCATATCTACCGAAATTTGTATTGCTTTGTAATAATGAATTTTAGTTACAAAACATGCACTTAATAATAAGAAAATATCATAATAAGAAGAAATTGTAACACTATAAGAAATTGTTGTAATACTTTATTTTTCAGTAAAACCAAATATTATTTTTTTACATTGTACGTGAACAAGCTGTAATATTTCATTCTAAGTTGCGCATAACATTTCATTCAGCATTTAATTTATGTGGGTCAATCCTAAACCGTACGTGAGAATATCTTCATACATAAATACACATTTACACCTTAAACATAACAGTTATCAAAAATTTTGTAGCATTTTTTTCGATAAAATCAAACATTTTTTGACATTGTATCTCAAACAAGCTGAAATATTTCAATCAAAGTTACCCATTCAAACATTTTTCTCAGTATTTAATTTATGTGCTTTCATCTTAAACCATTACATATGAAGAGCTTAGTGGAAGAACGTGCTAAGTGACATTTTTGAAAAAATTGAGATTTTCGTATCAATGAACATGTTATTCCTTCCTTTAAAGATAACAGGATTCCCCCTTTTCATAAACTTAAATTTAAGTATATTTTTGACTTTTGTATGTGCCGTTTTTAATATATCTAAGTGCAAACTAAAAATTTTAAAGCTCACTTCCTCGTGTTCACCTTTTTGTCACTTAGCACGTTCTTCCACAAAGCTCTTAATATGCGACAATATCTTCGTACAAAACTATACGCGGGACTGGAGATCCATGTCGGTTAGGCATTCGCCTAGCATGCGGAAGGGCCCAGGTTCGGGTCCGGGCATCGCCAAAATAACTGCCGACCTATAAACTTCCCATGCAGCCAAAAATGTCCGACGAATAATACCCCGTGTGGAGGGAGTGCACGTTAAATATTCTTTAAAGTCCTAACGCTGCGTACGATGTCGCCCTTAACGGTTGCGTTGGGTGCCTACTCAGGTGTCGGCTCGTCACTTGACTGTGGTTATACAATATGACGCTCGTCCCCCAATAGCCCTCGTGTAGCTCTAGTGAGAAGATAATTCAAACTAAACTGAAACAAAAACACACATTTACACCATAAACATAACAGTTACCCGAAAAATCTCGGTCTTCGACACATCTATTTTTGTTCATCGGTATAATACGAGAACCGAGATATGTTGCTGATTGTCATAAGGAAGTTTGTTTTGTTAGAAGGTGTAATGGCCGTCCATGTGCTCTCACTGATAAAGAACGTAAGAAGGAAACTATTGCGGATTCTATATGATTATCCTCTAATCTTATGGAAAAGTAACACCAAATGGGGCTTAAGTGCCTTCTGTTGGGAGTTAATATTTTAGTTGATTGTATTCTGGTCAATTGGGTATTTAAAACTAGCAAATAAATACCCGTTCTTCGCACGGACTAAAAGAATATCAAATCGATTTAAGTATGTGTGTCATTTAATTTGCTATAGGATAACAAGCTTTGCCTTTGTTCCCGTTCATTATAAAAAATAAAATCCCGTTACTTATATTGCTTTAAAATTCCAAAATAAAAATACATCACTATTAAATGCACATCCTCATATCACAAAAATCTTCCTCAATATGAACTTACTGTCATCGCGATTTTCCTGATAAATTCAAAATTAACCATAATTGTATAACAATGTTATTTCAGGTCAAAACCTCCATTCTGGTTTAAAAAAAAAAAAAAAAAACATTTAGCTCATTCGCACGTTCAATTATTTTTCAAATCATTAATTTAGTTTCTGAAGGTAATGGCAAGAAAATAAAGCAATTTCAATTTTAATTAATTTTCGTGTTCATTTTAATTTCTTCTGTCGAATGGCAACATGAAAGGGAAAAAAAGATCGGATTTGGGCAAAAGTGGTGTATTTTTTTTCAGAAAATTCGAATTTTCTCTAAAAATAGAACAAATAGAAAAAACTAAGCCTCAGGTGCACACCTTGGTATTAAAGGGAATCTATCTTAAAAATTTCGAATTTATGAAGGCAGTATAAGTAGGTCTTTTACGACCCACAGACATACAGACACACCGACAGACTCTTTCTTTTATTATTATAGATTGTGTTAGATTATTATTTTATTAATGTAAGCATATTATCTATCCTGGAGAGAATAACTGTTATTAATCAGAATGATTACCCTCTAATCTTATGGAAAGTAACTTAGTAACACATGACTGAACTAAGTAAGGTTTTATTACTTTTATTACTTACGTTTCATTTGTTAAGCTTTCCACTTGTTGTATTGAGGGTGGAGTTTTATTTCAAATATTGTGTTAGAATTTATTTAAATCTCAGTATGAGATTATAATCATGTAAAAACTCCGTATCAGTATTCCCTAACCTCATAAAACGGTAACACAACTAAATTGAGCTTAAGTTCATTTGTTGGGGTTAAGGTTTGCTCTTATTGTATTTAGGGTGCATGTCTATTGCAAATGCGTTCGAATTTATTTTAATCTTAACATAAAATTATAATCCCCTAGAATATGTATAAGTATTCCCTATACTTCTAAAAAGGTATCACTTAACTAAAGAGTTCTTACGCTTCATTTGCTACAGTTCATATTTTGCTTTATTGTATTTAGTCGTGTTTAAAATTTTGTCTTAATGCTATTACTGATCTGACAGAATAATTATTACGGAATCTTTATTAGTATCATTAATTATAAAGTTTTATTACTTACATTAAAATTCATAATACAAAATATATGTTTTTAAAAACATTTCAATTTCTAGTTATTTTATTCTATTTTCTTGATTAAAAAAGTCCGAAGTAGTGTCATGTTTTAATGAAACCTAAATCATGTATCATACTTATATCAATTAAGGGCGGCATGAAACTCGCTAAAATTTTAGAAATGTACTCCGAAAAATGGGATAGAACTTTAGCCATTGTTATCTGAATAAGAAGATTAAATGTAAAACATCCGGGTAAGTTACAATACAAATACCAATTAGTTACATAGCACAACATTACCCCACGTAAATTATGGGTACTCAAAATACTCGTAAAATGTATGTATACTCAAAATACTCGTAAAACGTTAAAAGTTTCAACTAAGTAAACAAACCAGATGATTCCAGTTTAGCCATCTTGGATTAAAGCTCCAAATATTGGTTAGGAATAGACAATGTCACAATTTTAATACCAATTAACTAGTATGGATTAACATAAACACCATTGCAATCGCAATAAATTCTCGCAAAAGGTTTGTGCAACAAACATTTACCATTACAAAACACGTAACTTTCTGATTGCCTCATTGTTAAATTCACTTATCTTAACCGAGCACATAACCGTATTAATAGTTACGTAAAATTCTTAGCCTCGAAGAAACTGCTATGCATGCTTGGAGGTGAGATAAGGACGGAGATGCTGTCGTCTTAAAATGAATGTTAAAACTGGGTTGCAAAGTTAAGCCATAATTGATTCCGTGATACACCCGAATAAACATTTGGCGACTTATTTGGCGCCATATTGATGAGGAACTTCGTCTACTCTACGTTTAAGATAACTTTTTTTATTTTTCGCTAATTCCAAATACATGATTTTTAAAAAAATATATTTTTAGCTTTTTTTTTTTTAAAGAATTAACAAGTGAAAAGTAAGCATCCAACATGGTAGAAATTTCCGTGTGTCAATCTTACAGTGTGTACATCCATTGAACTTCGCTTAAACGCTTTAATCCTATGACTTTAAAATAAGTTGTTTGTTTGAAAGGTAAGGCACCAGAACTTTTATTTATCCTAACTTCTCGTCCATCTTTCTGTCTTTTAAACTTTTAATCCGTTTGTCTATCGGTCCGTCCGGGCTGCAAAAATTTCTGTAAAATTCCGCTATCAAAATTCTGTGAGAATTAAAGTAACAATGTAATAAGATTTTTTTTAGTTGTTTCATAACTTCTTATATATATATGTATGTATGTATGTGTGTGTATGTGTGTATGTGTGTGTATGTGTGTATGTGTGTATGTGTGTATGTATGTATGTATGTATGTATATGTATGTATATGTATGTATATATATATATATAATATATATATATATATATATATATATATATATATATATATATATATATATAATATATATTATATATATAATATATATATATATATATATATATATATATATATATATATATATATATATATATATATATATATATATATATATATATATATATATATATATATATATATATATATATAATATATATATATATATATATATATATATATATACTAGCAAATTTATACCCGTTCTTCGCACGGAATAAAAAAATATCAAATAAATTCCAAATATGTGTACCATATAACCTGTTATAGGATCATAAACTTATTATTGTTTCCGCTCGTTATAAATTATAAAATCCCGTTTCATTGCCTTAAAATTCCAAAATGAAAAATACGCTGTAAAATGCACTCATAAATGCCATCACAATTCCCTCATAAATACATAAAACCTTTTTGCTCATTTGGCGCGTTTTGGGAAATAATTTGGCGAGAAAATAGATATAGCTACCCACACCCATTATACAGCTCAAACACAATGACCTTCGAACAACCGACCAGCTTATAAATTATTCATAAAGAAATTGCCTATTTGGCGAATTTTAGTTAATAATTTGGCGAGTTTGGCAACGTATTTGGCGAAAAAATAAAGACATAACACACTAATAGCTCTAGTGCGATGGCCTTTATTAACCATCATAGTTCAGTAATAGCTTAACTATACATTTATTGCTTAAATATGCATACATGCAGTCAACAGAAAAATCCAATGAAAAAATCATCAAAAAACCCACAATAAAATCCGGGAATGAAGACTGGCGGAATTACGTCACTTGAAACGTGTCAATTATTTTTCAAATAATAAATTTAGTTTCTGAAAGTAATGGCAAAAGAATAAAATAAACATTTTGAATTTTAAATGTTTTCGTTAAAAGTTTTATTTAATTTTTTCAGCCGATGGCATCAGGAAAGAGAAAAAATGATCGGATTTGAGCGAAAGTGGTGTATTTTTTCAGAAAATTCGAATTTTCTCTAAAAATGGAACGAATATGAAAAAACTAAGCCTCAGGTGCACACGTTAGTATTAAAGGGAATCTATCTTTAAAATTTCGAATTCCTGTGGGCAGTATAAGTAGGTCTTTTACGATCCGATAACAGACACACACACAGACAGACAGACTCTTTCTTTTATTATTATATATATATATATATATATCAGTGCATACAACGCTTGTGAAAAGTGAACGAACTGCTATTTGACATGGCGACAATCAGGTGGCTTCACTTGTTACTTCTCGCCAAGCATATTTTGCAATCCTCTATGGGTTGAATTTGAGCCTTTGTTTGCAAAGAACCTCAGTAAGTGTTTATTCAGGGACTAATTGCCCCATAACAATAACAATTTCGAAACTCTCCAATGAGCAATAAGAGTTTAATGCACGCAGCAGGACTTCATTTATGTAAGCTGGCGAAAAACACATTTGCGTTTTGGTACTGAATGTAATTCTTCTTACGAATATGCAGTAAACGTAAGTGTTAACTGTGAATGGAAAATGAGTTATCGCGTCGAGTAATTATAATATGAAAAGCTTAGTGGAAGAACGTGCTAAGAGACATTTTTGAAAAAATTGAGATTTTTGTGTCAATGAACATTTTACTAACTTCTTTAACGAACCAGTTCTTCTTTCATAGACTTTAAGTTAGTAAATTTACGTTTCAAGTACATTTTAACATATCTAAGTGCAACGAAACTTGAAGTCATTTTCTCGTTACCTTTGTCATTAGCACGTTCTCCATAAGTCTTATATGTTTTGTATGAATATTATGAAATAAAATGACAGATGTGGTTGATAATAGATATTCTCTTTCAGGGATCATTGGGTCATATCTTTCTATTATGTAAACGACTTGTTTAATCTCATAAATGGTAAAATTTAAGACACTGTGTTGTTATATTCTCATTCAGACCTTGACACATTAAATAAGCTTATCAATGTTGACTTAATTTTAATAAGAAAATGGTTTCTAAGTAACTTGCTTAGTATAAATATTAAGAAAACAAAGTTTATGTATTTTAATCTAATGCCAAATAAAAATAGGAAAACTCTCAACTTGTTCTATCATAGCAATAATTGTAAATTTGATATTTCATGTACTTGTGCAAGTCTAGAACGTGTTTCTACTCTGAAATATCTAGGTGTTCAAATCGATGAAAATCTCAAGTTCAAAAGTCACGTTTTACAGATTTCTGAAAAATTTAGATTTTTCTTATATAATTTTTATCATTTAAAAAACAAAGTTAACTCAGATTTTTTTACGAATTTGTATTACTCCTGGGTGTATCCTTTATTTCTTTACTTCATTTCCATTTGCGAGGTGATTATCATTCTAGTATTAAACCTTTGATTTCAATCCAGAACAAATTTGTCAGATTTTTATCATATAATTCTAGCAATAATACTCTTCATACCTATGACTCCCTAAATAAGTCTTTAAATATTTTGCCCTTGAGAAATATCTTTTTTTATAAACTATGTATTATTGTGTGTATGAACATCCAGATAGTTTTACAAAATTATCAAATATTTCAGCACGTAGACCTAATAATATTTTTAAAATTCCAAGACCCAAAAAGAAGTTTTTAGAAAAAACTTCCAATTTTTAGCTCCTAAATTCTTTAATTTATTACCAGTTCCTATCCATAAATCTAACAGTCTAAGAATTTTTAAGAAACATTTAAAGATCTTTATAATGAATAATGGTATCACTGATTTAGAAAACTTCTTTTAGTCACTGCTAAAATCTGTACTGTACATTTTTTTCTTTTCGAGGGCTTGGTTGTCTAGATTTTCCTTTTTGTGTATTATGTACTGTATCACTTATTTTTATTTTCTTTTCTTCTCCGTTTTGCACAATTTTTGTTTTCGTAAATTCTATACCTGTTTAAGGGCCTTAGCTGCCCATCGAGGTGTCTCTTGTTTTGTATAAATTTTTCATTTTATACCTATAAATTATCATTATCATTAACATTATCGTTAACATTATCGTTAACGTTATCGTTAACGTTAACGTTATCGTCATCGTCATCGTCTTTATTTTTATTTTATTTTATTAACATTATCATTATCATTTTCATTATCATTTTCATTTTCATTTTCATTAACATTAACATTAACATTAACATTATCATTTTCATTTTCATTTTCATTTTCATTTTCATTTTCATTTTTATTATTATTATTATTATTATTATTATTATTATTATTATTATTCAATTTTAAAATTTGTAAAAAAAAATATTCTTATTGCACACATCCAATGATATAACGTGCAATACTTTTTTTTTTACAATTCAATTATAAAACATTTAAAGGTATAAATTATTCTTTTCAATAATATCTAAACATATACAAGTCATATTGTAAGTTACTTTTTGCATGCATCCATTGTAACTACTTAATATTTAATACTTTAATTTTCTCGTAAAACATTCTCAATAATGTGTAAAACTATTCGCTACTAATTTTGCTTATGCCATATCCCCTAATTTATGAATGTAAATATATAGTTTAACCTTCTTCTACATACACACTTGCATAATAAGCAATACTTAGTAAGTTATTCTTTTCAAAATATATTTTATTCTCTTTGGGAATGCCCAATAACGTAATGTGTAATACTACGAGTTAGTCTTCTTACATAGAATCAATTCATTAACATGAATAATGTAAAATAAAAGTTATTAGTGAAGTATAAACAATGAAAAAAACACATAATAATGTTTGTTGTTGATAAATTGCATGCAATTATACCATATGAAATGGCGTGATTGTGTACTTATTGGCCTATTGACATTGGTTATTGGCCTATTGACATTGGTTGACATTGACCTGAACAACACATATGTATATATATGTGCATGTTCTCACGCCATTCGCACATATAATGTGAATGAGTCAAAATGAAAATAGTTACTTTGTTTTTGCATAAATATTTGAAAAGTTGTGTGTAGTTCCTGCGTTTGAAAATGAAAATTCCCTTACTCATTACAATTAATGGACATTATTATTATATTATAAATATTAATAAATATTTGACTATTTAAACTTAATTGCATTTTCTGTTTGAACAGAAAAAAAAACAAATTTGTGTTTAATTCTAAAAAAAATAAGATCTTGCAATGAACCAATGCGTGAAATTTAAATAAAAAATAATTGTAATAATAACACCGCCCATAAAACAGGACGAATAGTGTGACGTTATGAAGAGCTTCTCTGTCCATATAAGTTGAGTAGGTCATTACTGGGCTTTCAGACGATGTCATTACACAAATGGTCATTAAGGCAGTGCAAAATATAATATTCATTACTGATGCAAGTTTAATGTGTTTCTCTCTCAGCTATCATGACGGCTAATCTAGTTATGTGGAATATTTGCTTAAGTTCTTATGTGCTATTTTTATAACATTATCAACGTGAAAAAAAATTCAAAGCAATGTCTTGCATTGTATTTGTATGAACACAAAGCTGTACAGGCACTTTTCTTTAAAAAAAGATATTCGCAATTTTCTAGATATTAAGTCTAAATCAAGCAAAAAATAAAGAGATAGTTAATTAGACATTCTACTCTAATAAATAGAAAGGAGAAATTTTAAAATTAACTTTTTTTACATAATTTTCAATTTTCATTTGCATTACCTTTTTCTTCGTTGTACAACTCGAAATAGAACACCGTTGAAGTTCCAAACTACTAAACATTTTTACCGATTGCTGTTTGCAATCAATTTTTAACAAGACTTTTTGAAAAATTTCTTTTTATCATTGAAAAATAAGTACATTCCCAACATTATTTTAAAAAATAATTTAGTGCGTCAGATTTATTCACTATTAGATTCTTCATTAAAAACAAAATTCGTTCCCAAAAACTAATGAAACGTGAGATTATTTCACTCCTAAGTTTATCTCTGTCGTGTGGCAACAACTTTGAAATACCATTTTGTCGTCTGCGGCTAATTACAACTTGAATCTTCAATTAACTTGACACAGTCAGGGTTTGTCAAACATATAACTAAAACTTTTGATCAAAAAGTTTTGTGTGTGCACTCTTAAAAAAAACGAGAAATTTTAACTCTGTCAGAGTTAAGTGTCGCTCCTTTCCAGTGGTTGAAATGCACTTTCCCTATAGGAATGAATATGGCCGCTCAGAAAAGAGTGAAAGGTCACGCAACTAATGGCCATTTTTTAAATTGGTTGCGTGAAGTTTGTCAGACGTGTTATATGGTGCGACATCCAGTCACCACTGATGAGGTCCTGACCAGGCCCGGTTTTGGTCCAGGGACCGCTTGCGTGCGAGCCCAATACTGAACCATCTGGTAACCGTCCGACAAAGTAATTACTCGATCGTGAGGGATAGTATTGGATATTTGTGCTGACCACTACAGGACCAATGAAAACGTTTTAGAATTGCTCCTTTAAGATACGAATTGAAATTATTTTCGAAACGGAGTGAATTTGTCATTCACTCTATTAAAAGTGATTCTAAAATCACTCTTTTTCGGCAAAGAGTTCTTTTTTGAGCGAAAACACACTCAGAAGGAGTGAATGTTGTTGAAAAATATTTCGTTCTTTTTTTGAGTGAAAAATTCACTCTTTTGTTTTAAGAGTGTGGTAACAGCTAAGGTTTACAATATTCGTCGTATTTGATCGGATTACTCGATGTTTTGTTATAGATTTCTTTACGGTATCTAAAACTTTCAAGTAGAAGTAAACTCACGATGTGAAAAAAAAAGTTGCAAAATCTTAACGGTTTAACTACTTGGCAACAAATCTTGTTTTAAGACCGCACCAAACATTACCTTTTATAGCCGTACTTGTATATGTATCAACAATGATAAAAATGTTATTTTTGAAGACAAAGGTTTATTGAAACAATGTTAAAATTAAATACTAAAATAAAGAAGCAAATGAAAAATTCAAATATAGAAATTATGAATTGGTAGGAAAATAAAGCACCAAAATATTGTTTCAATCGAATAAGATTAGAAAACCGAAACAATGTAGATATTTTTTGGAGTGAAAAATTCACTCTTTTGTTTTAAGAGTGTGGTAACAGCTAAGGTTTACAATATTCAGGGTATTTGATCGGATTACTCGATGTTTTGTTATAGATTTCTTTACGGTAGCTAAAACTTTCAAGTAGAAGTAAACTCACGATGTGAAAAAAAGGTTGCAAAATCTTAACGGTTTAACTACTTGGCAACAAATCTTGTTTTAAGACCGCACCAAACATTGCCTTTTATAGCCGTACTTGTATATGTATCAACAATGATAAAAATGTTTTTTTTTAAGACAAAAGTTTATTGAAACAATGTTAAAATTAAATACTAAAATAAAGAAGCAAATGAAAAATTCAAATATAGAAATTATGAATTGGTAGGAAAATAAAGCACCAAAATATTGTTTCAATCGAATAAGATTAGAAAACCGAAACAATGTAGATATTTTTTGGAGTGAAAAATTCACTCTTTTGTTTTAAGAGTGTGGTAACAACTAAGGTTTACAATATTCAGGGTATTTGATCGGATTACTCGATGTTTTGTTATATATTTCTTTACGGTAGCTAAAACTTTCAAGTAGAAGTAAACTCACGATGTGAAAAAAAGGTTGCAAAATCTTAACGGTTGAACTACTTGGCAACAAATCTTGTTTTAAGACCGCTCCAAACATTGCCTTTTATAGCCGTACTTGTATATGTATCAACAATGATAGAAATGTTTTTTTTTTTTGAAGACAAAAGTTTATTTGAAACAATGTTAAAATTAAATACTAAAATAAAGAAGCAAATGAAAAATTCAAATATAGAAATTATGAATTGATAGGAAAATAAAGCACCAAAGTATTGTTTCAATCGAATCAAATTAGAAAACTGAAACAATGTAGATATATGCAATGATAGAACATCCAAACGAAGCAGCAAAGTAAAAATAGTGAAAGTATTTAGATTAACAAAAAACTAACGTGATGTAATAAAGAAACAAAAAAAAATACTGCAATAGTTTTGTAGCATAGCAATAGCTCCAGCAATAGTTTTATAAAATGCCGAAATAATAGTAAAAACAAGTCCATTGTTTTTGTGATTTGGTTAGACAACAATGTCCAATGTAAATAATGCATATTAAACATGGCCGCTTGGAACAGCGAATTTCGTCATAACTTCACTTAAATATTCCCCGTTATTCCCGAATTTCATAGCTTACACCTTTATGATTCATTTCTGACTAAGGTAGTTGTCTCACTCAAACAGCCGCGGGAGTTAGTTCCAAGAAAAGTCACCTTAATTTTGCATTTCGTCGAAATCCTGTTAATTCGAGCAAAAATAAAGACCAAAACAATGAGCCCGATACATTCTTCAGCCGCAGGCATTTTGCGAACTACCGAACACTTAGTCAGTCTTAACCAGTTCCGTGACAAGAGAACTTCTAGACCTGTTATGTCTGACTTTAACATTTTCAAGTTTCATTTAAATAATTGATGTTTAGCGAGGCTGAAACTTCTGCGAGTAATGATGAGTACGTGGCATATGCAAAGAACACATTAATTACGCCTCGTTACATTAAAGTTGAAGCTGTCATCGATTAATAATGTCAAAGGGGTCCGGATCGCCGAGTGGTTTGGACCATTAAGCTAGCAGTCTGCGCGCTGTAACGAATGCGGGTTCGATTCCCGCCTTCGCCCTGGGTGTACTTCCTTACAAGCCGGAATATATATGTACCCTACCCTACCCTACCCTACAATGTCAAGTCCATATTTTATAGAAAGAGGGGTGCAAATATAAACTTATAATTTTTAAGTTAATGTAGTTTTGAAATTAAAATTCACAACGGCAGGATAATATACTTTGTTAAATAAGTTAAGTAACTATAATTTTAAGATTGCCTAAATCAATATTTTAAAAGTGTTCGTAGAGTTTAGTTTGAATTTCGTCGCACTAGAGCTGAACGTGGGCCATTGGAGACGGGTGTTATATTTTAGAACCACAGTCAAGTGACGAGTCGACACCTGAGTAGGCACCCGACGGAATCGTTAAGGGCGACATCGTACGCATCGTGGGGAGTTTGAAGCATATTTGACGTGTACACCCTGTACATTGGGTATTATTCGTCGGACATTTTTGGCTGCACGAGCCGACATATAGGTCGGCAGTTATTTTGGCGATGACCGGACCCGATCCTGTTACCATCCGCATTCAAGGCGATTGCCTTAACCGACTAGGCCCCCCAGCTCTTCCAAAGTTTTCATAAAATCGTTTATTGTTGGATGCAAACATTTTAAAACAAAATAAAAAAAATCATTTAAAAATATGATATAGCAATAGCTTTTACGGCATTATACATTTATGTAGCCGTAAATATTGGTACTGAGAACGCTACTTTTTATTGGCTCACATAGAAAATCGTTGTTTTCTAAATTCTAACATGTATTTTCCATTTTTGCTTCTTTACATTTTCTATTATTTCTCAAATAGCTTTTTTTATTTAATTAAGTAAAGGTACAAATAGAGTTTACAGAAGAGTGACTGTAAAGCTATATTTATTCGCTCAGAAACTTTTGATAAACTCTTTAGTAATATAAAGTGTTGCTTAAGATGCTGAATGAAAAATTTTTTAATTCCTTTAGATCATTTTTACAAATACAATGCAGATTAAAAATAAAACTTGTTAATAAAAGGAAATATGTGAGTAACTTCAATGAAAATAACTTTAAGAACTAATAACATGTTTAATTTTCATTTCTCGTTTTGAAACCATGCATGCAAAATATATCAGCAAGAAAAAAGATAGAATTCCACTTGAAGGTGAAACTGATTAATTAACATCTTTTATTATGCAAATATATATCCCTTATTTAGTTGATGAAATTCTAATGAAGTAACTTTTGAGAGAAAATAAAAGCAACGATAACTTTACCCTCAAAAAGCTTTTTGGTAATTAAAGCCAAGACTAACTTTGCTTCTAAATAATCGAGTAAGACTACAAAAGTTCTTTTAAAAAACGCGTGGAGATACTGTTTCTTCAATTAGCGTAATTGAGCTTGAAATTACCTCACTGTATCATAGCTTTTAGGTGGTGATTGTGTTTTGAGATTTCCTAAATTTGAAACATGTACCGTGGTGTAAAAGTTTAGTTTACACTTTTGTAATTAACAGAGGAAAAGCTCCCTTCAAGTAAACCTATGTGACTGATACGAGATAATCAAAAAGTAAGCATCAAAAAAGAAGAAACAAAAAAAAAGCAATGCGAAAGCCCGACTACTTAATTATCAAAATATGTTATTTATTTCTCAGTTTTATAACCTTTTTGAGACAGTTTTGATGCGTTTTTAAAAAAATTCCATTATTTTTTTACAACATAAATTGCTAAAACCTTAAAAAGTGAAGACTTCAACCCCATACTTATTTTATAATTTTAATAACTTCTGTAGTATCACTCTAATATTACCTTTTTATACATAAATTTTGCAATGGTAGAGGATAATAAACTTAAGAGCGAGTAATTATTTCTAAAACATAAATGTAAATAATAGTTTTTCTTTGCTTCACGCAGTTTATATATACCATATTACGTTTGATAAAAGCTAAAAACAAATGACAGACATCAATTTTAAGTCGCATTTGCATCACTTATTGTTAACGTCCAAAGCAATAACTTTTTAAATAAGGATTACTGTTTGTTGCTAATACAAAAAAAAAACCCTACATGCATTAATATAACTAAACCTTTTATCTTTTACTGTTAAACCTCTGCAGTATGGCCTTTCAGAAATAGAAATCATTTCTCTTCAATAGAACACCGCAACTATTCAATGTCTGCAGCCCGGTATTTCATAGGTTATCTCTCCCACTGCCCATTCAAAACGTTTGCCCTTAATCCAGAAACCACATCAATTTGATAAGAGGTGGTCCGCTGAGAATAGCTTGAATCGCTTTCACCGCAGCGGACATTTACACAGAGATTATTCTCAGAAACGTATGTGTGTCGAGAAGTGAATTTTCGAATAATAGATAGTTCGAGATCGATTTAGGGCACTCCTGAGAAATCGGTTGGGAACAATAGTTTAGTTAAATATTAATGTTCGAAATTATATGAGTGTTTGTTGAAGTTTGGTGGCTAGTGCAGACGTTGATGCAGTCAATAGCTGCTTATGTTTGGAATATCTAATAACCGCATTTTTATTTTGATATAAATATATAAAATATATTAATTAAAATTTCTACAAGGAGCCATGTTTGTGGTAGCCAGTGACATAGTTTAAATACAAAGTATTTAGTTGTAACTCAAACTGGGAAAAACCCGTTTGGATATATTGGATTTGTAAGTTTCTATTTAATATTAAGGGTTAATCTAAGTTATTAAATCAAACTCCTAAAAATTTTATTATTATGTGTTTTTGTGAATAGCAGTTAAATGTCTATATTTTTTTTTATCATACAACTTCTTGTATTTTGGAAGATATTTTAAATAAAGGATATGAGAAATGTTTAGAAAGGGATAGATTGTGGGATCGTAATATTATAATTCTTCAAATATAGTAAAAGAAATAAAAATATAAAGCGCACAGAAGCACGTTTTTTAAAACATGGAATTTTACACCATTTTCAATATTTTTCTCTACGCGATGTTTAGTTTTGTTTAAACGTATCATACTGCATATTTATAACTTCCAAGAGGAGCCGGTAACACGCAAGCTAATAAAACCTCGTAAATTGGAACCACTGTTGAAGTGACGAGGTTGACAATTTCATCATTTTACAGCTTTCAATAAATCTCATAATCCTATTTCACAAATCTTAACCGTTACTGAAAATTTAAAGTCATTTGACATTGGATTTATTTACAGAGGCGTGGCAACTCTGGTGGTGTTGCTACCACGGCAACCTGTAATGAAACAAAATTATCCTCGCTGTGGTGACAAGCCAATTGGGATCTAGTTGCATGTCTCTAAAAATTAGAGATCACTGTTGTCTGATGTGTCTGTCTTACTGAGAAGTTATAACGTCTGCTGACCGCCCAACTTTTGACACCAACAACATCATCGGTGAGTGATGACTTCGGCTTGTACGCAACTGTTTGTGTAACTGATTCTGTTGAATGTGCAGCGCGATCTACTGATCTTTCTGTGCCGTCCCACTAATACTCCCTCTCCAGAATTTTTTTACGAGATATTGTTGTTAACGTGTGCCCTCAGGGTGTAGCCTGAAAGGCAAGTGGGTGCAGTAGCTTCCGTTGACACAAGGCTTGGAGAACCCTTGAGATAGTGGAAGACTGACTTCTGCTCCGAAAGGTCGCTGGAGGGAAGGGGCAATTTACCCAGACTACCTGCAGCCACGGTACTGCGCGATGACAGCCCACAGGACTTCAGACCCACAGATTTAACGAGCACGTACTCCGCATGTATTCAGGACAGCATAAATAAATATCCATGCCTCATCCAGGATTCGAACCAGGCCCACTCGCTTGACAAGCGACAGTCGAAACCATCATACTAGCTAGGCGACTTTCGGAGATAAAATTCGATATATGATAACGCCAGTTAGTTACAATGTCATATTGTAAATGTCTAATTCATAAGTTTACGTTAAGGTTGCTTCTTTATCCGGTTTAGCAATGTAGTGACCTAGGCAACCCATAGTCTAACAAAAGGATCCTCACGATAAGTTTTTTTGGCTTTTATACTACTTTAGCTGTTTTTAAATAACTTACTAAAGGAAAAAACAGTGCCATCTTTTGGCGTTTTTTTCTGGGAGCATCCCACAATACTCGCTTCCGAGATTTTTATGGAAGATAGAATTCAATACATTGTATCACTAGTTGGTCTTACTAATACCAGGTGGTTTAGCTCAGCTACAACACCACCGTGGAAACAGAAATCTCTAAACGATCCAGGAGTAAATTCGGGTCGTTTAGAATCTTGGAGATCGAGAAATTCAAGCATTTAAAGATATGCTCAGAAGAAGCCCTGCACCAATGACACTCCGAGAACTGTTTCTCTCCCTGTTGGAAAGCGAGAGATTTTCATAGTGGGATGTGAGCAGCTTCAGATGATCTGAGGACTTGAGGCACCAATGGTTGAAGACTGACTTAGCCTCGTTTGCCTGTTTACTTTACCTGAACATAATGGAATAGCCTTTATGCCTTGGGTGACCCTACCGGGAATGAATACTCCCGACGTACATCGCCCATTCCATCTAGGTTCACCCTCCCCCTTTTGAGGCATCAAGCAGGACTTGGGATTCACGTTATATATATGCTCCAAATCCCAACGAGCTTGAGACGTTACTATCAAGATGGAATTCACCCTTAACTGTTGAGCTGGGTGCCTACTCAGGTATCAGCTCGTCACCTGACTGTGGTACTAAATTACGACGCCCATTGCCAATAACCCTCGTGTAGCTCTAGTGCGATGATAACCAGGCCCACCTGAGGGTAACCATACCAGAAGGTAGGTATACATATGTTTTCCAGTTTGGTGTGCTTCCATCAGAGATCCGCTTATAAACCTTCGTCAAGTAAGACAGACACAGACAGAATTTTTACTGACACAGAGAGAGGAAGTACACCCAAGTCAAAGGCGGAAATCAAACCCGCACCCGGTACAGTACGCAGACTGTTAGCGTAACGGGTTGTGATCAAACCAATTAGGCCACTCCCCACCCGTAGGTTATCAATGTCGTAATGGGAGTGCCTCATGCAGTTGTGGATGTTAAGATTACGTCCCTATCCGAGTCACCAATGCTGTGGCCTAGGCAAACTTCAGTCTATCAAGAGGATCTTCATGGCCGAGATGAGTTAATGTGGCTTTTGTACTACTGTATTTGTTGTTAACTAGATTACTGGTAAGAACGAGCACCGTTATTTATTGAACCGTCGCCTTTCTGTGAACATTCCACAATGATATGGTAGCCTATTTATACCAAAATCATAATTATGGTGAAAGCACAGTAGGTCTCCTAGCGCCTCAATGGCAGAGAGGTATTATATGTCCACTTCATATGCCCAAGTTGGCGGGTTCGAGTCCCAGCTGAGCCATCGCATTTTCTGGATGGGAAAATCGTAGGCACGCATGATTATGTGGCATGTAAAAGATCCTTTGAGTACCTGTTTGACTTAGGTTCTCTCTGAAAAATTAAATCTCGGCATACTTTAAAATTCACAGAGGGTTCAAGATTCATTGTAATCTGAGATTCAAAATTGGTAGCAAGAGTCGCCTAGATGGTGCCACAAAAAAAAAATGGCTCTCCGTTCTGGGGAATATGAGGAGTCTGAAAAGGCTTAACCACCAATAAAGCAGGTCCTTTGGTGAAAAAAAACAGTATGTCTCCTTGTGATCTACAGCTTCCTTAATTGTTATTTATTAACCTTGGACAGTAAAAGGGAATTTACACCAACTCGCCAAAACTTAACTTTAACCAATCAATTCAACTCCAACTTTCCATAAATCCCCAATCCTATTACACAAATCTTAACCGATCCCTGAAACTCATCAAGCCAATTAAAAGTTGGCTCCCGATCTCTTCGCTCCCCAACCCGCTAAAATCAATAAAACGGGCGAGAAATCTTTCAAGAGCAGATTAAGTAAGTAAATTAATTTACCCTTCGACTTTCTTGCTGGAACTTTTAGCTGGGGAAGAATTCCACGTGGAGATTAGGCGAGGCGATATAAATATGCTCGGCTCTTTTAGAAGCTGGATCCTTGATCTTTTAATTCCTGGTTTAAATTTTGAATGAGATACGGAAGTTGATTTGGGGGTATGGGGTTTGTGGACTTTAAGAAGAGTAGTTATTTTCTGTTAGTGTTATTAAAAAAATTAGTTTTTACTTTAGATACTGTGGTCAATTGCTTAGTATTTGATAATGTCTGCGCTGAGTGACAATTACTAGCCTTGTTTGGTTCTTTAACTTTATTAATATTTGTTTGTTTTTTTAGTGCATTTAAGAGCCCAAATACCCTCTGAGGGATAAGAAAATTGGCGAGAGTGTAAAATTTTTTTATTGCATGGTATTTAAATATTTAAAAAAATACTGAAAATTTAATTTCTTACATTTTTTAAAGGTTTGATTTCTGTAGTAGGTGGTTACAAATTGCTTCTATATGCTTTAAATTTTAAAATTTACTAAAATTATTAAATTTATAAATATCCTCAGATTTTAACATAATATTTGGTTCCGGAAAATAGTTCACATCGATTATTTCATTTTTTGTGTTGCCTTCTTCGCTGTCCTGGGGCGAACAATCTGACACCATCCTTTTTTCTAGTACGGCATTTATCCAACCAAACGGCACCCACAATGGACAATTACAGCGTTTTCCACAAACATATTTATTCGATTAAGCATATTAATAAACCTCTAAAACTGAAGTATTTCTGGTTTTAAAGATGTATTTATTTTTAAATTCATTTTTAAAGTTAATGATACGTCACTCTTGTTAAACCTCTCTTAGCATAACAGATGACGTCACGGTTGGCTTTTTTTTTGTTCTTGGCGTGTTTTTTCGTATCACGTTTCTTTGTATCGCTTTTGAAACTGTGAAACGTGCTTTCATCCTTATCAAACTCTTAAAAAAGCTATGCTATTTCACAGAAACATGTCATGTTCATTCCAGTTATAATTTCTTCAAACGTTGAACGATTTCACTCGACTATTCCGATCGGATCCAACATTCAATAGTTCTGCAATAGCTCATACGCGCTCTAGTGTGTGTATTTTAACTAACAACCAAACTTGGAACAAGCTGTTTAACTTCCTAGATATGAACTGCTTACAAATAATATTGTCTTCTTCTTTTAATGAGGTTTCGCATAAATTGTAATGTTTACTATTTTATAAGGTGTATTACAGCATAGATCGAAACATCGCCAAAAACATAACAGTTGACGTCAGAGCTGTTTTCAGTGACGTACATTTTCGGCAAATTTCAAATGCATTTTTTGTTGAAATTAAACATATTCGTGAATATTTAACCTTACATTCGGAATCTGCAGCTTCTAATGTATCAGAAAAACACATATATTATGAATTTCGCGTTTCATGCAACTTGTTGATTCTATTACTTGCAATTTTATTAAGCAAGTAAAAAGTAACAAATGGCAACTTTTACTTCATCTCCCAGTTCCTTCACAGAACTTTGTTGAAGATGGTTCGTGTTTCAAGTCAACTCCCGAAACTGCTGAAGTGTTTGAAGAGCACCAGGCTTTGTTGCGTATCATGACAGATTGGGAAAACTTAGGACAGAAAGTTTAGTTTTTGCTTCAGGCAAGGGAGAAGCTATTAGTCTGACGGATAGGGTTTCCATATGTTTACTTTTTAAAATAGAGGGTCGCTAATCCATGTTGGAGGAAAACTTAACAGACCTCAGCGATAAAACTGTTCATATAGCTTTTGAAATCAGAGTTTATAATAATATGGATTAACATGCTTTGAATGAATTTATATATATATAGGGAAAATAAATGATTTATTCATTCTGAAGATTTGAAAGGCATATTTTTGCTTTTCAGCAGCATTGATTTATTATTTACCAAACAAAAGCAGAAAATCTAAAGTTAAAGCTCTTTTGAAAGAACTCTTCAAAAGGATCCTTCGCCAACGTTTAGGTTCACTTAATTTATTAAACTTTTATCAATTAACGTAAGTTGCTAAGCAGTCATTTGCTAGGTAAATGTCAATGCTATATATAATATTTCTCGAGACATACATCAAAATTCTTCAGGTTTCGTTTCTTCACATCTTCTCTAATTTCTACATTTTGTAAAAGAGATTTCACTGACACTATTCGTCTATATCAATAAAATTTAATCGGGTTAGCATTTTTTTAAATGGAGAGTTTAAATTATGATGAAATATCAACGTTTAAAGAGTGGATAAAATTTAGTTCACATTAAAAAATAAATGGTTCAAAAACTATGAGTGGGTATTTAAAATTTAAATTGCTAAAATACGTTTGTCTCAAAAAATTAATTCTTTAATTTATAATCCATTTTTTTTCGCATAATTTAGGATTCACCAACCAAAACCATAAAATGGAAATTTAAAGCCCTTGAGAAAGATAGAGTGTGCTGATAAAAGTAACTTTCATCAATGTTTACTCAAATGCTTAAAATATTGCGATGACTGTAAATCAAGTAGCTTGCAAGATAAATGTGCATGCCAGATATTTTACTCTCTCAACTTTAGGGAAATATATAATTTACCCTTTACGTGGCTTTTCATCTAATTTCCGCAATTTGTCAATGAAATTTCTTTGGCATGTTTCGTCCTTCATAAGGCTCTTTTTTACACTCTAGGATTGCTAGGGAAATATTTGTAGAGTAAAGTTCTATACAAGACTTTTTTTACAACTGTTGAAGTTAGTTTCGGAATATCGTTTTAAAACTTTTTTTATCAGAACTGGATGAAGTATTATTAACTGGAAAGTCTGAAATACAAGTACTAATACTTACATGACGTAAATTATATTTAAATTTCTGCCCTTTTTGGCGAAATGATAACATGAAAAATGATGAGAGGCGGACGTTCTGACGACTCGGCCATCGAGACTTACCTTTATTATGTTTATATCATTTTTAAATGTAGAGGAGACAGGGGCTAGTTTTCCCATGGGTTAAGGTTTCCACCAGGCTTTATCTTAGAAATGAGTCATTGGGAGGGAGCCAACAGTCTGATTGGTTTATGAAGCAACTCAGCCTATGTCACTCACAAGAATCTTTTTTCAGTTGGTGTTGTGTGTAATGTTTTCGTTAGGAGCTGTTTTTTTATGATTTTTTTAAAGTTGAGTAATTTTTTATGCTTACATTCAAAACTAAACTAAACGCACTTTCTTTTAATTTACAGTTTTACCATTGCGTATTATAAAAGGTGGTTCCTCTTTCTACTTAAATATGCATTAGTTTTTAAAATAACTAAAACCTCTTTTCTCAAGGCACCATTAAAGTCGAAAAATGGTGACGGGGCAGGTTTTCCAAAATTTCACGGGGCAAGATTTCCAAGAATGCCTTGTAGATAAACGTGCTCCCACCGTTATAATATTTCATAAATGTAAGTAGTTTTTAATGTATGACCAAGTAATCTAACCACATATTATGTTATGAATGAAAAAAGTTTTGTTTTCGATTAACAATTTTCTACATAGTGAAAAAAGGAAAAGCTGACAGATATCTACCATTCTAAAGCAATATACGTTGCTCTAATAACTGTCAAGAATGGATTTCGTAGCTTAAAAAGGCATCCACAAACTTAAATATTACCAATAGATTGTGAATAATTCCACTTTAAAACATAAATATGCCATGTTGCACCCAAAACTTTGGAGTAAATTAGCTGGCTAAGAAAAAAAAAGCAATCGCAACAACTTCAGTGCATGAGATGGGATTTTTTGTTGTTGCAATCTTTAGAAATTCTTTGGCTATGTCCTGACTACGCCACAAAGGCAACAAAACCAACAAAACTTGGCGACTTGGCAGAGTCAGCCACCATGCTATTGCATCGCTTGGCGCCCTTGGCAGTCGCCAAATTTTGTTGCATTTGTTGCCTTTGTGGCGTTTGATGTCGTAGTGAGGACATAGCCTTTAGACAACACCCTAGAAGAGAGCACCAAACTATAGTTACATGAAAAGGGAAGTTACACATTTGGCTTGATTTAAAAGGGATCCAGGTGATATGACCTTTATATAACAATTTGGTATATAGTTAACTGGCTTTTTTTAAAACAAGTTTACCTATATTCTGGGCATAATCTTTTGGGGTATTTTAGTTTACGATAAAATCTACATAAAAAACAATAAAATGCTTTTTAAATGTGTATAATATTTTCAAGAATAGTTGGAAAATTTGCCCCTTCTATTTTGGCAGTCTGGGAAAAAGTACTCCGTATTCGGGGCACGTTTTCCAACTCAACGAGCTTGCACTTAACCACTTGCTGCCAAAAAGTAAATTTACTTTTTAAAAAAGTAGTAATGCTAAATTGTAGTTAACCATGTGAGGAAGGCAATGACATCTTATTTTCATCATAATAAATAAAAGTAAAAACTATACAATCACAAAGAAGAAAACATGGAAAACTAGCCCCGGTCTCCCCTACTTATTAGGTATTTTCGAATTTTATTGGGAAAATATTTAACAAAAATTTGCAAACATTGGTTTTTTTAAGTGGTTCTTTATGTAAAATTCGTTATCTGTTATTTGTTTACTGATCTCAAGTTAAATTTGTAATTAATATAAAAGTATTTCAAACTTCTCAAATAGTTCAAACTTTACTTAATTTGACTTGACCCTCCTCTCAAACAGTATTCGATTTTCGTTTAAAAAAATTCACGCATTAAAATGATTAATACTAATATAAAGAAAAAGAACTAATAATTACAACAACAAAAAAACGCTTTTCGTTGCCGTTGCTGGTTTTACAAGTTCCGTACAACTGGAAAATAAAATACCGGTTAAACCAAAAACCGGAATTCTTAAAACCTGATGGCATCCCGACTTGGTGATCCAAAATAGGATATAATTTTGTTAGAAATTCAAGAGCGTGCGACTCGTCAAAAGTTACAAGATTTTTTATGGAAAGAATTGTCAAAAGTGTATTCGAAATTCGCTTTGCTGATTGAAGAATCATTGTTTGAATTGATGTTTTTTTATTTCTAAGAATGTATGTTTCACAGTCTTTCACTCAAAAAATTACAACGAATTATTTGAGTTTTAGTGCTATCGATGGACTCATAGAAAAATAAAAATGAAGTTGTAAAATTTAAAGAGTTAAACCCGCCTCCAGTCTACAATTTAAACAAAGTTACATTGAAAGATACGACTTTTAGTTCAATTTATCTAGAATTTCGTCGTTTTAAGACATAATAACGTTTATCGAAACAAATTTGCCAGAAGAAAAATATCCTAAATGTATTCCACCCCATTTGAACTTAACCTGTGCCTTAAAAGAAAACCTTTATCATTTAAATAAAAGCAGAAAATCGGTATGTCTTTATTGTTAACTATTACAATGAACCTCTGCTCCGACCCTTATTTTGTTACAACGAACCCAATTTAGATATCTGATTTATATTGCTTTAGATAAAGATCTTTTTCGAAATTTATATGGTTACTCCGCATATAAGTAAATAGTAAATCTCATGTTGAAATAACATTATGGATGGCATTGAATGACATTTGAAAGTATAACTCATCTTAGAATGGAAATCCTAAAAATAGGTAAAGGAGAAAACTTTTTTTCGTTGTTTTATATTTTAAACTCTTTATAATATAAGAAGTATTTTTTAGTTGCATATCCATACCAATTTTTTAAGGCTCTATTAAAATATGTAATGTTAAAATTTGAAAAATAGTAAAATTAAAACAAAATATTTTACAATTTTGGATATATATGAAAAACTTATAGACATTGGGTGAGTTTACACGTATATAGTCATTAGGTTGTTAAAACTTTAACTGATATTTTATTCCCCATGCCTTTATTTACTTAATAAAGAAAAATAAATGCTACTTATTCTAAAGTGCATCTTTAGAATCAACATAAAAAATCGATTTCAGCCTTATTGTTGTTTTAAAAAAAACAGCAAAAATCAAGCAGAATATATTTCAAATTCAAATTCCAACAAGAGAAAAACTTCAAAAGCAAGCAAAAGTATAAATAACAAGTTCTTTTTAATAAAAAATAGCAAAAATTAACCAATATTTTAAATTAAAATGTTTTTTTTTTAAATACTAAATATAAAATATGTGTGTTCTACGTGACCATGATTGTTAGTATCTTCCAATTATTCTTATGTATATAATTGCCCTCATATGTCCAATATGAGCAGATGTTGACTGCCAATGTCTGATCATTGCTCAAACCACCACAGTCTCCAAGCCAACACTTATATAATTTCAAACACTAACATTTAACTAAACTATAAACTATAACATTTAACCAAACTATTGACTCAATTAAATACATACCCGCCTAAGGTTTCGTAAATCGATCTCGAACTATCTATTATTCGAAATTTCCCTTCGGTACACAAAACCCTTCTCAGAGTAAATTTCTCTGTGTAAATCTGTAAATTCATGAAGTTCATAATAAGATAAAGATGATGTAAGGCCATGTTAAATTCATGCTGTAAACTGTGGGTACATGATGCAAGTAAAAACCAGTATCAAGTGAAACTGTTAGTTGCTTTTGCTGTACGAGCGAACTAATTTTTTTTTTATATTATTTGTCGTTATTTATTTGCAAGGAAATAAATTTTAATCTCGTCTATGAAGAAAAAGATTTTGGACTTTTATTAATTTTTTTATCTGTATCGTTACATTTTCAAACTGCACAAAATTTAATTTACGATATTAAAGATTAAAATGAGAAATTTCAAATTAAAATCATGGCATAAAAAATAACGTAGTACGAAAGTGCAACGCAATTGAGTTTCACAGCATTAAATTTTGAAAACATGTTGCATGAAAACCATTCATGTGTAAAAAAAAAACTACACGATTTTCAATAATCACCCAATAAATCAATCCGGGCATTTAAAGGCAATTATATACCTTCTAAGGGGGCCCGGATGACCGAATGGTTTGGAGTATTAAGCTAGCAATCGGCGCGCTATAACGGGTGTGGGTTCGATTCCCTCCTTCACCATGGATGTACTTTCTTTCTCTGTGACAGTAAAAATTATTTATGTGTCCGTCTTACTTGACGAAGGCTTATAGGCGGTTCTCTGATCAAGCACACAAGCCGGAATATATATGTACCCTACACCTTAAAACAACGCGTTTACCACGAGTTAATATTCCGTGCGATGCATTTCTAAAGTATATCTTTCGAGTGGTATGAACGCGTCTACTCTAAAAAATATTAGTATTTCATCTTCGAAGTCCTATTTCCCTTTTTTAAATGTACGTCCTTAGGATTTCATAATTTAAACAAAAATTTTATAGAGCTATCCCTAGCGCATGTGCAATTTTCTCGAAAGCATTATTATTACGCCTAGGAGGTACTGGGAACGCGTGTTCTGAAATAAAAAAAAATTGTATCTCTTTTCATTTTTCAGTAATACCTTTAAAATTAAAAATGTTCTAAGGCCTTGCGCAAGCGCATTTTTATTTTAAAAAAACTTTTTATGACGTCCTGCAAGTATTAGAAACTCCTGTACCAAATTTGAAGTTCGTAGCCCTTTTAGTTCGACCCGTAGAGTGGTTTCAAACAGATGGACAGACAGACAGATGGACCAGTATTTAAAAACCACTTTTTTATAATCAGCACCCTTCAGAACGTGTAAAAACACAAGATCTCCATTTTTGACTTTCCACCCTATCGCGGTACTTTCATTACCTTACATTTCGTATTAGGTAATTGAAAGTTGAAAGTAAAAATGTTAAAGCTCGTTTAGGCATTCATAGCACACAAAAAAACATGTTTTTTAGGGTTAAGACCTGAACAATAAACTTAATGGGCCCCTCAGCAGATATAAGATGTTATTTTTTTAATTGCTTGCCAAACATACTTTTCAGTATGAATTTGTTTGAATAATATATTTTATATAAAGAATAATATGTGTGCAGGATTCTGCTGGGAGCGCTCAGAAAATAAAAATTGTGGTTTGTTGGGGCCTAGCAATCCAAGTAATTTTGGACGAACTACACCTTATCATTAATAATGTGGTTTCTGGATTTGGGAACACACGTTTTAAATGGCTACTGGGAGAACACTTGAAATAATGTATTACAGGCAGGTGAATAGTTTTTATGGTTGGTAAAAATGAATTCTGCTTCTGAAAAGTCTTAGTGCTTAGTTCAACAAAAAATATAAAAGCTTTACTTAACCCGGCACTGGGTATTTTATACCCCAAGGATTACTTTAGAACTAATATCTCTTAATATACCTGATTCTTTTTTCAAAGTGTGCCAAACCTTGAGATGTGATAAGAAGGTCATTCGATGAACTTAAGTCCTACATTTGTCTTCGGCAGAGATACCCGTAAAAAAAATAATCATTATTGAAATATGTCGTCATTATCCCGCGCCTGCTCCCGGGTTAAGTGAATGTACACTCTTAAAAAAAGAGTGAAATTCACTCCTATAGGAGAAGTGCATTTTCGGCACCGGAAGGAGTGGAAATTAACTCAGACTGAGTTAAAACCGCTCGTTTGTTTTAAGAGTGTATGCCATGTTTTAGCTTATATCAGACACAAACAGCAATTATTCTTTTTAAGTTATTGTTTTAGAGGTTAGTAATACAAGATAAAAGTGTTACATACAATTAAAAGAGTAATTTCGGAATCTACTTGGAAAAATGATCTATATAAACAAGATGGGAAGGGGGATCAGGTAAAACCTTATTTATATTTATGGAAACGAACGGATATGTTTCACGTTTTGAGTGACAATAGTTCCATATACATGAAAATAAGGTCTCAATTGGTCAATAAATGTAACGGATAGAGATTTATACCGTGTCATACCCCCCCCCCCCCACCCCAACAATCACTGAAACCACGAATTAAATCTAGGAATTAAAGCAGGAATGGTTTACGTCACGTGAACCAAGACAAATACGTTTTTTAATTAATGTAAAGTGTACCTTAATATAATCATTTTCATGTTTAATCTGGTAATTAAAGCGTCTATCATTTTAAAGAATTAAAATAAATTATTATTTTGATTAACTTCTTAATTCGTAATTGTTATTCAATGTTTTTGTAAACAATCAACTACTTCAATGTGTTATGCAACAACATTTGCATTTAAATATAAAATATCTGCGTAAACCTAACCTAATAAGTATGCATAGTTATATATTGGTATGACTTTTTAAATAAAGTTTCTATCCTTGAAACTTACTTTTTGATTAACTCGTATTGTTTATTTGGGTTTCTAGACTTATTTACCTAAAGGAAAGTTATTCCCTGCTAAAATTATGAAAACAAACGTATTATTTTACACCACGGCACATTTCTAGAATTCAGGAAGTCTTAAAACCTGAATAACTACATGAAAAGTCACGTGAAACAAGCCAAATACATTTTTAATTAATGTAAAATGTGCCTTGAAATACTCATTTTTATTGTTTATCTGTTAAATAAAACGTCTATCATTTTAAAGAATTGAAATAAATTATTATTTTGTTTAACTTTCTAATTTTAATAGTTATTTAATGTTTTTTTTAAATAATCAACTACTTCAGTTGTTATGCAAAAACGTTTGTATTTTAAATATAAATTATCTACATAAACCTAACCTAGTTATATGTTGGTATGGCTTTTTAAATAAAGTTTCTATCCTTGTTACTCACTTTTTGATTAACTCGCATTATTTATTTGAGTTTCTTGACTTGTTTACCTAAAGGAAAGTTATTCCCTGCTAAAATTATGAAAACAAACTTATTATTTTACACCACGGCACATTTCTAGAATTCAAGAAGTCTTAAAACCTGAATCACCACGTGTAAGTCCACGAAACAGTAAAGTAATTTCAAGCCCAAGTACACTAATTGAAGTAGCAGTATCTCCGCTCGTTTTTTTTTAATAACTTATGTAATCTTACTCGATTATTCACATACAAAGTTAGCCTTGGCTTTAATTACAAAAGAGCTTTTGTGTGTAAAATTATCTTCTCTTTTACTTTATTCCCAAAAGGTGCTTCGTTAGAATTTCATCAACTAAATCATGGATATTATGTTCAAAACAAAAGACGTTAATTAATCAGTTTCACGTTGAATTGTGGTAATAAATTTATTTTTGTTTATTTGACACAAATCTCACGTATTCATTGTTTTAAATCAAAAGAAAAGATAAATAATTTCTTAATTTTTTGTTTGAAAAACTAGATAATTATTTTTATTTACTTTTCCATTACAATTTTGAATAGGGTGTGAGATGCGTTGGTTTTTATTTTGAATAAAAAACACTTGACTGTTCCAAAGTTCTATGTTAGACAAATAATTTTGGTATTTCATTACACCTACCCTGCCAACGTGTGACAATAGGTCAAAGAACTTTTTTTTGTATTTAGTTAATTGAATCATTTTAGGAGACCTATTATAAGAATTGAATATTTTTTTTTAATTTAAATTGTTTGGAGAGTGGAATGCAATTACATAACACAAATCTTAGACAGGAAAAGAAATAAATTGAATAAATTGTATAATATCAAATAAAATCAAAAGGCAGAAAACCAAATTGGAAAATAATTAAAACAATTTGTAAAATCCAAGTCGAATTTTCGATCCCAATGAATTTATGTCCTCAGTACATAAAAACATATTATCGATCCCAGGTAACTTAAAAATTATACATCCAATAATAAAAATCTTGATATTGAATATATATACCATTATGTTTCTTAATAAGTTATTTAAGTCGCTAATCGACGACAGCTTTCAACTGATTAAAACAAAGCACGATTAATGTTTATCCTGCGTCATCATTACTTGAAGAAATTAAAGTCGCGCTAACAATTAATTATTCAAATGAAACTTGAAACTTCAAAAGTCAAACATAACACGTTCAAAATTTAGCGTGCCGCCGAATTCAAGACTGACTGTGTTCGGTAGTTCGCGAAATGCCTGCGGCTGAAGAATGTATCGGCTCATTGATTCAGTCTTTATTTTTGCTAGAATTAACAGGATATCGACAAAGGATGAAATTGAGACCCCACTTCTTGGAAATAACTCTTTTGGCTGTTTGAGTTAAACAAATACACTTGCGACTCAGAATCAGAAAGGTGCAAGTCATTACGTTTGTTCGGGTTAATAAAATTAAACTCAAATTTGAGTGTGAAGCGCGGTAAATGTAAATATTTATTAGACGGTGTACTTAAACAAATTTCTGCGTCGAACAAATATTTTAATTTCATTACAACATCCTATTATAATTGTACCAAGGGTCAAAATAAACATTTGCTTAAAACTTTTAAGTACTTTAGCAGATAGATAACTGAATAGGATTAAATATTTAAAGAAAATGTTTTGTGTTTAAATGTTTTGTGTTTAAATAATGGAATAAGATTCAACGATTAATTTTGCAGATTGGTTCAAATTTGGCAACAAGACCTGCTACAGTGTTGTTGTACAGTAGCACATCGTAATACAAGTTAATTTAACTAAACCAAAACATAAGCCTCCATTTAAGAAGGCCAGGTTCACTTCATAAATTTTTTAGTTGTTGTAAAACAATACTAATGGAATGTGGCGTTAGTACCAAAAAATACAGATGTATTACCATCGTCAAGAAGGACGGACACGACATACAAGACAGATGCTGTCATCTGTCGCACTAACAATTCCACCTGTTCCTGAGGAAAGCCGGACCGGATACCTGTCGGTAAGGCATTGGACTGGCATCCCTAGGACTCCGATTTAACGAGTCCCGCTGCCTTCCGAAGACCCCGGTACGCTAATGTACTGGTGCTCGTTAACCGCGGGTACAAAGTCCTCAAACACCCATACCGAAATCAATACCTCTGGGGATGACAAGCAATTCTGGGGATCCCATAGTTGCTAATCTCTAAAAATTGGATGGTTCATTAATGTGCTGTGTTTGTACTGTCTTACTGACAAAGTTTAAGCGGTCTCTGACCAAGCACACAATTCGATATATATGATCTAATCTTCACTTTCTACCACGCATAATCTTACTTTACATCTGAGAATATTTTTGGATACAAAAAAGTTAAAGATGAAACCGTAAAAATATGACAATTTCTATTAATAATGAAAAGTGGTTTTAACTTTAAAAAATATTGATTCAAAATTGCATATATTTATTTGATGTAGCTTTCAATTCTACACTTTAAAAAATTAATTTAACTTAAACTCGTAATCTTTTAAAATTATAGTAAATACAAGTATAGTCCCAAAAAAAAGTTTAACATTTTTTGTGTTAGACATGTAACTCAACTTTAAACAATTTGTACAAATTCTGTGAATTTACTACAACAAAAATTAGTGTACTTTCTAAAAGCTAATGTAAGTTTCTAAAAGTGTCTTAGAAGTTCGTTTCTTTGTGCTAAATGTATGATTATCTGTACAGAATTCAAAGCTACAGATAGAAATTGGCAAATGGACGAAATTGCAAACCTTTTTTGTTTTACTGAATAACATGGAATTCTTTTTTTTCCTTTAAGAGTTTTCGACAAAAACAACTGTTTTTTAAAGTAATTGTTTCTATTGTAATCGTAACTTATTCCTTAAACTTAACTATACTCAAACTTATCCTATTTCTCTTAAAGTGGCCCAGTGACTTCGCCACACGTCCGGATCAAATTACAGATTGGGTGAGTTTACACCTCTTTCATTTTAAGTGTGTATAAAATGGTACCAAGAAGTTGGCGCAACTAACATTGGGAGTTCTGCATGAGCTGACCACCTTACCGGGACATACGACTACACACCAAGACCCTAGGTCACGAAAATGAAATGGGCACGGCAGGCCTTGAGCCCCTAATGGCTGTTGCCTGAATTATTTTTTTATTACTTAAATATTCAAACACAAAAAACAATAAACATTATTTAAATTATTTATTTACTATAACGGAACTGACCATTCTATACAAATTCCGGGCTTTAGAATTCTCTAAGAATAATTTAAGTTTATCTTAGGTGTAAGTGTTTATTCTATCAGATACTGACTATGCATTGGCCATTGGATCACAACCGATTTAACATACGTCTGTCTTACTTGCGTCTATTTATTCGAACTGATTCACTGCTTTCAATGTGATCAGCGATAAATCTTAGACAAAGGGCGTCCATTTGCGCAAACCAATAGCAGCAGTTCAAACAATTTATTTCGTCCAGAGGAATTTCGTCCATCCCAATCATGGAGGAAAGAGTAATATAGAAGTGCTGCCTGGACATTAACAATGGAAAAATGTGTTTGCCAACCGAAGCCTTGATCGCTTACGTGATAGGCCCAAACCAATACTTTGCTGTTTATTTGGGACGTCTCCTAGTCCGAACTTGCTTAACCATTTATGATTATCTTTTAATAATTAGAAAAATACAACAAAAATGTTTTTGAATGAAATAAATTTTAGGTAATTATGTTTGGAAAATAAGAGGTAGAGTAAAAAAAAGGATTAGCTTTCCCTGTCTTTTATTTTCAGAGAAATAATAAAAAGTTGGCGAAAAATTTTAACATTAAGGGCACTCACCTTTGAATGCTTTATAAGTCAGCAAATATTGCATGACAGTTAACAAAAATGATTTTTAGGATATTTCGATAGTGCTTCTACTTTTATTTCCAAAAATTTGTGCAATGTCTTTGGAATTTTTAAAGTGTGTGTTCATTTTAATATGTAGATGACCCCTAATGCAAATTTTGATATCCGAAATCAAATCCACACAGTTTATCTTAAAAAATGAATGCCTATAAAAAAAACTTTTGTTTTATAGCAGCCGAGAAACAAGGGGTGGATCGTTTTTTTTTTCCTTCCTATTGAATGGCTTTTGCTTGGGTGCATCATATCAACGACCTTCACCTTCTCTAACGCCCAGCATGTCCATCTTCCTCTAGCCCCCAAGAGTTCAATCAAGCGCGTCACGTGATAGATCTCGATAGAAGGTGGATAACTGATCTCCTCTCTGACAAGTGAAGCCAGTCGCCTCGCACAAAGGGCCTCCCGTGTAATCCCATCGCTTGTCTCGAGGTCGAAAGTATCAACTTTCAATGATTCCCGGAGTTGAATGGATGTCAAGGGCACACAATGGACGTAATGAGACGGGACTCTCGAGAGGTGTTTTATTGTTATGGCTAGAGTATCAGTCAAAGATAGTTATTGTTACGATAGAATTTAGAGCATAGGGTTAATTAAAGTCTCGCTTTATGCCATAGAGAAAAAAAATCAGAAGTTGAACCATTAGTATTAGAGCCTAAGTTTAGAATTCGAATTAAATTTGGTCCTAACGGGTTGTTTAAGCAAAGGATACATGTTTTATAAACCTTGATGCAAATTGGCTTGTTTCAGGTGACATATTTCCTTCAAACTTCCATTCCTGTGCTTCCTTCGATCGGTACTCCAATTGGTGATTTGTTCCCACGTGAATTCTATTCACTAATCGAGCTCGAAAAAGAATTTATTTTCTTTCATCATTTATGCTGCCACTGATGACCAGAAACATGCCCATTTACTAATCGACTGCGTTCGAATCGTTCTTCTTACCTGGGTATAACTGCAAATTTTTAAGGTTCATAAAAAAATATGTGGAAATGTGTAATTTAGTTTTAACCCAAATCATCAGTTGAGGATAGAACAAGGAAAAAAATAACACCTTGAAATAAAAAATAATAATACTCTAGCAGCAACCTTTGTTTCAAAATCATCTAACTTTCTGTCTCATCTTCTTAGCGTTATGTCCTGAGTTTTTGTAACTTGTACATCTTCCGAGCAATATATAACCGTAAATTTAATACTTCATATCAGCAAATAAATTTTATTAATATTCTATTTTTTTTATTTGGAAACGGTTTTACGATCATCTTTTTAAGCCAAAACCTAATTCTGATTTCCTAAACAAATAATTACTGTTTTTTTTTTCATTTATGCACACTAAACAAACATTTTCGAACATTTCTCTGCCGTTCGGAAGGCAAAAAGATCTGAAGCAGACCACTTTTCCTACTGTAGTCGTTTATGAATTTCAAATGTACCAAAACAATCGTTATTATAAATGGAAAAAATTATTAAAATATGCCCATATAAACGATAAAACCTTCAAGTCTTTCCGTAAAAATATAACGTATTAAAATCGAAATCAAAAGAATTTACAACTGAAACATCCATTAATTTCTTTCAGTGAATTCTTAGTCATTGGAAGAAAGAATAACGACTGACAGTTTTTCAAGCAGAAGTCAAGAAGCAAGAACTTCTGTTATTCGAAAGATTCGAGATCAATAAGGTAGGAAGCAGGAGATTTTTGGCTCTATTTTTATTGAAACCGTCTAAAAGCCGCCAAACAAAAATCTTAAATTTGATGTGTGACTAGTACACCCCATAATGGAAAACAGTATCATAATTATGATATTATGTTGGTATTATGGTGATGCAATTTTTTAAACAATTATATTAGTAAAATCATTTGCATTTTAGTAAAATCCAAATGTAGTTTAATCGAAAAAGTTAGTTTCAGTATATATAATAGAAAAACGTGTATAAATGTTTGTAAATTGCATTTGCAACCCTTTTTAACCATTTCACGAATGGTTGCAAATTTGTATTCATATTTAAAAACATTTTGCGACATTTTTATGTTTCTCGATTGCGTTTTTTCCAATGAAACTACATTTCTTTTTGAAACATTTTAAAACCGAAAATGTTCTACCTGGTATTGTTTTTCTACTTTCTTGTTATGTCACTACTTGTTTAAAAAAGAAGTGAAAGGAAAATATGTGTAAATATTCCTGAAAAGCAAAAATATATAAAATAAAAATAAACTCTTTAAACTAACAAAAAGTCTATTTGAAATTGCGCCAAATCCAAATCATCGCCAAGCGTATTTTGTATTTGTATTCGACGGTTTCGCTCTGTAACCCAGTTTTCTACTCGACAACTTTTGTATCCCCTCTCCCCTCCACTTCGTGTTTTTAAACACTTCTTCCAAGTCCGTTCTCATTCAGCAAATCCATTCCTCACTCTAACTTTTTTAAATCGAACTTTTTTTCTTCTTCATTTAATCTTCGCCTTTTGTGGAAGGAACTGTTTTTCCCGCCAATTTTTTCTTGTTCAGTTCTTCGCACTTGATGTGTCTGGAATACACGTAAATGAAAGTTCTCCGTGAGTGAAACTGAAAAGCATTATTTATAATAGAAAAAAGAACGCGAGAAATCTTTTTGATAAGCTTTTCGAGAGACAAATGGTCGAAGAAGTCTGTTTCTGATGAAACAAACTCATCTCAAGAACATGGCGGACGTCTTAGAGTGTTCTAATATTTTCCACTTTCCACTTGGACAATTTAGCCATCTATCTTTAAATCCCCGTCTTTGGTCATAACCAAAAAACTTTAAAGTGGTTTTTACTGCGTGGCTAGCTTTAGTTTTAGTACCATCAACGTTTAAGTACCGTTGGTTAGTGGGTCACATACCATTTTTTATCCTGAAAAACAAACTTGTATTTGATAAATGTTCCTCCTAACATTGCATTGTTTGGTTCTATCGTTCCGTGTTTTATTAAATATATTAAATGTTTCCGGTAAGATATTTTAGGGTCTAAAGAGAAACTTTCCACCTCCTAGTATGCCTCAAAATTTTGAACTATGGTTAAATAAAAGTCGACTGAGGTTTTTATTTAAATTTAGGTCACACTAGAGATCAATCGGCAACCTGCGGCCCTTTAAACATTTTTGTGGCGTTTGGAAAAAAAGAGGAAATAAAAAAAAATTCTCTCAGAACACGACTTTTAAAAGTAAATATTTTAAATTAAAATTCTCCTTTTTAGCTTCCACACTACGTTTATAACGTAAAAAGTGGAAGGTTTTATAATCGTTCAGTCCGTCTGTCTGTCTGTCTGTCCGTCCGTCCGTCACCCACTTTCACAGAAAGAACCACAAGTGGAATACGTCATTTTGAAGCAAAAAATCAGATTAGGCTACATTCCAAATTTCAATAAAAAATTTTAATTAGAAGTTTATTTAAAATTTAAATAACTAAAAATTTTTATCTACATTGAAATAACATGCAAATTCAAATTTTATTCATATTTTCAATGTTGCCATCCACAAGTCCCACAAACAAGTGGGATACGTCATTTTGAAACAAAAAATCATATTAGGCTACATTCCAAATTTCATTAAAAAAATAAATTAGAAGTTTATTTAAAATTTAAATAACTTAAAATTTAATGTACATTGAAATAACATGCAAATTCCATTTTTATTCAATATTTTCACTATTGCCATTTCGTTAAACGTACGAGAAATTTTATTAAAAAAAATACAAACATTTGAAAGAATATTTATTTATGTGATATAATTCAGTTTGGATTGTTGTAATATCACAATAGAGTTCTTTTGATGGTTCATTATATATGTATGAAGAAAGATGCAAAGAGAATTCTAACTTGGCATAAAAAAATGTGCAAAGTTTCGCTTTTATTTTTAAAGCATCATTTGTACTAATTATATATTTTTCGTACTGTAATTTAATTAAATCTAATTATTAAATCTGAGAAAGAAGATTAATGAAAATAGTTAATTTTGGCGTTTAAAAGTTTGAATTACAAATAGCTAAAGGCCCTGTTTGTTATTAGAATTAAATCACCATTGCCATTCGCAACAATCGCCCGAGAAACTTAATTCTTTTAGACAATAAATTAAAATAAATTTATTTTGCGACATCGATCAGTTTGAAATGACGTCAAATATATTTCACTACGAAATTCTTTGTATGTTGATATGAAATATTTTCATTCTATTTAAAAGCGAGGAATAGTACATATTTATTCTTTGAAATACAAATTAATTTTTGCAAACGATAAGTAATAATTATTGAATTTTCGAAATAAAATAAATAAAACTAGCCAAATTTAGCATGTAAATGTTTAATATAGAATTAATGCAGTGTTTGGCGCCTTTTAACCTGTTTAACACAACTTTTGTGTGAAAGCGGGTTAAGTGACAGATTCTGTTACAAACCTACTTGTTATTTATCGTGCTGGCATATAGTCATAAATGATAAGAAAATCATTTATTTTTATAAAAATAACCTAAATTTGTTGAAATTTCTGCGCTACGTTACATTTTTAACGATTTTTGAAAGTTGAAGAAACACTAATTGAGTTTTTAACGTTTGAATTGTGAAGAGAAACTAAATTTCTATCCGCCGGTCGCTAAAGGAGTGGGCAGGGATACTGACAATACCATACTGTGGAATGATACACTGCCGAACCCAAGCTCGAACAGTGTAGCTTTGTATCTCCAGACCCACACTCTCCCTTACTGAGCTAATTTCAACCAACAAATTTACAACAACCATTTAAAATGATTGTTCGGTTGCAGTATAGTGTTCTTGACGTGATTAAAATCAGAAAAAACTGTTTTTACTTTAAACATCATATTTTTACACAAAAAAATCTTTTCAATCCTTTCTTTTCTAAAACGGCTCAGGCAGCCGTAAAACTAAGAATTCGATATTGATATTCCTATCACATATACGCGGTAATAAAAAATAAAAATACTGCGTAGCGAAAGTGTTAAAGAAAGAAACAGGTCTTTTTGTAAAAATGTTTTTTCACAGAGTTATTTTACAGTGCAGCCTCTAATGAAAGCCCATCCACTAAGGATAATTCCATGTTCACTCGGTTACGACGGGTCTTAAGAAAAAGTTCAAATATTAGAATAAAAAACCCTTTTAAAAAAACGAAACTGGATAAAGATATATTTCGACTGTGCTAAAAACCACTTGTTATGGTAAACGATTTAAAGTACTCTGTGCGATTTTCTTTGCAGTAATGTAACGGAAAAAGATGTCGTTTTGTTTACTGATGTTATTGCTGCTCTTTGAAATCGAAATCAGGATAATAGAATTTAAAATTTTAAAATACGGGAATATTGGGAAGCATGCAGATTTCTTAGAAATGCATGCACGACATTGAAAGACGAAAATCGCTTATTGAAAGATCTAACGTCGGCGTATTTTTCCGTTTGTAGTTTGATTATGGAAGGTTTCTTTTGGAAGGACATGTGGAGCTGATGTATAATAATAAATCGATAAAATAAAAAAATCACTAAGTTTTTTGACAGAAATTCCCAATCTGACACAGAAAGTCCTTTGCAGCTGCTAATAAACGTAGAAGACACAAAATACTCAACACTGTAAAAACAATATGTAAAAAATACTGCATACTTCCCGGTTATTCACATCGCTTTCTGCTTTATGTGATTGCAGCTGCTGCTGTAAAGAATATTCACAACACTCTGCTGTATTTTCTCAGCTTGACAACGTAACCTGCCATTACCTTGATTAGTGTTCTTTCCCTCCAATAGCAAACTGGATCATGGATCAGACACGTATGCTAAAAAATTATGGCTTTTTGCAGGCGTGAGAACACTGCATCCGTTCGAGTAAACGTGTTTAAACAAAATTGCAGTGTAAAACTATACGAAGCACATATATTTAAAAAAAACATATTATAAACCTTTTTCTATGCTTCCATGGATTTTTATTACTTTATTGTAATTTAATAATTATTTTGACTGCACAACACTTCTTAACAAGATTTAATCACTTTCCATTAAATAATACTTATTGAATTATTCCAATCAATTATTCCTATAAAAAATCACATTATTTGTTAAATAATTATGTTTGACTTGTACAAATTTTCTCTTGCAATTCGGTAGCTACAGATATTTTATCTAATAAGAAACTCGGTTCAAAATGAGATACTTTTTTTTATTTCGGCAAAGAGCATTAAATTAGGAGAAAATTAACTCAATGCCTCAAAAGGAATAATACATAAAAGACGTTGCCAATTTAAATTCGGAAACGTGAAATATAAATTTTATTAAACAATTTTAAACTGTAAGGTAACAAAAGAATAACTATTCTATGTAGTTTAAAGTCCTTTCAATAAAGAGAAGTGAAAGCACACAAAATTGCGTAAAAGACGACATGAAATTTTAGAGGATCGTAAAACTACGGCAGATGTCCGCTCTCACAGTCACGTAATTTGTGGCGACGGCCACGCGGCTTTATCTTTATTATTAGAGACTTATGTGTTGAGAGATGAGCAGGTAAATTGCAGTAACTAACACATTGACTTGGACCATTGTTGAAAGTACTGAATAACCCTAACCTATAAGAAAGTATAATAAAAGACAGTTTATTTCAGAGAAAAAATGGTCTAACAGATTGTTGTGGTTACTGCAGTTTACCTGCCTAAGGTAGTGTGGTACATAGTTCTAGATAGTACAGGGTGGAGCAAATAAAAGTGTCCCCGGCATGGAGCTACGAATGCAGGGAGATACTTGGCGAGAAAAACTATTGAAGCCTCCTGAAAGCCTCCAAGTATATTATCCATAAATTAATTAAGCTTTCAATGGCTTTACAAACTTAGCAAATCTGTTTTTTCGTTGATTGGTTTGGTTGGTACTAGACGAGAGCTGCACATACTATTGGAGAGTTCATATCTTAGGGTGAGCTGTATAAGGGTGCGTTGATCAGATCAGAGTACAGGCAAGAGGCCGGCATACCAAGACGATCATGTAGACGAATTATCTACCTTGACATAAAAATGCATCCCGAAAAAGTGTTGTTGTTACTGGCTTAAAACCAGAAGATGCTCCTTAGCGACTCCAGTTTTGTTATTGACAAAACTGTATCCACCTGCCTCGTACTATTTAATAGTTTATATTGTATTCCAACTAGCTTGTCAAACCATGACATAGGTTGGTTGGTTGGTAGACATACATTTTCAGGCTTGTGTGCTTGGTCACAAAGACCCGCTTATAAACCTTCGCCAAGTAAGACAGACACAACACACACATAAGTGACAGATGCTGCCATTTATCGCCACCTCCACAACGTCCCTGAAGGGGAGGGAAATAATCTCCAGGGACCTGTACCCGTGGTAAACTGCGCAATGACCGACCACAAGACTTTCGGACCCAACAGATTTAACGAGCACGTACTCCGCATATACTCGGTGGGTCTTCAGTGGTACCGTGGACCGATCGCGGGACCTTCCGATCGAGGGACCTTCCGATCTCGAGACCGAGACGCTGACCACTAGACTCCCCACAGCCGCCCATGGCATAGTTACCGGCAATTAATTCACCAAGAGTTTGTTTAGGCTTAATAATGAAGTGATCAATTTCTTCACTTGGCAAACCTATTTAGGCATTGGTTTTTGACTCGGCAGCATTTCCTGTCTTATCCCTACTCCTAAGTCGGGTCACTTTTATTTGCACCACTTTGTAGCTCTAGCACATTGTTCAACGCGAGAAAAAGTAATAAGGAAGAAAATGTTACTCTACCAGAAACTAAATTTTTATATAATATTGCTATCAGTAGCATATATCTTTGTGAAACTGATCTTCAATGAAACTAATCAAATTTATCATTCTATAACATTTTACTTTAAAAGGTTTCCCACATAAATAATCTTTTATTTTCGAAACTACTAGTTCGTTGTCACTGAAGTTTACGACGTGAGTTAATTTTGAGAAAAGGGGAAAAGATAAAATACATTGGCTATAATATTTTAACCCTTTCAGCCCCAGTGATGACATTTGTCATCATCATGTTTCTGATCATAATTTTAAATAAATAATTGGGCTAACATCTATTGGGATTTTAAAAAAATATTTTCTAATAGAAAAAAGTTTGAAGAATCGAATGATGTGCTTTTTGATATCATAAATGGTTATAGACGATCAGAAAAAAATTTCTAAAATGATGAAGCCAAATTGACATAGGGACTGAAAGGGTTCAAACGACATGATTTGTTTTAAACTCTTTATACTAATTTGCAATAATAACAAAACTTAAACAATTTAATTATTTATTTCGTAGAAATTCATGGTGGCCCTAATATTTTAAGTAAAATAAAGCAAAATAACATTATTAATTATTAATTATTAATTATTAATTATTAATTATTAATTATTAATTATTAATTATTAATTATTAATTATTAATTATTAATTATTAATTATTAATTATTAATTATTAATTATTAATTATTAATTATTAATTATTAATTATTAATTATTAATTATTAATTATTAATTATTAATTATTAATTATTAATTATTAATTATTAATTATTAATTATTAATTATTAATTATTAATTATTAATTATTAATTATTAATTATTAATTATTAATTATTAATTATTAATTATTAATTATTAATTATTAATTATTAATTATTAATTATTAATTATTAATTATTAGCTGTTATACCCGACGTTGCACGGGTAGAGGTGGAAAAAAAATTTAACAGTCAATTTAACTATTTTTTTTTCTTTCATTTTAGTTACATAAGATATGAAGATTACCCAGTAATTTTCCATTTAATTACCCAACTTGGATATAGTAATGATTAATATTAATTTCAAAAAATTCCAAAATGAAAAATACGCTATAAAATGCACTCATAAATGTCATCACAATTCCCTCATAAATACATAATACCTTTTAGCTAATTTGGTGCGTTTTGGGAAATAATTTGGCGAGAAAATAGATATCTACAAACACACCCATTATACAGCTCTAACACAATGACCTTCGAACAGCCGACCAGTTTATAAATTATTTATAAAAGAAATTGCCCGTTTGGCGACTTTTAGTTAATAATTTGGCGAGTTTGGCAACGTATTTGGCGAAAAAATAAATACATAAAACACTAATATGCAGCGCTAGTGCGATGGCTTTTATTAACCATCATAGTTCAGTAATAGCTAGGTAAGGTAAGGTAATCGTTTCCGGATGCCTATTAGTAATAGCTTAACTATACATTTATTGCTTAAACTAGCTGTTATACCCGACGTTGCACGGGTAGAGGTGGAAAAATAATTTAACAGTCAATTTAACTATTTTTTTCTATCATTTTAGTTACATAAGATATGAAGATTACCCAGTAATTTTCCATTTAATAACCCAACTTGGATATAGTAATGATTAATATTAATTTCAAAAATACCTTGGATAAGAAGCTCAAATATAAAAAGAATACATATTTAAGTAAAAAATAATCAGTAAGAATTAAAAATGGAAAAACAGCAAAATCTTAAAAGGGTCTCTTCTATCTTAAAACATTTATTTTAACGCAATTCAAGGGAGTTCTATAATAAATTAAGTAACTTTTTGGACACTTTATAGATATAAATACAATATAAGCAGTACAAATTTCTACCATAATTCAATACAAATGCTGAAAAATTAAGAATTCAATGCATATGTATACAGTACTAAATCAATGCAGATATGTACAATAATTGAATGAAAATAAATACAATAATAATTGAATGAAAATAAATACAATAATAACGCTAGCAAATTTATACCCGTTCTTCGCATGGATTGAAAATTATCAAATCGTTCCAAATATGTGAACCATATAACCTGTTATAGGATCATGAACTTATGTTATTGTTCCCGCTCGTTATAAAGTATAAAATCCCGTTTCATTGCCTTAAAATTCCAAAATGAAAAATACGCTACAAAATGCACTCATAAATGTCATCACAATTCCCTCATAAATACATAAAACCTTTTAGCTCATTTGGCGCGTTTTGGGAAATAATTTGGCAAGATAATATATATAGCTACAAACACACCCATTATACAGTTCTAACACAATGACCTTCGAACAACCGACCAGATTATAAATCATTTATAAAAAAAATTGCCAATTTGGCGAGTTTTAGTTAATAATTTGGCGAGTTTGGCAACGTATTTGGCGAAAAAATAAATACATAAAACACTAATATGCAGCTCTAGTGCGATGGCCTTTATTAACCATCATAGTTCAGTAATAGCTTTACTATACATTTATCGCTTAAATATGCATACATGCAGTCAACAGAAAAATCAATGAAAAAATCACATCAAATAAACCCACAATAAAATCCGGGAATGGAGACTGGCGGAATTACGTCACTTGAAACATGTCAATTATTTTTCAAATAATGAAATTAGTTTCTGAAGGTAATGGCAACAGAATAAAATTAACATTTTCAATTTTAAATGTTTTCGTTAAAAGTTTTATTTAATTTTTTCAGCCGATGGCATCAGGAAAGTAAAAAAAAAGATAGGATTTGAGCCAAAGTGGTGTAGTTTTTTCAGAAAATTCGAATAAAAACGCGCGAAAACGATAGAAGGAATGGTCTGATTCGAAAAATTCTTAGCCTATGTTTGTTCCGGAGATGAGATGAATTTTTGTGCTAAATTTCGTGACGATCTGTTGCGTGGTTCTTTAGATCTCGTGACTTATACAAACAAACAAACGGAAGTTGCCTTTTGTTGTTGTTGTTCCTTATCCTCCACCTGTCTGACGGAGTCAGACAAGATCCAATAAATTGTTGACCCCCAAAAGTCGATGACAAGAAGTGGAGAAGCGTATAAGTCCTCCTTGGAAAGACCCAAGCAGTCCAGGATATGTTCGGCAGAGGCCTGCTGAGTCCCACATTTGGAGCAGACAGCGAAAGTTTTTCTACCCTCAAAATACGAGAGACTCTTCGTGTGTCCACTTGCCAGTCTAGAAATTGCCGTTCGAGACGCTCTATCACCAAAAGAAACAAGTGAAGAGCCCGGCTCCTTGGCCGAATACCAGTGGTGAGAAGGAGGGATCTTCCACTTTTTTGAAAGATTACATTTGATTTTGGAATGATGCTCTGAGTAGGTAAGAGCTGAAGAGGAAGGTGATGAGTGACAGCGACTGGGAGTGGGAGCTGCGACTGTCCGATAGGATCCAAAGATCTCCAAAGTCACATTCGTTGATTATAGCTTCGAGTTGCCTTTTATGTATATAGATTAATTACTAGCTGTTATACCCGACGTTGCACGGGTAGAGGTGGAAAAATAATTTAACAGTCAATTTAACTATTTTTCTTCTTTCATTTTAGTTACATAAGATATGAAGATTACCCAGTAATTTTCCATTTAATTACCCAACTTGGATATAGTAATGATTAATATTAATTTCAAAAAATTCCAAAATGAAAAATACGCTATAAAATGCACTCATAAATGTCATCACAATTCCCTCATAAATACATAATACCTTTTAGCTAATTTGGCGCGTTTTGGGAAATAATTTGGCGAGAAAATAGATATCTACAAACACACCCATTATACAGCTCTAACACAATGACCTTCGAACAGCCGACCAGATTATAAATTATTTATAAAAGAAATTGCCCATTTGGCGACTTTTAGTTAATAATTTGGCGAGTTTGGCAACGTATTTGGCGAAAAAATAAATACATAAAACACTAATATGCAGCGCTAGTGCGATGGCTTTTATTAACCATCATAGTTCAGTAATAGCTAGGTAAGGTAAGGTAATCGTTTCCGGCTGCCTATTAGTAATAGCTTAACTATACATTTATTGCTTAAATATGCATACATGCAGTCAACAGAAAAATTAATTAAAAAGTCAACAAATAAACCCACAATAAAATCCGGGAATGGAGAATGGCGGAATTACGTCACTTGAAACATGTCAATAATTTTTCAAATTATGAAATTAGTTTCTGAAGGTAATGGCAACAGAATAAAATAAACATTTTAAATTTTAAATGTTTTCGTTAAAAGTTTTATTTAATTTTTTCAGCCGATGGCATCAGGAAAGTAAAAAAAAGATAGGATTTGAGTCAAAGTGGTGTAGTTTTTTTAGAAAATTCGAATAAAAACGTGCGAAAACGATAGAAGGAATGATCTGATTCGAAAAATTCTTAGCCTATGTTTGTTCCGGAAGATGAGGTGAATTTTTGTGCCAAATTTCGTGACGATCTGTTGCGTAGTTCTTTAGATCTCGTGTCTTATACAAACAAACAAACGGAAGTTGCCTTTTATGTATATAGATTAATTATTAAATTATTAATTATTAATTATTAATTATTAATTATTAATTATTAATTATTAATTATTAATTATTAATTATTAATTATTAATTATTAATTATTAATTATTAAATTATTAATTATTAATTATTAATTATTAATTATTAATTATTAATTATTAATTATTAATTATTAATTATTAATTATTAATTATTAATTATTAATTATTAATTATTAATTTTAATTATTAATTATTATTATTAATTATTAATTATTAATTATTAATTATTATGTTAAATAATAATAACATATTAAATAATAATAATAAATCGAACTTTTTTAAAGATTAATTTTCTAGAGGTGTATGTGTTACAGACATTAAATGCAACTAAAATTATTTTAAAATGTTGTCAGCAAAATAACAAAATATTTTGTTAAAAGAAAAGAAATCTTGTTGATCGAACAAATTCTTTTTTTTTTCAATTTGACGCCATAAAAATATTTTTGTCATAACTAAATTGTTTGTTGGTCAATTAAATGATTTTGTTTTTCCAACAAAATTTAGTCATATCTATCAAATAATTTTATTGATGCAACAAAAGCGTAGTCGGGCTTTTGACTCACTTTTGACAGATTTAACGAGCTCGCCTGTCCCAGTGTACTCAGGGAACCCCGTGATTTCTTTTGGATACTTTTGCAGTGTAGTGCCTAGTATGGCTGGTTTATGAACTGGAAACATTTTCCGTGTGAGATCTGTTGATAATCTCTCTCACACTCTCTACCTCGTCCACAAAACCCCAACAAAAATAGAGAAGAAACATACGGTCTTTTACTTCGGTTAAAAATTCAACTTCATTCCTTCAACTTGTTGTTACTGACAACCGCTATGACGTCACAGTTACAAAACAACCAATTGCAGACAAAGCTTATCTAAACTAAAATAGTTTTGTTGAGGTAAAACTACTCTCTTTGTTGAGACAAGTAAAATATTTTAACAAAGTTAATGAACAAAACACATCAACAGAAAAAATGGTTCTCCAAACGAAAAAAATGTTCTGTGCAATTTTGATTTTGCCACCTATCGTCTTTCAAGTCTGCCGTATATCAAGAAGTGTTCGATATCAAATCTTCATGTGTCGTGTATCAAAAAAAGAATCTTGATATAGTTATTGGATATTGATTAATAGTTAGTAAACTTTTAGACCAACTTTGCTTTGGCTCTGGTCTGTTGTTGATCGTTAATTTTTGTACCATTTGTATTTGACGGTAGTGTATTGGCCCCATTGTAATTGTTAAGTGAACAAAACAGCAGTCACGTGTAGAGGCTCTAATGGGGTCGAGAAAATGTGTTAGAGGATGGTTCTGTGGGGACTGGTACTATTCTGAATTCGAATATAATGTCTATATCCAATAATCGAATAATACAATATTCTAATCAGCCAAGTTCTGGGGAGCAAATATCACCATTTTCAATCTAATAATAGAGTATTCCTAGAACACACAGTAAACATTGTATGGACTGTAAAAGCGGAAATTAAGCAGATGTATGTATAATTTGCTTATGCTTCAATGTCATGAGGCTTGATATTGATTGTTGAATGCGACTGGCGCTAAAGGTATTAAATTACGGTTCGATTTGGTGGGTCCATTTATTGGCTGAATTCAAACATATGCCACCGGGAACATATGAGGAGCAAAGATTCAAAACTTTCAAATTTTCAAAGGTCCATTTTTTCTCCTTTTGAATAGATTAATTCAAAAAACACAGAATATAATAAAGTTAAAAAAAAGTAATTAATGATTGATCCTAATGTGGTTAAAACTGCTATCCAACTGGACAATTCGAAGGTACAGTTTAGGTAAATAACGTAAGAAGGAATGAGACGTCATTCGGCTATTTTAAAGAGAACTTCACCCTTTGTTAATCTAATGAGAAAAAAATTATTTTCAGAAATTAATTACTCAGACATTTTTCAATAGTTTTGCACTCAGTTTTTATAGGATAAATGTAACTGGTTTAAAAGTTTATTTCTTTAATTGTTTTGAATATTACATTTTACAATTATTTAAGTTCGCATATTAAGGGAGCATGAGGAGCCTTGGCCATGCTTTTAGAATTTTATTTTTATAAATTTTATTTTTGCAATAAAAGTTTCTTGTAATAGCACATATTAAAGGAAATTTTATTGGCAACAAGTATATAATAGTGATAATATAAATAATGCATTTTTTTCTTTTTTAAATATATTGTTTTTTAAAACTTAGAAACTTGGCCAAGTCACCCTTATTAAGGGAGACTTGGCCCGTAAGGGACTTGGCCCTGGTAGGGAACTTGCCATGCAAAATGCCTAATTTTAAAGGGCAAAATAATAAATAGTTCAAATTAATTTTGTAAGCATTAAATGTAAAAAAAAAATTATATTATAATTCAACACTCTGGAACTCATTTAAAAATCATGTTTACCGTAATATTTAGAGTAATACATTTTTCTAGTATTGTATTAATTAAAAATTCTAATATTGTCCATAACAAATATTTTTTTATATTTATGTTAAATATATTTTATTCAGTTTGTACACACATTAAAATGCACAAGATATAAGCCTCAGTTTGATTTTTTTTTTATTTTAATGGCACAAACTGTAAAGTCAAAGCTCACTTTCAAAGCTACTCGTTCGTCCCCCCCCCCTATAAAGAAAAAATCTGATAATATCTTAATATTAATCTGGAGTATTATTATACTTGAATTAATAACTTATATAGTTTTTGCAGAAAAAGTTTGATGTTTGGTCATAAATGATAAGTTTGATTTAGTTAAGGTTTTCGTTTTATTCTAAACAAGTACAAATACTAATAATAAATCTATTACCTTCATAAAGTTATAATCATAAGTTATTATTAACCATGTATTTGATAAACATTTTGTATAGATTTTCATAACTAGTTCACTTAGGGAGCCTTGGTCCAGTGGAAAGCCCTCCCCACCTAGACATTTCGTAAAGAATGGCACATGGTGCTTTGAAGCCTACTTCATTGCACAAAATTGATAGCTAAAATAAAACCTTAATATAAAAGTATTTCAAAAATACCATATACTTCAACTTAATTGAATTATTTTTTCTGAAAAAATCTCAAAAATTATGTCTAAAATGTTTACTTTTTGTGGTGAGAAACTTTCTTTTTTTATTTTCTCCTCAATGCAAAAAAGTAGCTCATTAAAACTAAGGTGGCTATCTGCTGACAACAGTAGCTTTGAGTACCATCTATTGAGAAAATGCTAAAATATTTTTAAATACTAAAATTTTAAGGTGGGTCAAGTCTCCCTTATGGCCAAGGCTCCCCAGTCTCCCTTACATTGTAAAATTATTTAGTTTTAAATATTATATAAATAAATATTTGAACCGATTTCAAGAAATTGATTTTAAAAGAAATTTAAGCCAGCTACATTTATCATACGAAAGAAAACCGTGTTAGAAATATTCAAAACAACCAGAGAAACTAGGCTGCGAAAAATATTTCACTCCATTGGATTTTAGAGAGAAGTGTTCGGTTAGGGAAGTAAATCTCCCTTGATAAAAAAAAACTTATGAAATATGGAGAAATCAAAGGTTTCTATGTAGAAATGTGGAACTACCAAACGTTTGTGTGTTTGTCGTTTGCCTTTAGACAGGAAAGCAAGAGTGGTGCAGTAGCTTCCGTTGAGACTAGGCCTAGGGCCCCCGTGAGGGTGAAAGTCTGACTTCTACTCCGAGAAGGCGACAGCTCCTCAATTTATTGACGTCGTTGGAGGAGAGGGGCATTTTTCTCCAGACAACCTGCACCCATGATAACTGCGCAGTGACTGATGCAGGACTTTCCTACCCACAGACTACAGCACGTTCTCCACATGCACTCGGGACAACACAAATATCCATGCCTCATCCGAGATTCAAACCGGGATCTATTCTCTGGAGCAGTCTACGCTTTAATAATTTTTACACCCGTTTACCTAACACTTAGTCTACTCCACACTACTAACGCTAGTCTTATAGAAAAGTAGCTACAAAGTCGTTTCAAGAAAATAAACGTATTTGAGCCACAAAACCGCGTGAGAGGGCAGGAAATTTAAGGGGATCGTAAACCTAGAGCAGACGTCCGCTCAGTCTGTTACGCAATTTGTACCGAGACCTTATCGTAAGTACTAGGGCTGTTAGGGCGATCAATGGGATTTGTACTAGTGTAATCTGTTGTGTAAACAGAATGGCAATCGGGTTGGTTATGGACTGAGGAAAAGATATGGCAGTCTATAAGTTGAATCAAGAGACATGGTTGCAAGCCAGGACCTGAAGTAGATTGATAGAAAAGAAATCCCGAAAAACTAATAACCTACTTTAATGTTACATGATTACATTTTACATTAATACATTATGCAATAATACATTATACACTGATACATTATAAATTAATAAATTATAAATTATGCTCACAGAAAACTCGACGATTATGTTTCGGACTATGAATAATGGAATAATAGTGTTCCGATGTACTCGGAACATTATACCTTTTAAACTATTCCCTTTAAATAAAAAAAAAATTAGTTGAGACGAAAATTAAGTAGAATTTTTTTTTCGGGTATTTGATGATGTAATAAAACGTAAATATAAAGTAATAATTTTCAAAATCAGTTTGTTAGTATAGTACTAGAAAAGAGAGCATACAAATAAGTTTAAAGGATAGATTTCTGATGTCGTACCTTTTAAATAAAATAAAAAATTTGGAAGTGTGATGTTTTGGAAGTCTTAAATTAGACTCCGAGCCATTTCTAATGCTAATCTCCCACCGAAATGCACCGTCAAACGCAAAAATATTATTTTTAACCAAAATAATAACTATACTCTTATCAATCCTAGTTTAGTTTAGTTTAGTTTGAATTATCTTCGCATTAGAGCTACACGAGGGCTATTGGCGACGGGCGTCGTATTTTAGAACCATAGTCAAGTGACGAGCCGACACCTGAGTAGGCACCCAACGCAACCGTTAAGGGCGACATCGTACGCAGCGTTAGGACTTTGAAGGATATTTAACGTGCACTTCCTCTACACGGGGTATTATTCGTCGGACACTTATCAATCCTAAATATTTGCTGCTTCAACACATTCAACATAAATATTTAAATTATTAAGATAACTAAACACTTTACCTTTGTGCATTTTTGCCTCATCTACGTACCTATCAATTTCGAAATCGGAAGCAACAAACCTCGCACATTCCCCAGCTTTAGTACCAATTACACTCGCTATAATTGTAGATGGATGTGTCACCAAACTCCAAACTTTATTGCTACTTTTACTGTCTTCATAACGGAGTTAACATCGTCACTGTAGCGAAATTTCGCGCCTCGACTTCGGTTGGGAAAATTTCCGGTAATAAAAACAGTTTTCGAAGAGCTTCGATGTAAAGCCGAGCTGGAAAGTAACGATGCTCTATCTATGGTTCGTTTTGGTGAGTTGAAGAATAAAGTTGAGGACGAATGTTTGAGCGTCAAAGGTTTTAACTAGGGGAGTAAAATAATTAGTGGTGTTTTATTATATTTAGACAAATAAAAACTAAAAAAAATTAAGAAATGCAACACATATTCAAATGGTACAAATTAGGCAAAAAGACGTGAATTTTATAAATCTACCAACTGTTGCAACAAATTAAATAGGGTCAGGTGGGGTAAAATGGGTCAATTTTTAGCTATTTTCACTTTAAAGTTCTCTGGCAAAAAAAAAATATTATTGTTTTCAGATTTTTTAAAGTTGCATCTTAACATTGCATTACTTCAGTACATTTTTATCTAGTTTAAGTAATTTTTTAAAACTTTTAAATGGATTGAACTTAGTTCCATAAGTTGTGCCCCATTTTACCCCACCATGCGGTAAAATGGGTCATAATGCAAAATGATGACAATATAAATAATCTATTTATTAGTAAATACACTAAATAAGAAGAGTAGGTCACAAACACAAACAATGAATTTAAAGATACATAATTACAATGATAAATTTTCAAAATAATATTGTTTACGGTTGCTGCTACAAAACGGTTCTTCCAAGACTCTTATAACATCTGATTTTTCTACAATATCCCAGTCCCCTTTATCGGAAAAGACATAAAAGTTTCTTATACTGTTTTTTTTTAACTTACATGTAAATCATCCGCATCAATAAGTGTAGTTTGACCAACAAATTATTTAATTGTATAGCAATGTTACTTGAATTCAGTGAACATAAATGAGAGAATACAGATGAACTTAACTTTTATTCTAATTCACAAAGCCAAAAAAACATAACTTTTCGAAAGGCAAAAAGACAAACTGATTTTTTTTAAAATAGAACTGCGCGAGACGTTAGTTGAGTCGTTGCGAGAGAAAATGTAATAATTACTCTCGTGAAATAATCCTGCACAAAATAATAATACAAAATAAGTTCGCTACAGACTCCCCCTCTGGATTCGCTGACGTCCCGGCAAGGATCCAGCAAGAGTGTCTTGTTCAGTTCTTCTTGGGACGACCTCTCTTGCGTAGAGGGTTTACAGGGCTCCCGTTGTCGGGAGACTCAAGGCAAGGGCGTAGAGCGGAAGTGTGGTACACTCCCAATGGCACGTCCGGATTATTTGGATTTGCCACTTCATAGCTGGTTAGCGAGCGTTGAGTTTTCACTATATACGGTCCGTCACGTCGTGGCATGAACTTGGCAGATTTCTTGTTAGCTTTGCTGCTTATAGGGTGAGTGGTGACCCAGACTTTATCGCCAGGTGCGTACTGTACTGCATTTCTGCGCTTTTTGTCTGCATACTCCTTTCGCTGATCTTGTTTTTCTTCCACTCGGTCTCTTATCTCCCGACTCAAATTTGCAAACTTACACAGGTATGGTGTGATTTCCGCTACGAAGTTGTCGTTGTGAATTACACTGCGTAAGTCATGATTCACGTCATCTGGCGTGCGCAGTTCTCTTCCAAATTGTAGGAAGGCAGCAGAATATCCAGTTGAGGAGCAATGGGCAGTATTCATGGAAAATCGAATCATTGGCAGCTTTTCGGACCAGACTGTATGAAGGCCGTTTCCAACTAAGATTGCAATTCGAGGTTTTAGATCTCTATTTTTCCTCTCAACTGGGTTAGCTTGAGGGCAATAAACTGGAGTAAGAATTTGGGCAATGTCTAGTAGATTACAGATTTGCTGCATCACTGCACTGACGAACTGAGAGCCATTGTCAGAAATGAGACGTCTCGGTAGTCCATATCTTAAAATTACCTCTTCTAGCAAGGTTATAGCACACTCTCGGGCTGTGGCCTCTTGTAATGCGAAGAGTTCTACCCATTTCGTTGATGTATCCTCCACGATGAATATCCATTTTTTCCCATCTGGTGTTTCGGGTAGTGGGCCAAAAAGATCAATTGCCAAAGTCTCAAAACGCTGGGAATACACTGGTGTTCTTAAAAGTCCAGCCGGTTTTTGATTTTCGGCTTTATATCTACTGCAATCAGGGCATTTCTTGACGTAGTTGGAGATAAAGGATCTCATTCCTGTCCAGTAGTATCTTTTGGAGATTCTTTGAAATGTCCCCTCCTCACCATAGTGACCAGCAGTTGGGGCATCATGATGTTCTTTTAGAATGTTGTCCCATTCTTGTTTGGGTACTACCAACTGCGCCTCTTCAGAGTCAGAATCTGGTGAGTATCTGTAGAGTACTCCTTGGGTCATGAGGTAACCGCGATTCGTCCAATTAAGGAAATTCTCGTTCTTGGAACTTTGTTCAAAAGTCTCTATTATTGTCTTCAAATTTTGATCTTTGAGTTGTTCTTCCCTAATGTCACTAGCCGACCTGGTGGGGAGGTCCACCATAACAGCACAGGACTCGCACTCTAATTCACCATGTGTGCACTGAGGTCGGGAGAGCATATCTGCAACTACATTTGCTTTTCCAGGCACGTATTCAAGCTTTAAGTTGAATGTTTGTATTTGTAGAGCCCATCGAGCTAGGCGCCCTGTAGGTGTTTTCAAACTCAACAGCCACTTCAGCGGTTGATGATCCGAAACGACCCGGATTTCAGCTCCTTCGATATATCCTCTAAACTTCTCTGTTGCCCAGACGACGGCTAGCGCTTCTCTTTCAGTGGTTGAGTAATTTCTCTCAGCTGGATTAAGAAGGCGACTGGCATACTCTATCGGGTGTTCTTCCGAACCTTGACCTTGACTAAGGACAGCTCCCAAAGCGTAGGCTGATGCATCAGTTCTCAGAAGGAAGGGTTGGCTCTCGTCTAGTTGTTTGAGGACTGGTGGTGAAATTAGGCTTTTCTTCAAGGCATCAAAGCTGTTCTGCTCTTCCGAACCCCAAGTCCAGGCAGTTCGTTTTCTTGTAAGATTGCTCAGTGGTTTTGAGATTCCTGCAAAGTTAGCTATGAAACGTCTGTACCAGCTGCATGTCTGTAGAAATGATTGAACCTGCTTTACATTTTTCGGAGGAGGAATATCCATAATGGCTGACACCTTGGCAGGATCAACTTCAATTCCGGAACTTGTGATGTAATGTCCAAGGTATTTGACCTTCTGACAAACGAAGTGACACTTTTCACGATTTGCTTGTAACTTGAATTGTTGAAGTCTTTTGAATACTTGGCGCAAATCGTCGAGATGTTGTTCAAAAGTTGGGGACATGATAATTATGTCATCTAAATAAGCTAGTGTATTGACCTTTAGCCCATTTCTGAAAATGTCTATCAATCTTTGGAAAGTTGCTGGAGCGGTTTTCAATCCGAAAGGCATTCGTGTGAAGCGATAAACTCCAAAGACACAAACAAAAGCAGTTTTATCCTTGTCCGGTGGGTACATCTTGACTTGGTGGTAACCTGCTTTTAGATCAATTGTGGACATAAAGTTAGTCTCTGAGGCTTTCTGCAGCAGGTCATCCATCCTCGGTAATGGATAAGGATCAGATTTAGTGACTGCATTTAATTTTCTGTAGTCTACGCATAATCGTAATTCTCCATTCGGCTTAGGAATTAGCACAACTGGTGCCGCATAAGGTGAGTCACACTCTTCTATAATTCCAGAGGCAAGTAGAGAGTCCAATTCCTTCTTGAGCACCTCCTGGCGCGCTGGTGACATGCGATACGGTGTAGTGGCCACCGGGGGTGCATTTCCGGTGTCAGTACGATGCTCCATATATGGTGTAGGGCCTCCCCCTGAATTGAAGGTATCCTGGAATTCCATTATTAACTTGTTCAATTGGGTTCGCTGCTTAGGGGGCAAGCCTTCTCCTTCCTCTTCTCGAAGTTGATATTTGATTGGTGGCTCAACCTCTTCAATATGGGATGTTGCTAAGTCTTCAGGCATTACGCCCGGTTCAGGAACATCCTGTTGTAAGACTTCTGGTTCTGGAACAGCTTCTACTGGCCGTAAGAGGCTAACCGGAATATCTTCCTGGAAGTGAATCTTCCGCTTTGGGTTCTCACAGAAGTGCCAATTTCTGTTCTTCATGTTGAGTACGATACCAGTTTTTTCCCAGAAAGTCCGTCCCAAGTAGAGTTCGATTTCCTTTTGCACTTGGCAGAGCCAGAATATCCAATGGTACGGATTTATCTTCAATCCTAATGTTCACTGTGGCGGTGTACGTTTCTTCGGTGGATTTGCATCCATTTGCCAATGTCATTGCAATTTTTGTGGGTTGGAATTTCACACCATTGTGCAACAGACAGGAATATAAAATCTCTCCAGCGACCGATCTGGAAGCGCCAGTGTCTGCACAGACTCGAGCATTTACTCCTGATATGTTGGTGTCAATCAAAGCCAGAGGTGAGTTTGTTTTGTAGTAGGTGTGCATAGTCAAGAAGTTGACAGCAAACTTCTCATCTCTTCCTGGTGAACAGGTGGGACATTTAGTTTTAATCACGCCTATTCTACCACAGCCATAACAGCTGACAGTTGGCCTTTCCACATTTCCAGTTTCATTTCTAGGGTTAGAGGGAAACGTTTTTATTTTCTGTGGACCAGGTTTAGAATTTCGGTTAAACTCGTTACCTTGACGACACTTCGGAAATTCATTCCTTCTAGGCTCTTGAGAAGTAGCCTTTTGCCTTACGCTTCTAACTTCGTCGTAAGAGTCCAACTTGTTCGCAAGTTCAATAGGATTTACCAGATCCGACCAATTGTCCAGGAAATGGTCTCTGACATCGGGTGGAACGCGACGCTTAATTTGATCACTGATCATCAAGTCACACAGAGGTTTAAACTCTGTTATTCCAAGTCCCGATATCCATCCGTCAAAAAGTTCTGCAAATCAAAGTAGAAATCACGCCACGTAGTGTCAGGGCTTCTGCGATGTTGCGTAAACAACTGGCGAAACTTCTCGGCACTCATCTTAAAACGCTTTAAAAGAATTCGCTTCACATAGTCGTATTCCTGAACATTTTCTTCACTTTCTTGAGCAATAAGTTTAGCGATGTCTTTTGGGAGAAGACCGACCAAGTACACAACCCACCTTGTGACTGGTATCTTTAAAAATGTTAACTGTCTTTCGAACAGGTTCAGGAACAGGCTGATGTCATCACTTTTTGCATCGAAGCTAGGAATTAACTTTTCGAATCCAAATTTTGGAAACCCTGTGTCGGTTGACAAAGCAGAACCCGATGAAGAATTCGGATTTTCCAAATGAGATTGCAATCTCAGTTTTTCTAGTTCGAATGATCGTTCTTGTTCAAGCTTCAATCGTTCTTGTTCAAGCTTCAATCGTTCTTGTTCAAGCTTTTCTTCTTTTTCTTTAGCAATTCTCAATCGTTCTTGTTCAAGTTTTTCTTCTTTTTCTTTAGCAATTCTCAATCGTTCTTGTTCAAGTTTTTCTTCTTTTTCTTTAGCAATTCTTTCTACGATGATTTCTTCAAGAAGTGTTTTCACATATTCAAGTTCTTCTTTATAAACTTCACTTTGCTGAATGTTGTTTTTTATTTCTATGACTTTGTTATTTACATCATACTCTATATTTAAGTCATCAGCTAACCTTTGCAAATCAGACTTTTTTGCTTTAGCAAAGAATGACATGGTATCAATGTAAATCTTCTAAGGTATCAAATATTAAGTCAGACTAATATATACTTGTATACTTTGTTAACAAAATTGCTAAGCAGGTTTGTCTACCTTTTATTTTAAAAGTTCAAAAATATTTTTCTCGTTGCAAGTATGAACACTTATTAGTAACAATTCACTATAACCTCATTAAAGTTAACAGGGATAAAAAAAATAATATTCTTCAGGTACTAAAGGTAGGTATACACATGGAATTTTATAAAAAGAATTCCTATCATCTTGGATTTATTTCGACCGAAATGTTCCCAAACCAAATTTGAATTGGATAATTCAATTTTCCTTTAGTTCCTGATTTCACAATTAGCAAGACAGCGCAAAAGGGTTTTACTTATCTTTCTTCTCGGCGACCTTCCATAACCAAACCGTTGAAAAAGTCGCCATCTTGCATCGTTTCACTACGTTGAAAATAAGACTGCTAACTTCTTTCTACAAGTTCACCAAATAACTATTTCAAATATCGTAGATCGGGCCACGAGTTGGAGCGCCAATTTATAGCAATGTTACTTGAATTCAGTGAACATAAATGAGAGAATACAGATGAACTTAACTTTTATTCTAATTCACAAAGCCAAAAAAACATAACTTTTCGAAAGGCAAAAAGACAAACTGATTTTTTTTTTAAATAGAACTGCGCGAGACGTTAGTTGAGTCGTTGCGAGAGAAAATGTAATAATTACTCTCGTGAAATAATCCTGCACAAAATAATAATACAAAATAAGTTCGCTACAATTGACCTTTTTTCTTTGCATTCAACTACCACCCATTTCCCAGTCAAAGGCTGTTGGCTATATCGTCACCAATATTGGGTTTAGGTGGCTCTCTGTTTTTTTACTATGGTTTCTATCATTTAGGTTTTAAAAGAAAATCCAAATTCTTAGTTTTCTCGGTTTTTTTTAACCATTCGTTGGACTTCTTTTTGTAAACGCTCCATCACATCTGCTTACGTCATTACTTCGCCAACTTAATGTCGAGTGATGTTTTTTAGAGTTGGCTATCACTGCTTTCGTAAGACTTCATGGCATAGGTTACAGAGTTGTCAGGATAGCACATTTGAGATCTTTAAATGGAGAAAATAAAAGATTGGCTTTTTGAATTTAACTAAGCGCTTCAAGAGTATCCGACATAGCTGGTGTTGAACAGGAAGGCAGTGTGGAAACTGAATTTGTTATAGCTGGTGCTGAACAAGAAATAAGGGTGGCAATTGTATTTGATGTAGATGTAACTGGTGTTGAACAAGATGGAACGGCTGCATCATCTGAAATAACTGGATCATGTAATATAACTGCGTTCAATGATGGGACATCCGGCTGATCAGAGACTCTTTCAGTCAACAACATCATGTGTTCTACTGCTTTTCTATCATCAGGAAACAATCCTGCACCTTTAAAGGCTTCACAGCATGATCTGCTCTTAAACTTTCAAAACTTGCTTCAAAAAAGCTAAGCCAAACTATGACCCATTTTACCCCATCCAAAGAAAATTCAAATAATAAAAAGGAAAATCAATATTTTCTTAACTGATTGGCCTGAGGTGTTGCCTTGTATGTACTTATGTGATATAAATAAATTACAGTGCAAGATTGAAGTGTTTCCTTAGTTTTTTTCAGAAGTTAGAAAGCCATATGGTTGGTTGGTAGACATATATATTCAGGTTTGTGTGCTTGGTCAGCGACCCGCTTATAAACCTTCGTCAAGTAAGACAGACACAACAGACAACACACACACATAAGTGGATCCATCTCATTTTTAGAGACAGAGGCCAACTAGAGGATCCCCAGAATTGGCTTGTCACCCCAGAGGTATTGATTTGGTATTGGAACTTAGAGGACTTTCGGGCCCAAAAGATTTAACGAGCACGTACTCCGCATATACTCGGTAGGTCTTCAGTGGTACCGGGACTCGATCGCAGGACCTTCTGATCCCGAGACCGAGACGCTGACCACTAGGCTCACTACGGCCCCAAGCCATATGGTTTGCTCACCACATTTTACTGCTCATAAAAGGATTCTTTTTGGTTGCCAGATTCATGCAATTAACTTTTTATCTCATGAAATATCTTTCAAACACCTATTACAATATTATTACAAAAATTGGTTCGGAAAAATAAATTCTATATTAAGTGACATAGTATATTTATGAAGTGGACCCATTTTACCCCACCCTACCCTATACTTGTCTCTTTAGTGTGGATTAGGGCATTGTTCAAGAGTACGTTCAGTCGTTTCTCAATTCTTTAGAACTAATGCATTAGTTTTTAAATAATATTTTTTGCTATTTTTAGTTTGGAGGGTTTTGCTAAAAAAAGAACAAGTAGATTTGTTACAGAATCTGTCACTTAAACCGCTTCCACACAACATTTGTGCTCAAGAGGAAACAAACGTTTTATACACCTCAGAAAGAAATTCGCCAAAAAAAGGCTTTAGGTAGTTGTAATTAAACATTTAAACTATAAAATTAATTATTTTCATTAATCTTCTTTCTCAGATTTAATAACTAGACTTTATGGTTTGCTTAATTTTTTTGAAGTTCGAAGAATAATAATGTAATCTTTTTTTTTAATAAATATCTTTGTGTCGCCACAATTTACCATTTACATTTCTTTCGAAAATTCACTTATTTATCGTTTGTTAAATTAATTTACAGTTCGAAAAATATATAATTAGTGCAATTGATGCTTTAAAAATAAAAGCGAAACTTTACATATTTTTTATGCCAAGTTAGAATTCTCTATGCATCTTTCTTCATACATATATAATAAACCATCAAAAGAACTCTATTGTGATTTTACAACAATCCAAACTGAATTATATCGCATAAATAAATATTCTTTCAAAAATTATTTTATTTTAAATAAAGTTTCTCGTACGTTTAACGAAATGGCAACAGTGAAAATATTGAATAAAAATGGAATTTGCATGTTATTTCAATGTAGATTAAATTTTTAGTTATTTAAATTTTAAATAAACTTCTAATTAAAATTTTCTAATGAAATTTGGAATGTAGCCTAATCTGATTTTTTGCTTCAAAATGACGTATCCCACTTGTCTGTGGGACTTGTGGATGGCAACAGTGAAAATATGAATAAAAATGGAATTTGCATGTTATTTCAATGTAGATAAATTTTTTTGAGTTATTTAAATTTTAAATAAACTTCTAATTTAAATTTTTAATGAAATTTGGAATGTAGCCTAATCTGATTTTTTTCTTCAAAATGACGTATCCCACTTGTCTATGGGGCTTGTGGTTCTTTCTGTGAAAGTGGGTGACGGACGAACAGACGGACGGACTGAACGATTATAATACCTTCCACTTTTTACGTTATAAACGTAGTGTGGAAGCTAAAAGAGACACCGAAGTAAAATTTGGTACTCTAGTTCCTAGGACCAGTCTGACATCATAATAAAGATTTCCAGAAAATTTTGCATACTCATAGGATAGGGTAACTTCCGTAGAATTTTTTAGGTTTTAAAAGTACAGGGTGTCCGTAAAAGAATGTACGAGTTTCAAATTGTGACCTGACATCACGCCTTCCTTTGGGACGATTTCTTCCTTTGGGGCTTCGTAAAAGATCGGGTCTACGTTCCACCCCTACCCCACGATTTATCAACCTTAAAAAGGTAGAATTGCACAGGCTGTTGCTTCCATTATTCCGGACTTCCTGCAGACAGTATGGGTAGAATTGCCTTTTCGTTTGGATGTGTGCCGTATCACTAAAGGCGTACACATTGAGCACTTATAGGAAAAACTAGGTTAGTTTTCCTTTAATATCATGTATGATTTGTTATATTTAGTATAAAATATAAAGTCCTGTACTATACCATTAAAACTCGGACATTCTTTTACGGACACCCTGTATTACTGATAAACTAAAATAGCTGCCGACTTCAAACTTAGAACACGAGTTCCTATCACACGTCGGACTTGACCAAATACATGGCGTATCAAATACCCGCCATTGAGTGGTAAATGAAAGTCGTATGGAGTTTCATACATCTAGTTTCTCTTTTTTGCAGTACATTTTTGGTGTATACTACTTGTGAACTATTTTGATTGCACACAAATAGTATATTATGGCTGCCACAACTTGCCATCCCAAATATTTTGATTGTGAGAGATTCCACTTTGAATTAAGGTTTTAAGCCGTAGGAGGCAGGGTTGCCAACTCAAGGCGTTTGGCGAGAAGAGGATATTGTTGGTCGAATTCGATTGTAAATAATGTATCGCACTAGAACTACACATCAGTTATCGGCGATAGAGGATTGTTGTTGATTGCTGGTAGCGGTTAGCGATTATACGTGTATTTCTTTGTTATCTTAACTTGGTCATTAATCGATATAAGAGTGAACCCGATGCAAGTTCGATCTACCCTTCAATTGATAATCTGTTTCTAAACCTTAAAGAAATATGCGCCCATAAAAGCAATGAATCGTCAAACATAGTAACTCTTGCCTAAAACCAAAACCTTCCTTACCTTTTTTCGAAGTGGACTGTTCCACAATCAAAATATTTGGGATGCTAAGTTGTAGCAGCCAGACTATACTTCTGGCCACATACACAGTAAATATTCGCGAGTCAAATATAAACAAACGCGCAATTTGAAATAAAACCAAAAATTACTTCTTTTTCTCGTTATTGTATGACTGATTTACCAAACAGATAAATAACGATAGATCAACAGATTTTCGCGGTTGACTTATCTGAAATAGCTTGTTAATTATTCAGTATCTCTTGCTAAAAAAGAGGTCCAGAATAGTTAGTTTTGAGAGTTTATTTTTTTTAATTGTGTAACTCTTCTCATATGGGATCTTTTTTTAACTAATTAAATATTATATATATTTTTATAGAAAAAAAATTCTTTATTGTTTGGTAACACGAATATTTTTCTACAATTCATTTTCATTTGCGACCATTTTCACTAGAAGGTTTTTATTAAAATTAAAAAAAAAGAATTTTTAATATGCCTGGAAACTAAGCAAAAAGTTGAGCTAGGATAACATTTTAAAAAATCAGTAAATAGCATATAGCTGCATTGTAGAAATAACTTTGAGATCATTAAAAAGAATTTCAATATTGCCACCACTTTAATTGTAACTGATCCAAAGCTTTTCCCGTTAAAAACCATTTTTAATATTTGCTAATTGTAACTACTCTTCTTATCTCAAAAACTTTTTCTACCCTTCGTAAATGATTAAACATATTAAAAATTCAACATCTCTAAGAATTGAATATTATGAGCACCAACAAATTTATTTCCATTAAAAATATGAAATCGCTATCGTATAGAAAAAATTAAAACGTAAAAAATTCTATTTTTAAGGTGATTAACAAAATTAAATATTTAATGTCGCCTTTAATTGTAAAAAAAGGTTTTCCTGATAATGATACAACTTAACGGAAAACGCTTTCTTTAAATCCTAATCTAATTTATTTTATTCACCGATTTTTATATGCTTCGCAATTATTTCAATATTTTCATTTTTAGTCTTTGGAATTTATAAAATTCTGCAAATACGCATTTTTATTTGTTAATAATTACTTGTCTAGTACGTCCCTGCTTTTTGAAATTTTAACTTTAAACGCCTAATTACCAAGGGCTTTCACATTTAAAAAAGTATTACGTCATAATATTTTTTTTTTAAAAAGTCGTTATTTAAACACATGTTGAAAAGATAAACAGTTGATGGCGACTACAGTTAATTGGATAAAGGTAACATCCTTTTAAAAATTTGGATAATAGTATATTTACGTATTTCATTCCACTATAAGTTTTTTTAATTGGAAGTTCTACTTAACGGAATGGGGGAGCAGGATTGTGAAGGAATTTTTTTATTATTTTTAATCAAATTTTAATTAAACTTCGATTTTGATCTAGGTTAGATTTTATAGAATACAGAGTGATAAAAATAAATACAAACAGTTTTTAGCTTTATAATAAACAAATTATGAAAATATTAACGCTATCGTATTTTAATAATTATTAAGTATAAATAGTAACGATAAGTATTTTTAAAAATAATTTTGAGTTCAACTGGATAAACGTGATCAGAACTTTATTAACCTTGAAAGTTCTATGGAAATGTTTAGCTTTAAGGACTCTTCGGAAAATATTTTCATCGTTTATTTAGTTGGAAATATAAATGGCTTGTAAAATGGTTTAACTACCAATTAAAGGCATGGCTTTTTAGTCATTAATGACAATGTCCCTTTTGCTTACTTTTGAGATAAAATTATGGATTTTATGTAAATATCAGATTGTAAAAATATTGTTCAGCACTGAAATAATTGCCTACACAAGCAATTCAGTTTAGCGTGTTTGACTATAATGTCATCATAAAGCTTTTAGCACAGTCACTAATCATTAGCTCCACTTAAATAGACATAGTCGTGAAAACTTTGTTGATATGGGAACTGACATTCGCCAACGTTTATCACGTACGTACGTGAACGCATTTTGAATCAATGTTAAACCATCGGGTACTTAATTACTAATAACTTGGCTCGTATTGTGAAGCTAATAGTATATTTACGCACGAAGCTAATAGTATATTTATTAGCTTTTCATAAACTTTACAATGTCGATTTCCTTATATAATTTATATAGTTCATTGTTGTAGCTATGTCTCCATAGACCATCAAATAGCTGTAACTACTAGTTGCCATGGCTGTGTACTGAGTGTGTACTCTGTAGTGTTGTGAAATTTAATACACTCATAAAGAACTTGTGTTAAATTTAAATGCAAAAAAAATTGTAGTTTTTCCGATTATTACAAGTTGTTTTGAAGCAATGTAAAAATTGTATTGGGATTAAATACTAATGATAATGTGTAATACTAATGTGTGTTGTAAGCATAGCACCGCATATGCACTTCCGAAATGTAGTTAAGTATCTACTGGTCTTCGAATATGTTTCAAATAAATAGAAATACTAAAGCTTAAAAAATATAAACTACGGTACTATATATCTTTTTTTTAATTTTGTTATACGCATTTTCAGAAAATATTATAGTTTATAGTTTTTTATCGATAGCGTATAAAGATACAATAATCATCTTTTTTCGTTCGATTGTCGGTAACGTTGGAAAACACACTTCACCAACACAATTCTTGTATATTGAAGCAACTCAATATTGTATTGTTACAATTTTTAGATTGTAATAATGCCCCTTATACTTTGTTCCACTTGTGCTGTTTAAACGTAAGTTTTTCCTGAGTGAATAAGTATTATGGTCAGTGGACGGTGAGTATACTAATCATCAAACATCAATATTAATTATACTTTTTCGTTTTTTTAAAGGTTGGTAGGATGACAGCTCTCTGACGATTACAACGATGATCGACTTCAAGATCTACCCTAGTCCTGGCTTTGCGCTGTTTCTGCACATTCTAGCTGTATTCAAGGTTGCATGGTGAGTTTTAAAACTGCATACGGAATAGTGCATTGCAATAGAGTTACAAAATTTTGCTTCATAAAAATTGCAATGGGTTGCAAAGTCTAAAAATGTTGCTTAAAAAATGTTACATTTCAAATATCCATAGAAATCGCATAATGTTTTTAAAAGTATAAGTCAGAAAGTGTTTCATTACAAAATGTGAATAACATTTTTTTTTCAAAATGCCAGATTACAAAACTTGAACTAAGTATTTCGTTATGGATGTATATGGAGGCTCAAAAAGAAGGAAACATGAATAACATTTTTTTTCAAAATGCCAGATTACAAAACTTGAACTAAAGTATTTCGTATCATGAATGCTATATGTTTTTAAATGATAGCTCAAATGTTAAGTAAGGAAAACGTGAATAACATTTTTTTTTCAAAATGCCAGATTACAAAACTTGAACTAAAGTATTTCGTTATGGATGTATATGAAGGCTCAAAAAAGAAGGAAAACGTGAATAACATTTTTTTTTAAATGCCAGATTACAAAACTTGAACTAAAGTATTTCGTTATGGAGGCTCAAAAAAGAAGGAAAACGTGAATAACATTTTTTTTCAAAATGCCAGATTACAAAACTTGAACTAAAGTATTTCGTTATGGATGTATATGGAGGCTCAAAAAAGAAGGAAAACGTGAATAACATTTTTTTTTCAAAATGCCAGATTACAAAACTTGAACTAAAGTATTTCGTTATGGTTGTATATGGAGGCTCAAAAAAGAAGGAAAACTAAACTTTTATTCTTTTTCTAATTAAAAACTCCCATAAAATAAACTAGATAAACTACAATCAACTAAACTGAGCCTGGAATAAAAATCAATAATATTTTATGCAGATTTAACCAAGAACATATGCTAACAAAAGTCCATATATTTATTTTATTAACTTTTTCCGTGCCTTTTGACTTTTTTCATTTATCGTTACTTAAATTTTGGGTAAAATACTAACATTTCGTTTAATAAATTACCATTATTTGAAACCAATCTCCAAAAAAGGCAGTAACAGACGGTTTGGAGGTCAGACTATCTTTAATCGATATTTAGTTTCAAGACACTTTTTCAACAGGGAATATTTTCATTTTTACTAGTTTTTTCTTAGTTGTATCAATTTTTAAATACTTTAAAAACCCTGAAAGTAATAATTTATAAATTCTTTGTAGTTTTATACTTAACCTAATTAAGCCTTCCCTCAAATACATGTACTCAACGACGAATACGTACATTATAATTAAATGTTAATTTAAATATTATTCTATAAAACAAATATTTTCTGAAACACATGAAAAAAATCATTCAATTAAAGATTTTTTATGTCCATTAATTATATTTCACTAATAGAAAATTGAGTTTTCGAAAAAACCGAAACACGATAATTAAATTCTTTGATGAATTTCATTAAAATTTAAACACATCGTAATTTTAATAGCTTTTTACCACAATCAGTATTGGAATCTGATATTCAATCAAAGAAATCTTTTATTCACAATGAAAAAATGTGCTGTTTTAATTAGTATGGACACTGAAAAATGAAGAGTGAATGTAGGTTCAAAGTACAAATTAGTTTTGAGAATTCGGATGTAAAATAGATTATATTAAATTAAAATCTGATTTGGATAGGTTCAATAACAGATGTTTTACCGTTGGTGGTTGATTTAAAATAAGTATCAAAAAAACATTTGGACTTGAATTTTTGATAAAGTTGTGTTGTTTTATAGCATAGCAGATTTTAAAATATTTTTTAATGATAATTTAACTAAACCATAAGAAGAAGAATTGAGTGTATTTCACTTGTATTGTCAAAACTACAATGGTTCAGAATATCAGATATTTATGACTGGTAAATTTCAGGATTTGAAGGATTTTCTATTTACTTGGATAACTAAAAAAATAAAATATTGATACTACTGTACACTAAATGTGTCTGAAATCAAGTATATAATACTTAATGGACTTAATTTAAGATAATAATTTAAGAATGATTTTTGGTCATACTGAATAATTGCAAACATAAGTACATTATTGTTTTACACTAAATGTGTCAAAAATCAAGTTTATAATACGTACGTGTTTTAATTCAAGTTTTCAAAATTCTCACTATAAATTTCTATATTTACCCCATGCGAGGGATACTTTATATTTCAATCACCAAATTTTATTAACCCTTTCAGTCCCAACAGTAATTTGGCATAATCATTTTAGAAATTTTTTTCTGATCGTCTATAGACATTTATGATATCAAAAAGCACATCATTCGATTCTTCAAACTTTTTTCTATTCGAAAATATTTTTTATTAATCCTAATAGATGTCAGCCGTATTATTTTTTTAAAATTATGATCAGAAAAATGATGATGCCAAATCTCCAGACAGAAAAATCTCCAGACATGGTTCTTTTTCACTAAAATGTTAAGAGAAAAAAGCGAAAAGGAAAATCCTCTAATGAACTTGGGTCCTTTTTCCTCTATAGTGATTTAATTATAAATTTCGTTAACGTACTCTGTAGCACTGCCTTCATATATTTATTCGATAAATGAAATGTATATATCCTCACTTCTTTAAGTTCTCCATTTCTACAAAGGGCATTAAGTTATGCAATGGCAAAACGTACTATTGTCAAGGGGACCCAGATGGCCGAGTAGTTTGGACCATAACGCTAGCAGTCTGCGTGCTGTAAAGGGTGCGGGTTCGATTCTCGCCTGGGATGCCTCTCGATGGGTGCATATCCCTTTCTATGTGACAGTAAAAAATTATTTATGTGTCTGTCTTACTTGGTCACTGGTTACTTGGTCACTCACATCATTCGATTCTTCTAACTTTTTTCTATTAGAAAATATTTTTTATTAATCCTAATAGATGTCAGCCGTATTATTTTTTTAAATTATGATCAGAAAAATTATGATGCCAAATGGCATCACTGGGACTGAAAGGGTTAAAAGAATCTTCAACGTTACAACCTTCGCAACACCCCATTTTTGAGAACCCAAAACGATAAGTATGCCATAAACTTAAGACACCCTTTACGGTCTATGGCAATTGTCGACACAGCAGTGATATTCTCCAAGATATTCGAGTTTATATCGCATTTCACGGAATTATGCGCCGTGGTTTCGGCCGGGAATTCCTGCTGAAATTCAATTTCGTAACGGCTTTAGCGATAATTCTGTGTGGGAATACCAGAACTTAGTTTATGGGGTGATTTTATTTGAGACTGCGATGTTTGAATTCGATCTTTTTAAAAATAATCGACTGGAAACTGAGCGAGTGATTCTATTATTAATCGCAAAAAGAATATTTTTGGTTGGTATTGAATTCTTAGAATGTTGTTTATCGAAAAATTATTATTTAGGAACATTGTAAAGGATATTTATGTTACAGCAATTTTTTAATGAAGCCCTAAAATCTTCTCAGTTTAAAAAAAAAAATTCGATAGGCAATATATAAAAGCAATTTTATTCAGTCAATGGGCTAGTTTCACGAGGGATCTGGCAACAGCTCCGCGGTCTTGTTTTCATTTTTCTCGAATTACTTTTGCCTTGGTATTCCAAATTGAGTTTTCTAAGAATATTTTAGTTGTTATTTGTTTTAAATTCCAACTTCTTTAAATGCAAGTTTTCCTTGATAAATGATTAAAACAACCAGCAGCACAGCAAGAAGTTATAGTTTTAAAAAATAACAACTAAAATAGCTTATTCTTAGAAAACTCAATTTCGAATATCAACAAAAGTAATTCGAGAAATATGAAAACAAGACCGCAGAGCTTTTGGCAGATCCCACGTGAAACAAGCCCCTAAAAAGGTATCACTTACTGCCTAAAATCGTCTGAAAATTGCCCAACTTAAATAATAAGTTGCAAAGATTTTATGCTATTGTGCATGTTACTCTGCTCCAAAAATTTGAATGTACACATAAATTTGTGTTGGAATTAAATTCATTGAATGTAATTGAAACAGGTGAAAATAATATATATTACAGAGCACATTGTAAAGATAACCATACGTCATTCGCAATGCTATTTTATTTCTTGAAAAACTGAATTCTTTTACATTTATTTTCTTCTACAAGTAAATTGCTTATGCACTATATCTCACCACTGATGTTATATCAGGTCCAATATTTTTATTAATAAACAGTATTTAAAATGAGTAAGACAATGTGATTCCGTATGAAATTCACATACATTTTTTTTATCTGTTGATATAATAATCTCACGGCCAAACTCGACCTAACTGTTATCAAATATTTGTATTAGTTAGTTCCATAATAAAATGATTATTTGCAATAAATGTAGTAATTCAACGTAATTGTATTCTCCATAACATGCTGTATTACTGAGATAACGTTATTTATATACCTCGAAATATCTTTTTTTCAGGTCTTACAGTTTAGACTTTGAATCAATACTTCCAGATAACCCTCAAGAGTATGACAACTTGCAGCCACCGAAGCACAAAGGTAAATAAACCTGATAATTTAAATTAGGGGTTTGTAACTACGCGTATTTTATGACCACTGACCACTATTTTTAGCCTACTTTTCTTTTTTTTTAATTCGAAAGAATTTTTTAAAAATGAAAAAGTAGGTATTGACATGCGGTCGATGTCCGTCTGTCCGCCTGTCTCTCCGTACCCCCCTTCCAAAATCGGTTCTATCATTAGGATCTTAAAAATTCTTTTTTTGTTAGAAAGCTATGACCTCAGAGACCGAACTTTCTTACTTTTTGTCAGCCTGTCTGTACGTCCGGACGGACATAAATCTACTATCTGTCAGCGAAATTCCCATTGAATTTGCATTGAAATTCAATTTTGAGTCATTTAAATCACTGTTGCCAAATCAACAATGGCATGAGAAACTTTATTTAAAAATATTTGAAGCAAAATTATTTTTTATGAATCATTTTGGAATTACGTCATAAAATGTAGCACAATGTGATTCTTTGATTGTTCATTAATTGTTTACTTAATTAGAATTTTGTAAGTATTTTTAAGTAAAATGAAAGTAGGCTATTTTAGTTCTTTAAAAAATTCTTGTTACCACTGAACAAATCACTGCATTTAAAGATACCCTATAAGGTAATTTCAATATCTTTGAAACGCAAAAAATTGTATAGTACAACCCCTGGCAAAAAAGTATCCGATCACCGAAAGCAGTGCCTACGATACGTTCATATCAGCCGTCATTTTTTTAAAAAAATTATATTTTTTTCAAACCTTTGAGGGTTTTTTGTGAAATATGACTAAATTAGTCTAAGAATATTAAATATAAACAGAAAATAACATATAGTTAACAGTTTTAACGAGAAAATACATTGAATCGTAAAGGAAAAAAGTTTCCGATCATCCCTTTTGGGGAAAAAAGTATTCGATCAAGTCACTTTAATATTTTATGGGTCCTCCTTTTGCCTTGATTACTGCTATTAAGCGCCGAGGCATGGATGCGACTAACTCGTGGCATAAATTTGATGGAAGTTCACCCCAGCTTTCCTTGATGGCTAGCCGTAGTTCTTCCATATTTGTTGGTCTTCTCTCATCAATGTTTCTTTTCAAAACATTCCAAACATTTTCGATTAGATTGAGATCCGGACTATTTGCAGACCAATCAATAGTCTTTATTGGAGAATTTCCATAGAGCCATATATGGTTTCGTTTTGGCTTTGCAGAAGTGAAATCCTTTTGCGTTTAAACGGTTTCGCACTGTACGTGCACATATCTTTACCCGATATTTCTATCACTCGGTATTAAGTTGTTTCAACGCACAACTTCTCATAGATTTGGCAAGATCAACCGATTTTTTGTCTTACCTACTTGATGTTGCACGTGGGCCACCGCTTCGAGGAAGATTTTTGACATCATTTTTAGAGCGATGTTTTTTCCAAAAATCTCAAACAGTACTTTGGGCACAGGCAAAAGTGTGAGCAACTTTTCTTTGAGATATTCCGCTTTTAAGCGTTTAACAGTTAAAAGTTTTAGCTCTTAAGACAATTCTTTCTTTCGATCCATACTTCTGCTTATTCGAAACTAGTTTTATCTGTGAAACAGCGATTCAACCTTTTATACTGTTTACTTAGATCTTGTACGCACGCGCCGACCAAAAAAAAAATTGCATATATCACTTAAAATACGTTGCATTTGCTAGCGATCGAATATTTTTTTCCCCACAAAAGGATGATCGGAAACTTTTTTCCTTCGCGATTCAATGTATTTTCTCGTGAAAAGTGTTAACCATAATTTTATATTCTGTTTATATTTGATATTCCTTGACAAATTTAGTCATATTTCACACAAAAAAAACTCTAAGGTTTTAAAAAATATTAAAATTGTAAAAAAATGACGACGAAAAGGCACTGCTTTCGGTGATCGGATACTTTTTGCCAGGGGTTGTAGATACCCTCTGCGCATACTCGACTTTGCTGAACACTTTATTATGATTTCCAACAGGTACTGGGAACTCGTGTACCAAATTTGAAGTTTGTAGCTCTTTTCATTTATCAACAATACCTTTAAAACGAAAAAGTTTCCACGACAGCTACCCTTTTGCGCATGCGCGATTTAATGAAACCTTATTATGACGTCCAACAAGTACTAGGAACAAGTGTGCTGAATTTTAAGTCCGTACTCCGTATATCTTTTAGTTCGAGCTGTATAGTGGATGGTTTTAGAGAGGCAGGCAAACCAATCAAAGGTCAAAAACACCTTTTCCGGAATGAGCACCCTCCAAACGTGTAGAAAACACAAAATCTCTATTTTGTATTATCATCTCTATTTTGTATTATCGACCCCATCGCAATACTTTCTCTACCTCTTATTTCATGTTAGATTATTGAAAGTAATACACTTTCAGAGCCATTTGTCAGTTGAATCAGCAAATGTGAAAGCGGGTCAAATTCACAGAAAAATCTCCAGACATGGTTCTTTTTCACTAAAATGTTAAGAGAAAAAAGCGAAAAGGAAAATCCTCTAATGAACTTGGGTCCTTTTTTCCTCTATAGTGATTTAATTATAAATTTCGTTAACGTACCCTGTAGCACTGCCTTCATATATTTATTCGATAAATGATTTGTATATATCCTCATTTCTTTAAGTTCTCCATTTCTACAAAGGGCATTAAGTTATGCAATGGCAAAACGTACTATTGTCAAGGGGGCCCAGATGGCCGAGTAGTTTGGACCATAACGCTAGTAGTCTGCGCGCTGTATAGGGTGCGGGTTCGATTCCCGCCTTCGCCATGGGTGCATATCCCTTTCTATGTGACAGTAAAAAATTCTTTCTGTGTCTGTCTTACTTGACGAAGGCTTCATAAGCGGGTCTCTGATCAAGCACATAAGCCAGAATATATATGTACCTACCCTCCATCATTGTCAATATCTGTATACATTTATATTCTGAGGGCAGTTTATGTAACCGGAACTTTGAGCAATGTCTTCATATATTTATATGACGAAATAATAATGTCTAAATACTAACTAGCAGACGCTCTAAACATAAATTTACACAATTAGAACAACTAAATATGTTCTAACCTTTCTTATCCCACTGACGCCAATTTCAGTCAAAAGTCAATTTTAAAGAAAATTAAATCCCCATTTTCATTCGTATTACAATATTTTTTGTCACCATTTTTTTTTTCGTTCTACTTTACTCCATGAATCTAGAGTTACATTACATCAAAGTTTTTTAGTGCATAAATCAAAGTAAGACAAAACTCAAAAATGCTCACGATAATCTGCCTTAAAAACACACAATATTGCATTGTTTTTCTTTAAAAAATACTGATGTCATAATATAATAAGTATAACATTAAATTATTGATTCGAAATCAACATGTAATAGTGTATTCTATACAACTAAAGTTCATTATAGTTAAGGGGGAATGGGCGCGCTGGATCGCGGGTCTCCAAACTCAAGTGCCTCAGTGTTAATCCAATGGCGAAAAAACTATTTTCTCTGCCACATTTCCCCGGCTGGGTTGAATATTTTACAAACGTTTTTATTTTTAAATAACTAATGTAGATAACTTACAGGTCTCTATCTTTCCACTTTTTAAAATTGCTTCGAATATTTTGTGGAAAATTATTTATTGAAAATTAAAAAGTCAGTCAAAGCCTGTAAGTCAGCTACATTTATCATACAAAAAAATCCGCTTGTAAAAATATTGAATACATCCGGAGAAATGTGGCAGAGAAAATATTTTTTTCTCCATAGGATTAACACTGATGCACTTTGCTTTGGAGACCCCCGTTCCAGCGCGCCCATTCCCCCTTAAACTGTGAAAGATTTTTTGTTTAGCAGAGTCTACTATTTTACCCTCTGAGGAATACGCTCATTGACTGAATTGTAAACTTGTTTTTACTACATATATTGTAATTTTAATTTTTAACTAAACATTTAATTTCCTTACAATAACATTTCTGAAAAAAATTGTATAAATGACTGCTCGTTTCTTTAAATTTCAAAACTTAGAAAAGTTATAAAATCTATAAATATTTTTCTAAAAAAACCTATGTGAGTTGCTGGAGACTGTTTATAAGACCGTAACCCTCAGAGGGAAACTAAGATATTAAGGTCCTATCAAAAAAATATTAAGACAAATGAAAAAGATAAATTTCGATAATAAAAAAGCACTTTATGCCAAAATATCATTCAAATATTGTTTATTGTTTAATATTGCAATACATCGAAAATAATATTGTTCATTTCCAGTATATCATCACTATTTTTCTGAGTCAATGATATGGATAATCTTTAGGCTATAAGCAGTATATTTTTACTACAGAATTTTTAAAAAAATCAAATTAGAATTTCTGTCTATCTATCAATAAAAACCGAAATAACGGAAATATATTGAAAGTAGCTGATTTTGATTTCTATCATTCGATATTTTGACTGTATCCTTACAGGAAGTACGGTTTATGTTCCTTATCAAGATGAATGTCAGCCATTTGTTATGTGTAATCCGTGCATTTTCAATTTTCCATTTGAAATGTTCTCAAGAGAGGTTTTCCAAGTTTTATTTCGAGTATCATAAAAAATAAAAATAATAATGCATATCTAAAACTGGAAATATGAAATTGTAGATACATTTTATCTAAGAAATTTATTTTTAAAAAGCTAGTTATTTTTAGTTATATAAAAATACGTGTCATTATAGGTGAAATTTAATGAATGAACATAAAATTAAAAGTTACATTTAGTAATATCACTAAATGGAAATATGTATTTTTAAATTCATATAGTAAAATATAATAAAACAAAACAACAAAAGTGAAAGATTATAGTTCTAAAGATTATCCTTATCATTGACTAAAAATATTGATGATATACTGGAAATGAACAATATTATTTTCGATGTATTGCAATATTAAACAATAAACAATATTTGAATGATATTTTGGCATAAAGTGTTTTTTTTTATTATCTAAATTTATCTTTTTCAATTGTTCAATTTTGACTTAGACCTTCAAAATGATCAGGTCTTTTGGGACTATACTTTAAAAAATAAGAAGTTTTGTGTGAAAAAGATATTTTGATCTACAAACAAATTAATGGCTTGGTTTTAACAAAAAAAATGCTAATGTAAAGATTTGGAGTACTGGGAATAAACGAAAAGAACTGTAAAACAAAGCACTGATCTGAAGCTTCTGAATGTATAACGCAACATCAAGGCAATGAAAGTGGACTTAGATCTCTATTAAAATTAGCCCTCCATTCATTTATATGAGTTTTAAAAAAATAAAGTCTTGAGGGGTCGGTTGTAGTGCGGTTACAATGGGTGCAGGTTGTCTGGAGAAAAATACTCCTCCCCTGAATTAGAGAGTTGGCGCCTTCTCGTAGCAGAAGTCAGACTTACATCCTCACTGGTTCACTAGGCTTTCTGCTGATGGAAGCTACTGCACCCCTCCGGCCTTCCCAGGTATACCCTGAAGGCCGGCGCATGACAACAACAAAAAAAGAATTCATATATTGTTCCACCTTAAAATTTAATCTTGGTTTTGGTAATAACGTTGCATAATTGATACACGAGGGTATAAGTCATCGTGATTTAGAACCCGGTTGAGTGAGGTTGACATTTGTGCTAAAATTCAACGCAACTTCCTAGCGACATCATATCGTCGATAAAATGACGAAACCACGAATATGCAAAAACACAAAAGTGCAAAGGGATGGAAAACCGGAAACGGTTAAACCGGGTTTTGGCTTCGGTTAAATGGGCAAAAACATTTCTTTAGATGAACCAGTTAAAACTGAAGAACCGGTTTGAATAAACATTTTAACCGGTTAAACTGAAGGTTTGTTAGTTTGCGTTGTCTTCGCTCCAGAGCTACACGACGGCAGTTGGCAACGGGAGTCGTAATTAAGAATCACAGTCAAGTGACGAGCCCCTAAACTGAAGGAAAAATTTAATGCAGTTAGATAAATCAATGGATAATGGCGTCATAAAATATATCATAATGGATTTGTATGATATGGGTTCATTATTTATTAACACCCTCGCTGCGGATAATGCCCTAAGGCTTCAAGAACTATGCTACTGGTAATGCTATTCCTATGACACATTACACAGCAACAAACATCTTCATATCTACCATATTTCAAACCTAACCTAAATAGACAGCCGGAGTCGTTCAACCAACCAAGCAACTAGAACCGGTTTTTCAAAGGAACGGTTTTTAGTTACTTTTAACTGGTCCCGGTTAAAATCGGAGGGAAAAAAGAACCAATTAAACCGAGCAGCGGTTTTATTTTTCAAAAACCGCAAATCCTCAGAATCTGCATATTCGTGGTTTTGTCATTTGACCGACAATATGTGACATCAGGGCTATTGACCACGCTAGATTTAGCTTGCACCAGTCCCATATACGTGGATTAATTTATTGGCAAGATATTCTTACACAGCACGATCCGTTTATAGGATGGCTAAGGCGAGGGCACAATACCCGATACGTACCCTTAGTAGCATGACGCTTTAACCCACCGCGCCACTCCCACCTTGCAAATTAATAAATGGGACATTTTGGTCAGTGTAATGACTTTATGTAAAATACAGTACTTTAAAATAGAGAAAAAATAATTATTTTTAACTTACGAAAATGTATCCCGAAATACAAATGAAATGCTTCATCTAATTCAGCACTAACTTGATTAACACCAAATATCTAAACAGATGACATCCTAAGAATATATTTAAATCCTAACTTTCACTTTAATAACATGTTATCAAGTTACAGAAACATTTTCGAATTAAACTATCATGTCCTTAATCTTAACATACGCTTCGTAGCAAATTGAATTGAGTAAATATTTGATAAATACTTTACTTCTAATTCCAATTACAAATATTAGTGACGCTTGAAAGCATGCTGTCGAACACAACCATTGAGGTTAGCATAAGATGCAGATGCTGCCGGATCAAAACCAATGAAGAAAAGGTTTACCAATCGAGCAGATCGCCCCATCACCAACAACACTTGCGGATTACGTTTAATGAAGACTCGTGAATGCTCTGGTTTAACTTGAATTATTTAAAACTATTTTCGTAATTTTTCTAGATCAACCATTTAAAGCTAAATATTATGATTTTTTCTTACTTATTGAAGGTAATTCATTCCAACTATATGCTTCACTTTGCAGAGTGGTTAAGAATTCGCTTTTGTGGTAAAACTTTTGTTGAGAGGCTGTTGTTCCGTAAGAAATTTCATGAGAATCCTATTATTACGCAATGTGCGTCATAAGAAATTTCGTGAGAATCCTATTATTACGAAATGTGCTTCATAAAAAATTTGGCGATGGGGCAAATTATCGACAATTTTGCAACAAGGAAGCAAAGTACCCTGGGATACACGTGCTCGTTAAATCAGTGAAGTACAAAAGCCCACGGCGTAAGCGTACGATGTCATACGAAATTTCGTAAGGTTAAATATCAGGTTCCAACCTAGTCACTTGACCGCACGTAAAAAAGGCGTACAATTTGAGAAATACGATAAACAGCAAAGACGATGAGTATATATCTACCTCGCAGAGTTCAAGACAGTTCATAATGTTTTTCGGGTTAGCCTGAAATTCGTAGCATTTTGAAGACTGTGAAAATACTATTTCATTACCAGATAATTAAACATATTAAATATTAAAATTATATTTATTATTTGAAATCCAAATGAGTTGAGTGGTTCGTTTTCTTTCAACAGAAAAATGGCTGTGGTTCACCCTACTCACCCAATAGGAGCGTGATTAGGAGTCTCACTTCGACTTGGCAACGTTCAGACAACTTCAGTCTTTTCTCGCCACAAGCACATCCCTCTTATCTGACCTCCATGAACACAAACTGCTGATATTAAAATAAAAGGAAACCTATACATAGATTTTACAAGCAGTTTTCTTGAATAATTGACTCGAATTTCCGATTGCTTTTAATTCACTAATAAACCCTGCAAAATAAATCGACATTTATCTAATGGATACGTTGCTTATTGACTAAGTTTAATTATTGATACCCAATAAAACCTTGATTCAAAGCTTTTAAGCTATTCAGGACAAGTTTAATTACTTAGCGTCTAAGCTAAAGTGAATAAAAGGAAAGGCGTTAGCTTATGTTGTTTTGGTTCCTTTTCAAATGTGCCTCAGTAAAAACAACTTTTAAGCTGGTATCACACACTACCAGTAATTCCAGTAATTTATTCGAGTACGAACCTCTAAGGCATGTTTTTTTTACTCCACAAAATAAAAGGTGTCCGTAAAACAATGTCAGAGTTTTAATGGTATATTACAGGCGTTTATTTTATACTAATTATAACAAATCATGCATGACATTGAGGGAAAACTAATCTAGTTTTTCCTATAAGTGCTCAATGTGTGCGCCTTTAGTGATACGGCACACATCCAAACGAAAATGCAATTCTTCCCATACTGTCTGCAGCAAGTCCGGAGTAATGGAAGCAACGGCCTGTGCAATTCTACCCTTCAAGGTTGGTAAATCGTGGGGTAGAGGGTGGAACGTAGACCCGATCTTTTACGAAGCCCAAAGGAAGAAATCACAAGGCGTGATGTCAGATCACAATTTGAAACTCGGACATTCTTTTACGGGCACCCTGTATATTTCGACCTTTGACGATCACACATTAACGGGGAAAATATTTTTGGAAAATCTAATTGCACTGGAAATTAATTAGTTTCATTTTTTAAACAGAAACTAATCACAACTAAATTTAACGTCTAAGTCAAAATTTAAACCCTTTTATAATATGAATAATCCAATTCATTTAACCGTTTATTTTTTACGCACAGAAACCGGATATAGTATCTTAAATTAAACAATTACTTTGAAAAGTATTCTTTTTTAATCTTATATATCCTATCCAACCTTATTTATCCACTCACTTTTGTCGTCAATAGCCCCTCCACCAAATGAATAGTAATTTGGCCCATTAGTTTGTTCCAAGCACAGTTTAGTCAGTTTAGGTATGAACCCCATGTACATATTGATAGCACGATTTCAACTTTTAGTACACTAAATATAAATTAATATTTCCGTTTGCTGAAAATCGGGGGCTATTTTCAAAGTTCCATGTTGTTTTAAACATTGGTCAAGTGACGAGGCCGACACCCGATCAAGCACACTACTTAGCACTTTATAAAAAATTGCACGCAATTTAAGGGGATACGGTACCCAAAAATTGGTCAAAATATCAATTTTTCAGTTTTTACTTGTTATTATTTACAATATTTTTCTAAACATTTACTGAAAGTTTCATAATGATATCTTTTGTAGAAAATTCCTATAAGTCCTATAAGTTTGAATACGTATTTCGTCTGCTTCTAACCTTTTTTCTCGGTTTCGAGTTTTTCAATTCTTGTGTTTAATAAATCCCTAAGGCTCCTTTGCTAATTAAGTTAGAATTATGAAATTTTTAAACTATGTTTTTATATAAATAGTGCAAAATTGTGCATGGAATAAGGTCTACTATGTATAGTTGTTTTTAAAAAAAAATGTTGAATTCAATCATTTGTCATTTTTTTGTGATGTTCAGTATAAATGCATATTACTTTTTAACTGTAGCTCACATTTTAAAATCCATGCACAGTTCTTGAATAAATAGTACTAAAACAAACTATAAAAGTTTGGTGGAGTTCTTCTCAAAAGTGAAAGAGGAGTAGCGTTTTAAAAAAGTTCAAAACTTTGACTTTTTTAAATAAATGAAGAACTACTTGTAAATATTTCTTTTTATTGCTAGAACATTTTTATTTAGAGTGAACATTATATAAAACCACTATAATTTACAAGTTTATGTTATTATTTCTAGAAATAATGTTTTGTGTACCATATCCCCTTAAAGCTTGATGTGTGTACACACGGAGGCTTTTAAATTGCGAATTTTGCACTGAGCAAAGAAGCTGTTCTGAGCTGTTCGAGAAAATAAATACACATGACGACAGATTGAGGCGGAAATAAAAGATTTGTAGGATTAATTTTTCATTAAATTTGTTTCTCCTTTTTTTTAGTGTCTTCTTAAAATGTAAGTTTTCGAAAGAGTTTTTAAATGTATCATTTAGATTGCAAAACACGATTCTTTGTAACATTACGGACTAAATTCTAAGACTTCAGGTGACAAGTAGAAAAAGTTAATTGTAAACATGGACAAGGTTTAATTAAGTGAATGTAACATTTAATCTTTTAAGCCATGGAAATATTACAATTAACAGCAGGCATTAATTTTGTATTTTCTTTATTTTTATGTTGGTACTTTTCATTTATCTTGAAAAAAAGGAATGTCATTGCAGGAAATTGAAGTTTATATTTAAAATCGTTTTTCAAAAGAAAAATAATAATTCGTTCAGAAAACCTCTTTCATTTCTCTATAAATTCCAAATTATTCTGCTTTAAATTTATAAAAGTAAAAGATAATGAATAATTTTAATATGAACAAATATTTTTGATGTCCTCCTCATTATTTTTTTCTCATTAAATATTATGAACTTCGTATATTTTTATTCTTTTCAACTTTATTCTGTGGCTGCTTTTTTTTTCTTTTTTTTTGGAGGGGGGGGGGGGCTTCAACTTTTTAGATCATTGCAGTTTAATTAAGAAATATTTGGCCTCGTCAGTTTTGAACCGAAAAGCGCTAACACCATTATCGCAAGAATACGCAACCGTTTCTATAAAACTATTTAAACTCCACTAACACTTTATATTACTCGTACAGTTATTAGAACATAGTGTTAGAGGTAACAAAATGGTTGGTTAAAAAAGTATTCTTCTAGAACTGTGTTGTTAATCAGATGATATTTAGTTTTCAGTTTATCAACGACTTTTGATTTGATTACACGAATCAAAATTTGCATAAAGTATATTCTTATCGAATTACTGATAGCTTAAATTTTCAAAAGTTCCACACAACTTCGAACTTCATTTTTCCCAATTTCCATGAAATACATACAATCATCACTGCTAAATTAATCTAAATCCTTGTGTGTGTTTTTTTAAATCGATCGATCCTTATTTGAATAAATATTCATTCGAGTTTCGATTGAAAGAAGAAAAGGACTTTTTTGAAAATCTGCAGAGACCCCTAAATTCAGAAAAATTGTCTAAACATGATATTAGATGTATATTGTATGTTATTTTGTATTATTAAGTATTGCATTATTATTTATACTACTTGTTAGTTTGTACAATTATTTTTAAGTTTACAAAAAAAATTAGAATAGTTTCATGCTTAGTACAGGCCCCAAATTGTAGTAAAGATAAAATAAAAGCAACAATAACATTCTTCAACGTTAAACTATATTTAATTTTTCACAGTAGGTCTTAGAAAACCATTTTGTTACTAGCAAAAACGTGTATGACTGGTGTTGAATAAAGACTTATTAGGTAAATGGATAAACAGTTTGCAAATTACTATTAAGTATCAAACATGTAGATTTTATTAACTATCTATAACAAAAAATATTTCTGCATAAAAAACACGGTTTAGTAAGTTAAGTATTCTCAAAACTAGCCACAATACTTTTTAAGTTATTTTTTTTTATTTCTTCGTTCATCATTTACTGAATATTTTCATCAACCAAAATATTATCTTTTCTCTCTTTAGAATAATGAATATTTAATTGGTTAAAGAAATTTTTGAGTAATTAAAAATAAAGGAATAAGGAATTTGAAAAAAAATAGTTACATATTCATTTAAAAATAGCCTTAGTAATCTATTTCATATGTGACTATATACATATTTAAAATGCAACATTAACATTACAAAATAACACATTTTTTTTACCCTTTTCATTGAAACAAAATATCAAATTTTATTTTACATAACTCTTTGTAATTCATATTTTAATGATACGTCATTCATTAGTACAGCGATAATATTTGTCACCAGCTCTCTTCGTCTTGCTTACCCATTTTGTTAAAAAAATCTTCTCAAAGGAAAATAAAGAAAAAATCTTTTGTCATATTTTCAAAAGACTGTAAACAGAAGAAGATGACAAAGGAGCTTTGTAAAAATTTAAATGAGTGCATTCATACTGATTCAATAGATTCGTTTCAATTGTTCAAATAGTTATAGAGACATTGTATCCCAGGGCATTGAAAACATTAGTTAAACACTCAATTTACAGATTTTCTGAATAGTTTAACTAAGTAAATATCAAATATTTGAACAGCACAAAAGAATATGATTTTTAAAGTCAAAATGTTATTTCCGGCTTGCTTCTAAAAAAGGCAAACAACTTTTTAAAGGAATATTTAATAATGTAGATGGAAATTTTAACATGTTATGAATAATATAATTTAGATTTTGAAAACTTTAGAGCCTAAAAACATTTTGAAATTAACACAGTTTAATAATTTTGCAATGTCTGGTCTGGAAAATAATACAGTTGTTTAGCTCCCTTCAAACGATACAGTTCCGGTAAATTTCGACACTTTTACGATGCCGGATAACCACAGTAGTACTATTTAGTCAAATGGAGATTTCATATGCGACGAAACCGAAAATCGCACTTACGGTTGTATCCACGGATTTCAATCAAGTAGTTACAATAATACGTAGATTTGAAGTGATGAAAAATTTTCTGCCGTGCATTGTCACTAAGCCGACTTGGTGGCTGAATTGTCAGGGAGCTGGTCAGGCAGTCAGAAGGTCCCTGGTACAAATCCCGGAATATGGGCATGGATATTTGTGTTGTGTGTTTGTCTGTATGTGTCCTGAGTACACTGCAGCACATGTAACATGCTGGGTACATCTGTGGAGTTAAAAGTCCTGAGCAAGCGTACAATGGTGCCACTCGTTTGCGTTGGGTGTCCGCTCACTTGGCTAGAGTTCAAAATTTCTAAGCATAATTTGGCTGTCTTTAAGTTCCATAGAAGCTAGAAACGGACAGTTGAGAAACGTACAAACTAACCTAGTAGGTAAAACAATAAGTGCGCTTTTAAGGTATATAAGCGGGTCGCTGACCAAGCACACAAACCTGAATATATATGTCTACCAACCAACCAAGTGCGCTTTTTCTGTTTCATCGCATTTAACAGAACCAATTGACTAAAAATTGAAATTGCCATCATCCGTGAACCTAAGTACGATAATATTATTTCATTCATTACCATTACTTGTAAAACGGGCCTTACCTTGACTTCAAGGGACTTGGGTGTAAGCAGTCGTAATTGGCAAATTGAGTTTTTAATAGAGTCATTAGAAATTAGCTCAACAAACGTATATAAAGTCGGGACTACCTTGGCGTCCCAAGTTCACCAACATCGTTATTCTAGTTGAATAAGAAAGGCTTTTTGTTCTCTTGAGAGCAATAATTCGTGCAAAATTGCTACTGGCGATGAAAAAAGTGGTCACCAGCTCGTGTTGTATTGTTTGAAATAAGGTTTTTCAAAACTATTTATATCCGGGCATCGCTAAAATAACTGCCGACCTATAAACGGCCCGTGCAGACACAAATTGTTTGACGAATAATACCCAGTGTGGAGGGAGAGCACGTTAAAAATGCTCCAAAGTCCTAACGCTGCGTACAATGTCGCCCTTCGGTTGCGTTGGGTGCCCCACTCAGGTGTCGGCTCGTCACTTGACTGTGGTTCTAAATTACGACGCCTGTCGCCAATAGCCCTCGTGTAGAATTTTGTAATGTATAATTCAAAAATTCACTTCACTTTAAAACTATTTATTATATTTACATTATTTGAATTCCTTTAACCCTCTAATGGATGCAATCGTCGTCATATTACGGCCATTTTTTCCGCCAACGCACATAACATTTAAACATTTATGCCGTAAGTTTTACAAATTTACTAAATTTAAATTTTACAGTATGTGAGGAGTCATTTATAATAATTTGAAACAGAAATATATTTTTATAAAATTTAAATATTAATATTATGTAGTAGGAATGGGGAACCCAATCGGTAACGCGCTTGCCTTTGCATGCGAAAAAAGTTCGACGGATGACACCCGTACGAGATGTCTCCTTTGAAAAGTTACATTTGGTGCCTACACAGTAAAAAAAAAAAAAACTGTTGTTTTTACAGTTAAAAACTGTGAACTTTGACGCCAGTTAATAACTGTTTTTTTACAGTTTAAACTGTAATTTTTTTACAGAAAAACTGTAATTTAAACAGGGAGAAAATGTTAATTTAGCAGGGAAAAATTGTTAATTTAATAGTTTTCCCCCGTTAATTTAACAGTTTCTCCCTGCTAAAATAAAATACCCAATACTAGCCCTCGCGACCGAGTAATTACTTTGTCGCAGACGGTTCAGTATTGGGCTCGCATGCAAGAGGTTCCTGAAAGAGGTATGGACTGGCCCGGTTTTGATCCTGGAACCTCTTGCGTGCGAGCCCAATACTGAACCGCCTGCGACAAAGTAATTACTCGGTCGCGAGGGCTAGTATTGGGTATTTGTGCTGAACGATGATCTCAATCACGTGACTTTTTGCACGTCTTGAAATTCCCCCGAGGCAGGTGCATTTGATGGGTTGCGAGTGTGACGTCATGTGAACGAAGATAAAAACCGTTATAAACTGTTTCTCTAAAGAACAATTTTTAACTGTAAAAATATAGTATTTAACTGTAAAAACAACAGTTACAGTGTACTCAGGTATTGGTTCTTCACTTGACGGTGATTTTAAATGATGAAGCCCGTCGTCTATTGCTCTAGTGCGACGATGAATCTACCTAACCCAACGAAAATAGCGTGGAAAATCAACAAAATCATTAAGGGGGATCGGATGGGTGTTTGGGTTAAAAATGTCGATTTTCTGTTTTTCCTTTTTTTTAAATCCTACTTATCTTTAGCTTTAATTTAAGACCAAGATAATAGATTTCTGTTTAGTGGTTTCTTTTTATAAACATTTTTAAGAAACTCTTAACATCAGTTCTTACCTAAACCTTACTTTTCTTTTGCGTTTCCTGAAATATAAGGTTTTTCAACAGTTAGGAACATTTTTCTCAGGAACTATATAAGATATCAACATATTTTGTTATGTTATTTCTTCCCCATTAATAGCTCTTTGATTTAACCTGAGGAATTTTAAATATCTCTTCTAAAAAAAAAATGATATAACTTTAAATCATTTTTTTTTCGTTTTCAATACAAATTTTAAAAAAATCACTGTACAAGTTTTTTTTTAATATTTTGAAATATCCTCAGTAAATCAAAGAGCTATGTGTAAGGAACAAAATATAAAAAAGTTTATAATGATATCTCATATAGTTCCTGAGAAAAATGTTCCTAAAGTTAAGTAAACTAACATGGGCGAGATAGAACCATCCGACTCCCCTTAAGTGAAAACAAGTTTACACTTCGGCCAATTGGTTTATCTTTTAAAGAGTTAAAAGAATAAAAATTTCTTGAAAAAAATACTTTTGAATATATATTTGTTTGAATAACATGTCTATCAAAAATAATGTGCGTAGGATTTGGCTGGTATGTCAGGAGGATATAGGTTTTGATCATCCTTAATGTACTTTTCCGGTTTTGACTGTAAAAAAACTTCGCCCAACAAATGCAACGACATATCTAACTATTAGAACGTGTAAAAAAAATATTTCGTAACAGAGCATTTACTTTATCACAGCCGAATACCGTCACCAAATTTCGAGAAAACTCTAAAGTAACACAAAACATCATGATAACATAAAATAAAGACGAATGTAACATTTTTTGAGCTCTTAAAATGTTACTGAAGGACAACTTTTCGCTAAGTAAAATTGACATGTGATCCGTCAATGTAATAGCAAATAACGGGCTTGTAACGTCCACGAAATTTAAGAACATTTTCGTTGGTTCTTACATGAAAACTTACTTTTATACTTTTTTCTTGAGTATGCATGATCTTCTATTACTTTCTATTTGGTTTTCAACTTGCAGTAAGAATATTTTTAACAATGCATTCCTTACTAAATTTTGTCTTTTTACATTAATTTATTTAAATTTCGGGGTATTGTGTAGATGTAAAGGGTAGATTTTCAGAAATTAAAACACTAATCTTAACTTTAAAGCAGTACAAATATGTTGATGCCGTTATGAGTGTTTATGTTCTTGAAACTGGCATTTATAGCCCCCCCCCCCTGCATAAAAAGACTCACTAGAAATGAGTCAGAGTAATTGCCCTTGTGAAATTGGACATACTTGCCCATAATTTCGTTTCGAAAGTACGTAAATAACTTATTTTGATTGATTTTGAACAAAAAATGCAAACTTGTGTAGTTGAAACTATATTTTCTTTGTTAAAAATTAAATTCAATTTTTAACATGTTTCACTAAGTTGAAATAACCTGTGTGAGTAATTTATTTTACTTCTGCAAATTTACTTTACTTCTGAAAATAATTAAATTCTCTACCACTCTAGGGCCAACATTTAGTGTTTCGGTGCATTACGAAGATTTATCCCGTCAAAAAAAGGAAAAATGTGGGGAAAAAATTCTCCAAAATTACATACTTTCAAAAGCGGATATCTCGAAAACTATGCAAGATATTTGAGGGGTGAAACTTGTAGCAAATTTAATCGGCTTTCATTTTGTGTAGTACAAATATATCGGTAGGACGCATAGTTTTCGAGATATAAGCAAAAAACGAAAAATGGGACATTCGCCCCCCTCCTTCTACTCAGTCTCTAGGGGCGGGGACTTTTGATATGTTTACCCCCTAACTAGTCCAAACAAACTTATAAGGCCAAAAATTTTGTTCCAAAACTTTCCCTCTATAACTCTTCGTTGACTGGACTATTAGTGAAACTAAGACGTGATGTATGTTTTCTCTGTTAAATGTCCAAAACTTCATAGGAATAAGTCGTCAATGTGTTAAATTCACAAAACCATGGCAGGCTAGTGACACAAATCTGTATACACTGATTTTCTACGATTTCTACGATGGTATAACTGGTTGAAAAAAACTGTTCACCCTTCATTTTTCGGCTGCTATTGGTCAAGGAATTTTGTGAAAGGTGTCATTTTTTAGGAAATAGCTTAAGGAATTGAGAACCAACCAAAATTGTATAAGGGGTCGTCTATATATTAAAATGAGTACCAACTTTGAAAATTCCAATGGCAACACCCACTTTTTTTTTCTATAAAAATGTTTATCATCTTCAAAATACCCCAGATCCAAAAGAAAATTTATTATTTTGCATTATTTGCTGAGATATTAAAGCATTAATTTTGAACTCGTTTAGGGAGAAATCTCCAAATTGAAAAAGGTAATATTTAGGGTGTCTTTTCGAAACGACAAGGTAACAAAAGGGTTACCATAATTTCGCCAAAGGATGCTAGAATTAAACCTTCTTCACTAATATTATTATTATTTTTTATGTTTTTACTCTTTTTTTTAATTTTGGATTAAAAAATTTAGAAATAAAATAAAGGGTAGACGAGAAAAAGTTTTAATTTTAAATTAAGTCACATATACGATTATTTATAACGAACAGATTTTCAAATGCGATTAGTTACAATCGGATAGACAAACATGATTATTACATTTATGTTTTACATTTTATGCAAATTTTTGTTTCATTCATATAGATACAGAAAGTTTGTTTAAAATTCGGCGCACTGGGTCTGGGACATATCCCAACAGCCGAAATCCCGACAAGCCGAAATCCCAAATGAGTCAAAATCCCGAATGGGTCGAAATTACGAAAATAGATTTTTGTCCATTTCTCGATTTTTTTAAAAATATTAGAGATTATTTATTTAGTTATTTAGTCAGTTAGTTATTTAATCAGTTAGTTAGTCACAGTTAGTTAGTCACTTAGTTAGTTAGTTAGTTAGTTAGTTAGTCACTCCGTTAGTAAGTCCAGACTGACTAACTTAGTCTAAATGCCTGTCAATTAGTTAGTCAGTGAACGGACTGACTCACTGACTAACTAATTGACTAACTAACTGACTGACTAACTATTTTGCTAACTAACTTACTAACTGACTGACTAACTAACGGACTGACTAACTAACTGACTGACTAAATAACCGACTGACTAACTAACCGACTGACTGACTAACTAACGGACTGACTAACTGACTAAATAACTAACTGACTAAATAAATAACTAAATAAGTAAATAAATAAATAAGTAATTTTAAGGATTTCGTCCTTGTTGGGATTTTAACCCATTCGGGTTTCGTCTTTGTCGGGATTATGGCCTTTCGGGATTTCGGTGTTTGAGAGATTCTGGCTTGTCGGGATTTCGGCTTTCGGGATTGTGTCCGGAACCCCGGCTCACTTTATCGGTAATATAAACCACATATTACAAAACGAGAGTTACGATCTTAACACGATATGTAAGGAAAGCAAAATAAAATTACGCAGAATGATTTGGCAATGATTTTTAACCAAGGCAGTGGGCACTAATCATTTTAAATAATCAATGTGGTAACAATGAAATATGCTAAACACCGAATTCCGATAATATTTTAGGGTATTTAATTTTTAATATAAAACACACTTTTTGAAATTGTATTGGAAATAACATACATTCAAAAACATAGTAATCGATATAATTTAATGTTAATTATACAAACAAAATACATTGTATGCACTTGAAACAAGAAAAGATTTCTAGACATTTGACAGACATCAATAATCTGAATAAACATTTACCAAAAACGCTTTTCAACCACCAAACGATAATGCAAGTTAGGATCCAATTTGCTAAGTAATTTTTTACACGGTCCCTAAAATTCGTTTTTTTTTTCAGTATATTTACATTAACTCGGCAAATAATTGTTGTTGAATTAAAAAATTCGAGATTTTGGTTCTACTTAATCTACTTTATCGATTTATGTAACAAAAATTTGGGGTTGCTATTCATGTTTTATTTTTTCTTATTTAAATTTAAATAAGAAAATAATAATAATGAAAAAATGATGAAAAAACTTGTGTTATTTGTTTTTGGAAAATTAAGAAGTATGTAATGAAAAAAAATTGGTTTAATTCATTTTATTTGTGGAGGTATAAATAAAAGTTTGTGAAACTTTTTTAACATTATGGGCGTTCAAATTTGATTGCTTATATCTCAACAAATAATGCAAATTAATAAATTTTCTTTTGGATCTGGGGTATTTTGAAGATGATAAACATTTTTATAGAAAAAAGTGGGTTTTGCCATTGCAATTTTTAAAGTTGGTACTCATTTTAATATGTAGACGACCCCTTATACAATTTTGGTTGCCAGCTCTCAATTGCTTACGCTATTTCCTGAAAAATGACCACTTTCACAAAATTCCTTGACCAATAGCAGCCGAAAGCCAAAGAGTGAATCGTTTTTTATTCCTCAGCTGTACTATTGATGTAACAAAAATTGAATGGAGGGGAATTTTAATAAAAGTTTTGACCACATTACGCCAATACATTTTTGTTAAAATAATAACTGAATTTAATTAAATTTCTTCCTTGTAATGTGCATTAATCAAATACGGCTTGTTTAAACCTTTACATGAAGATATTACAAAATGTTGAATAAATTTATTTAAAGATAAATTCTTCTTGTTCATTCATTTCTTCTTATTTCAGATGAAGTTTACCGTTTCAAAAACACCTTTCAGAATTATGTAAACATGAGCATGAAAAAATGGCTTTAATGCATTAAGAATTATGATAAGCCATATTTACATTATGAGAAATTCTTAAAATTTCTCAGAGAGAAAGTTTCTGTTTGTACTTAAATTTATTTTCAGTTGAAATTAATTATTAAATTTAAATACCTGTGTGTGCGATAGCGTTTCTACTTAATAATGTATGTTTAATTAAAGTCATATGTGCTTTCAAATTACCTCAATATCAGTCCCGTATTAATTTTTCAGACAAAAAAAATTTTTGCAGCTAAGTTTCATTTAAGAACTATTGTTATTGAAATTAATTATTTTAGTTTAATGAAATGTTAATTAATTTATAACAATGATATTTTTCTTGGTAAAATATCTTTGTTTCATTGTTCTCTAATTTAGAGCTTTCCTGGTTATTCTATATAAAGCATAAATATGCCTTCAAATTGAAAATGTAATCTAACATTCATAAGGGGTTATATATAAGCGGTCATTTGGGAGATCGTTGGGTAAATATGTCCTCACTAATAGAGTCGGATTATTTTTTCAAATTTTCATAAATATGCGACATAGCTGATTTAAAGTGTGTAACTTTTAAGTACATGTCATTTAAATCTCATTTAAGAACTATTGTTATTAAAATGGATTATTTTAGTTTAATGAATTGTTAAATAATTTATAGCAATGATATTTTTTCGTGGTAAAATATCTTTGTTTCATTGTTATCCAATTTAAAGCTTTCCTTGTTCTTCTATATAAAGCATAACTACCTTCAAATCGAAAATTTAAGTTAACATACAAAAGGGGATATACATAAGAGGCAGTAGAAAGATCTGGGGTAAATATGTCCTCACTAATAGAGGTGATTTTTTTTTTCAAATTTCGATAAATATGAGACAGAGCTGATTTAAAGTGTGTAACTTTTAAGTACATGTCATTTAAATCTCATTTAAGAACTATTGTTATTAAAATGGATTATTTTAGTTTAATGAAATGTTAAATAATTTATAGCAATGATATTTTTTCTTGGTAAAATATCTTTGTTTCATTGTTATCCAATTTAAAGCTTTCCTTGTTCTTCTATATAAAGCATAAATACCTTCAAATCGAAAATGTAATCTAACATACAAAAGGGGATATACATAAGCGGGCAGTAGGAAGATCTTGGGTAAATATGTCCTCACTAATAGAGGTGATTTTTTTTTCAAATTTCGATAAATATGAGACAGAGCTGATTTAAAGTGTGTAGCTTTTAGGTACATATCATTAGACCAATTACTTACCATTTGAACAATTTTATATACTTAAAAAATAAATTATTTGAGAACAGAAAACGTAAAAATATTTTTAAATTGATAATAGGTACAATACCTGGATTGTACCTCAGTTCTGCAGCTTTTATACCATGGGACATTCTCAAAAATGTACTTTTAATTCTGCAATAAGTAAAGCTCAAATATACAAATATTTTTTTCATGGATCACAATTATTTTTTTAACTCGAAGAAATATTAAATTTTGCATTAAGAAATTTATGCATTGCCCAAAATCATCACTTAAGAAAAATGTGTTTCTTATGATCTGCAAGAATATGGTCACTCTAAACACATAAAATGCAATAGTTTAGGCAACCTAAATACAATTTATTTATCATTTATTTAAGAATTCATAGAACGTTTAAAAAAATTAAAAAGCAGGTAGATTAATAAAATGTAATTATCATTTCAGGGGAAGCTACAGTCGTGAGGTTCCATGTAACCGTGCTAAGCTTGGACACCATAGATGAAGGATCAATGGTAAGTTGAAGCTTATTGGTTAACGTTTTATGTCAGGAAGTTTTCCTGGAGTTTTTTTCCTGACTGTGTTAAAGAGGCTAGGGAAACTGGCAGCCGGAACTCATTCATAACATTTACCCCACACAATTATTAAGGTTAAATTGAATGTTTAAACAAGTGTTCTCAGATTATAGTAAAACCGTTAGATGGAATAAAAGAACGTTAGTTATTGAATGCAATATCCTTAAATTAGTTTGCCTTTAGTTGATACAAAATTAACTTAAAGTTAATTTTTTCACGGTAAAGGGACCGAAAATAAAAAAAAAATATGGTTTTCTAAAATGTGCGAATTTTAAGAAAGTCGGTTATAAGAAGAAACATTACGAATCAAGTGCATTATATTAGGTGCAGTTTTAAAATTTTAAAAGAATTAAGTGATATTTTATTTCGGTCAAACACAATATTAAAACTGTCAATAATGCAACTCAGAATACCTAGTTTTAAAAAAATAATAAAAGGAATATTTTCACAATACATTAACAAAATGTGTAGTTTAAATATTTAATTTGTGTAAACATTTTTTTATTTGAGTCAAATATTTTAATTATATAAATTATATAAAGTGTTTTTAGTATTCCACCTTTAAATACAACAAAACTTCTTATTTTTCTAATTCCAATAAATAAAAAGAATTCTCATTTTATTGTTTATATAGTATTTTTTCCTTTGAATAATTAATCCAAATAACCAAAAAAATATATTTAGTAAATAAATATAAATATTTATTTGTTCTTGTTATAGTACATTTTTTAAATAATTAATCAAAAGTAGCAAAGAAACTATACAAATATATTGCTAATCCTTTTTTTAACTAAACTATAAACAAGAACGAATTTATATTCTTTCTTACTATTATTGATAAACAAGTATTACTGAAAAATTTATGAAAAATTTGAATAAAAATGGCTAGTGAGTTTTAAAATAAATAAGATACTATTTCCCTTCAGCTTTTAATTACTGGATAAAACTAGCCTTGGGTTATTTGCATATTGCTTATCTCACTACAATTTTTAAACGAGAAAAACGCGAAAAGGTGAAAAAAAAAGTGTTTTAATCCTGGATAAAAACATGATTAAATATTTATATTTATGTTTCAATTACAGTTTTTGATCGTACACTTTTACATCGGTTTTTTTTTTGCTTCAAAAAGAGGGACATTGCTTTAAGGGTTTGGAGTATTTTTAGCGCTTAGTTTTACGACATTCGTTTTTTATGCATTTCAATTTACTCGCGGCGCATTGCTTTGAAACCTATTATTTATTGAATAAACAAAAAAATACTTTAGTGGAAGAACAGTGTTTTTATATTTATATAACTTTTAGAGTTTTAATATTCATAAATGGGAGGTTTTCTATTTTGCTTATAAATAAAAAAAATTCTACAAACATTAAGCTATTTGTATGTAAATATACACGATCATTACATACTCATTTGCAAGACCAACAACGTGAGGTATTCGTTAAATTACAGTAACATTGGCTCGAAATATACGATTTATATAAATAAAAGTTGACTTCCAATAGGATTACATTTTAAAGAATTCTAGGAATTCAAGTAAAACACTTTTGAGCATTTTCTCTGGGTCTTAATAAGTTTCCTGCTTCAAATTGAATATAACCATGTTTTCTTTTACACTACTTAAGTCCCAATGATGCCGTTTGGCATCATTTCAAAAATCAATTATAAAATTTAAATTATTTTTTTTTACTCTTATCTGATATTTTTTACTATTTATTTTGCTCTTATCTTATACCTAAAATGAGCTTATTTTGTGAATATCAGAATTTTCTGTAGAGTAGTAATTTTTTGGGACTGAAAAGGTTAAATTGTGTGTAAGTTTAATTACTTTCTACAACTAAAATGCCATTTATCAACAGTGCCTAAATTTTGACTAAGCCCTACATTTTTCTGCTACAGGGGGATTTTTTGTCAAAGAAATTTATAAAAACTCCACGTGTAATACTAAATATGACACGAGACTCTTAAAAATAATTATCAAAACACAAGAAAATTAAAATTGCGAGTTGTACACAAAACCAAATAGCACAACAAAAGTCTCCATTCCTTTATCAAATTCAAAAAGAACAGGTACGGTCTACTCGACTAATAAGATAAGTTCCAACAGATAAGTTCTCTGCGACGTCACACTATCCATCCGGTTCGGGTTGTCAGCTGTTCCGAAAGAGAGGAACAAAACCGTTTGTTACCTAAAAGTATAGTCTACCGATTCGTACGATAGTAGAGTACAAAAAGAGTTATTGATTTCGTACTTTTACTTCGTATCAGCCGGCAATCCAAACCGGACAAATAGTGTGGAGTCACAGAGAGCAGGGGGCTCCGTAGCCCTGGTCGTCAGAACATGGACCTCTCATACTGAGGGCCTCGCGTTCAAACCACGGTCACATTCTATAGATAGATATTTTTGGCATAAATATAAAATAAAATCGATTTAATTAAGGAGCTTCCCAAGTACACTGTTACAGACGAGCTCGTTAAATCTGTAGAGTCGAACTCCAGTTGGGTACCAGCTCAGGTATCAACCTTTCCACTAGACTGAGGTTGTAAATTACGAGGCGTAATTGTCTGTGTTAAACCTCCTAAAAGAGGCTAGAAATAGACAGCCAGAAACGATTAAGTTACTAAAAAAAGTTACCAAATAGTTTTTTTTTGTCGTGTCCATGAGAGTCGAACTCTATATGTGTCCGTGAATTTTGATAATTTCTTCTACGACTTGCTTGATGTTGTCTCCATACGGATCTAGCATAGTCGGCAGTACTCCAATCTTTCTCAGGCTGGCGCTCATAGCCGGACACTCATAGATGAGAGAAGATACAATAGTTTCTCTGGCCTTATTAGTTAAGTAGGCCATGATACAGGAGGCCACCGTATATCGAAGCTGTCAAAACTTTTCCTGAAGGCAATTCGGCGATTGGCAGTTAAACTGCTGTACAGAAGGACATGCCCAACATTCTCTTCGCTATGAACAATTCACAATGCTGACAAAATACCAAATCTGCCTACATAAATTGTAACATTACGGTGGCCATTAAATATATACAGGTGGCCCAAAAGTAGCCTAACAGTTAGTTAGGTATACAAATATTTATACAGAAACAGTTATTTTAATACAAGTTAAGTTTAGTTTGGTTGAATTATCGCTGTACTAGAGCTACAGGAGAGTTATTGGCGACAGGCATCGTAATTAAGAACCATAGTCAAAAGTGACAGCTTTATTTACTTACATATATTTACATTCTTAATCCCAAAGGTGCTCAAATTGTCTACCTTCGACATGATGCATTCCTGCAACCTATCCTCGACACTCTCACACACAGTGCGGCACAAATTCAAGTTGTCACGAATGTCCTTAAAAGCATCATCGATGAATTACTTTAACTGGCGTACTGTGGCGAGTTTTCTGGAATAAACATTATCCTTTACTACTCCCCAGAAAAAGAAATCCATGGGAGTAAAGTCGGGGGGAAGTCGGGGGATCCATGGGGAGCGTGGTGGAAACTCAATGCTCCCCCGTCTCCCTATCCAATGATTCGGGAAGGTCAGATCCAGGTATCGTCGGACCACCAAAGAATAATGAGGGTGGGGCACCGTCCTGTTGAAAAAACAACTCCGCAAAGTCCGGCCGTGCTTGCAGTTGTGGTACTACAACTTATATCAAGATATCCAAATTCCTGGGGACATCAACGGTCCCATCGAAAAAGACAGGACTCACGACATCATCGCAGGATATTCCACCCCACACTGTGACGCCTGGCTGATTTAAATGCGTAGTCAAAATGACATGTGGGTTTTCGTCGGCCCAGTACACAGAGTTATGTCTGTTGACGTGGCCGGACAATTTAAAGCAGGCTTCATCTGTCCACACTATTTTTGAAAGCAGTTGTCACAGACGATATTTCACAGAACTGTAATCTGCGGTCGGATCATCCTCAAGAAGGCCATGCAACAGTCTTGAGCGGTATGGCTTAAGGTTCAACTGGTGCATCAGGCGTTGTAATGATGCCCTCGGGATCATCAGCTCCCAAAACGCTTGTCGCGTAGACTTCTTTGGACTGTTTACGAATGTAGGGGCTACATTCATCTCATTTTCCTGTGTCAACGTCGTACGTGGTCTTCCATACTTCTAGGCACGGCTCGTGGTTTCAAACTTGTCTCTGATGCTGTAAATCGCAGAACGGGAGGGCGCAGGCAAATTAAACTCACTTTCCCATACCGTACGCAGTCTCCGCATTTTCGTACTTCCAGTAGGTCTTAAGGATCCACCGTCGGTGCTCCTCGCTCAAATTTTCAGCCATGGTTTACACTATAAACAAAAGTATAAATTTTCCACCAGCACAAATCCTTTTATAGGATATTTGGCAGGTGACGGGATTCGAAGTTACGTCCTCTGGTGACATTTGCATATTTCTAGAGCATCAAACAAATAAGCGGGGCCGGTATAGCCTGGTCGGTAAGGTCTAATAAACCGAAGATATCTCGAAACTAAACCAATCGAAGTTCCCGAATTGCTACTCTTTGGATAAGATTCGCTGTAGTACGACTTTATTTTAGCCAACCAACAAAACTAAGCACGACTATGTCAAATACCTGTTCTAAATAACCCAAAGTTCTTACCAATGGTACAACATTAACTGTTAGGCTACTTTTGTGCCACCCTGTAGTTAATTTAAAATCTACTAAGAAATATTTGTACTTTGAGCTGAGAATATACGGAGGGACAGGACACGTGAACCTTCGCCAAATATCGCCACTTTTCCTCTCAGACATTGCCGAAAGCATTATCACTGGTCAGTGAATGGTTTTGTGTGCCCACGTGATATCCGAAACTAATCATTGACGAGTAAAATTGTCTTGGTTAGCGATTGGAGGAAGAAGCGATGTTTGGCGAAGGTTCTTATTCACATGTCCTGTCCCCAATCCTTTTCCTCCGTGTATGCCCAACTTTAAACGCTGGAAGACAGTCGGAAAGAACCTCTTCTTGTCTACTATACTTTTGAAGAGGCAAGATATTACACGATCCAGACTATGAGAGTTTTCTCTTAAAACTTAAATTTCCAAAATAATGCAGGAATACTAATCATTACGTCAATGTCTTATCCAGTCGCTTCTTTATCCAGTTGTTCCGCTCTTTCTTTAGCAAAGTTACCAATGTTACTACGAATATAAGTAAAAAGGAATTTCTACAACGAGACATTCATTTTACTTATATTCGTCGTCACATGGGTAAATTTGGTAACAAAAGAGCCAAAAAAAAAGGCTACAGAAGTGTAGAAAATATTTTAATTCATGATTTGAAGTATTTTTTAGAAGATTAAATTAAAAAGCATTTACTTAAATCTATTAACGTATGACTACAACAATAATTCCTCTATAAAATCCTTGGAATTAAAAAAAAAATGCATTTTTAGTATTTTCTCCAGGTCTTAACTTTTGTAAAAAAATATAAAATAAATCTGGAAAAAGTATAAATTTATTATAATTCGTGGAATTGATTTTGTTTCAAGCTTAAATAAAAAACTATTTACTTTAAATAAATGCTCTTAGGCTTTAGTTTCGTTCAAAACTAATTGAACTAAAATCCGAAAAAGAATCCCTAAAATTTTTACGATCAACAGTAAATTTAAAAGCCTGACCCAATAATTTATTTATTTTTAACATATCTCAGAAAATTAAAGAACAAAAAAAAACCATAATAAATATTTAAAAAAAAGTAAAACTAAGTGATCGTGTCATTAAAAATGGATAAAGTATGCTATTTTCTGACATCAAAAGAAGAATACTTTAAACAGAATGAAAAGTTATAGGTTTAAAAGAATTTCTAATTCCTTTAAAGGTCTCGCTACTAATGACACTTGTTTTAGATTACTAAACTGCAATAATTATATTTTTTTAAAAAGTGAAATGTTTTTTAATTTATTTTTAATGAACTCAAAGCCCATGAGTCGCCATTTAATTTTCTTTAAAAAAAATAATTTTGCCAATAAGTATCATAGTTTGTTCATTTAAAGCACATAAAACAATAATAATATTGTCGCGTATATGAGAAGGAAATACGTTGAAGCATTGCATTCAAGTAACAACAAGATAGTTAGATCTTAACTCGAGACTTTTAATAACCCAACTGGCTGGTTACAAAGCTTTGTATACAGCAGTAGAAGCTTCTAGACTCGAAGGTTCTAGAAGTCAAATAATTTACATAAATTAAGAAACAAGCTGGAAATAACGAAAACAATTCAAACTAAGAAATAACGAAACAATTAAAAACTAAGAAATAACGAAACAATTCAAACTAAGAAATAACGAAACAATTCAAACTAAGAAATAACGAAACAATTCAAACTAAGAAATAACGAAACATTTCAAACTAAGAAATAACGAAACAATTAAAAACTAAGAAATAACGAAACAATTCCAACTAAGAAATAACGAAACAATTCATAGTAAGAAATAACGAAACAATTCAAAATAAGAAATAACGAAACAATTCAAACTAAGAAATAACGAAACAATTCAAACTAAGAAATAACGAAATTAAAAATTTAGGCATTGCCCGGGCTCGATCCCACCAACCACTGGTTGGCATTATTGTGCTTTAACCCTGGGTTTCGACTTCCTAACTGCTCAAGTCTTACTTTGCTACAATATAAAATTATATTTTCAAATTGCAATGCAACAAAACATTGCCAATTAACTATAAAAATAATAACATTATACAAGACTTCGTTAAAAATTAAACGTAATATACCTCTAGTATTCATTTAAAATTTATAATCTATATATTGTTAAAAAGAGGTCAGAATCTATGTATTTAAAAGAATTTTTAAAAAAGGGTTTTAAACGAGCAAAAAAAATCAATCCCTAACCACTTATGCATCTTCATATTTTCAAATTTACACTCAATAAACGTGGCTCTTTTTTTATTTTTTCATTAAGAAAAAAAGCGGCACTTCTACACCTTTAAAGAGAATTAAGCTTAAAAAAATAAAAATTTTAGCACAAAAATTCACAACCTTGTAACAGTTAAACCTCACCTGTGTTATCATTAACTATCATTTAAAATCGCCGTTTTTATGCAAAAAAATTCATCTCCAGAGCTCTGCATTATTAATAAGCCTTTTTAAGTGTTCTCGTATAAGTTGTACAGCCAAATAATTTTTTGCTTCGAAGCGAAATACTTCTTGCTGGTCGTTTAATTTAGTTTAAGAGGGTGGTAACTAATACTTTGTTAAAAATAAAGTATTTGAAAATTACTAATTGATTCTTTAAAAGTTGCTATTTAACATAGCTTCAAAATGAGAACTCAGAAAAAAGTAAAATGAGTTAATTGATGCTTAAAATGTTTTCTCGTGTTACTTTAAAATTTCAAGTATCATAGTAAAATCAATGGGGTTGTTTCACATCGTGGATGGGTAACAGCTCCCCTGTCTTATTGTAATTTTTTTGGAATTACTTTTGTTTCGATATTCGCGAAAGTGAGTTTTCTACTAATATTTTAGTTTTTAATTTTTTTTAATTATTAATTTCTTGCTTTACTGTTGGTTGTTCAAATCCTTTATTAAAGAAAGCTTGCAAAGAAACAAAAGTTTTTCCATCTATTTCCGCATTCTAATCCTAAATAAAAACAAATTGCATTCAAAGAACTCGGAAGCAGACCTAAAGTACGTTCATTTTAAGAATAAAATCTAAACAATCAATGATATAGTAGTGCTGATAAAATGAAAACAAGAGCGTTACATCAGCTAAAACATTTCCATTAAAAATACAAGAAAAGAAAATTTTGCAATGCTGAAATGGGCATGTTTCTGACCTTGAGTTGCATCAAAATGTTTATTTAAGAAAATAAAATCTTTCTCGAGCCCCGATTGGTGAATCAATGTTCCGCTGAACCGAGGACCAATCAAAGCACAGATCGCAAGAAGGGGAAGAATTAAAACTGTGGAAGATATTTCGTCAACTAAAACAACCCAATTTCAATGAGAAATTTATTCCAGTCAATGAGAGGCAATTTTGTTTGGCCAAAACCAATGGAGCGACGGAACACTGGAGAAAAGAAACAAAATAATTATACCGTAATTCCAGCGAGACACAATTTTATGTTGACCAAGTTAATGGAATTTTATTTGGATAAACCACTATAGCTCTGGAATGGCCAAAAAAATGCACTGGAGTAAATCTAAAACGTTTTTTTTAGACAGATGGTGCAATACAAGGAGCTACTGAAATTCAAATAAGAGAATGTGTCTTTACGTTCAAAAGGGTGGAATTTTATTTGATAAAACCAATAGCACAATGGAATACTTGTGTTGTTAGAAAGGTTATATTCAGTTCATACGGGCTGCATCTGCACGATGCTGGGAGTAGGTAGGATTCAAGACGAGCCAATTTACAAAATATAGCTGTTTATTAAGCAACATCAGAAAGGCAGGTGGAATAAAAAGAATACAAAAGCAGCTCTTAAGCTGTACTATAGTTCCCGCCACCCTTATTTGGTACACTTTAGGGATGGAACAGGTATTTGAAAAACCGGTTTTCTGAAAAACTGCCATCCCTAACGTGTTCTAATTTGGTTGGCGCGAGTATACTAGCAGCGCCGCCTAGCGGCCATAAACTCCTAATAATTTCTCAACATGTGTAAAGGAGCAATGAAATACAACTACAAAAATTCAAAAAAGAAATGTTGGTGAAATACAAACTGTCAAAGTGAGGGAGTGTTGTTTTCTCAAAAACTTCGGAGTATTGGTATCCTACAAATAAAGAACAATAAAGTAGCAATACAAAAAACCTAGAGAACTATTGTTTTTTAATAAGTAAAAGTAAAGTAAGAACATTTTTAGAAAAAATAAATTAAGGAGTGAAAACTGTAAGAAGGTAATAGCAATGAAGTTCTGATTAAAATTCGACGAGAATTATCGTTGTCCTACAAGAACAAGGATTTATTCTGCTTAAAATAATGGAGTAATTTAGTATTGGTTCCTTACTAAAATTTTATAGGGTTATTTAGTTTATATATCAGAGGAAACGTAGTTAGAATATTTTTGTAATTTTTTTTCTGACACAAACAAAAAAGCCTGCCTAGAGGTCCGCTGCACATGCAACATCAAATAACAGCCACGCTAGATGGCGCTGATTAAATACTGCGTTACTACCAGCCATCCAGTTATAACAAATATCATAGTATATAATCCTAAGCAAAAAAACAATACATCAAAGTCCTATATCAAACACAACACACACACACACTAAACATGATTCCCTGTTAGTCTGCCCCCAGTGCTACATTATCCCAGGATTCCATTGTTCAAAATATTTCTTTAACAAATACAAACATTAAGTTAACCGTCCAAGATCCATATTTCATATCATTTAAACCCCTGTTTCTCATTCAAGACCAAAATTAAATTTGAATTTGTTAAAATCATCCGCGTCTAATAATTTTTGGATATTAAAAGAAATATTTTATCCCATTTTTTCCCTCAAATAACTATCACACTGTGTTAATTAAAAACAAAACACAGGTTAAATATTGTGAATATCAATATATGAATCACTAACAACGCCCATTCCAGATAGAATCCTTTTAAACCAACTTTCTGCAGTATTAGCGTAAGTACTGGGCTCGATGACTAAAGCTAATAAGGTGAAAAATCTCCAAGCTTTTTTATACCTAAATATAAATAATGATGGTAATCTATTAAGTTGTTAGGAGAAGTTTTTCACATAATTTTAGCTAGCTTGGCGAAGTTAGTTTAGGAGATAGCGGAGTATTTTTATATAGCAAGATATATTTTTCTTTCGGATTTTGGTGACAGTATTTTTTAAAAGAAGCCACTTTTATTAATTGTTTATCGTTTTTGGTTTTTTCCAGTGAGCAATACCCAAAATAGGGATATTTCGGTAATTTATTATTTAGGGAAAAGATAAATTTAGGTTTTTACTTTTGTCGATTATTTTTGTGTGAATATTTTTATCATTTTAATTTAATAAAACCGAATGAAACTTTGGAAAAGTTAAAAACAATTATAATTTAAAACATTGCTTTTTTATTCAAATTTATTACATCAACTCTGAACCATTATCATATATTTACAAACTCGCCCAATTTAAAAATATAGTTTAACATATTTATAACATTAAAATTGTTGACAAGTTATTATATAACATAGAGGAAAAGTATATAACAGAAAAAAAGCCGTTTTAAAACCAATATGATGAACAGATTTTTTGAGAAATATATAATTCTTCGGATTAGTTAAGAAAAAAATTATATATTTGAATAATAAAGATTTGGTTTTGAGGAAATAAAATTGTACAAAAAAAATAACTAAACGTGAGCCATTGGCTTTGGTCTTTATAGTTTTGAGCGGCGGTCAAGTAACGAGGCCATTACCTAGGTGGATACTTAAAACAACTTATAAGCAAGATAGATGTTTTATACTGTGCCAAGACATTAGATTAGACAGACATTAAACTGAAGCTTATTTCAAAGACCCATAATATTTTTCTACAGTGGATCCCATCCCATGTTGACGTATATGGAAACGAGCAGGCAGATAGTCTTGCCAAGGAGGGTTGTAGTCACTCCAATCCCTTCTCTTCAGCCCTTACCTTCTTAGAACACCAATCCATTGTCAACTGTGAAATTTCGAAGGAGTGGAGAATCCCTCCCAGTCATCACTGGTATGCGGGCAAGGAGCCGGGCTCTTCACTTGCTCTCAATTGTGACAGACCCACCTGTACTGCGGTCGCCAGATTGGCAAGTGGCCACCTAAAATGTCTCTCGTTCTCGGAGGGCAGGAAGATCTTTACAACTTGCTCTAAATGTCATGTTCAGCAGGCCTCTCCCGAACATATTTTGGACTGCGTCGGCCTTTCCAGAGAGGATGTTTTCCTTTTCCCTCTTCTGGTTATCGACTTTCTTCGGGTCAACGATCTTTTGGAGCACAGGAAGGAGGATTAGTCACAACAACACAACAACAACAGGCATTATATGACTTGTGCAGTATATCTTCTACACCGAAGCCAAACCACCTATTTCACTCAAAATAACTAATGTTGACAATACAAAACAAAAAAAAAATTCTCCCAGTTATTACAAGCTGTGTAGAAACAATACAAAAATTTTATTGTGACTAAGGCTGAAATTGAACTGAAACGCGATGCGAACGAATCGCCTGTGAAAATGGGTGGAGTTTCGTAGATTTTGTGCGTTTCTTAATTGAACTAGAACAAATCCTTCGCGCGAATTTGAAGCGTTTCAGTTCAATTTCAGCCTAAATTAAATCCTAGTTACAACAAAATCGCGTTGAAGAAGCAGCACGCATGCATTCTTCTGAAATGTCATTAGCAACTGATCATTAATGTTTCGGTTAAACAGCAATACTAAAGCTTGAAAAATATATTAAGGTAATTTTGTTATACATATTTAAGAAAACAATATGGTTTTTCAGGTTTTTTTTATCAATCTCGCATAGTTATAATACTCGTCTTCTCTCGCGATCGTCAGTTTGTGTTGGAGCAACACAAATTGGTGTCTGTATGTCATCAACATAAATCTTGTGTTAAAACAGCATAATATAGTAATGTTATTTTTAGTCACCACTTGGAGTGCGACAACACAGGTTTTTCTGAGGGTACCAAAGTTCAACATTCAATTTGAATTTGACCGTAATCAATCGGACAAAGCCATTGTAACACCACCCTCTTGCCGACTGAGCGAATAAGTAGCCAGGGAGCTGGTTATGCAGTCAGAAGGTCCCGGGCTTGAATCCCGGCGTATGGATATGGATATTCGTGTGTTTCTCTGTATTTGTCCTGAGTACACTGCGACTTACGTTCTCGTCTAAACTGTGGAGTCAAAAGTCCCTAACCACTCAAGATGGCTCCACTGGTTTACTTTGGGTGACAGCTAAAGTGTCAACTTTGTTACTTGACCAAGGTTCTAAACTACGAGGTGTAATTTGGTTAGGTTAAAGCATCATGGAGGCTAAATATAGACATCTGGAAAATGTGAAAAATAACCATTCTCTTTTTTTATGTTGTGACCATAATCTATTGCGTCTACACCATAGATATCATAGTGTTAAACTATCAGATTGGCAGATCACGTGACCTCCAATGCTAACGACGGGACGCGCATGGAGACCAGAATAAGAGGGCAAATGAGCCAGTGTTGCCACCACATTAAGGAGAAAACTACTACGAACAAATACCGTTTAATTCTAAAATTACAAAAAAATACCAGAAAAGTACTAAAAAAGCGTTTCACGGTCGGTTTTTTTTAAGTCACTAAAAAGATTCCAAAATGCAGCTAGTATTTTTATGGTATTTTTTTGTAATTTTAGAAATAAACGGTATTTTTCGTAGTATTTTTCTCCTTAATGTGGTGGCAACACTGACCCATTTGCCTTCTTATTCTGGTCTCCATACGCGTCCCGTCGTTAGCATTGGAGGTCACGTGAACTGCCAATCTAATACTTTAACTATGATATCTATGGTCTACACACATACATTTTCGGAGTTCGAAACGCTGTAGAGGGCGTTGTAGCTCAGTCGGTAAAGCGTTGGATACGCTTTCAGCCCAGATCGGATCGCAAGCATTTGGCTCGGGGTCGTACCCGGTGGTAAGTCACTGCTTTCCTATAGACGGAAATATGCAGAAAAAATCCGTTTAAAATACCCAAGTATACTGGGATAAACGAGCTCGTTAAATCTGTAGTGTCCAAAGTCCCGATGGCGTTAGCGAACGATGTCGCTCGAATTTCCGTTGGGTGCCCGCTGAGATGTCGATCTCGACACTTGACCATGGTTTGAAATTACGAAGCGTAATTTGCTGTGTTTAATCTCCTTATAAGAAAGGCTAGAAATAGACAGCCGGAAACGATGAACTACCCTCTACCTCTTTTCGAAACGCTGCCGTGGAACGGTAATGGAGATTTTTGGGTAAACCTTTTTCAAAATAAACTTTGGCACCTAGAAACATTCATTACAGAGTTAGAAATTCTTCTATACAGTGTAACTGCAATGGTCATCTCTAAGTAAATCCTTCTTTCTGAGTAAACATTGAGACAAAGCATAGCAGCGATCTCCATCCATCCCGACAGGGAACTTGGTTAACGATTCCTCACGATTCGCGTCTCTCGGGCCTCTTTAAATCATCCTTTTCCCGATCGAGACAATAAAACGCCAAGTCAAACAACTGCATTAAGTGTGAGAGAACTGTAAGGTTCTAAATAGTTAAAAATGTGGAGATGAATTTCAACTAAATCTCAAAAATATGGCCACTAGTTGTCTGTAACGGCTGTGTGGTGAAATGTTTCAAAAAAAATTTCGTAGTTCATTTGAACCATTTCTCAGGTTTTTGATTCCAAAACCTAACAAATGGTTCGACCGAATATTAATATGGTGAATACTAATATGGTAATACTAAACTAAACTAAAACTAAACTCCTCGGCGCAACAGCCCATTACTGGGCCAAGGCCTGTCGTGCCCATTTCAGCTTTCGTGACCTAGGGCTATGGGGTGCTAGGCATATGTCCCGGTAAGGTGGTCAGCCTCACTCGGAACCTCTAGTGTTTAGTACCCAAGCATGCTCGGTATCCATTTTATCGACCCACTTAAGGGATGAAAGGATGGGTCAACCTCGCCCAATCCGGGATTCGATCCCCGGACCTGTGGCGTGGCAATGCGAAGTACTACCACTAAGCCACTGGGCCTCAATATGGTAATACTACGACACATTATTATAATGAAACCCAAGCGCCAAATTTTTAACAGTGTAGCATTAAATATTGTAGATTATGGAAACTTTGGCCCTGAAAAACAAACTTGAATTGTTACGAATGGAACTTGTCCTTACTTCATTCTAGTTGGCCTCTGTCTCTAAAATTAGATGGATCCACTTATGTGTGTGTGTTGTCTGTTTGTCTGTCTTACTTGACGAAGGTTTATAAGCGGGTCGCTGACCAAGCACACAACTGATATATATGTCTACCAACAACCAACCAACCTTACTTCATTGCCAGAATTGCTGGAATACTTTATAATCTATTTCCATTTGACCTTTTTTTCACAATTCCTGCCGAATTTCACATAATTACGAGTCTTCTTTTTTTGTTTGACAGTATTTAAAAAAAAGTTAGTAGGTATTCTTATTGTGGAGAGTCTAGTCCATCTTTCTGTATCCCCTCTAACTTTTCCCTTTAATCTTTGATTTTTAAATATGTGTTTTATCTTAAAGGTATGACATCAGGGATTTGTCTTCTACACTTTTTCTTCATCTGTCTGTACTTTTTTCAACCCATTTTTCTATTTTTCTTTTAATCACGTTTTGGTGTTTGTAAAATAGAAACTCATGCTTATCTTGTAATTTAAGCTGAATCGGGCTTTGTATTTAAAGGTTTCCATCATACCCATCATGTTCTTAAGAAACTGAGATAGAAAATTATTGGGGTTGGTGCCTGTCAAGGCATAATTGGCTACTTTCAAGTGACGTAAATCGTTCCTGCTTTCATACCTAGATTTAATTGCTGGTTTGACACTGTAAACATCGCCCGCTGCATTAAGTAACCAATCGAGACCTTATTTTCATTCCCGTGGAGCTGTTTCCGCGCAAGTCGTAAAACATCCTCGTTGTAAATTTTTTTTAGAGAAAACCTTTTTTAAACTTTTGTATAAGTAGTCATCCATGACTAGTAACTGCTCATACAAAAATTTTGAATGGTAGTTACTAGTCATATATGAATAACTAGCCAACTTTGTTTTATCAAAGGAGATCTACGCTTTCGGATGTTTATATCTAACGTCTTTTATGCGGTTCTAAAATATGACGCCCGTCGCCAATAGCCCCCGTGTAGCTCTAGTGCGACGATAATTCAAAACTAAACTAACGTCTTTTAATAGCTTTATCACGTTTATGTGACGTCTCTTAATTACGAACTGCCGTAAAAGTTAAAATATTGGCACCATACTCTGTAGCATGTACCAATAAGAAACTCACAGTTCCTGCAAAATATCCAATTACAACTTCACCAAACTTACTGAAATTCACGATGTCAGACAAATCTTCAGAAAAGAAATCCCTTGTGGCAAATCTTCCAATTTCGCCAAGTAAGAGGGAAATCGCTTTTGAAGATATTTCAGCAATAATAATCAAAAAATAACTCCACTTCTATCAGTTTTAATTTACAACGTGTATACGAACCGCCGATTGCGCGTTGCAGCGTGATAACCACCTAAACACACTGGTTCCTTCAATCGGGTTACCGGGAAATCGCCAAATCTAGAAGATAGCCAAAAAAATTTGTCTAAACAAATGTCATGCGCATGTCTGAAGTGAATTTGCTTTTAACTTCGTTTCTTTGTAAGAAAGATAATTTTAAAGTCATTTTAAAGGTTAAAATTTTTAGCGCTGTGGGGAGACCAGTGGTCAGCGTCTCGGTCTCGAGATCGGAAGGTCCCGCGATTGAGTCCCGGTACCACTGAAGACCCACCGAGTATATGCGGAGTACGTGCTCGTTAAATCTGTTGGGTCCGAAAGTCCTGTGGTCGGTCATTGCGCAGTTTACCACGGGTACAGGTCCCCGGAGACTATTTCCCTCCCCTTCAGGGACATGTCTAAATTGTGGAGGTGGCGATAGTTGGAAGCATCTGTCTTGTATGTGTGTGTATGTCGGGTCCGTCCTTCTTGACGAAGGTTTATAAGCGGGTCGTTGTGACCAAACAGGCAAGCCTGAAAATATATGTCTACCAACCAACTTTAAAGTCATTTAAAAGTAACATTATAAAATACAAGTACGTGTGTGTCATTTATACTCTATTTAAGATCTATATAAGCCCTTAACTTTTTGACTTTTGCGAATAAAAGAACCTTGAATAGGGGCTACGTAGCCCAGTCGGTAGAACATCGGCCTCTCATGCAGAGGTTTCCACGTTCAAAACTCAATCAAATCCTATAGACGGATGTTTGTTGGTAAAAATAAAATCGACCTAATTACGGGGTTCTCCGAGTACACTGGGACAGACGTGCTCGTTAAATCTATGGAGTCCAAAGTCACGACGGCGTTAGCGTACGATGTCACTCGAAGTCCAGTTGGGTGCCAGCTCTGGTGTCGACCTCGTCCCTTTACCGCGGCTCTAAGCTACGACGCGAAATTGGCTGTGTTAAAGCTCCTTAAGAAAGCTAGAAATTGACAGCCGTAAACGATTCAATTACAAAATTACCTCGCATAGTTACGTGACTTCACGTAAAGAGGGGCGCGTAGAGCGTAGAGTCATGTTCCAGGAGGTGAATGGACGTTTTCTTCTCATCCGGAATGCTCCCGTTTCTAAACACAACCATACTATATCAACGTATTTTCGTACTGGTAAAAAAATCTAATCAAATAAATCAAGGGAGCCCCGAGTACACTGAGACAGACGTGACATTTGGTGACAGGGTCCAAACAGGGACATTTGGAGACAGACGTGACAGGGTGGAAAGCCCCGACGGCATAGGATTACGATGTCGCTCGAAATTCCGAAATACCTGTTTTGGGCTGCAGTTACACCGGAAAACTTTGGTTCTAAAGTTGAACTTGTGCAACATAAAACCGTTATTTTTTCTAAAAATCAAATATCCGTTAAAAGTGCTTGTGTTGCGAAATACACGACCTCACTTAAGGGGAGTCGGATGGGTGTTTGGGTCAAAAATGTCGATTTTCGGTTTTTCTTTTATTTTTAATCTGCATATCTATAGCTTTAATTTAAGACCAAGATTATCGATTTCTGTTTAGTGGTTATCTTTTTATAAGCATTTTTCAGAAACTTTGTACATCAGTTCTTACCTATACCTTAATTTTGTTTTGCGTTTCCTGAAATATAAGGTTTTTTCAACAGTTAGGAAAAATTTTCTCAGGAACTATAAAAAATATCAACATGTTTTTTTATTATTTCTTCCCCATTAATAGTTATTTGATTTAAACTGAGGAATTTTAAATGTCTCTTCTCAAAAAAAATTATATAACTTTAAATCGGATTTTTTGGGGGGTTTTTTATACATATTTTTAAAAAATCACTGTATACGTATTTTTTCATTCTGTAAAATATCCTCAGTTTAAATCAAAGAACGATATGTAAGGAACAAACTATAAAAAATTCATAATGATATCTCATATAGTTCTTGAGAAAAATGTTTCTAAAGTAAGTAAAATTAACATGGGCGAGATAGAACCATCCGACTCCCTTTTAGGAATGTTCGTTTTTTGAAAAACTGGCGATGGTAAAGGCAACTAACAGCAACGTGTTCATAGATGCTAGTCACCGCCGTTATCGTTGTAGACAACAGTAAAGCAGCAACCAGAAAACTTTCTTAATCAGCGCCCTCTAACGGGTGAATCGTTTTTCGAAAACCGTTTATAAGTGCGCTTGTAATACTATCCCTTAGAGCCATTATTCGTCACTACCATTCTAGAAACAGCTTAGACCGGCGATTATACATGGAAATATACTTCATATAAAACTATAAGGGCATGTTGATTATGTCATTGCCCGATGTCTTGGTGTCGATTTAAGTTTCCTTAGGTTCTTGGTTAGGACGACCTCGTCATTTGACCGTTATGCCAAAATATGAGACCCATCATTAAAGGGGTTTGTTTCACGTCGTGAATGGCAACAGCTCCTGCGGGTTTTTTTTTTTTTTTTCATTTTTTGTCTGGAAATGCTTTTGTTTTGGTATTCAAAAATGAGTTTTCTAACACTATTCACTTATTAAATTTTTAAAATGCAAACTTTTTGCCGTGCTGTTGGTTGTTCAAATCATTTGTTAAAGAAGTCTTGCATAGTAAGAAATTTTCATCTGTGATGGTCATTTTGAGAGTGAAACCGAAACAACCAATGAAAACAAGAGCGTTACATCATCTGAAACATCCCCATTGATTATATTCATAGCTCTAGTACCTACATTTTTAATTCCCTTCTCCTCGAATAATACGCCAAGCGTGGCAAACTGCTCCATCAAAGTGTCACAAAAAAAAAGATAATACTAGTCCAACAAACGAAAGTGCAATACAAATCCAATTAAGAACAAAAAGAGTTTACCTCTCTTCTCTCCCTCAAGGTGGCGCTGCCGGATATTGAAGCCAGCCGCCTTCTTCAATCATCCGGCCGTGATTGAGGGAAATAAAACAAAGGACACTTAAAATATCGTTCTTTTTTTTTCTTGGCGGGAAAAAAGCCAAAGACATCAGATGAGACTAGTCTGAGCGTAAACATAAGCGGGGGCGAACATCCCTACCCAAATCACACGGAGTTTGAAACATGGCTTATCCTGTTTGCAAGACCAATTACTGAAAGTAATGGATGGCTGGAATGGCCACGCCTACAATGATGTCACAGTTTCGTTAGCCTATATCTTAAACCCCACAAACCAACCACCTATAAGCTAATTCGCCTAAACTAGAAAGGTCACGCCTACAGTGACGTTCAGTTACGTCAAGTATTATATTTTTTCCAACAAACAAACCAGGCTCCGCCGCGATAAAATTGACCATTAGATTTTATTAACTTTGCAAACATTAGTTTTTATAAATAGTTTTCATGTTATTGTGTTTATATTTTAAACACTCCATGAATCTTACTGCTAATAATTTTCGGAAAGAACGTTAAATTAAATTTTCTTCGACAGACTACGGTCACGTTCACGTGACACATTTCAACCGTTGTCTTAAACCCATAGAGGTAGGAAGGAGAATAGAGAGGCCCTGTATATGCGCAGTAGCGCACAAATGAAGCAGGCTAGAGCGGTTCATCGTGGGATACCTCGTTGTCAGTATGTTATGAGCAGTAGCTCGAAAAACCTGATAGCCCTGCTTCAAATCATCTCAACTGGAGTGCCCCTCTACCCCTCCTTCCTACCTCTATGCTGAAACCCCACAAGGCAGCAAATTCGTCTAAACTAGAACGGTCACGTCTACAGTGACGCCACAATTACGTCAAGAATAGTCTTCTGTTCTACCAACAAACCACGTTTTGACCCGTTTGAATTGTTCATTCATCTTTGCCCCCTTTCCATCCAGTCTTTTGACTATTCGATGCTCTTTCTACAGCATATAGGTCTTTGAAAAGGGCTGAGGGAATGGGTAAAAGTTCGAATCCCCGGAGAGGGCTCCTCGATTTACGCCCCCTGTGACTGTTTCCGTGTTTATCTTTATCTAGAAATGAAGTGATCCCAATGGCTAAAGTTTGGTTTGGTTTGCCTCCGTGAGTGAAATAAAGTGTCCCTACTGTTTCAGAGATAGCGGAATAATTTGTTTTCATGTAGAGGTGTTCATGCTAAATATTGCGTGTAGTAAAACTAATGGGACAAGCGTGCTGGGGAAATTAGTTGGGTTCAAAATAACGAAGGTGTAGGGTGTCACTAAAAATTCCGTTGGGTGCCTGTTCAGGTATCGACTTCGTCACTTAGTCGAGTTGGTCAATTTCTAGGCGTACTTGGCTATGTTAAAGCTCTTTATGGAGGGTATAGATGCACAGCCGGAAACATTCAAAATAACCATACAAAAAATAAATCCCCATTCTGAAGTTCAGTTCGCTGTACAGTGGTTTTGAGGCATAACGTCACGGAGAGGTTGCCTCAGAGGGTTTGGCCTTCTCCCCCCCCCCCCCCTTTCGATACAGTTTAACCTATTAAAACCTGTATTGTTTTGTCAGCGTAAATTTTTGAATAATTATAAAAACAGGAAAAAATTCTAAACTGTTCGCGAAATCTGTTATGAATAGTTTGACCTATTACTAAAATCCTACAAGTGTAAAACAGATATAATTTCAAATAACAGAGGAGAAAAATATGCTTTTTTTAGAAGCAGCAAATCACTCTTTGGGGGACTAAAAGGTAAAGGTTTCAATGCGTAAACCATTCTATAAAGAAACATGCTGGACAGACAAATCACATCTATGAATAACGCCGTTTATATGATATTGGTGCGGGCTAAAACTGACGGGGTTCTGCGGACTATATCGCCATAACTTTAACTTGGGTGCCATCTTAGGTGTTGGATGAGTCACTTGACTGCCATTCAAAACTATGAGATATGCCCTCGAGCAGAGCTCTATTAGGATGTTTATTCATCTATACCAACATTAAGTAAGTTTATGATACAATGGTGTGTTGTGTTGGTTGTTACATGTATTTCCGGCTTGTGTGCTTTATCCCGCTGGGACCCACTTATAAACTTCATCAAGTAAGACAGACACAGACAGAATTTTTATTGACACACAGAGAGAAATTACACCCAGGGTTAAGGCGGGAATCAAGCCCGCACCCGGTACAGTGCGCAGACTGCTAGCATAATAATCTGCGATCTTAACCACTAGGCCACCCGGATCCCTACGATACAATGTATTTTCGTTTATGACTAAAATATTGGGAAAAATTAAATCCCATGAAAAAAATTTGTACCCATTAATTCTTTCAAATGAGATAACGTTTAAACGAGACCAATGCGTTAGAATTTATTTTCTTTCCTTCTATTAACTTTAGCTCATTATATAGTCAATTAATTGCAATTTAAATTACGAATTCTCTAATGCATCCAGTCGCGAATAGCTTAAGCTTTGAACGAAGGGTTTTATCTGACATCAATAATTGAACTCTATTACCCAGTAACGTCTCCTTTAGATCAATTTGAATTTATTTTCTAGAGTTTATTAGTGCATTAAATAGTTAGTTAAAGTATGCCCGAGCCGACAGGCCCACCAAGAGTTTCCTGTTTCCTTTTCGGTAGCCATTGGGCCCAAGTTGCTAATATTAGCGGTTGTCCTTGCCGAGTGGCTAGTAGTGCCCTGCACTCTTTAAACAAACGAGCGGTTTTAACTCAGTCTGAGTTAATTTCCACTCCTTACCGTGCCAAAAATGCACTTCCCCTGTAGGAGCGGATTTCACTCTTGTTTTAAGAGTGTGGTAGGAGTTCATTTTTCTTTAATGATCCCCAGTTAGCTTCTCAAGCAAGCGTTGAACTCGTATGTTAAACCCCAGGGAGATAAATGGTTAAGTAGACCCATGACCAGCTAATCGAATACGAACTCGGGTCCTCCACTTGAGATTCAGTTACGCTATTGACTATTCCATTACGGCCACAAGATTTAACACACGAGTTTCAAATGTAAAAGGAGCAAACTTCCCTTCCCTTCAAAAATTCTAATCGGATTCAAAATTAACAAAAGATATGTCACTTTCATATTCTGCACATTTCGAGCCAAAATCTATTGTTTCACAAAAGACAAGGAAAAATTATTACCGATACATAAATAATAACATGATAGAAAACATCTACTACTTACGAGGAATATATGTACCTAATATCCCGTATCCCTAAAAACATTAGTTTGAAATCGAAACATTCATACTTTTTGTATTGCTCAGTTAAAGACTTTAATTACTCTAATTAAAGAAAATATTTCGCGTCAGGTGCGACTCGAACCTCTAACGAACCGCATTGAGTTACACGTGAAATGTCATACCAACCAAACCGCCGAGTCACTCGAAGAATTGGAGATGGAAGAAGTATTGCTGTTGAAAATAACTTGTCCCCAAACTGACGTCATTGATAGCTTGTTTTAGAGAAAAGTGTTTTAAACTATAAAGAGTTTTAAAAAATCATTAAAGACCTTAATGTAAGCTAAATGTTTTAACACTCGAAAATACGGGGAAATCCGTAAAACGCATTTTATAACCTAATTTTGAGAAAACGGTGTTAAACTGGAAACAGTTTTTAAAAAAAACCTTTTAAAGACCTTAATGAAAGCGAAACTGTTTTAAACAGTTGAAAGTAATGGGAATATATTCGTAAAAGTGACAGAGGTTGTTTGCGGTAAGTACTTGGAATGATAAGTTTGATACGTTATACGTCTCCAACAAATACCTAATTAAAGGTGTAAATAGTTTAATAAAGTTTCGCTTTTCCCAAAAGTGTTATGTTTCATTGATTGTGAATGCTGTTTAATCTAAAACTGATGATTACACATCCCTCTTTAAAACTTCATCTCCTTAAAATGTATAGAAACATAAATCAAAACCTTGCATTTGGAAATACCTGCTGTGATGTTTTCATAATTAATGATTGTTCAACAATTCTCCCTACTGATTTGTCCTGCACATAATAGGTTTACTCATCAAATCGTCGTTTGTTCCAAACGGGATCATCTCTCAAATTGGAGTCAAACTAGTTTAGGAAATTTCGATGTTTCTGTGTTCCATTATTGCTTTACAATTGTTTGTAACAATAATTTCCCTGAGTTTGCGTTGAACTAGTTGTTGAAACACGTTTTCTCTCAAAATGTGCAGGATTCAGAGACAGCAAATTTAGTAATAAATGTTTTGTATCTTGTTATATCACTTTGCAATCGTTTTTAGGAATAATTCCGGGAGGTTAATTTGTCGGAGCACTGCATTTCGGTTCAAAATGTACAAAATACGAATGTGCCTTATTAAATGGAAGCACAATTTTGGGATCTTGTTTATCCTAAATTGGTATGCAAAAAGTCCTGCTTTTTTTAATAAAATAGAATTTTTCTTTGTATTTGACTTAATTTATTTAGAAAACTAGGGGTATGTAAGATGGACAGACAAACGGACGGTCCAATGTTCGCAAAAAAAATTCGAATCAGCAATCTCCAAAATGTGTAGGAAACAAAAAAATCTCCAGATCGGATATTCGACCCCATCACAATGCTTTTATTATTTTATATTTCATATTATGTAATTGAAAGTAAAAATTTAATTTATTTAAAAAAAAATTATTGACACGAAAAATACCTCAAGTTGAAATCAAACTTCTCAGGATATATCGACGTTCTGCGCGCTCCGTTATTACTTTACAAACGGCCCGTCCGTGGCCGAGTGGTTAAGGCATCAGCCTAGAGGTTCAACCTTCTCAGGAGTGCGGGGGTTCGAATCCCACTTACTGCCAGTCATCCTATAAATCGGATCTGTGCTGGAAATAGTAGAAAATCCTCATCACGGATGGGCCCGAGTACACAGGAACAGACGTGCTCGTTAAATCTGTGGAGTCCAAAGTCCCGACGGCGTTAGCGTACGATGTCGCTCGGAGTTCCGTTGGGTGCCCGCTCAGGTGTCGACCTCGTCACTTGACCAGGGTTTTAAAATACGAGGCGTTATTGGCTGTGTTAAAGCTCCTGAAGGAGGCTAGAAATAGGCAACCGGAAACGATTACCTTACTTTACAAACGTTTCTAACTCGCCGCCAACCAAATTAGAGGGGCCGTAGTGAGCCTAGTGGTCAGCGTCTCGGTCTCGGATCGAAGGTCCTGCGATCGAGTCCCGGTACCACTGAAGACCTACCGAGTATATGCGGAGTACGTGCTCGTTAAATCTGTTGGTCCGAAAGTCCTCTAAGTTCCCATACCAAATCAATACCTCTGGGGTGACAAGCCAATTCTGGGATCCTCTAGTTGGCCTCTGTCTCTAAAAATTAGATGGATCCACTTATGTGTGTGTGTTGTCTGTTGTGTCTGTCTTACTTGACGAAGGTTTATAAGCGGGTCGTTGACCAAGCACACAAACCTGAATATATATGTCTACCAACCAACCAACCAACCAAAATAGAACACGTTAGGGATGGCAGTTTTTCAGAAAAACCGGTTTTTCAAATACCGGTACCATCCCTAAAGTGTAACAAATAAGGGTGGCGGGAACTATACTAATATTTTACCAGAGTCAGAAAAAAAAGGGATTTTTGAAATCTTAAAATCTGTAAAGCTATTTATTTACAGTGAAAGCAATTTTTTGAAATAAAACAAATTTGAAGAAGAAATATCCTTTTATTAATATTTGAATTTTAAAAATGTTTACAAAAATATCGATTCCGACTATTTTTATTACTATTTTTACACTATTTGTTTACCTTTATCAATTAAAAATTAAATAATTGGATACATACACAGCAAAGCGATACGTTCACAAATGCCAAGATCAAAGCATACGAGAGGCAGATTATTAAATAACGAAGCAATTTTTCCCTCATTACTTAAATTGAATAGTTTTTGACTTCTTACATCAATTAAATATGTTTTCGGTTCATCACTTTAGTCCCTGGACTAATTATTAGACGCAATGTATTTTTTTAGTAATGATGAAAACATACCAAAGAATGCCATATCATTAAAAAAGATGTCGATATATGTATTAAGTATAGCAGATAGTATTTTCTATTCAATAGCTTAAGTTTAGGAACACAAATGTCCTTCGAAAGAATTTTGTTCATCATTGATTGATACATGGAATCTTGCAATGCGTCTAATAATTTGTCCAGGTAATTGAATATTTCGTTATTCACTTTAATGAAGCAATTTTACTTAATTACATTCACTGAGCATTTCTTCGTCCATTGCATTCGTGGATAATTTTTTATGTACTAATGTGGCATTCACTTGTTTGATCCATATATGCATTAAATATCCATAAGTACTTATTTTTAATTGTCACTTATCGACAAAATCTAATTAACCTTTCAATCACTACAACAGACTCAAGCCTTCAAACTTTTCCCCATCTTATTATATAAATTAATTAAGCCCCATTTAAGGCTAAACTCCCTCCAGAACAATTACGCCATTCAACATCGAACAAACTTAACCTACCAAATACCCCCCCCCCTTTAAACGTTCAATCATAAAATGCGCTTTAATAGGCATCAATTCAAGACACTGAAATTCTGACACTTGCACAAAATACTAGTGGTCAAGTTCCTAAAGGCCTATCAATTGCGGCGTCCAGTTTTCGACATGGAACTAGAGGGATTCAAGAATGGAGATAAGAGTAAGATGTAAATGCTTGGCGCAAGAAAAATTGAAACTGTCGGGTGAAAGTCACCAAATCAAAATGATTATATATATATATATATATATATATATATATATATATATATATATATATATATATATATATATATATATATATATATATATATATATATATATATATTATATATATATATATATATATATATATATATATATATATATATATATATATATATATATATATATATATATATATATATAATATATATATATATATATATATATATATATATATATATATATATATATAATAATATATGCGCCAAAAATAAAAACCTAGTGAAGTGAAATCTCTTCCGCTGATTAAGCTTCTTGCATCCTATCCAAAATGACCGACTTGTGCCGTTTTCTGTATTATTAGAAACCGTATACTCTGAATATCACCATAAAAACCTTCAAAATCCTTCTTCACTTTCTCGAAGAGAAACAAGCTGCTAATTTAAATCAGTTTTAAAAAAAATTAGAACAGCCAGTTTTTGGTTTGGTTCTTAGTTTAGAATCGTACTAAAGCGCGCCGTAGATATTGCAGACCCTAGTCAACTGTTGTTGTTGTTGTTGTGTCCATGTTGTGTGCAAAAACTAGATGGATCCGAAGCTGTCGTAGACAGCTTTCGCTATTTCTTCTGCATCTTCGGAGAGAATTAAAATTTCTGGGTCTTCAAAGCCAATCCTGAAGAGCCTGGCTTGAATTGCTGGGCTTCTTTGTCCTTCCGTTGAGATCGAAATCGTTGCAGAGAATCTGCAAAATTTTATGAAAAGAACTATAACATAAAACACCCGTTTTTTCCTTAAAAAAATAACTGTTTCGGTCTGAGATCCATTCAAAGCACATTTCATATAGTTTCAACATCTATTTAGTATAGAAGCTTATAAGGAAATAGCACACCACTGAAACAAGAAAGCCAAACCTAACGTCGTCGTAAGCCATTTACATTACTTTAAAGTCAATTACCGACTAACTTAATCAACTTTTTACTTGCGTGGATGATACCTCTCGACGTATACGAACTGTTATTTGCAAGCGAATTGAAGAGCTTAACAGAAGAATGTGCTAATTGACAAAAAGGTAAAAACGAGAAAATGAGCGTTAAAGTTTTAGTCTACACCCAGGTCTATTGAAAAAGATACTTGCAAACCGTAAAAAAAATATACTAAACTTAAAGTTAACATGAAATATTGGAAACTTGTCAGTTTTGAAGAAGTTAGTAATATGTTCATTGACACAAAAATCTCGATTTTTTTTCATAAATGTGACTTAGCACGTTCTTTCACTAATCTCTTCATTTTGAAAATCCTGCAACTTCCCCATTAGCCAAGGATATATGTGGGCGTATCATTGAAAATATCATGGCTTCACTTGATAAGTCAAGTTATGCATGTATTTTGACCGTAGACACCATCTCCATTTAATTCTTACCTCTCTGTACTCCAGCTTGTCAAGAAACTTGGGTCCACTGTTTGATGAAGAGCTGCATCCTAATGGCTCCCGTTTTACGGGAGACGCCGTAAGTGACCCGCGGCTGTGTAAAGTATTGAAATGGGTTCTTCTACTTTGGAGGTTATAAAGACATGAATAGTCGGGTTTTAACGTTTGAAATTGGTACCGAAATGGTTATGTTGGAAAACTAATATTCTGTCAAGCAAAACTAAGATATAGGGTCCGTCGTTCATTGGCGACTTTTGGTGATTGACAAAGATAACTGTGTCTAATAAGATGGCAATTTTGGCGGTCTCGTGTAACCAATATCAGATTAGTATTACACTTCAAAATCCCCCTTTGACCACTATATAGATATACTTAGCCTTACTTTAGCCTTTTACGATCGTCAAAAATCGCCAATGAAGGAACTAAATCCTATATATCTCCATTATACTCTGTACAATGCCGCAACTAGGTGTCATAAAAAGGCTCTGTATTTCAAGGTGATGATAGGGCCCAGTTGGTATAGCGTTTAACTTATCACCTACAAATCCCCGGGCTCACTGTACACTAAAAAGATCATTTTCACCATTAAAAGAAAAACAATACAATCAAACAATACAAACAAAACAATTGTATTAGTTTAAACAATTATTAGTTTAAACAATTATTATTTTAAACAATTGTATTAGTTTAAACAATTATTAGTTTAAACAATTATATTAGTTTAAACAATTATATTAGTTTAAACAATTATTATTTTAAACAATTATATTAGTTTAAACAATTATTATTTCAAACAATTGTATTAGTTTAAATAATTTTTATTTTAAACTATTGTATTAGATAAAATTTAATAATATTAATTTTATCTCAAAATAGATTTGCAGAAATAAAACCCATTATAAGGTAAAAAAAAAGGAAAACATTTGCAGCGGAATTATATATTAACTTTCTCTTGCGAATATGGATTAATTTTTAAAATAATCAGTTTTTCTCATAAGTTAATTAGTTAAAAGAGAATAAAAGCGTTAAAAAAATCATATTTTCACTGCTTAAAAACAACAATAAATATTTTACCATACGTAACCTCCTACTGAGTCCGCTTTAAACTTTCTTGAGAAAATCATATTAGGTTAGGGATTTTGGAAACTTTTGATTTATGAACTATTTAGTAGAATAAAATATATATTTTTAATTTATATTTCAATTAATTTGTGTCAGATAATTTTTTTTAAAATTAATATTTCTAGGATAATTTTTTTTGAAAAAAAATGTTTATTGTTGAATTAAATATAAGTACGCCGTCAAAGTGCAAATTAAATTATTGATTTCATGAAATAAAGGTAATATTTTTCTACAATTCATTTGTTGAAAAAAGGAACTGATAGGATTGAAAGTTAGTTAATAATTACCAAGCCTAATCAACAGCTGGTATGTAGCAGTAATTTAAAAAACCTAATATTTTCTAAATCACATATACAAGTTATTTCGGTAAAATTATAATAAACCGATTAACTCCTAACAACGATCTATAATATATACTGGATGGATCTCTCAATGTTAAGAAAACATGTCCTATGCTAAATACCTTGAAAACACTATTTTGCTTTTTCCTCAACTTTGGAGCTGGTTTTTAGCATATTTTTATGATTCAATCAACGCACACTACCGCTCCATTTAGTGATCAAGTTCTAAAAGTGGCATCAAATTACGTAATTTTTGCTATGGTGCGTCCGCCATTGAACTGAAGCCTTTGGTCGCTCAACTTAAGAGATACTTTGAGTAATGGTACTACTACTACTTCATTGATTAAAACTAAACCTTAATCCCTTCACTCCCAGGCTAAATTTCTGGTCTAGAAGCCTACAGATCAGGCTCTCAAAGCTGTTGCTGCAGCTGTTTACTGTAAAGGGGACGACATACGCAGGATACGCCCTAGTCGTAATGATAGAATTGAGAGGAGGTACGCTGCGTACGATATGAGCATGTCTTTTTTCCCCAGACTTACGTGGCTGACATCTTTATGACCCAGAGCTGGCAGGACCAAAGACTTCGCCTTCCGGAGAACATGACCATGAAATATCGCCTGCTGCCCGTGGGTTGGCTGAGACGAATGTGGAGGCCGGATTCCTTTTTCAAGAACGCCAAGCGGGTTACTTTCCAGGAGATGACAATACCCAATCACTACATATGGCTCTACTCGGACAAGACCATACTCTATGTAGTCAAGTGAGTACGATCTTGTTTTTCGTTTACTATTTACTCTCTGACCAAAAGTCCTTAATTTGTCCATTACTGCCTCTTTTCAAAAGAGTTGATGCTTATATTATCCTTTATATCAATTTTAGTTCGAAAAAAACATAAAATGCTTTTCTCTTGTATGTAAATTAATTAGTTACGGATAATTTAGTTTAGAAATATTGATTTTCTTGTTGATGACCAACACATTCCTGAACAAAGATAAGTTAAGTAGATTATTGTAGTCTCGTGCTTATTCTCAGATGCTATCATAATTTGGGCCATAACATGACTATGAAGTACCCTTTACTTCTTGTTGGTCGTCTACGACACATATGGTGACCTTACTCGTTCTTTAAAAACGCCAGCCAGTCAAATTCCAGGAGATGACCATACCCTACCACTACATGGCTCTACTCAAAACCATTATCTTCATGGTCAAGTACGTACATTCTTGTTTTCGATTTGCTGTTAACTTCTCTCTGACCAACAGTCCTCCATATGTACATCAACCACCTTTTTAAACTAACTGAGCTGTCATGTGTAGCAAACTTTATTCGAAACAGAATTCGTGAAATAAATTTGGCCTATACTTGATGTATTTAATTAGAGGCAATTTCGTTTTGAAATCCAACATCACTTTTCTTGTGGATGCCCGTCAACCAATTTGCAATACGAAATTCAAGCTATATAGCGTACGTTTAATAGACTAGAAATAGTTTGTACGATGTACAACTGGTGATTTTCCAATTGAACACATAATTTGTGCAAGAAAATTGCCATATACTGCACGTGGGATATCTGAGACGCATGTGGGTACCGGAGGAGAATAAACAAGTAGGTTTGTAACAGAATGTCACTTAACCCGCTTCCACACAACAGTTGTGTTTAACAGGTAAAAAGGCAACAGGTAATAAACATTTACATGCTAAATTTGGCTGGTTTCATTTATTTTATTTCGAAAATTCAATAATCATTACTTATCGTTTGCAAAAATTAATTTATATTTCAAAGAATAAATATGAAATATTCCTCGTTTTTAAATAGAATGAAAACATTTCATATCAACATACAAAGAATCTCGTAGTGAAATATATTTGACGTCATTTCAAACTGATCGATGTCGCAAAAATAAATTTATTTTAATTTATTGTCTAAAAGAATTAAAGTTTCTCGAGCGGTTGCTGCGAATGACAATGGTGATTTAATTCTAATAAAAATGGCTTCCTATGCTTTTTAAATTAGCATTAATTTTTGCAGTATTTTAAATAATTTAGTACTTCGAATTCGAATTCTTTTCTGAAATTTTCAATGTATTCTAATTTCGATCAGCTGAATTTCTTGACGTATCACACTTGTCCGTAGCATTTAAAGTTTGGGCTTTGAAAGTGGGTGGCGGACGGAAAGACGGACTACAGGTAGACGGACTGAACGATTATAATACCTTCCACTTTTTACTTTATAAACGTGGTGTGGAAGCTAAAATAGAGGACGTCGTTGGTTGTATAAAAATTTATTCATCTTTAAGTACCAATTTGTGTCAAAAACATTGACGATTGTGAGTCATTTCCATGCTCATTAAAAGCTATCATACCACAAGGCTTCTTCATTTTACGGAATATAACAAATAACTAACCTCAACTCAGCAGGTCCAGAAAGAACCAATTACGATGAGTAGTTCTAAAAAACTATTTTTAAAACCTCTCACAACCATATGCAGTTGGAAATAATTTTTATTATTTTTACGATTAAAATATGTTAAGTTAAAATATGTTATTACAAAGTTAAACGATGAAGAATTAATTTAATCACGACAAAACATTGCTTGAAATTTTTACTTTGCTTTCATCATAAATGTTAATACAACAGTGATTTTGAAACAAAAAAGGTAATTTAATAAATATATACACTTCCATATTTTTATGAGATAAATAATTAAAAATATCATTCGGTGCTATTAACTTTCACGCATTTTAACAAATCAATACGAAGAAAAATAGCATGTCGTATTTAATTTCGCATTTTTACACTTTTCCGTTTGAAAAGTCAAAGAAAAAATATCACAGCTTGTAATTAAAATTAATGTTCAAGACAAATTAAAACGAAGTGTCAAGCGAAAACACAAAACAAATTTAAAAATAATAATTTTGTTTCAAATAACGCTTTTTGGACCTAAGCTCCGTGAAATTTACTGATTCATAGCCTCATTAGTTGCAATTTAAAGGCAAAATAAAAATTTCATTGATTTTATATTGCATACTTTTCTATCAAGGATCGAACATATCGAAAAAATATTGTTTTACGTAAATAAAAATTGATTTATTCGTTTAATTAATATTTTAATGCGAGACGTTTTTCACAGAAAGGGTTTATTTAAAATTTCTTAGTGTAGTGGTACAAAGCAAAGTGGCTTAGCTATTTCGAAATTATTGAGATACAAATTGTAGATTTTTTTTCTACACATTAGGGAAGGTGCTGCTCTAAGAAAGTGAGCTTTGAACATTCGTCCGTCTGTCAGACCGTCTGTGTGAAACAACTATGCATCTTGAACTAAAAGAGCAATAAACTTCAAATTTGTTACACGAGTTTCTGTTACCTATCAGACGATATAACAAGGTTTCCAGAAAATGACATGAGCAAATTGTGGCTGTGGTATAGTTTTTTTTAAAGGGGACAGTTGAAAAACGATAAAGCTGCAGACATCAAATTCAGTAACACGAGTTCCCAGTACCTGTCGGATATCATAAAGAGGTTTCCGAGAAAAAAGCGCATGCGCAAACGGTAGTTGCCATAGAACCTTTTCAGATTTTTAAGTAATTAAAATTTCCTTATAATTGGGTATATCATAACCTTTAAATGTTTCTATTTAAAAAGTGGTACTTGAAATCATAAAGTGTTTACACACCCCTATAAATATTTCTTTTACCATTAGTTTTGTCTCGAATATTGATGATGATACAAAAAAAAAAATAACTGAAGAATTGAAAAAACTTTCACAAAGTATTTTGACAATAAATAACTTAATAATTGAGATGAACACGTTGATTCTGCGACTGCTACCAAATGCACTATACTTTTTATTTTCAAGTGAACCATGGTTCATTGATTTCTATTTTATTGTATACAAGAACATTACTATTAATTATAGGTAATATCAAATGCGATTTAAAAAAAAACAGGATAAAATGTCATTACAATCCAAAACCGATTCCAACTCTATGCTAGACAATTGAAGAGTACAGGGGAAAACCGCTTAATTTCGTTGAAAACTTTCTTCATCAGGCATCTTTGGCGATGATAGCGAGTAATCGCCTAAACTGGTGTAAGGAAACCAGTTTCTCAATTTTGTTGTGCATTTTCTCTCACTGCAACCCTGAAATTCAGTTCCGCGTTTTGTTCAAAAGACTGTGTTTATCATCATGTTAAGCTTTAAAAATAAAGTACGATTGATTGAAAATCACGAATTTTTCTAAAACAATTAAGAGAAATTTTAAGATTCGCAAATTAATTGAAAAGTCCTAAACCACGACTTTTCTACCTACCGAGATTAACCAAGGAGACGGCCTTGGATTAACGCGATGCACGATTCCGACGCTTGGACCAAGCGAAGAAGAAAGAGAAAAACCGGTTTCCTGTCGCCAATGTCCGCCAAGCAGATACAATTACGGAACTAATCCTAATAAATTAAGCGGTTCTTCCCCTATACTCTTCAATTGTAACAGCCTTAATCGACTTGTAACTCTAAGTTACAGTATATTTAACTAAGTAATCTAAAAGACCTAGAAATCACCAACTTGCTAGTCAATCGTCCCACCTGTAAGGTGAACCATTGTCTATTCACCTAAGTCGCCCTTGTCACTTGACCAATTGTTTGAATCATAAGACTCGTTTCCAATATCCCTTGTGTAGGTCAAGTGCGACGATTATTCAACCAACACAAAAGAAAACTCTGATGGGCTTAAACCACTACCTATTTTAAACTTCAAACGCGAGGAAATTCCAAATGCCACATACTTTTAATATGTATTATACAAATCAAAATTAGTTTTGCCATCGTTAGATTTTTAAATCATTCGTCAAAAAAACATTCTAAAATTATATTCCCGCTTTTCATGAAACTCGAATACTAACAAGCTTAGTAAACGATTAAATGCCTTCAGGCCGCAGAGCTGGCTCAGTTTTATAATGAGTTTATGAAATTCCAAAGTATTTGATTCAGAATAGAAAAACAAAACTATATATTTCCGACAAAAACGAGTTAGAATATTTGAAAACAAAGTCAATTTATCATCGTTAGCCGAACTTAATTATATTTTCTTTTTAAGTAATTCTGTTGGAATGGAAAGTATGATTTCTAATCATTTGTATCACTTTTTTGCAGAAAACGCTAGGCAATTTATTTTTGTGTGTTTTCCAATTAAATCGAAATGTGATTTGTGCGTATTTACTTTTCGAATCAAAATTACTTTTGAATTATTTTTGAATTTTGAAAGTTTTATGAAAATATTTTCTTTATTTATGGTGCTAAAAATACTGCTTGCATTACCAGGTGAGCTACGCAAATGAGAAAAAAAAATTAAGATCAAATTCAGATTTTGTTTTAAATTAATCCAGAGAATGAAACATTTTACGTTACAAAATAAATGATGGAGAAAACTTAACAGTACTTGCAAATTAGTAAAAAAATACATAGTTTTTTTTATTTCTTAATGAGTTCAAGTGTTTGATAAACAAAATTCGAACAATCTAAATAACAACGGAGCAAGATTTTTTTCAGATTCAAGTTTTTTTTCAATGCGTTCTAAAAACTTTTTTATACCTTTAACGAAAACAGAAATTTTCATTTGTGGGTTTATAGTCTTAATAGTCATAACATATTACATTTTTGGTATTAAACTAATAATTTATTATATTTCATTTCCAAATAAAAGGAAACTAATATCATCTGTTCGAAATTGATTCTGCTACATATTTTTAGGATATTGGGTTTCAATTGTCATACTCTTTCAGAATACTAAAAAATACAGTAGTAAAGAAAAGAAATTTATCCAGAAAATTCTTTAATATTAATCTGTCCTATTCATTATTAAAATTATCCATTAAGTACAATCTTGTGCAGTGATACATTGACAATGTCATAATGTTTCAAAACATTAAAACTAAACTAGTAAAGAAAAGAACTTTATCAAGAAAATTATTTTATGTTTATCTGTCCTATCCTTTATTGAATTTTTTTAATTATTTACGATCTTGTGATTAATTTAGTGACGTATTGATATTCTTAGTCATAAAACACCAATATATAGTCAACAATCCTTAAAATGCAAATGAAACCCTTTTTTGACAAAAAATAACTCATAAATCTGATACAATTTTATTTTCTAAATCACCAATGCAGATAAAATTTTCTCTGTATTTATCTTCTCGATAAAAAATGACTAATGGGAAATGATCTATCTTTTGTCATCAAACGTTCCAAAATTAGTTCGAAAAGCAAATATAAAAAATATACAAATAAACTTCCGCAATAGCTGATGTGAAATCGAATCTTGAAACTTCAACGTTTTTGAAACTACCGGAATAAATTAAACTAATTGCGCCGAATTTTGAAAAGAAGTTTTGCGAACCGAATAATTTAATTTCCAATGTAATAATCCATATGGAAGTTTGAATTAAATAAAGATGGGCTTGGCGCGAAAAAAACGGTGATTCCGACTGAAATTCGCCAGATGTCACTTTCTTCATACTGCTATTTCATTGGTTGTTTTATTTTCTTTCCGTACTACTTGAAACAAGCTCATTGGTTTTTTATAACGTCGTGCGCTCCGAACTGCGATTTCATTGGTTGTTTTCTTTTCCAAACACGTGAAACAAGCCCATTTTTAAAAAAATATGGTTTGTGTGATTAATCGTAAAACTAGTAGATCGTGTAAATGGCCAGGTTTTGAGGTCTATAGTGGCAATAGAAATGCTGAATGAAAAAGAACTTTGAATCTTTCTCGAGTTTTTTTCGATAAATCAATGTCATGTGGAAATAAAGCTCTAATCGAATCATCAATCGAAGGGTAGCAATGTAAACTGGAAGGAAATACGTTATCTGTAACAAGCCAATCATATTACTCGATCTGATTTAATGTAACGTACGAATATTTTTCTCCATACGAAAAGTTTCAAAGATCTGGTAATGTAAAGTCCCTAGAGCCTTGGGATCTTACTTTCTGTGAAAGTATAGCTTTGCTTTGTAAGAGTTTTTCATCATATATGAAAATAGACCTAAAAACAAAATAAAACATAAATTTGAAGGAAAAACATCATCCGTTTGTTAAATTTTTGATTGAAAAAGTTAACTAATATTGTCGCAGCTGCTATTGTTTTTCGGTCATTTTAAAACTTTAAAAATTAATAAATAACAAACCAAATTATATTTGTTCTTCGAATTTCTTTTATTTTGGTGTTATTACGATTTTCACATATAGGGAAAATTGACTTTAAGCAAAGCAGTACATTTCAATTTTGAATTTCAAAAAATAATGCATTTTGTACAAGGGACTCAATATCTCTTTTAAAGCATTATTAGTTTTAGTGTAATCAACGTATCGCCAAATTTAGCCAAACGTTTGTTTGGGTGTAATGCCGAAGCGTTCATGGCTTCAATTGACAAACCAGGTTTTCGTTGTTTTTTTACCAGACAGCATATCTACTTATTCTAACTTTCATTACAGAAATAATTGTTAATCATTTATTCTACTAACTAATATAAAAATTAAATTAGAAGCTTTTTTTATTCAATAAGGACACGAATATGACAATTTTGACAATTGAATATCAGATATAAAAAATATTTTCAAACAGTGTATCGTAAACATTGTAGAAACAGTGTATCGTTTTTAAATTAAATAACTGCATAACTGAAAAATTACGATTATTTCCTCAGAATCACTTCCGCTAATCAAAAATCAGTGATTAGACTGGAGAAATAGACGATAATTGAAATTCGTTATTTCATGTAGTTAATCCATTTCAACGAGTTTCATTTCTGAATCTTAATCAAATCGTGATATTGTCATGGTTCATTTCCAAAAAAATGTTACAAATGTAACTTTAAACTTGTTTAAATATAAATTAGATTTTTGTGTCGCACCGTAAATATTTTTGAATTAAATGCAATATAATTTTGTTTAATTACAAATACTAAAATATGTGTAATTAAAATTTTTAGCGATTAAATCGAGTCTTACGAATCTTTAAATGATCGGTAAAACAGTTGGAATATCTTAGTAAGTTTAGTTTGAATTATCGTCGCACTAAAGCTACACGAGGGATATTGGATATTGGCGACGGGTGTCGTAATTTAGAACCACAGTCAGGTGACGAGCCGATACCTGAGTAGGCACCCAACACTACCGTTAAGGGCGACATCGTACGCAGCGTCGGGACTTTGGAGCATATTTAACGTGCACTCCCTCTACACTGGGTATTATTCGACGGACATTTTTAGCTGCACGGGCCGTTTATAGGTCGCTAGTTATTTTGACGATGCCCGGACCCGGGACTAGCCGCATGCAAGGCGAACGCCTTAACCGACTGGGCTCTCTAGCTCCATATCTTAGTTAGAATTTCTTATCTATAATAATAAAAGAAAGAGTCTGTCTGTGTGTCTGTCTTCGGATCGTAAAAGACCTACTTATACTGCCCTCAGAAATTCGAAATTTTTAAGATAGATTCCCTTTAATATGAACGTGTGCACCTGAGGCTTAGATTTTTCGTATTTGTTCCATTTTTGAAGAAAATTAGAATTTTCTGAAAAAAATACACCACTTTCGCTCAAATCCGATCATTTTTTCTCTTTCCTGATGCCATCGGCTGAAAAAATTAAATAAAATTTTTAACGAAAACATTTAAAATTCAAAATGTTTATTTTATTATTTTGCCATTACTTTCAGAAACTAAATTCATTATTTGAAAAATAATTGACATGTTTCAAGTGACGTAATTCCGCCAGTCTTCATTCCCGGATTTCATTGTGGGTTTATTTGATGTTTTTTTTCGTTGATTTTTCTGTTGACTGCATGTATGCATATTTAAGCAATAAATGTATAGTTAAGCTATTACTGAACTATGATGGTTAATAAAGCCATCGCTCTAGAGCTATTAGTGTTTTATGTCTTTATTTTTTTGCCAAATACGTTGCCAAACTCGCCAAATTATTAACTACAATTCGCCAAATAAGCAATTTCTTATATAAATAATTTATAAGCTGGTCGGTTGTTCGAAGGTCATTGTGTTAGAGCTGTATAATGGGTTTAGGTAGCTAGATCTATTTTTTCGCCAAATTATTTTCCAAAACGCGCCAAATGAGCTAAAAGGTTTTATGTATTTATGAGGGAATTGTGATGACATTTATGAGTGCATTTTATAGCGTATTTTTCATTTTGGAATTTTAAGGCAATGAAATGGGATTCTATAATTTATAACGAGCGGAAACAATAATAAGTTTATGATCCTATAACAGGGTATATGATACACATATTTGGAATCTATTTGATATTTTTTATTCCGTGCGAAGAACGGGTATAAATTTGCTAGTATTATATATTGAAATGCAATGGAAAAGATAAGCTTCAGACCAGGATTACCAGACTTGACTAAAATTAGCCTATTTGGCTAATATTGGATCCGCGGGGCTAATAAAATTTTTAATCATTAGCCAAATCTGTTTTGTCTAGAAACTTGGTTAACTTTAAACAACCCACAGATTTTATAGGTACCGAATTTTTATATATTGAAAGACTAAATAGCCACGTCTATTGTGATGTCACAGCTATATCAAATTATTTGTTTTAGTAAAACCTGCATACAATTTCAAACTTTCAGGAAAACTTTTTGAACAATCTTAAGATATTGGCTCAGATCCTTAAGTATATTTGAACAAGAATGAAATATCAGAAAAAATACGAACTAGTACTTCTACTATAAAAGAAAACTACTAAATTAAATTTGTAAACAAAAACAATGAGTTACGTTGGTAGTTTTTTTACGAAAAAAATCCTCCATTCTTGAAAGTCCACTTAAGAAAGCTCGACATAGCTTACACACCTGAGCCGGCATCTTAAGTGGCCAGACAAGTATCTTAAAGTACTTGACGCCTTAACCCACAATGCCAGGACAGTGATTTAGTAGCATCCCATGCCCGTATTACCATTTTATTAATTTATATTATAAAAACATACACAAATCATAAAAGGTATATAATAAAAGTTTTTTCAAAAATAAAACATCTGCTGGTAAATACATTACGACGCTCGTCGCCAATTTGTCGCCAATTGATAATTCAACCCAACAATAACCCTAAGAGTCAATACAAATAAAAAAAAGATACAGGTGATATTAAGCAAATTAGTGGGATACATTCCACTTAAACAGTAACCTAGCCATGCTAAAATAAAAGACCATTTTTCATGCTCTTGTTCCAATGATATTGAAATTTTATGTGAAAGCGACTTTAATTGACAGTTACTGTCACTTAGAAATCATACCTTTCTTTCCTAACAGTAAATTAACCAATAGATAAAAATTAACATACAAATTACGTGGATTATTTTAAGACATATTTCTAAAATTAGTTGTGCCACTCTTGATATAAATAGCTTAGAATATAATTATATTAGTTTTGCGGATCAAAAACAATTTAATAGCTTCCGTTCCGGGTTATTTTGAAAAGTTGGCGTATGTGTCAATTAAATATTATATTTTAAATATTTTTATTGCATATTTATCCAATTAATAAGGTTTACGTACGCTTAGTGGTATAACTAATTTATAAACTTATAATGACTATTATTCTTGCTTATTCAAAATATTAAGACAATTATTTACTTAAGACTTTAAAGCTTAAGCCTTTATTCTAAATGAATAACCTGTGGTACTATAAATTGAGATAAAGTTGTATTTATATCAATTAAGACTTAATCTTTTAAAAGCAAATCTCCATTATGTGTCATAAATAGAAAAATAAAAATAATTGAATTGAATTTATTAGTGCAATAAAGCGTACTAATTAAGGCAGCATTTTAAGTTTATCATTTAGTTAAGTTCATTTAGTTTAAGTTAATGCATTTAGATTTATCTTTATTCTCTAATGAGATAATCTTTTTGATTACTTTCAACCGAATTCCAGAAATATATGGGTGGTGTCATAGATAACAAAACAACTGTATTCTTAAATGATAAAATATGCATGATAAACTGGCAAATTAATTTAAGTCTTAAATGCAATAAAATACTTGTCAAAAGAATTTTCGTCATTTAGGGATGTTTTAATTTAATGATTCTCTCTTAAGGATATCAAATTCATGGGTACTAACAGTCGTAGAAAGTTAAAGTGTGGGAAACAATCAAGAGAATATTTCACACAAGCCCTCTGTGGCACAGTTAACAGAACAACATCCACCTTATACACAGGTTTATGCTTTAAAAAAAATAGGAGGATTTCCTGACTTACACTGGGACAGATATGCTCCAATGAACTGACAACGTTGGCGTACGATATAACTCAATGTTTCGTAGGATGCTAGCTTAAGTAAATAGTCCAGGGGAAGAACCCCTTGATTGACTAGGAATTCTTCCCGTATTCATGTCTGCTTGGTGGACATTAGTGACAGAAACCGGTTTCTACCTTGGTTCTTCTCTTGCGGTACAAACGTGGGGCTCTTGTCTCGCGTGAATCAGGGTTGCCGCGAGAGAAGAGCCTCTTGCGAAACTGGTTTCTTTACACCAATTTAGGCGTTGACTCGCTATCGTTGCCAAAGAGGCCTGATAAGGACAGATATCCTGTCGATAAAGGAGTTTTCCAACTGGACTCTTGAAGTGTCTACCGCGGCAGTTGACCGCAGTTCTAAATTACCGGACGATCATTGACAAAAGTGTGACATCCATGAATTGAGTACACTCTTAAAACAAAAGATAGTGAAATCCACTCCTATAGGGGAAGTGCATTATCGGCACGGAAATGAGCGGAAATTAACTCAGACTGAGTTAAAACCGCTCGTTAGTTTTAAGAGTGTGCACATTACATTTACTTCAAAGTCCCGATGCCGCGTACGATGTCACCCTTAAAAGTTACGTTGAGGGCCTACTCAATTGTCGACTCTTCACTCGACTGTGGTTCTAAAGGGGCTCGGGTGGCCGAGTGGTTAAGATAGCTGCCTCCGCTAACAGTCTGCGCACTGTACCGGGTGCGGGTTCGATTCCCGCCTTTGCCCTGGGTGTAATTTCTCTCTCTGTGACAGTAAAAATTCTTTCTGTGTCTGTCTTACTTGACGAAGGTTTATAAGCGGGTCTCTGATCAAGCACACAAGCCGGAATATATATGTATCAACCCTACCCTACCCTGTGGTTCTAAATTACGTCGGACCTCGCTAAATGCCCTCGTACATTTCTAGTGCAGCGATAATTCAACTGAACCCTAGACCTAACCCTGCCGTTGTGGGCTTTGATAACAATAACAATATTTCACATTCAATGTGGAATTATTCTATTGCATTTTTACTTCAATATTTTCATTTTTTAGACTGACTCTTCTGCTGTCATGCGCCATGAAGTTCGAGTCCTACCCCCACGACACGCAGACCTGCACCATGAAGATAGAGAGTTGTGAGTACATGTTCACTGGTCTTTCCTTTTATAGGGTCAGTTGAAGTAAATTTTTTAATATAACTATTCTTAAATACCGTGTGGTCTTGTATTTACGACAACTGACTCTAAAAAAACTCATCTAAGCCAGGGATTGAAATTCAAGGTCGCTAGTCGCAAAATGCCATCACATTTTTCGATTTTGCGACAACAAAATAAATTTCGTCGCAGTTATCGCGACTATAGTTTTTCAAACTATCGTCAATGCTAACTTTTTTTTATATAGTGTTTTCAACAATCTTGCCAAAAATAGTTACCTTAAAATTAGTAATCTTCACCGATCCTAAAATTTTCAACCAATTGCTGTGATCATATAGTCGCCCAAAATTCGGCACTCCTAAATTCGCACTACCACTTTTATCTACAAATTGCGAAACTTTTTCGAACTTCGTAAAATAACCAAATTTTAAAATCGTCCAGTTGTTCACTGTAGACTTCAAAAATAACGAAGAAATGTTTTCAAAAAGTTTTTTCCCATAATTAAAAAAAATGCTCCTGGGAAATGTGCATTTGCTCCTAGTTTTTTAAGTTAGTCGCACAGGTTACTCCTAAATTTCTTTATCCAATTTCGAACACTAGCCTAAGCATACCTTAATCAACTTTAATACCAGAGACACACTCCGTGATATCACACTTTCCGGTCAGCTTGGCATAGTGAATGATCCTTAGAAGAAAGAAATTCTATCTAGCGCACGTCCAACTGCAAGTTCACAATCCCCACTCAGTTTGCCCTTTCAGATGGTATGAAGCCCTCTGATAGGGAAGTTTTCAAGTAGCATTCTGATAGTCAAATAACTATATTTGGACAAAAATAGGTACAGCTAGGATATATTGGCCGGTCTGTCCATTGGCGATATTTGACGAGCTAAGAAATTTAACTTAGGGTTACTATACCTATTAAGTTGAATAAAATGTGAAAGAGAATGTTTATCACAACTGGGCATTTTCGCTGTTTTTGGCGACGTAATGCGCATCGCCAAATCGAGACCGGTCATTATATCCTAGCTGTTCCCAAAAATTACGTTTACCAGGGTTTTTTTAGTTTGACTTCCTGGTTTCAAAGCATAAAGACTCATTTAGAGCCTAAAGCCATTTTGTTTCCACTCAAAAACATTAGTTAACTATCAGTTCGAGCTATTTAATAGGAGCTAAAAAATAACAAGTGTTAAAAAAATTCATAAAAACTTTTAAAATACAGATCAAAATTTCAGGATAACTTTATAACTCGTAGAAGGTAATGATCTTCCAGGGAGTTCAATTAAAGCAGCCGTATTCCTTTGAAGGCCTATTTTTTTAGAATGGATTTAATAAACTTCTTATAGCTTTTAGGACATCATTTTAAGTTGAAAAGTTGTAAAATTGACAAAAAATTAAAATTTTAAATTCTCATTCATCGTTTCTTTAGGATTTTAATTGAAAAAACATCTTTGTCTTATCAATATCTTTAATTGTTAAAATTTTATTAAATGTTCCATACAAAAATAATGTTTAAATTTATGTTCGACAAGAACTATACTTTAAAATATCTTGTAACATTACATAAAATTTCTGGCAAAAACAGTTGCCAGAAAATATTCGTAATGCTAAGGAAGAAATATGTTTACAGAATTTTCCCACAAAAAAGCAATCAAAAACAAACATGTCAAAACTAGTACCATGCTAAATCGAAAAAATTATACATAAAAAAATTTAAAATATCGGTCATTTAATTACAAAAACAGATTACGGTGATGAAATAATTTAGTGCTTTCAATCACCACATCATTATAAAAAAAAACTAATATTAACCCCAAAGATCAAAAAAGAACTAAACACGTTGATTAAATAATTATTTCTCGGTATAATCATTAACCTTCTTCGTTAACTTCGACCGTAAAAAAACTCAAACACCAGATAATTATTTTCCAATAACCAAATTTAATTATCACCAAAAAAGATTAATTACATCATTTGCTGCAGCATTAATTTACTCTTCTTTAAGGTTATAAATTCATTTGCTGAACTTTGATGATTCGTAGAAAACATTTTCTTTATAATAAATATGGTAATTCAACCTTTAGAGCATTTATTATGTGTGGGGATTTTTTTTGCAATGGAAGCAAATGAATTATTAACAATTAGTTTGACTTCGTTATGGGAATAATTGGAAATAAGATTTATGTATTGTCGCTTATTTTCTATGGTGTTAGCTTGAGGGATGGTGTAAGGAGGAATCTGATTCAACAATAATCATATTAAAAGAGTTGTTTATTGATAAATTTAGTTGTATCGGAAGAAAACTTAATTGGTATGTTGGATCACAACTACCCTAACAGCCAGGTTTGTCACAGTTACGTCGCTGCAACATAATTTTTTGTCACTCTAGGTCCAGTCGCAATGTGACAAGTATGTGACATCACAGTGATATCGCGTAAGTCACCGTCACAATGCGATATCGAAAGGATGTCACTATGCGATCTTGCAGTGACATCATATTGTGACTTGTATGTGATATCGCAGTGATGTCATCCAAATCCCAGTCACAATGGGGATATCCCACAGATGTCGCAATTTGCTCTTGTAGTGACATTACATTGTGACATGTATGTGATGAGACAGCGATGTAGCTTTAATCCCCGTCACAATGTGACTTGTATGTGATATTCCAGTGATATCACAATGTGATATTGCAGTGGCATTGTGTTGTTACTTGTATGTGATATCCCATTTTTGTCCCATACCAATATGGCTGCAACATGATCTATGTGACCTTGCTGCGATGTCAAGTTCGTCGCTAATTCATCACGCAAGTCACCTAGGTCGCATACAAGTCGCAATGCGACATTGCTGCAATATTATGTTCAGCAATAAATCACATACTGGTCGCAGAAGTCAGTTATGTTACATACAACTCAAAATGCGACATTGCTGCGATATCATCGATATCCATGTTACGTAGTAGATACGTAACAAAAGCGGACATTCAACTTCTATGTGACAAAAAAGTGACTGAATGTGACATCACAGCGATCTTCAGTGACTTGTATGTGATATCGCTTTTCGTCACATACTCGTCACATGGCTGTTAGGGTAGCAGTCAAATAATTTTTTAGCATTTTTTTTATTTGCCATATAGAGTCCTGAAGGGTTTTTTTTAATCTTGAACTCTAATTTTATCAGATAGTTGTAGATTTCCAGTAGTACAATATTTTTAGTTCTAATAAAAATGAAAAATTGATTAGTAAAAATATATTCTTATGAGAATAGTGTGTAATGAAACATTATATATAAAACAGTAACCACTTAAGAAATATAAATAAATGAAACTTTCAAGGAAATGTCAGTTTTTCCAACAACACAAACAGTTTCTAAAAGCTTTTATTTGGAAAATGAGACAAAAAGAGAAAAAAATGTGATTGCTGAATTTTTTTATTTACATTTTAAATATGAAAGTTTTTTTTTAAATCTATAATAGAGAAAAAAAGCTTAATTTTTTTTATATTTAACTTCTGAAAATGTTAATGTAATGGAGTGAAACCAATTTTTACCAATTTGCTTATTAGTTATTCCTCAGAGGGTATTTAACATTTTAAACATTATTGCTTCTCATTCGCTAAGCAGCTTCTACGAAAAAAAAAACGAAAACCAATAACTCTCGTTTTACTATATTTATTCACATATTCCGAATTCACAACGCAAAATTCACGTACTTCGCATTGAAGAGAAACGGAAAATGTATCTAAAATACAAAATATTCCACATTTCGAATGCAAGTTTAGGACTTTAGAACATCGCATCGAAGCGCTAAAGTTCAAGTCACGTCAAGTCAAGGTAATAAAAAAAATGTACGACTTTAGTCTCTTTAGATATTTATTGCATACAACCTGACGTAAGACATGACTGTCTCATAATGGATATTTTGGACATAACCACTCGTTTTGAATTTCCAAATGTGTTCAGCCAGCTTCAATTCAGGGCCAGAGCTGGAGAGCCCAATCGGTAAGGCGCTTGCCGTACATGTGAAAGGTCTCAGATTCGGTACCGGGTATATATTACCAAACCAACTGCATACCTATAAACGGTCTTCGCAGCTAAAAATTCCGACGAATAATTCGCTGTGTGGAGGGATTGCACATTAAATATGCTCTGAAGTCTCGAAGCTGCGTACGATGCCGCTCCTGAATGCCGCATAGGGTGCCTACTCAAGTGTCAAGTCGTAACTTGACTATGGTTCTAAATTATGACGCCTGTGGCCACTAGTAATCGTCGTGTAACTCTAGTTTCAAGGCCGGAGGAAGGACAGATAGACAGACTAAAATTATTTACCTCTACCTTTACAGTTCACATTTGTTCAAAAATTGGTATTATGCAACAAGCGGATAGGATTCATTAATGCTTTCATCTGCTTTAGAAAACAAATTTTAGTTTAACTAAAACTACAATAATTATAGTTTACATAATAAATTAAAGTTTAAATTTTGAAATTGCCATACTGGCGCCTATGACATTTTTCCTCTTTCGGCATACAGCCCTACATTATAAGTCACGGTAGTTGTGGAGTTAGTTTTTTTTCATACAACAAATGAGGGGAAGAAAGGCATAATTTCAGGCTATAACTTTAGTTTTTTTAACACATAGAGTGATCTGGGGTAATTTTTGGACATGGAAAATCAGGGTAATTATTGGACAGGGCCCAACAACCATAATGCATCATAATTTATTGCGTCTAACAAACCACAAGTTGTTGATTGCATATCTAGCAATTCTCTGATTAATTATTGGGATTAAATTAGTACTTTTTCTCAAAAAAAATAGTAATCATCCAAAGTGCTTGAAAAAAAATGGTTTTAAGTTTTGTTCAGTCGATGCCAAATTGTATATAAATTTGTTTTCTTTTACATGATCTTGAAGTTTGTAATGCACTGTCTTATATATGTTTGTGAAGGGTATATGTGCTGAAAAACACCATTGTAGGATGAATAGTGACATTGTGACATTCGTGTTTAGTCACGGGGTAATTATTGGACAAAGCGGGGAAATTGTTGGACATGCTATGTGGTAAGACAGACAACATTGCAATATGCTTAAATTTACTTGGTTATAGTTTGTGTGATTAAAAAACACCATCTACGCAATAATCGGATTTGGAAAAAGAAGAAATTAAAAAATTTTCTTAGTTTTTACTTGATTTCACTGTTATACATTTCTTACAGAAGCCATGTGGGGTTAAATAATTATCAAATAAACAGTAATATAGTACATACCATATAACACAATTTACCCCTTGTAGCTAGTCTAAATACTCTGCAGAACAGATTGAAAACTCCTGTCCAATAATTATACCCCAATGGGCGGGGTAATTTGTGGACACAAATTTATTTATTTTTTGCAACTTCTACAGAGGAAATAGTAAATTTCAACAATGATACCCTACAGATATATCTAATAGTCATTACGAAAAAAATTACTGGTTAGAAAATTGCATAAATGTGGGAGCTGTGGTAAAAGTTTGATTTTTGTCCAATAATTCCCCCGTGTCACCCTATCATGCTCAATTTATTTGGGATATATATTTCGGCGCATCGGTAAGTAAATTTTGAACTCTAACAGTATCGTCACTAATACTTAATAAAAGGTAAAAAATACAATTCCCCTTATTATAAATAATTATTAAATGCATATGCTATTGCACCTAAATAAAAATAAGTTTTACAAAAGTTTTTTTTCTACCGCAACAGTAATTTCAAAATTGGGACAGTATATTTTATAATGAACACAAATTGCAACCGATTAAATAAAAGACGCACGACATGAACTCTTCTTAGAACTGGGGAATTAAAATATTATCAATTAACAAATTGACAACAGCATAATTTAATTAATTTCTTCAAATATTCATTCACCTTAATTTAATATAGAAAAAAATACCTATAAAATATGGCTAAAAAGTAAATTAACTTTTTTATCGTTGCCACATAACATACGCAAATTTGCCACCTGAACCTTCCGCTCAAGTAAAATTCAACAAGCGTCTCTTCCGTAATATTTTCAACTGCAATATTTCACGGCATATACCTCACATTTTTTTTAGTTTAAGGACCGTTTCCGTCTGACTATTTCTAGATTACGAGAGGAGCTTTAACGCAGCCAACCTCACGTTCGGATCTCCCGAAAGAGAGGACCTTTTATTATTATTTCTATTCTCCGTCGAGCTGGTGGATCGTGATCGAACTTTTGACAACGACCCTAAATATAGTAAAAGGCGTAGCATCTAATAGTAAAAAAAGGTCTTATCTAAGACTTATTCCTATATTGGCTTCTGCTTTGGCGTGAAACAAACACAAATTATGTTTAACGGCAGTTAAAATTTATATTCAAAAGTTATTGCCGTTACTATTGCTGTTAGTCTCTGAATATAAATTGCTCTGAGTACATACATGAAAGTCAGTAGTCGTAGTTTTGAAAATCAAGAGCATAGGGCAAATGCGAATGACAATGACATAGCTATTGTTACGGTTGTACCGTGGTTGCCACGACTCTACATACTTTAGTAACCAATTTCTAACAACTCTAATGTATTAATTTATTTATTTCTATGCACTTACATAAACACATTAATGCTTACACAAACTTATCCGAACTACCCAAATATTTTAAGCGTTATCTAAGAAAATATGCAAAGTTTTGAGACAATGTCACGTGACTCGGGCAGAATCATGTTGGCGCCCATTGATGTTTGCCAATGGGCATGCTTCATATATTGATTAGCAACAGAAAGAATGAATGAAAATAAATTATTTCTCGAGCCTCGATTGATAAGTCCATTTTATCTGGGAATAGAGGACCAATCGAAAGAAATTCAGGAATGAAAGCTGGAAGAAAATACGTAACCTAAAACGAGCCAAAGCCCTGTCTATGCTTTTTAGAAGTCTTTGAATTTTTTTTTACATTCCTTTTTTGTCGCAGTTAGAAGTACAGTTAAAGAGGACACTGTGCGGAATAACAAGTAGAACTTGTGTCAACGTAGAGAAACAATATGTTGACAGTGTATTGTGTGGGAATTTATTTTCTTTTCTTTAAGTCCCAAAGTATATGCCATGAATTCCTGAAGTGTTTTTTCGGCAATGTTTAGATAGTATTTTGAGTGATATTGATAGTTTGAGCAAAATACTTCTGATAAGGTTTGAATGAGCTTTGGTAACTCTAAACTGGTGGAATATCTGAAGCTGACTTCCCACGTTGAATGACAATAAGTCGATAAAATTACTTTTCTTTTTAAGTATTCTAAAGTAACCTTTTTTAACAGAACAATGTCTATATCAAACACATGTATATATTTCGTCATTACAACACCTTTATACCTTTTTCAAAAATATCTTTTTTTTTTCAGTACTGACGCAAATGACAGGGATTAGCTACCAAAAATAACAAACTTTTACGCTAACAGTGGCAAGCTTCAGTACCAGGGATTCAAAGCTACCAAGGAGAGTAGTACCATGAAATCTATTTATGCGGCCGTAGTGAGCTAGTGTCAGCGTCTCGGTCTGGGATCGAAGGTCCTGCGATCGAGTCTCGGTACCACTGAAGACTCCGATAATCGGAGTACGTGCTCGTTAATCTGTTGGGTCCGAAAGCCTCTAAGTTTCCCTACCAAATCAATACCTCTGGGGGTGACACCATTTGGGGATCCTCTAGTTGGCCTCTGTCTCTAAAAATAGTGTGATCCACTTATGTGTGTGTGTGTTGTCTGATGTGTCTGTCTTACTTGACGAAGGTTTATAAGCGGGTCGCTGACAAGCACACAAACCTGAATATATATGTCTACAACAACCTATCATAGCCTTCATGTAGCTCCATTGGGACGTAAATTCAACCAAAATCATATCATTATCCAACAGGAAGTTTAGTAGTACGCTGTCAGTTGATTTTATCCATGTCTATTTTCATGCAGAGGAACTCTGAAAAAAAGAAATCTGTAAAAGTTGTTTTTCCTTTATGGTACCCTCAGTGCAGGCAAACTCCGAATAAGATGCAATTAGTGGATTCCTTCTTTTTCCGTTTAACCAAGATTTATTTTAGAGCTTCGCTTAGAGTGTCTATTAAAAGGTAACAACCATAGGATTTTGTTTATTACAGAACAGAAAATATTTCAGAAACATTTAAGTAACTTCTTTTCAACATTTGAAAGGAAGATTATTTCATCTCTAAATAAAGAAAAAGTTCTGAAGAAGAGCAATTTTCTTGTTGCTTTACTACTCACTGAAGTTCACGTAGTACGGATAAATATATCTGATATCACACGTTTCTAACAAAAAAGACGTTTCTAAATTTGTACTCTAGTACATTCTTTTACCGCCTTACAAACAACAACTTTTTCTAAACTTAATACTTTTTCACGTCGCATTGATTATTTAAAAATTTCAAATTTGTTTCTATGGAATTTAGAGAATTATATTTTGTTAAAAAGTTGTAATGTTATATTTAAAATAAATGTTATGTTATAATATACAATATAAGACATTATGTTATATTAACTGATTATATTATATCAATATTACTTAAAGATAATTCAACTGATCCAATTGCATCAACGTTAACAAAGATTTACTTAACACAATAAACCAAAACACCAAACACTAATAATTTCGGTACACTTTATCCTCTTTAAGCCTATGAGTTGGTTGGTTGGTAGACATATATATTCAGATTTGTGTGCTTGGTCAGCGACCCGCTTATAAACCTTCGTCAAGTAAGACAGACACAACAGACAACACACACACATAAGTGGATCCATCTAATTTTTAGAAACAGAGGCCAACTAGAGGATCCCCAGAATTGGCTTGTCACCCCCAGAGGTATTGATTTGGTATGAGAACTTCGAGGACTTTCGGACCCAACAGATTTAACGAGCACGTACTCCGCATATACTCGGTTGGTCTTCAGTGGTACCGGGACTCGATCGCAGGACCTTCCGATCCCGAGACCGAGACGCTGACCACTACTACGGCCCGAGCCTATGAGGTTCTTGGTCTGTTTCTTTGAGTTCGTTGAAAGGGCTGGGGTGCCCAGTCGGTTAAGGCGTTCGCCTTGCATGCGGAAGATCCCAGGTTCAGGCCCGGGCATCTCCAAATAAACAGCTACCCTATAAACGGCCCGTGCAGCTGAATATGCCAGACAAATAATACCCCGTGTAGAGGGAGTGCACGTTAAATATGCTTCAGAGTCCCGACGTTGCGTGAGATGTCGCCCTCAACGGTTGCATTTGGGTGCCTCAGGTGTTGGCTCGTCACCTGACTGTGGCTCTAAATTATGACGCCCGTCGCCAATAGCCCGCGTGTAGCTCTAGTGCGGCGATAATTCAAACTAAACTGTAAATTGAGTTATCTGACAGCATCCCATGTTGTTTCAGTGTCCTACACTACCGACGACCTCGTGTTCGACTGGGAGCAGGATGTCCCTCTGGTGGTGGACGACGCCATCGAGCTTCCCCAACACAACCTGGTAGACACGACTCTAGGGGACTGCACCAAGCACTACTCTACAGGTAAGACAATCCTAGGATGACACAAGACGTACTGCATTTCGCAGGATAGTTTGGTTTATTATTAAACTCTCTAGCTATCCCAACAACTATCAACTTGCATCCATCTAAAACTGTGCAAATAGTCTCCGTTTTATTTTTTAGATGTTTTTTTACATCAATACAAAGTAAATAAAATACAATGGGAATGTTTCAGCTGATGTAACGCTCTTGTTTTAATTTTTCTCCATACTGCGATTTCACTGATTGTTTCGATTTTATTATTAAAATGAACGTACTTTGCGTCTGCTTCTGAGTTCTTTACATGCAACTTGTTTTTATCTAGGATCAGGACGCGTAAATAAATGAAAAGAAACTTTTCTTTATATGAAAGCTATCTTTAATAAATGATTAGAGCAACCAACAGCACAGCAAGAATTTAACATTTAAAAAAAAAAATTAGAAAACTCATTTTCAAATATCAAAACAAAAGTAATTCCAGAAAAATGTTAAAAAGTTAATCACTGAAACAAATCTAGTCAGTCTAAATAATCATTACCTGCATAAGATGCTCTTTCAATCCGAAAAATAACTTTCGAAAATACTTTGGAAAAATATGGATTGGGTCGAGGGGGTTCGCCTAAAGCTGGCAACACGTTTCCGGATTCTTGATGAGACTTGCGCCAAAAGTTCGATTTTTTTTTCATATAAGGAATTTGCACTGTCAGCTGCTTGAGTGACATTACCATGAAAGACCGCTAGTACACATTATACCCTCCCCTTTAGGGACATGTCTAAATTGTGGATGTGGCGATAGATGGCAGCATCTTTCTTGTATGTATGTGTAAGTCGTGTCCGTCCTTCTTAACGATGGTTTATAAGCGGGTCTTTGTGACCAAGCACACAAGCCTGAAAACACATGTCTACAGCCACTTTATACACCGCAGACATTTTGGGGTCATTCAGAACGAAAATCTGCATCTGCTGCCTCGAATGAATGTATTTTAGTCAAAATACGCATGCTCGTGCAAGAGCAAATGCTGTTAGTTGCCTTTGTCAGTTTTTCAAAAAGTGAACATCTTTAAAAAGTGTTGTGCATTTAGCAGCGTAACTCTTTTAACGAATGATCGTTTTTTTTTAGAAAAAAAATTTGGGTTTAACTGGTTAAGCCTGCCGGTGTAACTGAAGCCCCAAAACCGTTTTTTTTTTTGGTTGAACCGTTTCTGACTTTCCCACGCATAATATACTCCTTCTCCATCCCTAAACCTGTCTCGTTTTGAGGATCCTTTTCCCCGGGAGAAAAATAGCGGATTTTTCGTTTAGCTACTATATCCAAAACATATAAAAACCAGAATCTATTCTCTTCATTGTGTTTTCCCTAGTGAAAGGCTTGACTGTTAACAAAGTTTTGACCCACAGTGGTTAAAGTTTAAGAACAAATGGGGTTGTTTCACGTCGTGGAAAAAACAACTTTAACTTTTAGTTGTCATTTGTTGCATGGAATTACTTTTGTTTTGGTATTCGAAAATGAGTTTTCTAAGAATATTTTACTCGTTATTTCTTTTTAATTCCTACTTCTTGCTTTGCTTTTTTGAAGAAAGCTTGCATGAAAGAAATATTTTCATCTATATCGGTTTTCATCTATATCGGTCTTTTCATCTATATCGGTCTTTTCATCTATATCGGTCTTCTTTTCATCTATATCGGTCTTCTTTTCATCTATATCGGTCGTTTTGAGAGAGAAACCGAAGCAACCAATGAAATCTCAGTGCAGAGAAAAATAGAAAAATGAAAACAAGAGCGTTACATCAACTGAAACATTCCCATTATTTTGTCATCCCTTTAGGTAACTTCACTTGCATCCAGGTTGTGTTCACACTGAAGCGGCGACTGGGCTACTACATGTTCCACACTTACATCCCGACATGCCTGATTGTCATCATGTCCTGGATCTCGTTCTGGATCAAACCGGAAGCCGTGCCCGCCCGCGTCACACTCTGCGTCACTTCCCTTCTGACGTTGTCGACGCAGCACGCGCAGTCGCAGAAGGCTCTGCCCCCGGTGTCCTACATCAAGGTGATAAAACTTGGAGATGTGATGTAACTAATGAAATATGGATAACCTTAATAAATTGCGATCTATATATTTAGATTATGGTCCTAAATTACCAAATAAAATTATCCTGGGTAATAAATGAATGTAATGTCGATTAGTTTCATCTTCGTATATAAGTTTAAGCTGCTTAAATTTTATCCATCACACTCTAACAGCGAAAAGTAATTGAATATCACGCTAAAGAACAACGGACAGCAACAAAAAAGTGAAACATTAAATAAGGGCTCAAATTTGCGTATGGGAAGTAAGGATCTGAGATGAGGTTAACTAGTATTCGAAAAAAGGTTTAAGTAAAGTAAATGGTCTCAAAAATAAATTAGACATTCCTTAAACACCTGTAAATAGACAACTGGAAGTAGGCCACGCCTACGGGGACATCACAGCTACGTCAAACATTGTGTTGTACCTAACAAACAAACCATCCGACAGCTGATTCGGCCAAATTAAAACGGCCACGCCTATGGTGAAGTCAAAGCTACGTCATACATTGTCTTCTACTATACAAACAAACCAAGCTCCACCTCATTCGAATTGTCCATTGCTATTGTTCGATGGTCATTTGGTATGTTGTTGGCCATTATTTGTACAGTCAAACCTATTTATTTTAAAACCCAGGGATCCAACGCAATTATAATTCCAATTATCTGAAATTCTGAATATCCATATTATGGTTAGTGCGGCTTAACTGTAGTTGTATTTCTGAGTCCCAATACAGCTTTTCTATATTTCTACGGGGGTCGGGAGCCCAGTCGGTTAGGAGTTCGCCTAGCATGCGGAAGGTCCCAGGTTCGGGTCCGGGCATCGCCAAAATAACTGCCGACCTATAAACGGTTCGTGCAGTCCAAAAAGAGTCCGACGAATAATTCCCCGTGTAGAGAGAGTGCACGTTAAATATGCTCCAAAGCCCAACGCTGCTTACGATGTCGCCCTTGACGGTTACGTTAGGTGCCTACTCAGGTGTCGGCTCGTCACTTGACTGTGGTTCTAAATTATGACGCCCGTCGCCAATAGCTCTCGTGTAGCTCTAGTGCGACGGTATTTTAAAACTTTCCTAACAGCTTTTCGGTTTATATTTCTACAGGCCATCGACATCTTCATGTCTTCCTGCACCGTGTTCGTGTTCGCCTCTCTCATGGAATACGCCCTGGTCAACATCCTACTCGGAGAAGGGGGTCAAGAAGAGGAGGACGGACGGACAGGCATGTCCAGAAGACTGACCATCGCAGACGACAACAACTCGTTGCCCCTCACCCCCACCCCGCCGCAGAAGAAGCCCAGGAACATCGTCATCTTGCCAAAGGTGCAGGTGGGTTGGACAGTTTCCAAGTATTTTTAAGTATGTGTCCACACAGCGGTACTTGACTGTGTGAAGTATGAAGTTGGAATATTTGAATTAGAGTACCGTGTTTCTTGCATTGCAGAAATCAAAAGGACTTTGGTGAAGAACTCGGTTGTGCGCATTCATAATAGGAAATAGTTGTGAGTCAAAACTCCAAGTCTTTATGCTTTACAAATTTTGTTAGGACGATTTTGTTCTAAACTTAAGAAAACTTAGGATAACAAGAGAAAACAAAATTTTGACTAAGTTGAAAATGGCATAAGTGCAGATTAGTCAGTGAACGCTCATACAAATTTTCTACTGGGATTCAATAATAGTCATAAGCCGGGTTTGGCTTTTAGCAGTAAGACATGGGGAAGCGGCCGGGGTTCAGGGTTGGAAATGCCCTATTGACATGGTACCCCCCACTATCAACAAATCATCTAAATTTCTAATTCCTCTTTTTCAGGAGGACAACAATATCCTTCCGGTTGTGCCCAATGGGTCAAAGCCCAACAAACCAAATGTGTCTTCTGTGTACCGACACAACAGACATCGGCACAGAGCTATGCTGGTGGACAAAATATCAAGGGTCCTGTTTCCTCTGTTATTCGTCATCCTCAACTCGGCCTACTGGTCCGTCTACCTAGACACAGTGGATTGACAAACTTTGTGAGTGACAGCCTAATTCTATGCATTGATGTGTCTATTCGACTGCCTTTAAATTCAGCCTACTGTTCAGCCTGTGTAGATACTGCTGATGGACCAATGTTTCAATGAAGGATATTCTGACTATGCATGGTTTTGTTTATTATATGACCTTCATAAATCAGACTCCTACTCAGTCTACCTAGACACAGTTGATGGACCCATGTTGCTTGCTGTGGAGGACTGTCTATGCCCAGTTGTCGATTCGACCGCCTTCTTAGCTTGACCTATTGATCTTTTTCAAAACACGGTTGATGAACCAGCACTTCTATGAAGGGCAGTCTTTGTCTATACTAACGCCTTCAACGTAGTCTACCACGACACAATGCATGGACCAGTGGTCAATCTTCATCATGTTACGTCTATTCATCCGCCACCTGTACCCGGCTTACTGTACAGTCCACATAGGCATTGTAAACGAACCATGGTTATCGGTTATAAGGGCCAGTCTTTGTATATGATTCGATATGCCTATTCAACTGCCTTCTCAGCTCGACTGGTTAATCTACCAAGACATGGTGGATGGAACTTTTTTGTTTTTAGAAAGTCTATGCATAGATGTATCTATTCGACTAGATGTTTACACAGCCTACTAGTCAGTCCACAAAAAAGGGTGAACGATCCGGTAGTGTTGTGAGGGACAGTCTGTGCATTGTTCTATCTACCGACTGCCTTCTTTGCTCGAACTACTGGTTAGATATGGTGGATCTGCCAGTGGTGCTAAGGGATACAACAAATGTTCTATGACTATTTATTGCTATCTCTATCTAGACCAGACAATATTAATAGACCTGCTTATCTATAATGAAAAGTCTATGCATTAATATTCTATCAATGTCTATTCTATCCCCTTATTAACTCTTAACTAGGACCAAGCCTTTGGAGTGTTTCACAGCTTACAGCAAACGCCATGTACGTGAAAAAAGAATAGATTGTGTAAATTCGCATGTGTATGTTCACTATTCACCATTGTATATTTGTTCAGAGTTGAAAACGAAAAAATATAGCAACTCCAATTTTAACTTTTAATGAATTATAATAATTTCTATACAGTTTTCATATTGCAAAAACTTAACTATATGTATATAGTACTTTATTGGAAAGTATGTATTGCTAATGAAATTCAAAGAATAAACGAATAAAAAAGCCGAGGTTCATAAAATATTTCAGTTTCATGTAAAAAAAATAATGCGCAAGCTAAAACCATTCAATATTAGTTTATACTTTTTATGTTTTACTTTTAAATTTATATTTTCTTGGAAAAAGTTGCCTAAAGTTACTAAAAATTAAACTTTTTTTTCTCAAAGTTACTAAAAATTAAACTTTTTTTTCTCAAAGTTACTAAAAATTAGCTATTCTTTTAACAATAAACGAACAAAGTTACTTCAATTACTCTCTTCTTTTCTGAACATCCATCTTGGTTCAAGTCACTCTTACAAGAACGCTCGTGTGAAACTGTTCTAATTATCATGTTCGTGACTACACGTACGATAAGTTTGCTGTAACTAGGTACTATCCGAGAAGCCAAAAGCATAATTAAGATAAAATAGATTACGCATTAGCAAATATAAATGGTGGCCCTTCAAGGACCACGTGACTTGGTACCAAAGATTTGTGAGGCTGACGTCATGGACCAGACAAAATAGACAATTCTAAAATGAACGCAACCAATTAGCTTACCGAAATATATGTGGCCTGAAGTACAGCAAAATGTTCTCTTTTAGTTTTACTATTGTGGGAATTTGCTCAAACTGCAGCGATAAAGAACTAAACACAGAAAACTTTCTCACCAAATTAGTGATTTGGCGAGATACATATTGGTACCAACTTCAGAGAGGCTTTTTTTACTATTAGATTAGTAGTAAAAATCATTTATGTCGCTGGTTAAAACTATCTGCACGAAATGTTGTCTGCTCAAGGACCCTTATTAATAAATCATCGAGCTTTCAGAAAATGTTAAGTGCACAAAAGAGCAGGTTCCATACTTTTATCTAATGTATACAGATATTTGATTAGTATATCACACTTCTATAAGCCGAAAAGCAGCGTATTGGTTGAGTATGCACGCGCAATGTGAAGGTCTTGTTATTGCAACATATTATAAACTTATTAATATATTGGTTGGAATAAAGACAGCAGATCCTTTATCTTTAAAAAATGAAATGTAATTAAAATGTTAAACTTCATTCTTAGTCGATGCGAGACCGCGTGCGAACCAGGCCGCGAGGCTTTTTGTGATTTTTGTTATGTCTTTTAAGTACTGCAATAACCAGTACTGTGCAATTACACTAAACTGTCGCAGGAAAGGTAAACTGCAGTATCTACATTAATGACTTGAACCATTGTTGTAAGCACTCAATAACTAAATAATGATAAGAAGTTTAGTAAAAGACTTATTTTCATTGTAAATATGTCCCAATTCATTGTTGTGGTTACTGCAGTTTGCCTTCCCAAGGCAGTAAACATTTTTGCCGTGAACAGGTAAACTGCAGTATCTGGACTAATGACTTGGACCATTATTGTAAGTACTCAACAACTCTAACCCATAAAAAATTCATTCTGAGAAAGAATGATTATTTCAGAGCGAAAATCATCCAATTCATTGTTATGATTACTGCAGTTTATACCGCTATCTTTCTGAAAAATCAGGTAAAAACATTCATCTTTATGGACCATCTTTGAAAAATTTGTCACTTTCTGTAAAAATGTTTCGCCCTCAAAAAGTTAGAAGTGGTGAACTCTTTAAAAAGATGGTGCTGGAGTCTTCTACAGGGTGGCGCAAATAAAAGTGTCCTGGCCATGGAGGTAGGAATAAGATAGAAATGCTGCCTAGTCAAAAACCAATGCAAAATCAGGTCTGCTAAGTGAAGCTATTGGCCGCTTCAATATTAAGCCCAATAAAACGTTTGGCGAATTATTTGCCGTTAACTATGTAATCTTCACCTATGCACTGATCTGATCAACTCACACCTACACAGCCCGCACTAAGATCTGAATTCGCCAATAGTCCATGTGTAGCTCTAGTGTAGTAACCAACCAAACCAACCAATGAAAAAACAAGTTTGCCCAAGTTAAGCTATTGAACCCTTGAATAATTTATGAATTCGGCTTTGAAGCCTTCAGGCGGCTTCAATAGTTTTTCTCGCCAAGCATCTCTCTCCATTCGTAGCTCCATGCCGGGGCCAATTTTATTTGCGCCACCCAGTAGTATGATTATCTTTTTATATTTGCGTATGGTCAAATATAAAGAAAAATGCCCAAACGAGCAGCAAAAAATTAAAATGTTGAAACTTTTAGAAACCAAAAAGGTACACCCGTATCCGTACCTTGACTTCCGACGATTTTCCGGAAAATTATCTCTTAGCCGATACGCTACTTTTCGAAGTACACAATGCAATACTTGGACATGCATAATGGCTGCCATCTAGTGGCACTTACGCGAAACAACTTATTCTATCTATATATTATAAGAGACCTTAAAACATATATATTTAAGTAAATAGTTCTTATTTTAGCTTAGGATTTTTATTGGTGCAACGTATAAACTTGTTTTAGAGAAAAGTTTTAAGAATGGAATCTTTTTAAACATAAAAGCATAATTATCTCCCATTTTTTTTTAAATATATTGAAATTTTCTTGTAAAAACTAAAAAAGCTGTAGACGTAAGTGTATCAATGAAATCCTCAGTCTTTTTAATTACGTTTGCATTTTAATATGTAAATACAATATCATCTTTCATATATAAAAATGAAACCGCAATATAATTATGCTTGAGATGCTACTTATTGTATCAAACATTAAAAAAAACATAAATCTACAAAAGTTTTATTTTTTTAAAAATAGATACTAAAGCTAATTCATTTGCAACAAAAATTTATAATTTATTTTATTATGATTTTGCAAACTTTTAACCAAAAACTAATTCTTTTTGTGTGTGTGTTTGTCTAATCTCAATTTTTTAGTGAATTATCCTGCTCTAAATCATTAAATAACACATCCAAACTGAGATTATTAAACTAAAAAAATTTAATCTTTGGAATATAAGTCGTATTAAACAATTAAAAATCTTTTTATTGTAAATACTTTCACTTAAAAAAAAAAGAGTTAAACTTTTTTTATACATCGAAAACTTTAAACTTTATCGAACTTTTAATTAAATATTTCATAAAAACTTATTTACGTTAAAAAATTTAAGAAGAAAGTATTTTTTTGTTATATTTCTTAGTAATTGGATTGAAACAAAACTTCATGTTTTGCTTACTAGTTTTAAATTAGTTAAGCAAGCGCTATTTAGAATGGATTATAAAAGATTAAAAAAATTATTCCAAATATCCAATAAGTTTGTTGTTCTTTAAAAAAAATACATAATTATCCTTTTTTAAAAATATTTAAACATTTTATTTGATTAAAAAAGCTAATTCCGAAATTTTTTCTATAATACCTTTAATGTAAACATCTACACTCCCCTAAAAAATATTCTATCATTATTGATTCCTACAATTATAAAAATTTTATTAGATTACATAACAAAAGACTATAACAAGGCTTAAGTGTACAACACAAGTTTGAAAATCTTAACGTGTAACTTTCTAATTAAAAAATTCCGTTGCTCATCTATTGTGAGGAACTTTTTCATTAACTTTTAATTAGATTTTTAATTTTTTATGATATTAAACTTACTAAATTACAAAAATATCTAATTAGTGAAAACAAAAAGAATATAATCTTGGATTAAATCTGCTGACATATTTTTTTCTCTTACGCTTATTTAGTTTTTATTTTTTATTTTCCTAGAAAGAAACCAAGGGTTTTTTATATTTTTTAAAGGATGTAAAGCAAATAACATTTCAATTAAAACTGGAATATCTGAAAAAAAAATCATAAGTTCGTAATCAATATTTTAATGTTCGATCAAACTTAGCTACAAAAGTTTTGGAATTATTTCAGTTCGATTGCTGGTTAATATTTTGACAAATTATATCACAACTATGTTAATGGGCTTGTTTCACGTGGGATCTGGTAACAGCTCCGCGGCCTTGTTTTTTTCATTTTTCGAGGGGATTATACCTTTTGTTGATAAATTATACTGTCAATACGAGTTTTCTGTCACAGAAGGATTACACCCGCCGTGTATTTTAGTTCTCATGCACTTTTGTTGATATTCGAAATCGAGTTTTCTAGAATAAGTTATTTTAGTTGTTATTTTTAATTACAACTTCTTGCTGTGCTGTTGGTTGTTTTAATCATTTATCAAGGAAAACTTGCATTGAAAGAAGTTGGAATTTAAAAAAAAATAACAACTAAAATATTCTTATAAGAATAGTCTATTTCTAATATAAGTCTATTCTATCTAATTCTAATAAGAAAACTCAATTTGGAATACCAAGGCAAAAGTATTGGTGTTGGTTGGTTGGTAGACATATATATTCAGGTTTATGTGCTTGGTCAGCGACCCGCTTATAAACCTTCGTCAAGTAAGACAGACACAACAGACAACACACACATAGTGGATCCATCTAATTTTTTTAGAGACAGAGGCCAACTAGAGGATCCCCAGAATTGGCTTGTCACCCCAGAGGTATTGATTTGGTATGGAACTTAGAGGACTTTCGGACCCAACAGATTTAACGAGCACGTACTCCGCATATACTCGGTAGGTCTTCAGTGTACCGGGACTCGATCGCAGGACCTTCCGATCCGAGACCGAGACGCTGACCACTGGGCTCACTACGGCCCAAGGCAAAAGTAATTCGAGAAAAATGAAAACAAGACCGCGGAGCTGTTGCCAGATCCCTCGTGAAACAAACCCATAGGTAATTGAAAATTTTAATTGAAGAACGAGCTAAATGATATTTTTGGAAAAAAAATTATATTTTTGTGTCAATGAACATATTATTCCATGCTTTAAAGATAGCAAGTTCAAGATTTTTCATAAACTGAAAGTTAAGTAGATTTTTTACCGTTTGAAAGTACCGTTTTTAACGGATTTGAGTGCAAACTAAAAACTTTTAAGATCATTTTCTCGCTTTCGCCGTTTTGTCACTTAGCACGTTCTTCCACTAAACTCTTCAATTATGAGAATGACATTGTTTTTCAAATACAGGGTGGCCCAAAAGTAGGCTAACAGTTAGTTAAGTATACAGTTATTTATACAGCAACAGTTATTCTAAAGCAGGTCTGGTTGTTCAGTCAGTTGATTGTGCGTTATCTCACAGAACTGTAATTTGCGGTCAGGATCGTCCTCAAGAAGGCCTCGTAACAGTCTTGGGCGGTACGGTTTAAGGTTTAGCAGGTCCATCAGGCGATGTAACGTTATTCTAGGTATTGCCAGCTCCCGAGACGCTAGTTGTGTGGACTTCTTTTATGTTTATGAATATATAAAGGCTGCATTCATCTCATTTTCCTGTGTCAATGTCGTCTATGTTCGTCCAGAATTAGGTACATTGGCAACGGAACTCGTGGTCTCAAACTTGCCTCTGATGCGGTAAATCGTTTGACAGAACGGCGCAGACAAATTAAACTCATTTTCCCATATCCTATACGCATCTGTCTTCGCATTTTCATACTTTCAATTGGTCTTAAGGATCCACCGTCGGTGCTCTTCGCTCAGATTCCCAGAAATTGTTTACACTTATGAAAAAAACACAAATTTTCCACCAGCACAAATCCTTTTATCGGATAACTGGCAAATGGCGAGATTCGAAGGTTCATACTCTGGAGACATTATTTGCTTATTCCTCGAGCATCAAATAAATATTCCGAAGCTATCTCGAAACTAAACTAAACAAAGTTCAAGTAATCGCCACTCGTCGGATCCGATACGCTGTACGACTTAATTTTAGCCAACCAACAAAATTAAGCACGACTATGTCAAATACCTGTTCTAAATAACCCAAAGTTCTTGCCAATGGTACGGCATTAACTGTTAGTCTATTTTTGGGCCACCCTGTATATGGCTATGACGTGTAGTTATGATGTTCACTCTCGCTTATTCAGCGCATTCGGTGCCGAAACCGGTTCCCGAAAGCATCGAATTAAAGAGTGTGGTTGGTCGGGGGGTTTATAATTTGGTATGAGCGCTTATGATATTGATGATGGGCCCTTTCCTGAAGGTTTAGTTTGTTTTTTGAAGCTTTTTTTTTAAATTGTTTTTAATTACAAGTCGCAAACTCGTAAACATCCTCCAACCATTGCTCATAGTTACAAACTTTATAATTCATGAAACAAATATCAACCAAAGCCGTCTGTGTATAAAAGGAAATGACGGATTAGCGCCGTCGGACAAGAAAGTGTGAACTGTGGTTAAATTTAAACTTCAAAAGTAATTTTAAAGTATAACTACTTAAAATAATGATTATTAATTAAATTATGATTTACGGTTGAGAAATGAAGTTTGTTTGCCTATGATCAATAGAATAACTTAACAATGCAGCTTTAAAAAAATTTCCAAAAAAACCCAACAAGGTTTAAATTATATACTACTGCTAGATCCCTTCCCCCTTTTTTGTGCAATACCTTTAAAAAGTTACATTGCTAAACTAACTTCATTGTCGCTTAACCAAACCTAGAATTTCTCTTATGCAAGTAAAGGGTATATCACACTAACGGAAATTCTCTAACCCACCCCTCAACTCAACCATATCTTCAGTGCAAAACGCAAAAGTTGCGTGTAATCTGTCGTCTGTTATGGAAGTTTCGGTTAGGTTGCAGAAAGTATCTTCAACGTCGCCGACCCATAGAGGTAGGAAGGAGAAAAGAGAGGTCCTTGTATATGCGCAGTAGCGCACAAATGAAGCAGGCTAGAGTGGTGCATCTTGGGATACCTCGGTGTCAGTATGTTATGTGCAGTAGCTCGAAAAACCTGACACCCCTGCTTCAAAACCTTTCAACTGGAGGACCTCTCTATACCTCTTTCCTACCTCTATGCGTCGACCCCATACGACTTTTTGATCCAACCTAGTATTTGAACCAATCAGATGCATAAATTCCTGATTTTTTTGTCACAGGGAAGAGAAACTACGTCATTATAAACATGGCGGTTCTTATGCCGCTTCTTTTTGCAAGCGCTGATCTTGCGCATGAGTAAATTCAGCCAACATTGATGAACAAACATAAATTTGCGCCAAACATGAAAAAGAAGTTCTGCTTGTGACTGCTCGGAAATCGAAGATGCGAGCAACCTTTCATTCAACGCTGGTAACCCTAAGTCCAGCTTCAATTGAGATAAAAGTTTAAGATCGAGTTACGTTGAGGGTTAGTTTGAATAAATGACGTCCATGTGATGTGTCCTTTACATTGTGTCCCTTATTTGCATTGAAGTATTATGTATTACATAGTTTGTTAATGTTTTGTTGTACAATAAATACAATGGGACCATATTTCAAAACATATATTGAAACATTAAATAATATACGATTTGTTGATATTGTAAATGTGTAAATGAATATTAATATACTATAAATGTTGATCTCATGTTTTTGAATTTCAAATGACGATTAATATTGTGAATGTTGAATGATATTTTTGAATATCATGACTTATAATATTACGCTTGTTGAATGATGTTTTTGAAATTCAAGAGACTATTAGTACTGCGAATATTTATCTGAAGTTTTTGAATTTAAAATGACTTTTGACATTACAAATGTTAAATGATGTTCTTGAATTTCAAATGTTTATTAATATTGAAAAAAATGGAAAATTTTATTTTAATGCAAAAACCATAACTTTAAGAAAATTTTCATTGTTGAAATATTTGAGATTTAAGAAATTGTACATGAAAAAGTGGAAGCAATCAAAAACTGAATGGAACAAAATATGGGCCTGTGCTACTCATTCGAAAATGGCGTCCATATAATCTAACTGTTGTTGGATTGTAAATATTTAAATTTTAAATCTAAGTGTATTCATAAAAAAGTTCATTAGTTTTTCTTGTTAATAGAAAGGAAAACTATACTCGCTAGTACCATTATTCCAACTTGATTGTAAACTAAATGTGAAAACATAGGCCTCCTGAAGATCTCTCCAACCTTTCAAAAAGTTTACAGACAGTTAACCAAAACCAATAAGCATCAGCATTAATGGCGCGACCGGACTTGTCAAATTTCGTTATTTAACACGGAAATGGAGTTGTTTCACGTCGTTTTAATCTAACTTACTATTAAAATAAGATTTCGTGGTTTTAATCTAACTTACTATTAAAATAAGAATTATATAGATAATGGGTGGAGGTTTTACAGAAGCGGATAGTTCAAATTTGCTTAAAGTAGATTCCAAAATGGTGTTTCAAAGTTTGTTTATAGTTACTAGTGACATCATAGATACCACGTGACAGCCACAAAGTGTTTTCGGGAGTGAATTTTCATCCTAATTTTAAAATTCATTTTTTCCCTTTTTATGGGGTATTTGAAAAAAAGAAAAAATACGGGTCTAATATTTTTGGCATAAGAATATTTTAAGCCAATAAATAATTAAGCCCTATTGTACATCGCTAAAATACCTTCCAATATTATTTAAATTAAAGTTTAAACTCAAAAATAACAAACGCGTGAATTTTTTGGGCGAAATAAATCTTTAATTAACTAATAAAAATAGTTTTAAAGAGGTTGTTTTCATCGGTACATCACGTGATCAAAAACGCGCTGCTGATTTGGCCGACGTCACTAGTAAGTATAAATAAACCGGCGAACCCTAATTTACTATAAAAATAAGAATAATAGAGATAACAGAAGGCGGTTTTACAGAAGCGGAAAGTTCAAATTTGCCTAAAGTAGATTCCAATATTGTGGAGTTACTCAACGTTTGTAGTTAGACGAAGTTAGTTTATACTTACGAGTGACGTCACAGATACGTCACGTGACAGCAAGAAAGCTTTTTCGAGCGTAATTTTTCGTCCGAATTTTTAAAATTCATTTTTTCCTTTTTTGACAAAATTTTGAGAAAAGTGAACAAAAAGTATTTTTTATTTTGTACATACGTTTAATTTACGATGATAAAAAAAATAGTCAAATACCCTATTGAATAAAGTCAAAGAGAGTTATCCAAATATCCAATGCTGGAATTGTGAGCACGACGACGTACTAGCAAAAAATTTTTTTTTTTAAATGCTATTTAAAATTTATTGATATAGATGGCGCAATGTACTATCAAATTGGCACTCGGTGACGTTATTTTCATTTCGCATATTTTTTTAAATACTTTTTGATGCATCTTATTATGTGAGCCTGTGGGAAAACCTGTTCTCAAGCTTTGGCAAAAAAACATTTATTTTCAAACACAGGTATTTAGATTAATTTTATCAACAACATTTTTTTACATTTTACTGCGCAAATGAATGAATATATTGTATATACAGAGAAAAAAGTAAATAAATACGCACGTTTAAATATATTTCCCTTCAATATATGTTTATTTGTGATAAAAATTAATTTAAAAGTTTTTGACTCATTTTATAGTTAAATTATCCAAAATATTTAATTTTTAGGCAGCCAGTTTAATAAAAGTTGTAAAATAAATTACTCATACAAATAAATGTAACAATAAAATTTATAAAGTGTTAACGATATTGTAAGAAATGTACTCTTGATTATCACGTTCTTATCAGGTAGATATGTATCATATTTTAGGATAAAAAATAATGCTAATAAAAATCATTGTAGGTATTTATTTTCAAAAAATAGTTACTAACATGAGCTACTTGACAAAATCACAAAAAATACATAGTTACTAATATTTTATGGATTTACCACATGAGTTATATTGTTACACTTTAATTGAGTAATAAAACAACTGTACAGTATGACGGAATTTTCAGACTTTTCCAAAATGGATGATACACAAAATTCAGTTATTTTAATTTTTTTTTGGTAGAATAGAAGCTGTGTATGGGGTCATTCAGCATTTTCAAAAAACAAATAAAATGTGTCTGAAGTAGAATATTTCAAGTATCTTATTACGTTGATAAGCTCTGTTAAGCTGCCTGTCGATATGTTCGAAATTGTTAAAAAGTTTAGCAGGATTCATTTGAAACATATATACAATAACGATATGGCAGCATTGAAATAAAAAAAATCTTCGTAGAAATTATGAGCAGTCTCCAATTTTTTGCAATCTTACAATGGACTTTTACTATTTGCACTGTTTTAGCTTCAGAAAAGATCACTCATTTCAATTAACACTGAAGCAGTCCGCGATGCATCTCAGAAATGAGAAACTGTCAAAAATAAGCAATTGGATGCTCGCATTTTATTGTGAGAACAATATTCCTAAAATCAAATACTTTGGAAATCTCGAATTTGATATTTTACAAGTTCTTGAAATTCCACCCTTTTAAATTCCTACACACTCGCTACTGGATTATACACACTGTATTAAGCTTAGTGTGGATCCTAACATCGTGGATTACAGCTCGCAGCGGAGATATAATTTTTTTCTCAAGAATTTAGAAAGAAGAACATGCGTGCTCTCAAATTAGACAACAATGGATTCAATGGTATGATAAATTAATAATGTTCTCGAACATTAGAGTATCATTTCAAATTTGAGAATCTTTTTTTAACAGTTCAGCTAATCCCTACTCAAAAAATGTCACTTCAGCAATTTCAAAATTGGCATTTAAGTAGGGAAAGTTATAAGGCGTAGAAGATTTTTTTATATATTAACCAATTAATTTAAAAGACATTGTCCACTGATACATTTTTTCTTTAGTTCGGCCAATCTTTCCTGTGTCCAAATGACACAAGTTTTATTTTACCAATCTATCAAAAAAAATACTTTAAATTTTAATCCGTTTAATAAGAAATTTTAAAACTACTACTTTTATGTAACAAAGTCGTTATAGCTAATTATAAGATCCATTATATATGTGCATATGCATGATAGCCAATTGCAAAATAATGTTTAAAAAACTATAATATAAATACATAGATAGTCATTTTATATTACATCTATATGACACCTGTTATATTTTTATTGTTTTCAATTTAAATGTAAAATAATTTAAATGTGCAAATGTGATTAACTTTTATAGTTAGTTCATTTACCAGAATATTACTCATAGCTATGTTTTATATTTCATGTAAATATTCAGATGTTGTGTTTCCAATATTTTATGTACAGCAATAAAAATAATTCATTTTTTGTATTTTGTGACAAATCATTTTAGAACGACCTCAGCTGCATTCTCAGAAAGAAAAATTCTTATATTTGGACGATTCATCAATTCTTGGTCCTCATTTTGTTATCATTTAATCGTAATCATCGTTATCATCATTCATTATCATTATCTTTAAAAATCAATCAACTATCAACAAATTCAATCAAATACTCTTATATTTTGAAATGTTTCTTACGATTTAGAAATTCTTTATCCTCATTTCATTAGTTTTTTTTAATTCCTACCACCTTATTATAGTAAGATAAGAAATAGCAAAATTTTTCACATTTTAGAGTGTTTTTCTTGTTTCAGTGATCATTGTTCTTCATTTCATTATTGTTTAAAATCATGTATTTATACGATCAAGTGATTTTTTTTATAAATCAAAAACCCTCCACACATTTGAAGTTTTTGTACGATTCAGAAATTTTTGATCCTTCGGTGGGTTTTTTATCTATCCTATCTAAGAACAATCACATTTTTATGAAACAAAAACTTTAGGCATCTCACTGTTACTTTTACGATTAAACTTTTCTTGATTTTTATTTTATTATAGATCTCACAAAACTACTTTATTATTTAATATCTCTCAAAATTTTCTAGGAAAAATAACTCTCGAGTATTTATGATTTTCAGAGGGCTGGGGAGCCAAGTCGGTTAGGCATTCGCCTAGCATGCGAAAGATCCCAGATTCGGGTCCGGGCATCGCCAAACTGCCGACCTATAAACGGCCCGTGCAGCAAAAATGTTCGACGAATAATACCCCGTGTAGAGGTAGTGCACGTTGAATATGCTTCTAAGTCCCAACGCTGCGTACGATGTCGCCCTTAACGGTTGCGTTGGGTGCCTACTCAGGTGTAGGCTCGTCACTTGATTGTGGTTCTAAAATACGACGCCCGTCGCCAATAGCCCTCGTGTAGCTCTAGTGCGACGATATTCAAAACTAAACAAATCTATGATTTTCAGAAATTTCCTTTTCTCATTTAGTTATTTTTTATCCTACATAATTTGTTATAAAAAACACTTAGATATCTGACTAACTCTGAAACAATAATTTATCCTCCCATTCGGTCATCTTTTAAATAACTTCACTACAAGATACAGGGCCGTAGTGAGCCTAGTGGTCAGCGTCTCGGTCTCGGATCGGAAGGTCCTGCGATCGAGTCCCGGTACCACTGAAGACCTACCGAGTATATGCGGAGTACGTGCTCGTTAAATCTGTTGGGTCCAGAAAGTCCTCTAAGTTCCCATACCAAATCAATACCTCTGGGGGTGACAAGCCAATTCTGGGGATCCTCTAGTTGGCCTCTGTCTCTAAAAATTAGATGGATCCACTTATGTGTGTGTGTTGTCTGTTGTGTCTGTCTTACTTGACGAAGGTTTATAAGCGGGTCGCTGACCAAGCACACAAACCTGAATATATATGTCTACCAACCAACCAACCAACCGTAGTGAAGTTATTCGGTCATCACAGTTTGATCTCTATAAAACATGTCGCACCGTACGCGGAAAAGAGACCTATCGACCAAAATTGACTTTTTAAGATAACACTACTATAGGATGCAAAATTTTGATATCTTTCGATTGGTGCAATCGGCATAGCGATCCGAACCTTAGTTCAGCTGCAATTAATAGATAGGTCTTTCTTTCGCGTTCGTTTTTTGATTAAAATGAGCGGGAAAGAAAGACCTATCGCACCTGGCGTGTTTTCGTTATGCGTTTTGCAGCTGCGGCGGCGATGAAGTTAAGTTTGAAGTGCTTAAATAGAAAGGTTGAAGTCATTTATTTTATTTTTTTCTTTGTTTCTTTATTTGAAATACTCATTCAAAAGCTCTGTTTTGTACTATTTAGTAAAATAAATATATATAAAAAAATATGTGTAGATTGCAAAATGATATGCCAATATGTATAGATATATTTTTTTTCAAATTAATATTTTAGCAAACGATAAATAGTTTTAAATCGTTTTCAACGTCGGTATTTTACTATAAATCTAAACTCAATTGCTACAACTTGACAGTTTGCGATATAAAGTCAGTGAATTCAACTGTTTACTTAAGGTATGAAGTATCCTTACAATTTACTTTTTAAAAAATTTTATTTTCATGAGTTTTAAAATGATTTTAAGATTTTAAAAATGCTTCAAAATTTATTTTTGTTTTAATTTTAAACATGATACATAGTAAAAATTTAGATTGAAAGGTTTTTGTAGAAAAAAGAGGATATCATTTTTTATATCTTGTAAGTCCTGATTTTGTAAAAGTGATTCGTTTCATAACATCTATTTTTTATATAAACAAACTATTATGATTTCAATCATTGGATATATTAAATTATAAAAATAAACATGACTTTAAAATAATATCGTAATTACATGATAAGAAATAAACCTTATTATATAAACTTGATTAAATTGGTTAAACAAGCTTTTTGTTAAATTTAATTTTTAAAAAAATATTCTTATTGTTGATCAATATATTATTAGATTATAAAAATGCATTAAGTAAATGATTATTCTTCATAAGTATGTTTCCTTAATATTTAGAATGAATTTAGCAGCAAACTTTTTAGGACCGGTCTTCATAAGAGCCGTTTAAAGTTTTGGTAAAAATTCGAATTATCACAAAATCGTTCCAAATGAACCTAGATCAAAAATATTTGGCATAGATATCAGTTTTATGAGTATCAAAAGGTATGCATAGTCATTTGTTACTTTAAATTTGCCTTTGCTGGGGTATTTTCAGATAGGTCTTTCTTTCGCGAACAAAATCGTTCAAATTTGTACGCGAAAGAAAGACCTATCTGAAAATATCTCAGCAAAGGCAAATTTGAAGTAAAAATGACTATGCATACCTTTTGATACTCATAAAACGGATATCCATGCCAAATATTTTTGATCTAGGTTCATTTGGAACGATTTTGTGATAATTTGAAATTTTACTAAAACTTAACGGCTCTCCTGAGGAATGGTCTTTTTCGCGATATGTCTCTTTTCCGCGTACGGTGCTATGTTATCGTACGATGGTCAAATCTTGATGTCGGTTCTACCTGAAACAGTCAGAAATTATATCAGACGTGTCAAAATAACATATATTTTTTTAATAAGTCCTTGTGTAGCAAACAAAAATTCCCAGTACTCGTCAATAGGGTTGTTTCACGTCGTGGATGGCAACAGCTCCAACGGTTTGTTTTCATTTGTTGTCTGGAATTACTGTTAATGGAATAATTACTGTTACTGGAATAATTGTTAAGTTTCTTACGTTTTTTTTTAAATGACAACTTCTTGCTGCTTTGTTAGTTGTTCAAAACATTTGTTAAAGAAAGCTTGCATAGAAAGTAACGTTTATTTTCTTTTATATCGGTCATTTTGAGATTGAAACTGAAGAAACCAATGAAATCGCAATACACACTACACAGTAAAAAACAGAAAAGCGTTATATCATCTGAAACATTCGCAATATATAAAATTTTGTTTTAATAAGTCCTTGTATAACAAACGAAAGATCACAGTACTCGTCAATAAACAAAACCAAGTAGGAAACTCATAGGGAGATTTATTATTATTCCACGCATGCATACTTTTTAGGAACCGCGAATTCAATTCGGAACAACTTATCGTCTGATCGAATTTGTTACGTTCTTTTCCCTTAAAGCTTAAAGTGTCAGCAGAAATAAACCGGACTGAAAACGAATGAGCAAACCTTTCACTCTAAATGAAAACTTAAAAATAAACTGCTTAAAAGAACAGAGAAATAAAAAAAACTTTTTAAATTTAAATACTAAAAATACCATTTAAGTGAGAATTATCGCTTGGCTTCACTTGACGCTTGACGCATTAATCTGCGAAGAAAAGTTTAATGGCGCGCATTCGAATTTCTTTCCGAATTTATCTTCTTTTATTTTAAAAATAGTGTCTTTAATTTACGCTCATTTCTTCCTATTCCGCGGATGAAATTCTATTTTATTCTAATCTCTTTAAAATCCGCCATTTCCCCTTTCGCTTGTCTTTTTAAGTACTTCTAAAATGTTCGAGAAATTTTAGTCGCATTCCACGACAATGATTGACGATTTGTTCCCATTCGTTCATAACAAAAAGCTAACTCGACAAATGAATACTCAAACATATTTTTTAAAGCCATAATAATATAAACCTTTTTTTCATTTCACTTCTAATGAGAATTTCCCGTGAGATTCGTTTTAAATGATATAAATATTCTGGCTAGTTAGCGACTGTAACTATTTACGCGGGGTTTTTTTACACTTCATAAAGTAATTTTCTTTCGACTCATAATTGGTGCCACGTCCCATATTTCATTGCTAATTAGAACTATAAGTGAAAAAGTCTCAATTAGTACAAATTTCAAGCCTAACCAACTCAGAATTTTTTGTTTACTATACATTATAATTATAATGAGTCCCTTGCTCGTATTACTCATGCTTCCATAAGTCACAGGTTCGATTATTTCTTTTCTGTATTCTATTCCATTATTCCGAAAGCATCTTGTAAAATATTCTGAAGATAATTACTACTGGGAATACCAAGTTTTTAGAAAAATAACGTTATTTTTGTATTGCTTCAAATGGAATTCAACATACTTAAAAATCTAATTAAAAAAATTCTGAGTCTACGGTAACAGTAAACAAAAGTAATTTCACTTTTAGTTTAGTTTAGTTTGAATTATCGTTGCACTAGAGCTACACTAGGGCTATTGGCGACGGGCGTCGTAATTTAGAACCACAGTTAAGTGACGAGCCGACACTTGAGTAGGCACCCAACGCAACCGTTAAGGACGACATCGTACGCGGCGTTGGGACTTTGGAGCATATTTAACGTGCACTCCCTCTACACGGGGTATTATTAGTCGGACATTTTTTGGCTGCACGGGCCGGCAGTTATTTTGGCGATGCCCGGACCCGAACCTGGGACCTACCGCATTCAAGGCGAACGCCTTAACCGACTGGACTCCCCAGCCCAATTCCAATTCTAATAAGACTAACTATGAATGAACAACTAACTTGCCTCATAATTAGTTAATTTATAATGTAATCCCCTCGATAAATAGGCAGAAGATAGTAATTTTTTAATTTTGGTGTAGATCTGTAAAAACATTTAAAAGAAAAACTAACATTTTTCCCAGGAAACCACATTATGACATAAAAAAAATGTTATTCAAACAAACGTATTTTTAAACAAATATTTATTCATATTTCAAAGTATGGGTTGCAAGTAATTAAAAAAAAAACATTTATTGTTTGCGCTTTTAGTGCTACGAATTCACAAACGAGCTTATTTTAATGCTTTATAAATGTTTTACAATTAATAGTCGATTCTTATAACCCCCCAAACAACCCATACTCCGCCCTGTTCAAATTGTCCATTGTACATACATCATTCTTCATACTTCCATGACAACACACTGCATTTTTAAAAGCAAACAAACACAAGCAATCACAAAGGAAAACTTCCAAGTAAACATTGTTGAAAATCCTCTACAGAATCCAAAACAAAATCCACGACTCGAAAAAAACACTTTTTCATAGTTTTCAATATCCCGGCATTACGGTAGAGAACTTGCAACTATTTCTATGGAGGCAAGAACAAGATAGAGCTGCTGTCTTGTCAAAACCAATGTAAAAACTGGTTTTTTAAGTGAAGCCAAGGATCGCTTCCACGTAAGCCCAAACAAGCGCTTGGCGACTGATTTGGCGCTTTTTATGTACATGTAAGTAGGTAGGTATGTTGATACATATGTATTTTCCGGTTTGTGTGCTTGATCAGAGACCTGCTTATAAACCTTCGTCAAGTAAGATAGACACAAACGGAATTTTTAGTGGAAAAGGCAGAGAAAGTACACCCAGGACGAAGGCGCGAATCGAGCCCGCACCCGGTACAGTGCGCAGATCGTTAGCGTAATGGAGTCAAACCCACTAGGCCACACGAGCCTCATGTACATGTAACTAAGAAGCGGAAAAGAGCTTCCATGGCCAATTTGATGGATTCGTCCTCTCATCGAGAAGGTCATCGGTTCAAATGACGACCTTACTGAAAACGTACCTTTTATATACATGCTGGTAAAAAAAATCAATAAAATGTTTTTCGAGAATACTAGTGGAGTCATGTTCCTTAAATCTAATCGAGTCCAAAGTCCTGACAGCGAGAGGGTTCCATGTCTCTCAAAATTCCGTTGGATGCCTTTCTCAGGTGTCGCCCTCTTCACTCGACCGCTGTGCTAAATTACGAGTCGTACTTGGTTTTGTAAGTCTCCACACGGAGGCTAGAAAATTCAGAGCCGGAAACATTCGAACGCAAACCCAGCAGTGACAAGGCAAAATAGAGTATACAAGGGGCCCAGGTGACCTAATATGTTTGATCGCAGCCCATTACTCTAACAGTCTGCGCACTGTACCGGTTTCGGGCTCGATTCCCGCCTTCGCCCTGGGTGTACTTTCTGGATTTGTTTGTGGAAAAAGACTATGAGACAATGCTTTACGTAACTGTGGCGTTATTATAGACGTGACTTTTAAGTTTCAACGAATTAGTTTCCTGGCGGGGGTTGGGTTGTTTGTGGGGTTTAAGACAACGGTTGACGAAACTGTGACGTCACTGTAGACGAGGAAGTTCCAATAGTCCATTACTAACGCAATAAACCTTACACACGAAGAAAATATTAGAACATACAGTACTGAGTAATATCTGTAAAAGTATATTGCTTTAAATTGTGAGTACTTTTTTCATCAGGTTTGAAAATAGCAATAACAAACCCACAACACAAATTTGTAGGGAAAAGGTTGTCTTTTAATACTAGCGAATGCTGCCATGCTTTATTGACAGATATGACTACATTATTTTTTTTAAAAATCACGAAGTTAATAATACAGAACCGGGTGGTATTATTCCTTCAAATTTGCAATGTTTATAGTAGTATTTTGAAACATATTATACATATAACATACATATAATTTCATACACAGATATTACATTAGGTCAATTGTATCAGGAATCCTCTTAATTCCGGACTACGTAGTAAAGACTATAATTAACCTCGTCACTTGACTAGGGTTCTTGATCGACAGCCAGAAAACGTAAAACCTTATAACCTAACCGACTATAAATACAATATTTCCAGGGGCCCGTGTGGCCTAGTGGGTTTGATCGCAGCCCATTACGCTAACAGTCTGCGCACAGTACCGGGTGCGGGTTCGATTCCCGCCTTCACCTTAGGTGTACTTTCCCTTTCTGAGTCAGAAAAATTCTATATGTGTCTGTCTTATTTGACGAAGGTGTATAAACGGGTGTCCCTGATCCAGCACACAAACCGGAAAATATATGTACCAATACCTATGCCCGTTTGTTTTGGGCCTATTACATAGATTTGGCTACTTTCTTGTGGCTTCATTTTCTTTGTCGCCAAGCACTTCCATTTCATTTCGACTTCCATTACTACACACTTTTACAAACAACGACGAAAAAGTAAAATTCTTTCTTCATTTTTCAATGCACACAGCACTCATCAATCGGGGCATGAACGCGTAAAAAGCAAATGGCTCCCAACCAATGCAATCCAAGAACCGAATCCTTTCATCCAATGAAATGCTAGAATACCTGATCAGCAAAGCAGAGTTTTCCTACTTGGAAGAGAAATTTCTGAGAATTCTTGTTAATAAACGAAGAAATCGGGTTTAAGGATTTCGTTTCTTGCTATGTATTGTTCAATCACTAAATCTCAAAAGTGATCAAAACCTTTTGCATGCATGCTTTTTCTATTGCTAAACTTTTGAAAAAAATGGGCTTAGGGGAAACATCTTCAAAGAATTCGACCAATTTTTACATTGAGGGCTCTGCTTTTGTGATACTGTGATTAATTTGACACAGATTTCTATTGTTGTTTACAGTGAATCATGTAAAAAGAAGAATGATCTTCTACGAGAAAAATCTTATGCTCTCTTTGAATGGATTTTTATTTATGCATAGGACTCACGGCAGCTTAGAGTTTTCCAAGTTTAACATGGATTTCAATGTCTGGTTTGAATTCCATATTAATTCATAGTAAATTTATCGTGAAGAACTTATGAATATATTTGTATTTATGTTATTGATGGGTGTCTTTTTGTAAAATCCTTGGCAAAGAAAAAATTAACTCACCTCCCGGCTTTAACGTTAAAAAACGAAGAAATCGGGTTTAAGGATTTCGTTTTTTGCTATGTATAGTTGAATCACTAAATGTAAAACGGGGTGCAGTACACAAAAAAAAATTCCGTATGTACAAGCTTTTCCTTTTACTAATCTGTTGAAAGAAAAATCGCAGTCGGAAATTCCCCCAAAAATTTGGTTCGTATATTTACAGTCAAGGGCTCTGCCTTTGTGATACTTTGATTAATTTGACACAGATTTCTATTGTTGTTGACAGTGAATTCATGTAAAAAGGAGAAGAATAATCTTTACGAGAAAAATCCAATATTCGCTTCAAATATATTTATGCTTAAGACTCCTGACAGGGCATAGAGTTTACCAACTTTAGAGTTTTAGTTGGATATCCTATGTATAGTTTGATTTATATACCAATCCACAATGAAATTATCCTGCAGCAGTTATCAATGTATTTTCATTTGCATTGTTAAAGGTGGTTTTTTTTAGTAAAGGCCTCGTCAAAAAAAAATAACTCACCTTACGGCTTTAAAATTTTTAGCGATCTTTTAAGAAAAAAATTGAATAATATATTTGAATAAATAGTTATTTATGTATAAGGATCAGGAATTCTTAGGTTATAACAAGTTTTCTTTGGTAATCCTACGTCTGGTTTTGACTCTGATATAAATTCATAAAAGATTTATTTCGTCGATTTCATGTATACCGCGGATTTTTTTTACGAGATTTTCTCAGTGAGTTCCTTTAAATAAACCCCTTCAAACACAACATTCGAACGTTATTTATAAGTTTCTAAAGATAAGTTGTTTTTAAAAAAGTACATCATTCTAATTCATTTTATATAAAAACGTCCTAAAGGTTTTATAAGAAAGAAATCTATGGAAGCAAAGTCCCTTTTTTAAAAAAGTACACAATAAAATCTAAACATCTAAAACAAATTATATAAAATACGTAAATTCATGTATTATTAAGTTAAAAGCGTTTTTACTTAATTAAGGGTATTGAGTTTTATAAAGGATCATCATTAAATAAGTATCATATACGTTGAATTATAAACTAAAGGTTGGATCTCAGCTATTTCGTTGAACTTAAGGTATTTTATGTATTAGTTTCAGCCTTCTAATTTTAATTGGGACATGAAAGCAGAGGTAAGACTCATACTCATACATATACATATATATTCCGGCTTGTGTGCTTGATCAGAGACCCGCTGACATATAAAGCCTTCGTCAAGTAAGACAGACACATAAAGAATTTTTTATTGTCACAGAGAAAGGAATATACACCCAGGGCGAAGGCGGGAATTGAACCCTTTACAGGGCGCAGACTGCTGGCGTAATGGTCCAAAGCACTCGGCCATCCGGGCCCCCGGTAAGACTCACAAAGAGTAATATTTTATCACAACTTTTATAAATTTCATTTTCTCTAAGTGTGTTGAAAGCTCTGAAGTTAAATTGATAAGGTCCTCTTGATAAACTGCCAACAATAATTATTTCATAGTGTTAAATATGTGTTGAACCTGATATTTCGGTTAGCTTCAGTTTTTACTTAAAGTTGCGCAATATGAAAGATGAGGTAATAAAAGTATTGCGATAGAGACGAAAATCCTACTTGGAGATTTTGTGTTTTCTACTCGTTTTGGAGGGTGCTCATTCTGAAAAAAAGTGTTTTTTGAACATTGGTTTGTCTACAGCTTGAACTAAAATATCTACGGACTTCAAATTGGATACATGAATTCCTAGTACCTGTCGGACGTCATAATAATAAGGATTTTTAAGAAATTGGCGCACGCGCAAAGGGTAGCTTAAACTTCAAGGGTACACACCCTTTAAGGATACTATAGAACTTTTTAGGTTTTAACGTCATTGAAATTACCTTATAGGGTACATTATTATCTTTAAATATGTATTGATTTATTGAGTGGTAATTGAAAGTCTTGTAGTGTGACATGGAAATAAATCAAACATTAGTATGGGAACAGTTAAAGATTCAGCCAAATCCGTATTGGGGAAGCAGCTGAAAGAAATGAGCCCCAGCAACATGTGGCCATGTTTTAGCTAGTATCAAATACAGTTTTATAATTTTTTTTATCAATTTTAGGCCTTTATCAGTCTACACTGTAAAAAACACTGTTGTTTTTACAGTTAAATACCATATTTTTACAGTTAAACACTGTTCTTTAGAAAAACAGTTTATAACTGTTTTTATCTTTGTTAAAATGACGTCACACTTACAACCCATCGAATGCACCTACCCCTTGGGGATATTCGAAGACGTGCAAAGAGTCACGTGATTGAGATCATCGTTCTGATTCGTTCCCGCGCATTGGGTTTCTGTAGCGTTAATGTTTATTAACTGTAACTTTGATTTAGTTGTATTAATTGTATTTGTAACTGCTTTGTGGCGGTCAGCACAAATACCCAATACAAGCCCTCGTGACCAAGTAATTACTTTGTCGCAGACGGTTCAGTATTGGGCTCGCACACTAGAGGTTCCGGGATCAAAACCGGGCCCGGTCCATACCTCTTTCAGGAACTTCTTCAGTGCGAGCCCAAAACTGAACTGTCTGCGACCAAGTAATTACTCGGTAGCAAAGGCTAGTATTGGGTATTTTATTTTAGCAGGGGAAAACTGTTAAATTAACGAGGGAAAACTGTTAAATTAACAGTTTTTCCCTGCTAAATTAACAGTTTCTCCCTGCAAAATTAACAGTTTCTCCCTGCAAAATTAACAGTTTCTCCCTGTTACAATTACAGTTTTCCTGTAAAAAAAATTACAGTTTTAAACTGAAATGAAACAGTTATTAACCCGCGTCAAAGTTGACAGTTTTTAACTGTAAAAACAACAGGGTTTTTTTGCAGTGTATTTTTATAATAATGTTTTCTTTTAGATAACACTTTTCAATTTAGCTTAGTGGTATATCAAATAAAAGTCAGAAGAGAGCTGAAGAATACTTAATCAGTAATAGATTACTTAATCTATTATACTAAGAATTGTTTCTAAACCATAATAATTCCTCAGCAAGGATATTACTCACTAAACAAGCCCCAGACTCTCATTTACTCTCAATAACAAAATTTCAGGAAATTGATTTTTTAAAGGATATCAAGTTTAACTTCCGTTTAACAATTCACAGGAGACTTAAAGGGGGAAAAAAACTATTTTCTTTGTTACTGTGTTTTATTTTTCAGACTTTTCTTAAATTTGTTAACTGGAAATGTAACTTTCTGCAAACCCCTTGGCAATTACAGTAGGGACTTCGAATCGAATAACATGGAGTAGAAAAGAACCAACTCATAAGCCATTAAAAAAAGTGCCTGAAAGAAAAACTAAACCTGTGTGAAAGTCTGAAAGCTTTTTATGAGTACATTACAATTCGCAAAAAAATTGTAAATTTCAAAATTTATTAATAATTTGTAGATTATATAGTTTTTCTTTGAAAAATACAAAAAAATCGGCAATTTAAGAAAGTGAATTCGTTGATCTGTAAATTAGCTAGGCCACTTTGGACTCAATTCAAAAATTTCAGATGAAAAAGAAAATATTTTATATTGTGAGAGAATCTTTTCAAATAATTCCGAAGATACAATTATATCTTCTTCAAATCTATATATATAATACTCTTATACGGCGCCCAAATTTCCTTATATTTCTATCTCTGGAATGGCAACAATCGAAACGAACAAAAATACTACTAATTTCAAAATGGCCGACTGAAAACAACAAAAAAGTATTTCTTCAGGAACGGCTTGAAAAAGGGAAAAATAACTATAAATATTATGCACAAAACATAGTTCGATACGGCAGAAAAACATCTATATAAATAATTCTCTTATACGGCTCCCAAATTTCCTTATATTTCTAACTCTGCAATGGCGACACAATTGAGTTTGTTTACACTTTCGACTACGGTAAAGATAAGTTGATTTTGATTTACTCTAAGCGTTATATAAGAATCGTTATTAGTTTTTAAAAGAACTTTAGGATAGAATCAGTAAGTTTAAATTTAAACACATGCATAATATTAGGGACGTTTAATGTTGGAAAATTTAAATTATAATTTCGATTGACTGAACTACCAAACACAATCTATAATAATAAAAATGAAGTTTTGTGTGTGTGTTTGTGGGTATGTCTCTTATAGACTCATAAACTAGACATTTGTTTGACTCGTAACTTGGCACAAATGTGTAGTTCATACTTAGATTATGATTTTTGAACTTTCAGAACTCAAAATGTTCTATTTTTAGAGAAAATTCGAATATTCTGAAAAAAATACACCACTTTCGCTCAAATCCGATCATTTTTTTACTTTCCTGATGCCATCTGCTGAAAAAATTAAATAAACTTTTAACGAAAATATTTAAAATTGAAAGTTTATTTATTCTGTGCAATTCTTCAGAAGCTAAATTCATTATTGAAATATATTATATTTCAAGTGCGTTTGTCCAGTCTCATTCTATTCTCCATTTATGAGGTAGTATGATTTCTTCATGATGGTATGTCGATTGCAAAATTGCATATTAAGCTGTGCTATTAAGCAAATTCTGTCCAAAAAAGCGTTCAAGGCCATCGTACTAGAGCTACATATTAGGGTTTTGTTTTCACTTTTTCGCCAAATATTTTGCCAAACTCGCCAAATTTTTACCTAAACGTACCAAATAATTTTTTTTTTTTTAATTTATAAGCTGATTTGTTTTCCGAAGGTCATTGTGTTAGAGCTGTATAACAAGAGTGTTTGTAGCTATATCTCTTTTCTCGCCAAATTCTTTCCAAAAAACGCCAAATGAGCTAAAAGGTTTTATATGTTTATGAGGAAAATTACGATGACTTTTATGAGTGCATTTATAGCGTATTTTTATATTTTGGATTTTTAAGATAATATAAGTAACAGTATTTTATACTTTATAACGAGCGGGAATAATAACAAGTTTGTTATCCTATAATGGATTAAATTGTACATATACTTGGATGAATTAAAACTTTTTTTTAGTCCGTGCAAAGTACGGGTATTTATTTGCTAGTTGTTAATATAATAGGAAAAATTCAAATTGGTTTTAAATGTAGTTTATAAGCGTTGACGGCTACCACGGTTTCCAATTTATTTACAAATGGATTTATTTACAAATGTTCTAGCAGTGAAATATTTCATCAATAATAACCATTAATTTATAAGCATTAATTTGTAATTATTTGATTTTAAAAGGATACTAAAGGCGGTTAACCTAAAAGACCATTTCCGGATTTGGAGCCAGTCGAAAAATGTCGCCAAGTCAAAATGACAACAAACCGTGCGTTTGCCAAGTCTGTGAAATGACAACAAATAATTACTTAAATGCTGCTCAAAACTGAAAATGTCTGCTGAGAGAACATGAATAATTTTCTTATTAAAAATTATCGTGGCATTTGCGATCGTAGATCGTAGCGATATTTTAAAATAAGAAACTCAGAACTCAACAGTTTGCTGCAAGTTCAAAAACAATGTGCACAAAAAATAATTTAAGAAATTAGTTATTTTAATAATTAATGATTAATAATATTTTAAATATATTATTACAATTTAAGAATTCTTAACGAAAGAAATGGACATGATCAACTTACAAACAAAGTAGCAAAATAAATTCTCTAATGCAAACAGGATACATAAAAAAAAACTGAACTATTTGTTAGTTATTCGCTTAAAATACAATCTTTGGCGATTTTTGTAGCCAATGGCTGCCATAATACGAATTTGGCGAAAACATTTCCGGACATGTTCCTTAAGGTTAACCCTTAAGGCTAGACTACAATATTTCAATGAACGGTGAGCGAGCGAAGCGAGCCTGCATCGCGAAGCGACCCAAAGGGAACTGCGAAAGCAGTTCCCAGGGGTTGGCGAGCGATAGCGAGAAGGGGGCGTGCCCCCTAGTAAACTTATAATTCTCATTTACTGCAAGAGGTTAAAATCTGAAAGAAAAAATGACCTTTAAAACCTAAAAATATTATGTATCAGCTTTCCTTTAAAAAAAAGTTCAATATTTTATTGTTTTTGTTTTTAAAATGCTCTTTTTTCTACTAAACGAACTACTCATGAAATTTTAATACACATATCAGAAAATAGTGCTCTGACATACTCAATGAAAATTATCTGTTAGTTATTTTAAGTGTTTTAAAGCAACTCAACGAAAATTAATTTAATCCCAAAAAAGTAAAATTATATGACCTTTTAGAGATACATTACATTTGAAATTTAAAGCTACAAACATGTCGTATTAATTAAATCATTCGATTTTTATATGCAATGGTATAAGCAAAAGAACATTTCAAAAGAATTTTAAAAATTTATACCTTAATACGATTCACATGACAATTTAAAATCAACATCCCATAAAAATATTAATTAAAATCCCTCTTTATATTCCTTTGTTCTTAAATAAATATTTATTACCATCATCTCTAGATTAAATGTATTTACCAAATATGATTAACAGCATTAAACAAAACTAAAAGAAATTTGCAATACTTTCTACATATATGCAAATTTTAAAGACGGCCCGATTTGAATTAAAATGAGCTTTTATGTAGAAAAATCATGCACTGTTATTTAACGTCAAATAAAACTAATGAATTTTACATTTTTGAGTCTTGTGCTTCTTCAAGAAACAGTAAAGCATACTATTTGCACCATGTATCACAAGGTATACATAGTCGTTTAGTTTTGTAGATTCTGAAAAGATATTTAATAGTTATTTAAGCAATTTCGTTTAATAATTTTTGTAGTACTTGTAGTTTTCATGGAGATATTAGAAAATGCAAAAGTAGTGAACCAATAGCTAAATAAGTGAGTTTAGTGACATCATTTAGTTTCCATGGAGATATTCATGACATCATTTTGTTTTTCTACCAATCAGATATTCTTATTTACTTTACCGCACTAGTGCCGAAAGGACTACTTTCGGCACTGCCTGTGACGTAAGCACGTAAAGTGTCATTTTCGCAACGATTTATGAATGAATATGATATAAAAAAGTGAACTTTTTTGCACGTTGTTATAAAAAATTACTAAAATACTTCATCAAAAGCATTTTAGAAATGCAAATTTAACATTTATATACTTTTAAAGGATTTAAATTGAAAAAGCTCATCCCAAATAGTGAGTACAGCTTATCAATGCCTTATTACTTATTAATTTTTATTTATTATTTTTGTTTTGTTTTAAGCATTAAAACTACGTTTTTCAGGAAATTTTAATACAACGGAGGAAAAAAACATTTTATTACGCTGCAAATATTTGATATTTATAAAATTACTCATAGTTATTTATTATTATTGCTGTGAAAAGTTTGTTCTTAAAGTTTTTCCTTTCGACCCAGACTATATACCATAAATTTAGATTTGATCATCACTTTAGATATAGAAAGATTATTTTTTTTGCCTTGACAATGTGTTCCTTAAGCTACCAAAATATTACGTTGTGTAATATTTTATAATTTATGATCGTACTCAAAAGTTTACCTGATTAAAAAAAATACCTTAAACGAAATCCTAATTGAAAACTCTAAAAACTCAGTTTCCAATATTTCCTCATCCTTTCTTAAGGGAGATCCTGGTTAGCTTTTCGCCAATTTTCCCATTTGTCGCCAAATGCACTTCCAATCAGCGTTATCAAAGACTTTTTAAATTCAGGATTTCTTTTTTTTAATGAATGGGGGGAATAATTGGATATATCATATGCAATAAGTGTAAAATTAACATGAATTAAAATTTACATAATACAGAAGTTTAATACTTCTCAATTTATTTTCGAAGTATTTGAAGATTGGCAGGAAAAAACCCGATAGCTATAAGAACCCCCGGTTATTTTAATATTTCGGTTATAAACCCATCGTTAAACTCAGCAACAAAGGAGAATCCATAAACGCGAAAAGTTACAAGCTCAGGTCAACACCACCAAGATTCATGGCGGCTCACTTTGCATAACTTTTCCTTCGACAAATTAGATTCCTCTACTCCGTGCCTCGGTTTGTCAAAGCTGTATGATTTAACGAGAAGTAGTTTTAAGCTATGTAATAGAAACAAGAAGTTCTGATAGAAACAGCCTGTTATTAGCTTCCACACTACGTTTATAACGTAAAAAGTGGAAGGTATTATAATCGTTCAGTCCGTCTGTCTGTCTGTTTGTCTGTCCGTCTGTCCGTCTTTCCGTCACCCACCTTCATAGCCCAAACTACAAATGCTACGGACAAGCGTGAGACGTCAAAAAAAAATTCAGCGCATCGAAATTAGAATACATTGAAAATTTCAGAAAATAATTCGAATTCGAAGTACTTCAATTATGTGAAAAACTGCAAAACTTAATGTTCATTTAAAAAGCATAGGAAGCCATTTTTATTAGAATTTAATCACCATTGCCAATCGCAACAATCGCTCGAGAAACTTTAATTCTTTTCGACAATAAATTGAAATAAATTTATGTTTGCGACATCTATCAGTTTGAAATGACGTCAAATATATTTCATTACGAGATTCTTCGTATGTTGATATGAAATATTTTCATTCTATTTAAAAGCGAGGAATATTACATATTTATTCTTTAAAATATAGATTAATTTTTGCAAACGATAAGTAATAATTATTGAATTTTCGAAATAAAATTTAAATGAAACTAGTCAAAATTAGCATAAAAATGTTTAATATAGAATTAATTCTGTGTTTGACGCCTTTTTACCTGCTCAACACAAATGTTGTGTGGAAGCGGGTTAAGTGACAGATACTGTTAAAAAGCTACTTGTTTTAATACTAAGAGAGACAATTGCAAGTGCGTAAACATATAAAGGATTCATAAACAGTTTTGCCATACTTCAAAAGTGATATTATGCGTTTAATTTCTGAGAATCTACTCACACTATCATGATACGGTATCATGATTATAGACTATTACTGTTAACTTAGGCCCAAAACCTTTTAAAATCTTAATGCAACAAAGACAAAGTTTTGAGAGAAATGGAAAATTAAAGAAAATTCTCATATAAATGGTAATCTCTAATTTTGGCACTTTTTCACACTTTCTAAAGCTTTTTATAAGTTTTAGGCCTCCAACACATTTTTCGTGCTTTTTCAAAATAAGTCATACGCTTGGAAGTCGTTTAAAAAGCACTTGTGATTAATTAATAATTTATATGGAATAAATTAATGCGATTTCAAAAGTTTAAGAAAATTCCAAAACTGGAAATAAATCTGGTGAGAAAAAAACTAGTTAAGTTTTCAAAATCAGCGTGCGAAAACACATAGAATAATCCATTGCACTTAAGTTCACATACTAAAAGTTAAAATTCGCAGGCTTTAAATAGGACTAGTTCCATTCATCGGAGTGTCACCAAGAATTTCTGTTATAAACTTCTAGGTGACTCTACCAACTTTATAATTGTAATATTCTTTTAAACTTTAATAATTTTTTTACCTCAAAATATAAATATTTTTGCACTTTTTAATTCTAATTTAGACATAAGTATTTGTATATCTTCGGTAACACTACATGATTGATGTTGAATACAAGGTGTTATATACTTCACAGAAAACAAGGCTGATTTATGATAAAATACAACGTTAATTTATGTAGAAATACTCTGGAGAACGCAATAAAATTGCATATTTCACAAAAATAAATTACTTGATGTCGAAAGCATTTTTAAAAAAATCCCGTTTCTAACGGACGAAATCGTCTAATAACAGGATTGTCACAGAATCACACAAAGGGTTAACCCATTCAAAAACATGAAGGGGCTGGGGAACCCAGTCGGTTAGGCATTCGCCTTGCATGCGGAAGGTCCCAGGTTCGGGTTCGGGCACCGCCAAAATAACTGGCGACCTATAAACGGCCCGTGCAGCCAAAAATGTCCGACGAATAATACCCCGTGTAGAGGGAGTGCACATTAAATATGCTCCGAAGTCCCGACGCTGCGTACGATGTCGCCCTAAACGGTTGCGTTGGGTGCCTACTCAGGTGTACGCTCGTCACCTGACTGCGGTTCTAAATTGTGACGCCCGTCGCCAATAGCCCTCGTGTAGCTCTAGTGCGACGATAATTCAAACTAAACAAATAAACAAAAACATGAAAGTATAAAGACCTTGAAGCCAGCTACATTTATCATATCTCTTAGTAAAAATATTCAATACAACCGGAGTAATTTTTTACCTTTGGAGTAACTCAGTGAATAGCCCTCGTTTGATAAGTCAATTATCGGTCTCATTTAGCCTTAATTTGTCTGCAATGATAGTAACATAAAGGAAAAACAACTTTTGAAAATGTATGTTTTCGCAGGTAAGTCTGCATTGTAAGTTGTGTAAAATACTATTTTTTTATAAGGCTATTTTAGAGTACTTAAAACACGAATGTCCTGCTTGTTTTAATGTAAAAATAACTTATAAGTTCAGGTGTTTTTTTTTAAGTATTTTTTATTCAATTTTACATATTTCTGGATTTTATACATTTTATTGGATTAACATCTGTGTTAATCCAATAAAAAAAAATTCTAAGCCACATTTCTCCGGCTGCATTGAATATTTTTACAAACGGTATTTTTACATGATAAATGTAACTGACTTTCAGGTATTTATAATCCCACTTTTATAAATATTGATTCGATTTTTTTTTTAATTTTCAATAAATAATTTTTCACAAAATATTCGAACCAATATCAAAAAGTGAGATTACAGAGGCCTGTAAGTCAGCTATATTTATCATATAAAAATACCGTTTGTAAAAATATTAAATACAACCGGTGAAATGTTGCTGAGAATTTTTTTTTTCACTGGATTAACACAGAGGCACTTTGGTTTGGAGACCCGCAGTCTATCGGGCTCAATCGCCCTTAAGCGTATTTTTTCACGGGTATTAAATTATAAATTTGTTTAAAAAATTCTTAATCAATATAAATAAAAGAAAATGTGATTTTTTCGGGTTTTTATTGTACCTCAAACAAATATAACAGCGTAAATATACTTGGCATTTTTGTCATTCCAACTTAGACAACATACTAAACCCATAGAGAAAACGCGTTTCTGATGTTTAACCATAAACTTACTAATTTAATAACTCCGGGGCAAACAAGGTCTAAAGTCGCTTGTTTAACTATAATAAGTTTGCTTATAAGTAAAAAGACGCTTCATATAACAAAGAAAATTGTGTGTCCTAAATTTGCACAGAAGTTAATTTATTTACATTTAAACAAACTTGCAAAATGCATACATTAAAAGTGTGCTGACTGATATCATCGTGTTTTATACTCTACGTCTTTATTTTAATAATTTGATAATGAAAGACGAGTTTAGGGACACTTATATAATTCCTTTTGAAAAAAAATATTTTCCGCAAACTTTATTTTTTATTTAATCTATAAATGCTTTATGTAACTTGTTTGCTCAAAAATTTAAATGTAGTGTAAGATTACTTCAATTTGCATTTCATTTCAATCATCTTCCGTGGAAAACCTAAAGAATTTGAAAGCTACGAATGTATTGGCATGTCAGCTCCTCATCCGCAGGCCAATTATTCAATGGTCGTAGCCACTTTGAAGGATATTCCATTTTTACAAGTAAACCGGATTTTCAGTTTCACCATTACTGATATTCCATCTCTAAACCTGCCTCGTATTGAAGAACCTTTTCACCCGGGAAAAAACAGAGGTTAGCACACTATCCCTTTTAGACGGTATAGATGGTTGGTAGACATATATATTCAAGTTTGTGTGCTTGGTCAGAGACCCGCTTATAAAACTTCGTCACGGTATAGTATTAGCATAGACGTTTTAAAGTGTTTGCTAGAGGGCCCCTCTGGTTGTTAAAACAACCGAATCCACTTCCCTCTAGAGCAGTTTCCTCTAAATGTTCTACTGGAAGTAATTTGATTCCTTGAATAAAATATAAGATATCCAAGGTTGATTTTCTTAGATTTACCCTATTGGAAATTCCAATTTAAAAAAATAAATTAGTGTGTTATGGCCCCAATAAAATTTTATTGGACCAATAAAATTTTACAGGACCCGTAAAATTCTATTGGTTTGCAAAATTTTATTGGGGCCATAACACACACTAAAAAATTCATTGGTTTTATTCCCCAATAGAATTTTATTGGACCAATAAAACTTATGGGTTTGGACCAATAAAATTTTATGGGACCCGTAAATTCTATCGGTTTGCTAAATTTTATTGGGGCCATAACACACTAAAAAAATTTATTGGTTTTATTCCCAATCGAATTCTATAGGACCCATAAATTCTATGAGACCAGTAAAAAAAAACATAAAACTTATGGGTCTGTAGACCTATAAAATATGTGGGGATATATGGACCCATACTTTTCATAGGTCCAGTAGAAATATATTATACAAATACAAATACAAAAATTGTCGACCAACAACAGGCAAGAGGCCCAGTAAGGTTGGTCCAAAATAAATCTAATACATTACCAGTTTCCAATGACCGTCAAGTTTATTCTTAAAATCTATAGTTATCTATAGGTTACCTGTAAAATATCCGCCTACAAGAGAGCAATTTCTAATCCTGCACTTTATAAATGACACTGATATGGCTCCAGTCCGATGGAAACAAAAAGTCGTTCAGGTATTGGGAAAATCAACGAGTGTCGCAAATAAGAGGCAATTAAAACCGGGTTGAGTAGGGAAGGATCAATACTCTTCTAAATGAGTTCTCAAGTCTACTTGAAAGACATAGGTATGAGTAAATAACTATTGAGAAAAAAAGATGGTTGTTAGATATTTAGTGCGATTTGTCACCACTTTCGTACATATAGATTCATGGACTCGTAAGAGCATATATGTAATTATGTACATTACTATTAGGACATCTTATCTAAAATAGATGAAATAAAAATTCTTTCATTTAAGTTTAGAACACTGGTTAGTACACTGGATACGACTGCCTTGCTAAACAATTGTACAACATTGGTGAGTATAGCAATCTTTTGCGTACTTAGTGCAATAAGAACATCGAAACTAGAGAGGATCATTTACTAAATTGTGCTTTATTGAATGAAGAAATCCCTAATAATAATATCTTAAAAGGCTAGGGAGTGATTTCAATCGACATTCTAAAAATGATTTTCTTTTATGTTTGCAATTTTTATCAATTGTACTTATTCTAAGTTACTTTCTATTGTTCAGTTTTCCTTTTCATTTTATTTGTATGTGTTTTAATCGCATGATTTTGGCACTGGGAAAATAATGTAAAAACAAGTTCTTTTGCAATAAAAAAAACAAAAGTGTGTGGGGGTAACGAAAACTGTTACTTAGAATTTGCTTCCTCACAAAATCCATGCATCACAAAAGAGCCAAACAACCAAATTGTGAATGCACATTGTGCCAAAACTGAATGTGATAAAAATCAAATACATCTCTAACATTTAAAAAGTGCCGTTTATTTTAAATTTATAAGCCTTGAGTTTTTTTTAGTTTTTCCAGTTTAGAGAATGAAGAAGTTTAACTTTTTAATCTTTAAAAGAAATTAGTTATTCAGTTGCCAACATCTTCAAATGTTTTTTTTTCACAAAATTTAAAAACAATATTTTTCCCGGCTAGGGGATCCGCATAATAGAAACTGTTATTAGTTAAAATATTATTCAAGTAAATTAATTTAAGACTTTTTTATTTCAGTTTTTTTATTTTCTACACTTTTGATAAAAAATTTTTGCATTGTTAAAATTGACTTGACACAAAAAAATCTTTTAAAAATTAAACAAAGGTAATTTAGTTTAACAATGGGCTTAAATAATTTATCTATAACATTGTATGATTTATAAATATAAAACCATTATTGTAATACCATTGTTTCCTATAAAATTGTGTTACCGCTGTTGTAGGAGTTTTGAGATAGTCAAAGCAGTTGCGTTTTTAAAAACTGAAATTTTAAAAGCGTTATTTGAACTAAAAAAAGTTTTAAAAGTTTAAAAGTTTTAAAAGAATAATTTAGACTTACAAAGCTTAATTGTGGTGAGCTGAAAAAAAGCTGCATTTGAATTTAAAAGCTTTTTGAAGCGTTTTTTTTTTAAACTTTATACTGCTAAAATGTGCAGAGAGTGGATTTCGTGGTGTTTTAAACTCCTGTAAGTACATTTTTAATTCAAATTTAATTTCGATATAGATTTAAAAAGTAAATTAAACTATCATGATCCCTTAACTCTGTAATAAAGTGTTTATGAAAGCATTAAAACAATATCAATTTAATCTGTTTTTGTTTAAATAAAATCATAAAAATCTGTATGTCATTTTTAATAATTTGTAAAATCTTTATTGAGATCATTAATGATAAACATTCGTTAATTTTGTTTCCGTAAAACTCTTCGTAGATGAGTCTTGGACCCATAAATTAGTAGCGAAACCGAATGTTGATTTTTTTTAAAAAAAGTTCAACCCATAATTAGATTTTAAATTTTAATTCTAAGTTAAGTATTTTCTTACAATATATCTAACTTATATGTGTATTTTTTCAGCTGGCCGACCCGTCGCCAACAAGAGCGCCTTCGCCAAAAGCAACTCGCCAAGTTGCGCCGCACCCTGCACAAGGCTCTCTATACTGGAGTCTGGGTTCAGCAAGGCTGCCCACACCCTGACCCACACTACTCGGTCAGCCAGGAGTTTTTCGACTTCAATGCGCTCTAAACAGTGCAGGTAACATATCTTTTTATTTATTTAATAAATAATAATAATGTTGGTTTGATAAGTATTGGTAGGTACCAAATGGGTGCTAAGTAATAAGTATGAACTTCGCCAAACCCCACGCCAGGACTGGAAATTAAAATTGATCGAGAATGAAATAAGGAAAGAACTGAAAGGGCCGTGTTCTCAGTGTATAAAGTCAAAGTTAATGTTGTTAATTGAATTTTACTAAGTGCTTATTTTGAAGCTAGAGAAATTCTTTAATTGATAAATTTTCAAATTGTAATTAAACAAGTTGAATTAAACATGTGTCTTCAATTTAAAAGTATTACTTTAACTACTAGTACTTTTGGTTTGACTGCACGTAAATGATGATCTCCAGAAATAGCAGAGTTTAACTCATGCAATAAAAACTGAGAATAGTTAAGAAAAACTGCACTTGTGCTTTATTTTAAATAAACCTATTTTGATATTGTAGGGCTCAGTGAAGAACTCAAGAAGTGGAATCATGATATTGTCGTCTTAACTGCCAAAATATGAAAGACTACTTTTCCCGAATGTGACTATATTTTCCTTGATTGTGACTTCTCTTCCGCTCTCTGTTGGACTTTTGATAAGATGGGCTGTCAGACTTTGAACTGGAACAATTGCTTCCTCGACAGTGTCCAAATGTTTCTTCAACGTGCTTCGACATTCTATACCCGACTTGAGACAAACTTGGCTGTGCTTCTTCGACATATCCATGCGATTTCTTAACGTTTTCTACATTATATGCCAGGCAACCAGACAAACTGGGCTGTGTTTCAACATTCAATTCTCGACTGGTGACAAACTGAACTGTGTTTCAACATTCTATTCCCGAATGTGACAAACTGGACTGTGTTTCTTCGATGGCTTCTTTTGAAAAGTGACAATTGCTTCCTCGGCCGCTGCTTGTGTTTCTTCAACATGTTCCTGCTTTCTATACAGTAAAATATTATCATACCTCAACATCAATAAAATAACTTTACTTCCCCTATTAACAATTTGCTTATTGAGTTTTCTTGCACCATTTTTACACATTCAAGAGAGTTTAAGAATCACATTGTTAAGTATAATGTAAAATTTTCTTAGCAGTTTTACTTTAGGCTTCATAACAGTTTGAAATAGAATAGCAATATACTAAAGTTGGAAGCTTTGTGCTAGTCTAATTAACTTAGGTTACGAGGAAAATATCTTGATTATTTTTCCTGCTTAATCTTTAAGCAGAATACTTATTCCCACAGACCTCTCTGATTTATCAAATTAAAAAAAAAATTCTTATTTTAAGAAAATAGTTTTTGTTGAAAAAGCAGTAATTTAATTTATAACAAAAACTATTCTAAAAACATTCGAGAAATTTTTATAACTTATATGCTTATGTGACTTATAACCGTAGTGTGGAAGCTAAAATGAAGTTTGTTAAAATGGATACCCAAACAACTCTCTTTGGAATGCCATTTCAATACTCCAAACCTCATTTAAAAGTGAAACCTTACTTGACATCTAACACGGTATAATTGCACATTTAAATTTTAGATATTCCACCCACTACGCATTAAATAAATATATTTCTACCTTTCAGAACACAACGTGGTGCTTCAGCCATGTTAACTCAATTGAAGATCCGTCTCTCTACTGCTGATTATTAGGGCAAGATAAACCCAGTGACATTATTCTAACAAATATATTTATTTAGGAATATATATTTAAAGCTCATGCCAGCTCATTTTACCCCATCGATAATTTAAAGTCGGGTGTGCCTACAGAGACCTATGATAAGGATATACTGAGCATTGCAAATCTAAATGGTGGCAAACTTGCCTGCTGCGAATAACCCAAGTAACGCGAGTTTTACGCTAGCAGTCTGCGCGCTGTAACGGGTGCGGGTTCGATTCCCGCCTCCGCCCTGGGTGTACTTTCCTTTCTCTGTGACAGTAAAAATTCTTTCTGTGTCTGTCTTACTTGACGAAGGCTTATAAGCGGGTCTCTGATCAAGCACACAAGCCGGAATATATATGTACCAACCCTACCCAACCCTACGCGAGTTTAGCGCGTTTTTCATTTGCATTTTTATAAGGATTGGCTTGTTGCAGATGACATAATGCCTTCCAGTTTTCAGTACTGCATTTCCTTCGATCAGTGCTCCGATTGGTACTCTGTTTCCGCGTGACATTGATTCACCAATCGAGGCTCGAGAAAGAATTTTCATTTAGTATTTTTGTTGCCACTCATAACCTGAAACATGCCCATTTATGTAGTTATGAATTATTTTTATATAACAGTTAATGTAATTCATTGATATAGAAAGATTCACAAATATTTAATGTCGTTTTACATGATGAAGCCCATTGATTGCAAGTAGTATCGCTTCTTGATACCATGCAACAGGTCCGGGGTTCGAGTCCAAAACTAGGAATGGTTCACGCAAACCCATGTAGCTTGGGAGCTAAAGAATAAGGGTTTTTTTGACAAATGAACTAGACGGAGCATCTGCTGCATTTCGCCTCACTACCCTTAGACTAGAAAGCTTAAGAGCACATGCAGACCTTGGCCAACACCTTCTTTAGAAAAAGGCTCAGCACTTAAATAATTAAGTGGTTGAAGTAGTCTATCACAGAAGCGAAAAGCAATGACAAGACATAATTCTCCACCTATTATACGTAAGTGATTGTTCAGAGTAAACTACTCTCACTCCGTCACACGTAAAATTATATAGCCATCAGTATTGAGGCCTTTTTTTACAGGCAATGATGCTTTGCTCTCAATAGGCTATACTGCCTGTGCAAGAAAGGAAACCGTCTGCAATTTTGGTGTTTTGAGTTATTACCGTAACATCAATCCTCATGAAAAGAAATAATCTATCTTATTATAACCCAAAATACTTCATTCATAGTTAAATCTGCATATTCAATCAAACTTATCAACCTACGTTATACTTAGAGTTAGATGAAACGAGTTTTCTTCATTTTCCCCAAACTCAGTTTTTGCAGATAAGGTCCTTTTTCTTACAGCGACCAGTGAGTTTGACAGAAACAGTTTTTACTTAAAATGCCCATATAAGCCTCCAAAAATTAGAAAATTTCTCGCCAATTCAGCTATTCATTTTAGATCCACTCAACCCTATCTTCTGTCCATTATATCCTCTGTCAATTCTCTTCAAGTCGTTGATTTAGTCCAAGAATTTGATCGAATCGCTTTGCAACTTGGGGGAGCCCAGTGATTACTTTCAAATGATATAATTTATCTGACGTAATTCCACGGGCTTTGAATGCTCGATTAGGCTAATTGAGAAGCAGGAAGATTTATTCCAATTGCTGGGCGGGAAAGTTAATCAAACAGATAATCATGGCGGCTTTAGTGGTTGGAAACGCGTTAGAAGTTCATGGAACTAATCCAGAGGATTGTGTTAAATGGATGATACTTAGTTTATTTTAAAATTATTTGAGGATCTTTAGTGTTACATGAGGTTTGTGATGCCGAAGTTGGTGTATTTGGAAATATACTGAATCCATTCAAAGATTTATTTATTTACACACATCCTTAAGATGGATAGTCAGTCCCATAGAGCTAATTCATTAGTTTTGGAATCACAATTTCTGCAGAAGTATTGCTTGCCATGTTAGCCCTTTTTCCCCAGGTATGGGAATCAATATAATATCGAAATGAAACAAATTTGAGAAAAATATTATCTAGTTATTTAATTATACGTTTTTGAAGTTTTTAAATGTCCCAAAATATGCAGCAGATGGCGAAACTATTTTAAAACTTTATCAATTAATAATTAAATAACCGGATGTTACTTTCTTTTCAATTTTGTTTTAAATTGATGTTATGATGATTCCCATACCTGGTGAAAATGGGATAACATGGTAAAGCAATTCGTTTTGCAAAAGTTGTGATTTCAAAACTAATGCATTAGCTCTATGGGACTGGCAGTCCCTCTTATAAGATTTACACAACATATTTACGACTCAAATTTACAAGACACATCCATGTCTTACCCGGGAATCAAGCCCTAACCCCAAGCGCTTTAATAGAGACCTATATGATGATCTACATAGGGAAGATGGAGATTGGAGAAGTTCAATGAATCATTTAATAATTTCAATAACTCTAAAACCTAAAAAGTTCTATGGAAGCTACCATTTGCGCATGCGCTATTTGACGAAAACTTTATTATTACGTCTAACAGTCACTGAGAAGTCCGTGTACCAAATTTAAAGTCTATCTTTTTTTTCGTTTTAAACCAATTTCTTTAAAACCAAAAAAGTTCAATAGCAACTAACATTTGCGCATGCGGGATATGCCTTCAAAAGTTTTAAATAAAAAATTCAGTTGTGCTTATTTTTCAGTAGTAAATAAATCTTGCACGCCTATAACCCTTTAAGACCGAGCTATCATGATCGTGCGGGTGTAAAAGAGAATGTTCAAGCTTTTCAAAAATATCGATACCGAAGCAGCTGACTTGGAAGTTTCATTATTTGTATTTAAAAAAATGACTTTGTTTTTAAGGAGTTGCTGGCATTGATGCTGTTTAGGGCATTTTTTCGATAAAACTCTAAATCAGCGCCATCTGATCGCCAGTCTTAAAGGGATATGCAATAAACAAAGAAACAATCACAACTTTTTTTCTGCTCCCAAAACATAAATCAAGATCATTTTTGTTTGTTTAATAGATTTGTGATCTTTATAGATGACGTACCGATCACACAATCACACCCAGGCATTCTTTGAGAATTTCAGAATCCACTTGAAACGCGGCACACTTCTTTACGATTCAACCTCTAAACAATAGAACCCAAACAAGAGTATCTAAAAAAAGCTTTATTTTTGTGAAACTTTCAAGAACAGATACCAGAGATGGAAGAGATCCATCAATTTGTCTCTTAAAGGGCAAAAAAGAGTTTAGGGAGTTAATCATTAATAATAGTTATTACTTGTTCAGGTTTTTCTTTTTAAAATTAATACAAATTATTTTAAATGAGAAATTTGATTGAATTCAGTTCCTGATGAGTATTTTTACCTCTTCCTTTTCTAATTATTTTCATTGCTATAAAATATTCGATTTTAAGAGAAAGGGTCATCTAATCTATACAATATCTGAGGTATTTTTTAGCATCAAAATGTCTCTCAAAGTACTGCTTTATAATTTAGGAGGAGTTCACAAAATTGCGTTAAAAAATTTTGAAGATTTTTGCTTCCACCCTCGCCCCCCCCCCCCCCCCAGAGTAACGAGGGAACCTTAAGGGGGAATGGGCGCGCTGGACCGGGGGTCTCCAAAGTAAAGTGCATCAGTGTTAATCCTATGAAGAAAAAAATATTTTCTCTGCCACATTTCTCCGGCTGTATTGAATATTTTTACAAATAGATTTTTTTATGTGATAAATGTAGCTTAGGACCTGTAGGAAAATGTAGGGCCTGTAGACTTACAGGTCCCGACCTTCCCCCTTTTTGAAATTGGTTCGAATATTTTTTTTAATTTTAAATAAATAATTTTACACAAAATATTCGAAGCAATTTCAAAAAGTGGGAAGATAGAGACCTGTAAGTTATCTACATTTATTATTTAAAAAAAAACGTTTGTAAAAATATTCAATAGAGCCGGAGAAATGTGGCAGAAAAAATATTTTTCCCATTAAATTAACACTGAGGCACTTGAGTTTGGAGACCCGCGGTCCAGCGCGCCCATTCCCCCTTAAGCAGAAAGCTCAATTTTCGCATGGCAAATTTGTTTGCCAACTGTCGTTAATGAGTTAAGAGTGAAGAAATATTTTGCAAACGATTATTTTTAGACCCTTTGTAATTAAAGAACAAGTAAAGAAACAACGCATTCGTATTTTCTCTGGTGTCTCTAATCCAAAAGCCCCCGAGTCAGTGGATAAGAAATCCGCGAAAAGAAAACAAAAAGATTTATTATCTTAAATATTCGAACCCTTGCGCATCCATCATTTTTATTCTCTGACCACAAACAATTCCGCTTGATGGATCCGCGGATTCTACGAAGATGGATTCCGAATTCATACGTTTTCCCGCCAAATCCACTGTCTTGGAGTGGAGTAAAACTTTGACTATCCGTCACTTTACATTAACCATCCATTTCTTATAACCTTATAACAGTCACTTTATGATATTGAAATATATGGATGATTTTTTTAATAAGAATTGATATCTAAACCCTTTATAAGAGAAAGAATATCAATAGAGGTATGGAATAATTCCACTTATGAATAAGCGAGTTTTACGAATTTGAATTCGAAATTCATACGATTTCCCTCCCGCCAAATTCACTGCCTCGGAGTGGAGTAAAACTTTGACTATCCTTCACTTAACATTAACCATCAATGTCTCTTATAACAGTCACTTCATGATATTGATATAGATATAAGAGTGATTTTTTTTATGAGAATTGAAATTCAAATATCTTTATAAGAAAGCGAAAATTAATAGAAGTACAACAATCGAATATTTCTATTTGAAGAATAAAAGCGGATTTTACGAATTTGGATTCGGAAGAACAATTTCCCGCGAAATCCATTCTCTTGGAGAAGAGTAAAAGAATATTCTTCATTTTCTTATGACCGTCGCTTCTTACTATGCATATAAATCGGCTGGGGATTTTTTTTATAAATTTGTAAATTTTTAACCCTTTATAAAATTATTTATACTTACTTTACTACGCTGCATCCTACTGCAAAGTTTTTTTTTATTTAAGCCTTAAAAATAAATTTATGTAGCAACAAAACCACTGCACTAGGACTGAAATTTCATCAGTTTCATCCCAAAGGCAAAGGAATCGTGGGAATTTGATTGGTAAAAATTTATAGGAAAGGGATCACCAGCCAGGTTTCCAAATCGAACTGTATTATATATGTTTACAAACGGTTTTTTATATGATAAATGTAGCTGGCTTACATGGCTCTATAATTCCACTTTTTGAAATTTGTTCCAGTATTATTTTTTTTTGATTTTCAATAAATAATTTTACAATGAAATATTTGAACCAATTTCCAAAAGTGGAATTGTGAGAATTCTGTAAACCAGCTACATTTATCATATACAAAATCGTTTGTAAAAAATTAAATACAGCTAGAGGAATTTGGCTTGGAATTTTTTTTCGTTGGATTAACACTGTGTTAGATCAACACATAAAGACTTCAGTTTAGAGATCCAGCTACCCTCTCTAATTTCCCCATTACGGTTCAGAGTTACGAAAAAAGTTGTACTTTGATGTATCTACAGTAAAACTACGTTTTACATGCACTAAGATCAATGATTCTGTTTGCTAAAGGGTCAAAAGATGCCTTAAAGAACTTTGTAGAAAATGAACCGAGCACATAAGACCAACTTTATGAAAAACAATAATTTATTTACATTTTCACAATCAAACACATCAATATATATATACACACTACTAATCATTCAACTATCTTCCAATAAATTTCTTTCAATCTTCCTTAATGAGATTTGCCGCCCGCAGCCTACGGGCCCTGCTGCCCATTAGGTAGAAGTATAGCCATGGGCACATGGCCCGGATTAACACTGCTACCCTGGGCAGTGTTCCGGCAAGGATGAGTTCGGATCTCTGGGCTGCTGTGGCAATGATGATGCTCTCGGCGGCTTCACTTGGGTCCATGCCGTCAGCGGTGGTCTGGTCCATAACTGGGATAAGAATGTTTTAAGACAGGGTATTAGGCAAAAGAATATTATATAACAAGTGGGTTTGTAAAAGAATCTGTCACTTAGACCACTTCTAAACAGCATTTGTGCTCAACAGGAAAAGTGCCAAACAAATAATTTAATTTTACATTAAAGATTTACAGGCTAAATTTGGCTAGTTTCATTGATTTCCTTTCAAAAGTTCAATAATTATTTCTTATCATTAGCTAAATTTATTTGTATATTGAAGAATAAATTATAATGTTCCTCGCTCTTAAATAGAGGCAAAACAGTAGTTTAAGAGTAGTGTAGTTTAAAAGTTATCATAATCTTTATAGTGAGTGAATCTCAATAGTGATCTTGATATCACTAACTAAATTTAGGATAACTTTATTTTTGATATGCATGATCCTATTTCATTAATATTTTAATTAACCATACTGGGTTGGGACCAACATCTTAAAAGTTCAGAAAATGCTAGAATAACAGCATATGGTTCATTGATTTAAAAAAATATAATGTAAATAAATGAAATTATTTTAATTAATCTTTTGCTTAAATGGATAAAAAATGTATTTCAATACAGTTCAATGAATGATAATCCTGAAAACATTAAGTATAAGAAAAAAATAAATATATAAAGACTCTAGACACTTTAAATTTGAGTTTAAAGATTGGTTTTGAAAGATTAAAGATAATGCCAACTATTTTATTTAAATGGTGTTTTGTAATCCCTCCCATTTGCAAATACAAACTAATCTCAAGACGCTTTGGGTTTTTAAGTTTAGTTACATTAATATCACACTACAGCGACTTTCAATGGTCTCAAGTAAATATAGCTTACCTTTATTATTAAGTTAAACTAAAGTTTAGATTTCAAAATTTACAATTATACAAATGATAGTTACTTACAGAAATGGAACATAATATGTAATTAGAAATAGTTTTGATACTTTGGGTTAATGTCAAAACAGGGCATATAGGAATTTTCTCATATGAATAATTAATTATATTTGTAGCAGATCAGATACATCAAAACAAACTTTTCGAACTTTATTAAAACAATGAAAAGCAGCATGAATTCCATTTTCTAACCCAAACATGAATGCAGCTACTTGTGGTTAAGGGGTATAGGGTTAGCAAAAAGTATTATTCTAACTGGTCACTTAACTAATTCCAAACAATTCTTAATCTAGTTACCAATTTATAAAGAAGATCGGATAATTGAATTTGAGTTTACTTTGCAAGATGAAAAATGCACTAAAGATACCCAAGATTATTAGATCTCAACAGAATCAGTGTGCACTAGCCAATGTATTAATTCTAAGAACAGACAGCACTTCTCTACTTAAGTTCAGAGATTGTTTGCAATTCTACTCAGTTCTGAATTTTTCACTAGATTTTGAACTACAATAAGCAGGTCAAAGAGTAGTATAGGGATGCACCGAATACCAAATTTGGCCGAATACTGAATAGTCAGCTTACCTAAACCAATTTTTATTTTTTTTGTCAGATCTAAGCAAGTTGTATTTATTACTCATCAAAATGCCAGAATTTTTTCTTTTTTTTCAGAATTAAAAAAATGTTCCTAGGTAATGAGCATTTGTGCCTAGTTTTTTAAGTTAGTCGCACAGACTGCTCCTAAATTTCTTTATCCAATTTCTAACACTGATCTGCACCAGCTAGCAGTGTCGGTAATGAGCGGTTGTTCTCCGAAGCTGGAAAGATTTGTCAACCGAAACGCAATAGGTAGATTACTTCCCCAAAATGCTGAACAGCTCCTTTTCGTACATCATAATTTACCTCTACTAATTTTTTATTATAATTAATTATATCCATTCCCATTTAATATAACTGATATCTTTTCATTTAATTCGTAAAAATACTTTTTCATGAATAAACATTATGTATATTGAGAAATTAAAACGCTGTAACATTCATTTTTCTGGTGTTTCTTGTATTAATCAATATAGTATACTTTTTCTTTTCTTCTATTTATTTTGGGAAAAAATTTGATACAGCAATTTGATTTTTTTTTAATTTCACTATTCGGCTGAATAGTAAAGCTATTCGGCCAAACCGAATATTCGGCTAAACTGACCGAATAGGCCGAATACCGAATAGTAACCGAATATTCGGTGCACCCCTAAAATAGTAGTATTAAATCTCAGTACAAGAAGGTCCTGAAGGTTAACATCTTTCCAACTACGCTTTAAAAATCTTAGTATTGAAATCAGTTGATCAATTTAAATTTAAACACATAATATTAATAAATTTGTTACTAAGTTTACAATAAAAAAAAGTATCAGCTGATGAAAATCAAAGTAACAGAAAAAGTACTTGACATTAGTTTTTTTAAAAAAATGCCAAGTGGATAAAGTAACATGGGTGATTATCTCATAAGTGAAGCATTTGTGTCTCTTTGGGTTATACTATATAAGTGACTAATTGGATTTTTGCATAATATTTATTCTCTAATGTATTTCTATAATTTCACTTGGTATTTTTAAGTAAAGAGCTGTAAATATTACTTCCAGATCAGTTAAAATACTCAAAATGTCACTCCTGTCTGTTGTCACCCCCACACCATGCTCTGATGTTCTAAACATTTTTTAATGCAATTACATTTTTTTAACTAATTTTACTACTCAAAACGAAAAATTTATAATTTAATTTATTCTTAATCAAAAGACTTGTCCTCTAGATTTGTTCATTACTGTCTTTTTGTATAAAACTGGCCATGTGACTATCAGTTGACCATTTCTGATTACTTTTAAAGTTACACTTAGCATAGAAAGTCATCTTAAATCCTGACAGCGGACACTAGGTTCTTAATTAGAGCTACAAAAGAAATTATATAAGCTTTAAAATAGTTAGAAGGGCAAGAATATTGTATGTCACTACTGTCCCTCATTCAAACTAATTTTATTATAATTTATAGTTATATTCGATTTTGACATAGATAATATACTTTTGCATGGTTCAAATATGCTGTTGTAGCTTTTCCAAGCTATCGTATAATATATACAGAAGGGTATTTGTTACTTTTTGTAACTACTACCCAATAGTGATATTTTTATAGGGACCAGTAGTAGGGAAAAAATACTGTTAAAAGTACATGACATAATGTTGCATATTATTCTTAACATATAACCTTATCTAGTTCAAGCAAAAATTGGTTGAAAGTATTACTTTAAGTTTTCCTTAAATCACAGACTGAAATTTATACACTTGTGGGAAAACCACCCAGATATACAAGGAAATCCTGTTTACCTCCATATTGCTTCCCGTCTCCGGTGACAGCATTAAGAGAAAGGTTGGTCTGGACATAGCCTGGACTCACCACACATACTTTAACTTCTGTGTGTGACAACTCAGATTTCAGGGTGTCGAAGAAAGCTTGTGTGGCATGTTTGGATGCAGAATCTGAAAAATATCAGCATCAAACTCAAATCAATAAGTGCTTGGGAGGCTTAGTTAAGTGACAAATGTTACTCTTTCAAAATATATATCAACCACCTGAAAGATAAAGACTTATATGTAAGGATATTGTGGCGGATCAGGTTTATAGATATGCAAATCATTGTACTTCACACTGTACCTGTAACTGACACTTTCTGTATATAATAACCGTGACTATGTTTGTAAACCCTCTCTTTTGATTTAACTTGATATGATTTAGTTTACGAGTAGCTACCTTTTATTTTTATGTTTTGTTGATATTTCGATGATTATTAAAGTTGTGTTACATTCAATGCTTAGTCGTGTTAGTCATTAAAAACCACAGAACATTTGCGGAGGGAAGCAGGCCTCCTTATCCAGCAAAATATAATAAACTACGCATAAACTTTATTTGGTGTCCCAACAATATAGCAACACCTTTAAAAAAACACCCTGAAAAGTCACGAAAAAAACTGTATATCCTTACATGGGATGATTTTGGCGCAAGTATAAAATCCCAGTACCGATTTTTTTTACTCGTAGGTCAAGGCAGTGTTGCCACTATTTGAAGCAGATTTCTAACGGTTGTTTTTTTATGAGAAATATCAGCTTGAAAAGCTTGGGTCAAACTTACCTTCCAAGGCCACTTTTGACAGTTACTCTAAAAAGTCATAACTGTCAAAACCAGCATGTTAGTGCATATACAAGGTATATACACATAGTAAGTTCCATTTGGTTATAAAAATAAAATGTGTACATATACAGAAACTAATTTATTGTATAAAAAAACTAGAATTGTTAAACTACTATTCTACATAGCTTCCAAAATTTTGTAGGCACTTTTCATAGTGTGGCACAAGTTTTTGTATTAATTCTGCATAGAAGGTTGCCGCCTGTGTTTTCAATCATGTGGTAACTGTTTTCCAGGAAAATTTCAGTTTATCAGAAACAATTTCATGAGCAGTGTTTGTGAGATTGTGATTGGAAATTCCATAGCAAAAGCGATAATGGTTAACTTATGGTTTGGCTGAAGCTTCTTTTCAATTGTGTGAACCTGTTCATCAGTAACCAAAGACAGGCGTCCACTTAGTTCTTTATCGCGCACTTGATCACGTCCTTTGAACTGCCTGACTAGTCTTCTAACCATTGAATCACTCCTAGCATTTTTTCCGTAAACCTCGCAAATCTGCCGATACATTTCACTTGGTTTAACTTTCTTTACATTTAGAAAAGGAATCAGAGATCTGATTTCATAAGCAGCAGCATTTTCAATAAGACTGACATTTTAAAGAAGCACTACAAAGGACACGTCAGCAGCAACGATCTGAAAATGGCCTACATTTCTTTTCCTTGAGTCAGTAACTGCTGCACATTAATTCTGTATCGGTACACGATTTTTTTTATATAACCTAACAGAACTTACTTTGTGAATATGCCTCGTATATGACAGTGACAAAAAAAAATGTTAGTCGTAACTCAAAAACAATGTCCAGAAAGAATCAATTGATTACTAGAACCGGATACAAGGTATTTGGTTTTTATTGAGCCTTTATGGGGGAAAAAAATGGCAAAGATTTTCGAAACAAAATAGAGATATAGAAAATGCAATAATTAAATAATTAAAACTCCCTAAACATAATAAATTACTTAAAATTAGAAACAGTATAAATGTACATTATTTTCTTTAAACCAAATATATAAATTTGAGTATTTTAAAAATGCTGGGGAAAATTCTGACAGACCAAGAGAAGACACAATGTATTTCAGCAAGGCATTTTATTAGTGACTAAAACAAGTCAAACAGAGAAGTGATGCCATTCAGCAGTTAACAAAACTGGCTAGATAAATATTATATGTATAAGTAAAAACAGTAATTGTCATCAATTCACTACAGGTTATTTATGTTTATGGGGTTATAAATTAAGTTCTTTTGAATACTTACATGCAGATCTGAAGGGTATGGCAATTTTCCCTTGAATACTGCTGACAGCAATGATAAAACCCGAGTTCCTCTCCAACATTGTGGGTAAGATAGCTAGGAAAAAAAAATTTAATTAGAAAAATAAAATATCCTATTACTGCAGAATATTTATTAGCAATGCTTATGTATGATTTTCAACTTTTAGGTATAATACTAAAAAGATCTCCCTATTTGAACATTTCTTTTTAGAACTGAATAAGACATTAAGCTACAGAAAAGTTCATTGAAACAATAATTTTAAGGTTAATAACCTCCACTATAATCCTTATGATTACAATGCAAGCCTGCTTCATCTAACCCCTTGTTTAGTTTTCCAGAAAACGGCATGAGAGGAGCTCTTTTATTTTATCACCCACCCTACTTGGGTTTAGAGAGCAGATGTGATTAACCTCACAGCAGAGCCTTAAACAAGGTAAGTTTTAAGCAAGTAGGTTTGTAACAGAATCTGTCGCTTAACCCGCTTCCACACAACAGTTGTGTTTAACAGGTAAAAAGGCACCAAACACAGCATTAATTCTATATTAAACATTTACATGCTATATTTGGCTAGTTTCATTTATTTTATTTCGAAAATTCAATAATTATTACTTATCGTTTGCAAAAATTAATTTATATTTCAAAGAATAAATAGGTAATATTTCCTCGCTTTTAAATAGAATAAAAACATTTCATATCAACATACAAAGAATCTCTTTGTGAAATATATTTGATGTCATTTTAAACTGATTTATGGAGCAAAAATAAATTTATCTTAATTTATTGTTTAAAAGAATTAAAGTTTCTCGAGCGATTGTTGCGAATGGCAATGGTGATTTAATTCTCATAAAAATGGCTTCCTGAGCTTTTTAAATAAGTATTAAATTTTGCAGTTTTTTAAATAATTGAAGTACTTAGAATTCAAATTCTTTTCTGAAATTTTCAATGTATTCTAATTTTGATGCGCTGAATTTTTTGACGTATCACACTTGTCCATAGCATTTCTAGTTTGGGCTACGAAAGAGGGTGACGGACAGACAGACGGACTGAACAATTATAATACCTTCCACTTTTTACGTTATAAACATAATGTGGAAGCTGGAATAACAATAATGTAATAAACATAATGTGGTTCAGGTTGTTTATTTGAAAATCACACAAGATAGTGGGGGAAGCCAAACTTGTGTTGCAATCGTACCGAATATAAGAATTAAAGCATAAATGAAAGAGTCAATATTTTCTAAAAAAGGAAAATATATATATTATTCAGGGTATTATTAAACACAGTTTATCAAATCACTTTTGAGCTTTAAAAAGTTAAAACCTTTCAAATAACTATTTATGGGATTCTTGATTTAAAATCCATAGACAATTTACAGTATATATAAGTGGAACAGAAGATTTGCATAATTGTTTTAAAATACGATCTGATTGTTCCTGAAAATTAGTCGAATTTAATTGGATACTAAAATTGCATAAATTTAACATTTTACTAAAAGGCCAATAGAATTATTAACAAGGTCTAGGCAAAACTGTTCATTTTTAGCCTACTTTTCTTTTTTAATTCGAAAGAATTAAAAAAATGAAAAAGTAGGTATTGACATGCGGTCGATGTCCGTCTGTCTGTCCGTACCCCCCTTCCAAAATCGGTTCTATCATTCGGATCTTAAAAATTCTTTTTTTGTTAGAAAGCTATGACCTCAGAGACCCAACTTTCATACTTTTTGTCCGCCTGTCTGTACGTCCGGACGGACATAAATCTACTATCTGTCGTCGAATTTCCCATTGAATTAGCATTGAAATTCAATTTTGAGTCATTTAAATCACTGTTGCCAAATCAACAATGACATGAGAAACTTTATTTAAAAATATTTGAAGCAAAATAATTTTTTCATGAATCATTTTGGAATGACGTCATAAAATGTAGCACAATGTGATTCTTTGATTGTTCATTAATTGTTTACCAAGAAAGCGGCAAGGCATATTTTTTGCATACAATTCTGCTTAGTTTTAATTTCGTATTTTTTAATGCAGTTTGGAGTAGTTTCATGTTTTTTGTTATTAATAAATATTTTATTATTCTTGGAACTACAAATAAATCGAGCAGACGATAAATAATAATAAGTTAATTTGCGAAAGAATAGTATGGGAAAAAATTGATTTTTGCTTTTAGAAGTTTATGTTATAGCTGGATGCTGTGTTTAACGATTTTTTTTCTAATGTGTATAAATGTAGTGTAGAAACGGTTGCTGATGATATTTACTGTTAAGAACCTAGTTGTTTCCCGATTAGAATTTTAGTAAGTATTTAAGTAACAGGAAAGTAGGCTATTTTAGTTCTTTAAGAACTTCTTGTTTTAATTTAAATTAATTCTAAATATTTTTTATGATTATTATAATACGCTATGTAATAAACAACAATTTGCAGTTCAAACAAAGATAATGTTGTGAACATCACCATACTAACATACAATTGGGTAAAACAACTGAGGGCAGGTAAACAGCAGTAACCACAACAATGAATTGGACCATTTTTGCTCTGAAATAATCAGTCTTTCAGCATACTTTTACATAGGTTAGAGTTATTGAGTGTTTGCAACAATGGTTCAAGTCAATACGCTAGATACTGCAGTTTACCTGCCCACAGCAGAAAAAGTATCACAAACACTCTGATTACAATTATACAATAATTAAAACATTAAACTGTTTTTTAATAGTCCTAAATTAGAGAAATTGCACACAAAATAACCCAAATTACAATCAGCAACAAAAAATATTCGTAAACAGCTTGGAATTATAGAAATCTACTATGTGCACAATACTTCCTAAGGAATAATAAATCTCTACACATTTGAAAACTCTACTACCTAACCTAAAAAAATCTACAGATTTTATTCATGCTAAGCGGGATTCGATATAAAGTAGTTTGTGTTAAGTATTTTTTTAACCTTGGTTAAAAGTTTAACTGGCTGTAAATATGCCTTTAGTTCAGCTTAAGCGAAATCCATGTTAATAAGTGAAGAGTCTAGGGAGAAAATCCCTTGCTCGAATAGATATCCCTCCGTATCAGGCCCATTTGGCAACCATAATGAGTCACCCCCTAAACTGGCGTAAGGAAACCAGTTTCTCACTTGGTTCTTCTCTAGCAGCAACCTTGAAACGCTTGAACAGAGAGAAGAACCAAGGGAGAAACCGGTATACTATCGGAAATGTCCGCCAAGCAGACCTGAATACAGGAAGAGTCCTATTCAATTAAGACTCTTCAAGTAAGTTCACATTCCAAAGTTCAACTTAAACTAAATATATCTCAATACCTTTTGTGAGTGCCACAGGTCCAAAATAATTAGTGACCATGACCCTCAGGTCTACTTCTAGGTCTGTGTCTACTGCCTCCCCTCTGTAGCTGATGCCTCCGTTGTTGACTAGCACATCAATGTGTCCGTAGATGCTCAGGGCCTCCTTGGCTCGACCAGAAATAGTCTTAAGGTCATGGAGGTCAAGAGGAAGAACGGCCGGTGTGTGTTTAGAAGGATACTGGAAAGGTTCAAAAGATGTTAGGTTAGGTTAGATAGTTTGAATTATTGTCACACTGGAGCTACATGAGGGCTATTGGCGACGGGCGTCATAATTTAGAACCAGTCAAGTGACGAGCCGACACTTGAGGAGGCACCGACGCAACCAATAAGAGCGACATTGTACGCAGCGTGGAGACTTTGAAGCATATTTAAAGTCCACCCCTTCTACACAGGGTATTATTTGTCTGACATTTTTTGGCTGCACGGGCAATTTATAGGTCAGCAATTATTTTGGCAATGCCCGGACCCAAACCTAGGACCCTCCGCTTGCAAGACGAATGCCTTAACCAACTGGGCTCCCCAGCCCCCTCAAAGATGTTAGGATATTATGTTAAATAGTAGGTAGAAATTTGAAATATTGCTTTTTTCATGTATGGTAAGTTAATTGTTATTTTACTATTCAACACACCAAAATTTCACATAAAGGATATCTGGAACAATTCAGAAACAAAGCATGTTTAAAAAGAATAGGTCAAATATCCCCATTTTGTTTGGGCTTTGTTTTTATGTCATGAAACTATTTCAATTAACCTTCTGAGCATGAGCCTAGACTTTTTTTTTCAATTTCTACACTCCAACAAGAAATAGAAAAATTAGGTGCAACAAGAACACTTAAAAAATAAACCAAATGTTTTTTAAACAAACATGTCACTCAAAAAAAAATAATTTCATAATTTTAGAAATTACCATATTGATGCTAAAACAAATAATTTACAGTAGAATAATATTATGTCTTTAATTAAAACTCCTCTAACAATTTCCCATTATCAAATCCTAAGTATCATATTTAAATAAAAAAAATTACATCAATTAAAGCTTTACTATTTTTTGTCTTACATTTTGTATCTATGTCTTTTCGATATAAACTATAGCAAGTTCAGATAAATCAGTATTTAAACACATGTTGCAAAATAATTGAATACCTTTGTCATCAAATCCTCTTTTACTTTTTCTAGGGCATCTTTTCTCCTAGCAGCAAGAATAACTCTTGTTCCAGCTTTGTGGAAAGCATGTGCCAAGGCTTAAAATAGAAAAGAAATTTAGATATTCATTTATAAATATGAAAAGAATTTCACTGAAAGGAAATTATGGGAAATTGATAAATATTGAACATCTATTATAATTCTTACAAGTACATACCTTCATAAAAAACATTTTTGTGATTAAAAAAGTTCTTGTTACTTTTTTAATGCATTAAAAATAAATTGAAAGCAAAATTAATGCTTAAATATTACAGATAGAAAAATTATAGTTAATTAGGAAAAATAGGTAATTAGGTTGGTATAGTTATGTAGGTATAGAAGGTAACAGATTTCAAAAACATTATTGGAAGCAAACAGTTTTTAAGCAAGCACTTATTTTTCAAAATAGTTTTAAATCTTTTTTTTTAGCGGTAGGTATTTCATTAGGCCACATAGTTTATAGGCTATTATTCTTTCAAAGACTGCACAAGTATTATAATAAAAAAAGTATAAATAATAATTAATTAATAATAATTAGTAATAAATAAAGTAACATGCATTCTCAGCATACTCCCTGATGGGCACGCCAATTGGCTGAACTTGTTTTCAATGCAGGAGTTTAAATGTTCAATTTTTAACAGTAAATTTAATGTATTTAAACCGTGCCATCCGACAGCCTTTCTGAGGACATGCTGAATTGAAGAACTCAGTGGGAAAAATGTGCTGTGTCACAAAGAGATGGAAACGAGAAAATGAGCTTTAAAGTTCTTAATTTGCGCTTACAGAGCCGTTAAAAAGGGTACTTGAAAATTGTAAAGAATGTACTTGACTTTAAGTTTATGAAAAAGAGGAACTTGTTATCTTTAAAGGAGGTATTATATATTCATGGACACAAAATCTAAATATTTTATAAATGTCACATAGCACATGCTTCCAACAAGCTCTTGAGTTATGTGTTCAGATTTTGTAAAAAGACTTCTGGTCAAAATACATAGGTAACTTATCTTTATAACAAAATTAACATCTACACAAGCTTTCACTACCAAAAGCATTCACTACAGCAAATATACGAATCACAAAAAAAGTTGTCGCCCACCCAGTATGGTAGTTTTGCCTTTCACTTGTCAAGCGAGTGGGCCGGGTTCGAATCCCGGATAAGGCTTGGATATTTGTGTTGTTCTGAGTACATGCGAAAACATGCTTGTTAAATCTGTGGGTCCGAAAGTCCTGTGGGCGGTCATAGCGCAGTACCATGGGTGCAGGTTGTCTGGAGAAAAATGCTTCTCCCTACCAGCAACATGTCTAAATTAAGGAGGTGTCGCTCGCTAAGAAGAAGAAATCAGACATCCACCCTCTCGCGTGTACTCAAAGCCTTGTGTGCCAACGGATGTTACTGCTATCTATGGCCTGGAGGCACAGGACAACAAAAACACACACAAAAAAGATATAAGTCCCAATAGCAATTCACCTTCTCCAATACCCGAGCTAGCGCCAGTGATAAGCACCACCTTATCCTCCAGGGCCCTGTTTCTGAAGATCTTGTTTTTAAAGTGTGACCGGTACAGGTTGTATACTAACCAGGGAAACACCAGGGGCAGAGCTAGTCCACCCACCAAGAGCCGACCCCAGTGGATCATGCTGGAACACACAACCTGGAAAGTAGTTTCGATGTTAATGGAAAGTCAACAGGGTTCACTCTTCTTTGAAAATAAAAAATTGCAAGGATTTTTGTTTGAAAACTGTTCAATGAAATATGTTTTTCTAAGAATTTTTAAGTACACTAATATGAGTATACTTAAAGTATAATTAAATAAAGTATACTTAAAGACTGCTTAATACTCTTTATCAACATTTTTGACCCCATAAAACCTTTATTTTAACCATAACCAAACACTAAATGATTACAATTTAAAATAAAAAGTTTTTTTAGGGTTTAAGTGGTTGAAAGGAGGATGGTTCCACACCTGTTTGGTAACACGTGGGGAACTACACAGAAACCCAATTGTCGCATTGTTTAATAAGAATAAATTAAATCCAAGTTCTTTGCAACAAGAAATGTGTTATATTTTTTGCACTATAATTTATCATTTAAAGTTTTTGTATCAGGTAAAGAATGCTTGCAATTATTTACGTACTTTACAATTAGTATACGACATATTCTGAATGTACTTCCTAACTTGTAGTCATATCTATGAATGAGGTAAGGGAGAGTAGGAAAATTGCCAAGGGTCCAATGTCGACAACAGTAAGTAAACACATAAATATTGGGTTACAGTGCAGTTTGGAGGCAAAGTTTGCAAAACGTGTTAATGGGGAATTACATTCCTCTATAGTTGCCAAAAAATACACATTGCTTACATCCCTATAAAATCTGGTATGCAGAAAAACGATTGCTTAACAAACAACTAAAGGAAGTCTGGTGCAAGTTTTAAATCAAGCTACTATGTAAGAAAACAAAATTTAATTTTATGGACTACATTTTTTGACATATTGCAAAACAACACACATTATTTAAAAGAGAAATTAGGATCAGATTTACTGTACGGTCCCCCTTGGCGCGATTTTTTTCGGATTTACCGATAAATATTTTTTTCTGGCAACCTGTCTGACTTCCACTTAATTCGAATTCTATGACTTCGCACCGATGACGTTTTCCGGCAACCCTATCGGACCGTTGGTGAGTTTTCATAAGAAATATTCCCATACGATCTTTTCTTTGAATCATGGTTTTTAACAAAAGTCGCCAAAATACGAACTTTTGGCGCGATTTAGGAAAGTACGCCAAGGGGGACCGTACAGTAAATCTCTACCGAGAAATTATACAACTAGCCTGAATAGATTGGGAGAAAATAATAATACCTGGACTAGCGAAATACTAAAAATTTGAATAATAACCTTTTGAGGAAACCATGTACACTAATAAAAAGATGGGAATGTTAAAATTAACGTTGCACGCATCCAGAAGCTGTTCGAGACCATTTTTAGGGTTACCAACAACAAAAAATAGCATGCAAAGACAGCGTTCGGGAAACGTGATTATCGAGATATCGCCAAGCTCGAAAAGTAAACCCGCGACTAGAGTTAATAACAAATTTCTTTCTATGATTAAATTTTCGCGTATGAAATGATACAAAAAAATCATATTTTATTTAAGTTATTTTCGTTTGGAAAAACTACAACAAACAAAACTTATTTCTATTTGGGTAATTTTTATGGCTAGATAGTTGATTTGAATAAACTAGACTGCGAAGTGCAGTAGGTTACGCCTGGTCACCCTAATTACAACCTACACTAATTTATCATGCAAAAACATGCAGATCAGAAATTATATTACCTGTTTTACCTGTAAAAATTCAAGAAATTTGCAACTGACTTTAAATGATCAAGTAGTTTCGGACTTGAATCCAAACAGCAAACTTTTAAATACATAAACAAACCGAAGCTTTCTGCACGAGTGACTTATTCAATTCTTGCAAAGGTATATTTAAGATAGAATTTCAGATACTAAACCTGGAAAACATTAGTATATTCGAAAGCCGGCTCTTCTTTACTCATACTCATTGCAAAAGTATTTCAGCAAATTCAGTGACACCTATCTCTGTGATAACAAACAACTGAAAAACAAAAAGAAACAATTTCTTTTTTCTTTCTAGTATCCAATAACATTGGTTGCCAAACCGAACGGATTATACAATTTATTAAAATAATTTATTTAAAAGTTTTAAGGAGCCTGTTTTTCGTCAAAAAGTAAAACAAACTCTTCGAAGTACAAATCAAAAAGAAATTGATAGAGATATAATTTTTGATAAGATAAGTATCTAAAAATAGATGCCCCTCTATCACTTAAGTGATGGTTGCTTTGTCTTGCACAAGAGCTTCCCAAAAACTAAAGAGTGGAATGCACAATTATGAATAAAGCTTCAACACCTCATTTTAAAATTTGCCTTATGTGTTTCAGGAATAAAATTAATTAAATATAGGCTGTGTAAAAAAGTATTGACTGTTTAAACAGGAGAAAAAATAGGTATGTAAAGTTACTAAACAGTGTTATTTGAGTTAAAACACTAAAAAAGGTTATACGTAAGCAGAATCAGTTGGGAATACTGTAAAATACAAATACCGAAACCAAAGCATTGTAGAAGCCTGTGATTTCTTTCTCTATCTAGGTTTTAGCCATTTCTAAGGTTAAAGTAAAAAAAATAATAAAAATAAAAACGTTCCTTAAATAAATCAGGAAACCTTAGACATTTGAGTTAATAGTATGAATAATGTTGCTAAAATACGTACTACGACGCAACTCATTTCATTTGCTTAGTCAAATATATAATTTTTAGAACAAAATACTATATATTGTACAATTAGAGAGACGTACATAGGCTTCGCGCTATGATGGATGCCCCCCCCCCCCTTTGTGAATAAAAATACACGTGGTTCTGGGTTAGATCATTTAAAAATAATAACACTGCGGTTCCTAATGGGACAACAACTGTGGAGTGTGAGGTCAAATGGGACACGAATAAAACAAGCTTTGTATGCTTTTCCTGAAAAAGCTATATAAATCTCCAATAGCTTATTTAGCCAACTTGTCGAAAATTTAAAAATGGTAAATTTGTTATAGTGTTACGTCTTGTTACATAAAAACTACTATGCAGTTTGAAACCCCTTAAACTGTAGTTTTCAAAACTGCTTTCACATTTAGCACGTTTTTGCACGTTTGGCTAATAATCCAAAATATGTAAGGTATGATTGTTTACATTTCCAATTGTCTAATGTGCAAATAATGAGTACTTTGGCTCTTGTTTTCTAAACATTGAAATGACACTCTGTTTAATACCTTTTCGTGATTATTATGAACTATTTAAGGTAAAATATTGCCATGTTATTACAATAACCTTATGTTGGGCGTATTTGACCTGGCTAGATATCTAATAATTGTATGATTTTTTTTTCTAGTTTAATGTTAAATTCATAAGGTTTTTTGCTTGTCCTTTTGCATAGTTTATTCCTTTGACATCCATCATAAAGTTGTTTATCACTTAAAAAAGTGGCAAAATTAAATTAGTTACTGAATTTGGATCTTTATGTTTTTCATTAACATAAGTCTACCAAGAACACTACAGCCGAACTCAGTGTTAAGCATATTGCGCTCTATAAAAGGATAACGTTTCGTTAATTCTCTGCAACATTCTCGAAAAAAAAATTCAAATTTCGATCTTCAAGTAGTTTGCATATAGATAAAAAGGAGGAAATTCTACAAAATGCTTTCAAGATTACCTCCAAAATCACCCGTCAATAATAAAGTACAGTTATTGGAACTTGAACTTAAAAAATGACAAAATGCCCGTAAGAATCGTTCTTTGAAATCGAAAAAACCTGCACAGTCATTTTGTAAAACCTTTACAACGATATGGACAGCCGTACATAGAGTAAAGCAAAATTTTGTTTTTAAAAATAAGAAGTGGTTAGATGAGAAAATTCTCGTGCCATTTTTTGCGAACAAAGGTCTGATTTCCTGGAAAGTAGCGAAAGGCCAAAACAAAGGAAAACGGAACATTTACTTACAAAATACACTCCATCAGGAACTTTAGCTTCTGTAGCACAAATGACTTTGGGAGCTATTGGTGAGATATATGTTTCTAAATTCATAAAAGAAACTACTTTTATAGTTCCCCGTTCAGAGCATCCGAATACCGCAAATCTTTTTCGGAAAAAGAATAACTATGTGCGGAAATTTCAGAAACTATATCAGGTGATGGAGCCTTGTCTTTGCTAATTGAGGCTCAATTAACCAGGCACCAATATGACATTATCAGAAGTCACTCAAAAAGTATATTTTCTTGGTACAAAGTCATACAAAATGCAAAGAAAAACATTTATCCTGAAATCAGCTCCTATAAAGTCGAAAAACTAAAGGTTGAAGTGAATGTTCAAGCTATTTTAGACCATACAGCTCAAAGAATAATAGACTGCACATTGAATGATTTGAGCATTAATTAATATGAGCAGTTAAAATGTTTGAAACTTATTTCAAAATAGGGATAAGATGGCAGCTCAAGTCAAAGCCAATATAAACAGAAATTCAAATCCACTAATTCTTCAGATTCGAATAGATTTCTAATTTCGAGTGTACCACTGAACTGTATTTCGAAGATAATGATGTAAAAAAATACAATCTGGAAGAATCCTAGACCATCATCACCTCGATTTTATCATTCAATACTTATACAGTTTATAGAAGAATCATCCGAATTTGCAAAACACATAGTAGAGTGCACCGAAAACCAAATGTTATACAATCTCATTCCAACAATAGTAATATTAAACAACCTAAGTCTACAAATTAATCATAATATTATATTTACAATGGTGGATAGTAAAATTTTTAATGCAGTTACATCTTACCACGTCTCCGTAGAGGTGTTATTTTTGTAGATCAAAAGAATTTAACAATATTTTAGAAATCATATAGTGTTTTCTCTACTGTATTCATGAATTAAAATGGTGTGGCATACAAATGTGCGTACGATAAGATATGAATAATTTATTTCTATGTATAAGATTTTAATTTGTAATGTAAAACTAGTACTTAATTGATTTATTAATATAGTAATTTGAGTTTTATAAATACTAGTTCTTATTATTCCTTGAAAACGGAGATCATTAATTTTAGACAATTATTTAAATAAAAAATATCATTTTATTAGGGGTTTTAAGTAAATGAACCAAATGTGATAATTTCAGTCTAAATTACTTTAAATATTTAAAAATAGAGCTCACACTTCTAAAAACATACCAAATACCTAATTATGATGTTTTTAGCCCATTGGAGAAATTACAGAATTTTGGTGCAGAAATGCTGTTCATAAAATGCTGCATGTTTTCTGCACTAAGTCGATTTTAATGACTTTTTTTGCATCTAGTGAAAATAAAAAAAATAAAAATCTGTACCTAGAACATGCATCCGAAACTCACATAAATTTAATGTTTTATACTGCAATTGTTGATGATTGGATATTTATTCTACTTATAAACAAGTCAAAGTCTTAGTCAAAAGATTTTGAAACCTCTTTTTGAATACTTATACATCAGTTTGATGTATCCTGCACTGTTCAAGCCAGCATTGTAAAACATTAGCATTCTATATAATATATCAACAATTCTAAATATAATGACAAAAAGGTTTTTTTATCCTTTATATGGTGTTTATGCATCTGTAATTGATATTAATGACCCGCCTGCATAGAATAACCCTCAAAAATGAATCAAAGTAGCTGTAGCCCTGAAAAGAAATAAATCAAAGTAACTGTACCCCTGAAAATGAAGTACTTCTTAAATGAACTTAAAAGTTTTTTTTAAAAATATAGTTGATTTCTGCTTATTCTATATATATACTCTTCTTCAGAATTCCATAAAATGCCAACCGTAAAAAAAAGTTTTCATTATTTTTTTTAAATAACTCTACACCAATTTCAGTGAAGGTGCTAGTAAAATTAAGTATATGTATAAAAGTACCTTAATAAAGGTTTCTAAGTAGAATAAATATCCAATCATCAACAATTGCAGTATAAAACATTAAATTTATGTGAGTTTCGGATGCATGTTCTAGGTACAGATTTTTTTTTTTTTTTGATTTTCACTAGATGCAAAAAAAGTCATTAAAATCGACTTAGTGCAGAAAACATGCAGCATTTTATGAAAAGAGAAAATATGATTTCCGATTAAACAAGAAGTTCATAAAGAACTAAAATAGCCTACTTTCCTGTTACTTAAATACTTACTGAAGTTCTAATCGGGAAAAAAAACTATGTTCCAAAAGTAAATATCATCAACAGCCGTTTCTACACTAGATTTATACACATTAGAAAAAAAAATCGAAACACAGCACCCAGCTATAATTTAAACTTCTAAAAGCCAAAATCAACTATTTTCCTTAATATTCTTTCGCAAATTAATTAAATATTATTTATCATCTGCTCGTGATTTATTTGTAGTTCGAAGAATAAATATTTATTAATAACAAAAGTAATGAAACTACTCCGAACTGCATTAAAAAACAAGAAATGTAAATTAAAACTAAGCATAATTGCATGCAAAAGTATGCCCTGCCGCTTTCTTGGTAGATAATTAATGAATAATCAAAGAATCAAATTGTTCTACATTTTATGACGTCATTCCAAACTGATTCATGAAAATATTATTTTGCTTCAAATATGTTTAAATAAAGTTTCTCATGCCATTGTTGATTTGGCAACAGTGATTTAAATGACTCAAAATTGAATTTCAATGCTAATTCAATGGGAAATTCGCCGACAGATAGTAGATTTATGTCCGTCCGGACGTACAGACAGACGGACAAAAAGTATGAAAGTTGGGTATCTGAGGTCATAGCTTTCTAACAAAAAAAGAATTTTTAAGATCCGATGATTAGAACCGATTTTGGAAGGGGGGTACAGACAGACAGACAAACGGACAGACAGGCGGACAGACAGACGGACAGACATACGAACAGACAGACATACGAACAGACAGACAGATGGACAGACAGACAGTTGGACATCAACCGCATTTCAATACCTACAGTGATTTAAATGACTCAAAATTGAATTTCAATGCTAATTCAATGGGAAATTCGCCGACAGATAGTAGATTTATGTCCGTCCGTACGTACAGACAGACGGACAAAAAGTATGAAAGTTGGGTATCTGAGGTTATAGCTTTCTAACAAAAAAAGAATTTTTAAGATCCGATGATTAGAACCGATTTTGGAAGGGGGGTACAGACAGACAGACAAACGGACAGACAGGCGGACAGACAGGCGGGCAGACATACGGACAGACAGACATACGAACAGACAGACAGATGGACAGACAGACAGATGGACATCAACTGCATTTCAATACCTACAGTGATTTAAATGACTCAAAATTGAATTACAATGCTAATTCAATGGGAAATTCGCCGACAGATAGTAGATTTATGTCCGTCCGGACGTACAGACAGACGGACAAAAAGTATGAAAGTTGGTATCTGAGGTTATAGCTTTCTAACAAAAAAGAATTTTTAAGATCCGATGATTAGAACCGATTTTGGAAGGGGGGTACGGACGGACAGACAGACAGACAGACAGACGGACAGACGGACAGACGGACAGACGGACATCGACCGCATGTCAATACCTACTTTTTCATTTTTTTAATTCTTTCGAATTAAAAAAAGAAAAGTAGGCTAAAAAAAATCAACGGTATAAATAAATTATTATTTCCTATGTATTCGCCCATAGCTTGTTTTCGAAATCTTGTAAAATTCAATGCATAAATTCATTTTTGATTAATATTTTTAATGATTTTCATTGTCAGTTTTTACGGTATTTCTCCAAAAATAAAAATAATAATTGTTTTGTTTGATATACAACATTATTTTATATTTTCATCATAGTTTCTAAGCTTGTTAGGAAATAAATTTCACGCTTCTAGAAAACATTTGAAATTTTTTAAATTATTCATTATCCTAATTAAACTCATAAAAGATGTTTCAATTTTCTTAACTAAGAAAATTTCCATTGAATTTTAATAACGTGCTTAGTTGTATGAAAATTGTTTTAACGATTGTGTATGATATCCTATAAAGATTGCTGAGATTAAAATCTATCATCTCTAAAGTTTTTGAATAGAAACAGTATGATAAATCTTTTTTTTTTAAATAAAAAAAAATTGTCAAAATTTTGAAAATATTTTTTGTGATATTAAATTTCTAAAAACTTATATTTCATCGACAGTTTTTTTTTTCATTTTAGCTTCCACACTACGTTTATAACGTAAACAAGTAGGTTTGTAACAGAATCTGTCACTTAACTCGCTTCCACATATTTGTGTTTAACAGGAAAACGCGCCAAACACAACATTAATTCTATATTTAACATTTACAAGCTAAATTTGGCTAGTTTCATTTATTTATTTCGAAAATTCAATAATTATTACTTATCGTTTGCAAAAATTAATTTATATTTTAAAGAATAAATATGTCATATTCCTCGCTTTTAAATAGAATGAAAACATTTCATATCACCATACAAGGATTCCGTAGTGAAATATATTTGACGTCATTTCAAACTGATCGGTGTTGCAAAATAAATTTATTTTAATTTATTGTCTAAAAGAATTAAAGTTTCTCGAGCGATTGTTGCGAATGGCAAATGTGATTTAATTCTAATAAAAACAGAGCCTTTAGCTATTTGTAATTCAAACTTTTAAACGCCAAAATTAACTATTTTCATTAATCTTCTTTCTCAGATTTAATAATTAGACTTTATCGTTTGCTAAATTTGTTTGAAGTTCGAAGAATAATGATGTAATCTTTTTTAATAAATATTTTTGTCGCCACAATTTCCCATTTACATTTCTTTCGAAAATTCACTTATTTATAATTTGTTAAATTAATTTACAGTTCAAAACATTTATAATTTGTACAATTGATGCTTTAAAAATAAAAGCGAAACTTAGCATATTTTTTTTTAATGTTAAGTTAGAATTCTCTATGCATCTTTCTACATACATATATATAGAACCATTAAAAGAACTCTATTGTGATAATACAACAATCCAAACCGAATTATATCACATAAATAAATATTTTTTCAAAAGTGTATTTTTATTTTAACAAAAGTTTCTCGTACGTTTAACGAAATGGCAACAGTGAAAATATTGAATAAAAATGGAATTTGCATGTTATTTCAATGTAGATTAAATTTTTAGTTATTTAAATTTTAAATAAGCTTCTAGTTTAAATTTTTTAATGAAATTTGGCATGTAGCCCAATCTGATTTTTTGCTTCAAAATGACGTATCCCACTTGTCTGTGGGACTTGTGGATGACAACAGTGAAAATATGAATAAAAATAGAATTTGCATGTTATTTCAATGTAGACAAAAAAATTAGTTATTTAAATTTTAAATAAACTTCTAATTTAAATTTTTTAATGAAATTTGGAATGTAGCCTAATCTGATTTTTTGCTTTAAAATGACGTATTCCACTTGTCTGTGGGACTTGTGGTTCTTTCTGTGAAAGTGGGTGACAGACAGACAGACGGACGGACGGACAGACGGACTGAACGATTATAAAACCTTCCACTTTTTACGTTATAAACGTAGTGTGGAAGCTAAAAGTGGAAGGTTTTATAATCGTTCAGTCCGTCTGTCTGTCACCCACTTTCACAGAAAGAACCACAAGTCCCACAGACAAGTGCGATATGTCATTTTGAAGCAAAAAATCAGATTAGGCTACATTCCAAATTTCATTAAAAAATTTAAATTAGAAGTTTATTTAAAATTTAAATAACTAAAAATTTAATCTACATTGAAATAACATGCAAATTCCATTTTTTTTTCAATATTTTCACTGTTGCCATTTCGTTAAACGTACGAGAAACTTTATTTGAAATAAAAATAAAAATATTTATTTATGTGATATAATTCAGTTTGGATTGTTGTAATATCACAATAGAGTTCTTTTGATGGTTCATTATATATGTATGAAGAAAGATGTGCATAGAGAATTCTAACTTGGCATAAAAAAAAAATGCAAAGTTTCGCTTTTATTTTTAAAGCATCATTGTACTAATTGTATATTTTTTTAACTGTAAATTAATTTAACAAACTATAAATAAGTGAATTTTTGAAAGAAATGTAAATGGGAAATTAAGGCGACACAAAGATATTTATTAAAAAAGATTACATCATTATTCTTCGAACTTCTAACAAATTTAGCAAACGATAAAGTCTAATAATTAAATCTGAGAAAGCAGATTAATGAAAATAGTTAATTTTGGCGTTTAAAACTTTGAATTACAAATAGCTATTAGAATTAAATCACATTCGCCATTCGCAACAATCGCTCGAGAAACTTTAATTCTTTTAGACAATAAATTAAAATAAATTTATTTTTGCGACATCGATCAGTTTGAAATGACGTCAAATATATTTCACTACGGATTCTTTGTATGTTGATATGAAATGTTTTATTCTATTTAAAAGCGATGAATATGACATATTTGTTCTTTAAACTATAAATTAATTTTTTCAAACGATAAGTAATAATTATTCAATTTTGTAAATAAAATAAATGAAACTAGCCCAATTTAGCGTGTAAATGTTTAATATAGAATTAATGTTGTGTTTGGCGCGTTTTTTCCTGTTAAACACAAATGTGTGGAAGCGGGTTAAGTGACAGATTCTGTTACAAACCTACTAGTTTTTTTTCATAACCGAAATTGCCTTTTGTGTACTGACTGGGTTATTAAAAAATTTTTAGCATTTTTCATTTAGCAGTTATAATCAATATCTGTGATATATAAAATATAGTGTTTAAGGGTTCTTGAGAATTTAAAGATTTATATGACTTTTGAAGCATGACAAAAATGTTTCTGCATCCTTTATATATGTGTACGCTTCGGTAGTTGATATTTATGACCCGCCTACATTGAATAACCTACAAGAAATGAATCAAAGTGGCTGTCCTTCTGAAAATGATCTACTACAAATAATTTCACTTTAAATGTTTAAAAAAAAGTTTATATCTGCTTCGACAAAAATAAATCAAAATAATTTAGTTTAAAACCATTTGCTGTCTTATAAAAACTGGAAATCCAATTTATAAGGAAATCCAATTTCCAAGTATTATACTATGTTGAAGTACCATGAATGAGTAATTTATTCCCTTTAAACCCTAAAGTTATGAAAATTTATATTTTTCTTAAGCCGTAATAATATCGTTCATACTATTTTCATTTATATTAAAACCATTAATAGCACTGTTATTTGTCGTTTTTTTTTGCCATTAGCATATTCAGTTTTATAGATATGAAAAAGGGTTTAAAAAAACACGACTCTTTGGAGGGTTTGAAGATCCTGAAATGAATATTTTTGGGACTCTAATAAAATAGGCTTATGTATATTGCAATCAGAATAGGGACAAATTAATAACAAAACAGAAAACGTGCTTGAAAATATACTGAAAAATTCCATATTCAGTTAAATTAAGTTCAGTTCATTTATGAAAAAATTCAGAAGTGATGGAATAATTTAATTTTTTTTTCGAACTCCGCGTCCAAAAAAGTACTTAGGAATTAGTCATCAGAAAGCAGTTTACAGCAGTTCCCTTACACTAACCATTACAGGATAGTGTAAGGGACGATTTGAATAAAAATTCACACGACGAAAAATGTATTTTAACTCCATGAATCAAAAAATAATCTCTCAAATTTAAGTAACAGTGTAAATATTACTACAGAACTATACCACTTCAATACTTAATTTAGGGTAAGAACTTAAAATATGAAGAAGTGTGAACAAAATGCATGACACGTAGCATAGAATCACTTGATTACAATTACTTTTCAATCCTAAACTGAAAAGTTTTTCTTTATAATTATAGTTTACAGTTGGAATCTAAGGTATTTTTTACTACAAAAGAATTTTTGACATCATTCAATTTATTTAGGTTTATTATTACACACCCACTTGCGATATCTTGACAAAAAATATTCTTGTAAATAAAAAATAGGCCATCGTTGAACACGATTTTATGAAAAGAGAAGCATTCATTTTTCCCTAGAAAAAAATTCGAACAGTAGAGTTGCGGGTCATAAAATTCTCCTTTGTCCCATATAACAGCGGAAAATCCCGCTATTCTGAAATTTAGAATGTCTTTTGTGGCTTTTTGGAATATTCAATTTACAGGGATGAAAAAGTGTCAGCTTCTTGGAAAGCAATTTACAAAATAGGTTGGCTAAGAATAAGAAACAACTAAGTTGAGTTTGTAAAATGCTAGTAAATGCAATATTTTTTATTATTTTAAAGCAAACAACAGGACGGAGGCGATCAATAATTTATTTAAAAAATGTTACAGATTTATTATAAATTGCCAAATATCGCTAGAAACAGGGCCCAATTGGCCAGGGTCAATTATACGACATAGTACTATTCTTTCCTCAAATTTACGATTTTCTACTCTCACACTTTCTCTCAACGTAGCAGACATACTTCAGACGAAAGGTGGCTGTTGACTTCGTAATAACTTCGGAAAGGAGTTTAATGTCAATTCGGCTTATATTTATCTATCCATCAAGACAAAAGATTAAATCCTATAGGCCTTTCTTGTGCCTCAATTAAAAGTTTTTACTTTCTGCGGAATTTTTTTATAAAACCATTTTAATCTTTAAACTAACTCGTTTTACCACCTTTGGTCTAAGTGGGACCCCATTGTACTGATAAGTTTTAATCGTACATTGCAGTTTTACGTTCAAAATCGGGGGGGGGAGAGAGGGTTAGATAAAACTTTATTTTTTACGGCTCCTTATGCATCAAATAGTAAGATCTGAACGCTCTAAAGTGTGATCGCCTCAAGACATTTACCTAACTGCAAACAAGATTTTCCTAACTGCAACCACTAACAAGAAAAGTCCTTTACCATACAAGCAGTAAAAACCATTCATAAATTGCATTAACTTTTAGAACTTGGGCAGTTTTTCTAGACAAATAACCAGCAAAACTTTATTCAGTATAATTTCTTGGTACATCGTTGTCAAGTCATTTGAGTTTTTTAATAATAGTCCTTTTATTTCATAAGTTTAACTATATTTTTAACCAACTTTAATACAAATTTTTAATTATAAAATAAATAGTTAAGATTAAAGATTAAATTGTTTTTAACCTCCAACTAATAATATGATTTGCTTTTATGTCATTTCTGGTCTCACATGGATTGTAGTTCGCTTAAGCATTAATTTAACTATAATTTTTGTACATGAGATTTATTTGGCATGGATTTTTTTTAGGGGGAGCAATATGGACAGGGGAAAACTACTGTGTGCTGAACTGACTAAAAGACAAAACCATGTTCGCGTTGAAAACGGCGTTTGTTGAGTTAAATGCAATAACTGGATCTCCGTATTTAGACAAAAAAAATCCACATGGTGTCAGCTCAAACTCAAGGTTATTTTTCAAAAAATGCATTTAGCACGTTTTTCTAGAAAAGCAAATAAAAATGTGGGACTAAGCGCAATCAACGCAGCGAGGAGTATTTAAACAAAAATCATGACAAGTCAAAATCGAGATTGCCTAACAATTTCCTAAAGCTAAAAAAAAAACGTTTTACCAAATGAGGACAATATGGTAAAATCCAGTTTGGTTAAACCGACGAATCTCAAATAGATTTAGACTTTTTGAACGCGCCTTAAACAAATTTTTCATTTCTGCAAACCTCACAGTCGTTACAGAAATTGATATAATAAAGTAAAACAGTTTCTGAACAAGATTCAAAGCACCGACTAAAGGTATTAAGTTCTCCTGGTTAGGTAAGTTAGGTTAGGTTTACGTTTCCGGTTGTCTATTTCTTCTCCGTGGAGCTTTAACACAAGTTAATGGTTTTTAACAAAAGCATCTTCTAAACTACTATGCCACAAACTTTAAGAGGTAGAATAAAAAAGATCTGGAAATATAAATACATACGAATAATCAAAACAAAAGTTAACCCATTTCTCTTACACAAAATAAAGTTGCTTTATTCGTTATTGAAACTTCAAGTTAGAAAATATCTTGTAATAAAGGAGATGTAATCTCTTTAAAAAAAACGGGAAAATGATCCCTGATCAAGCACACAAGCCGGAATATATATGTACCTACCCCCTCCCACAATGAAATTCCTTTTATTCATGCTTTCATTATAATAACCTTCTTATATTTAAATATAACGAATATACAGATTCAATTTAATAAACGTTACAGCTATTGCAACATCAGTTTGTTTCCTAGGTAAAATATCATGTATTTATTTAATCATTATTTATTTAGTTCTATTTTAATTTTCTAAACTAGCTAGCAAAATAAATATTCCATATCATTTAATAACAATTAAGTAGCCACAAGATATTTTTCCTATAGGTGGTGTAAATGTGCATTAAAAAAGATTAATATTACACTGCAAAAACCAAGAAAAGTTACAACGCATAAACGTACTAAAATTCAAGTGTGAAATTCTTTAGTTATATTTTGTGGCTATTTTTCTATCTTTTTTTTGCACTTTTATACTTAAGTAAAAGTTAGTCCAAAGGTAAGACTCACAATCCTTCGGTTTTAAGAACGTTTCTTTAATGACTACTGAATGCGGCAACGCCGGCCGGTTCGATAGAATTCTAAAAGTTTTTCTACTCATTTTTATTTCACAACAGCTATGATTGCGCTTGTGGTCTGTGGACGAATGGTCGAAAGTTATCCACTGTTTTGTGGAACATTCCTTGCATTATTTTAATTTACTTACTCCGGGATTGGTGTAACGTTATATCCAAAAATCCCAGCAACGTTAAGCATTGCTTTTTTACAGTGCGAGACTACAAACCCTCTTAATTAGCCTAAATCAATGAAATTATACTCACAAATTCAGTGATGTTTTCCAGGGCGCGGAGAAAAAAAAGACCGCAGCTTATATATCCAGAACTTTCAGACAATTTTACTTATAAGATATTAGGATATTTTTTTATTTAAACTTATTGAAAGAAAGTTAATTCAAATATTATTTATCTCAAACAGAACAACCCCCACAAATAACTCTAGACAGTTTTCACTTCGTCTTGAGCCATGTAACCCAAATTATCTTTGAATTATTTAAAACTTTTTTTTTTAAATTATAAGCAGAGTCCTTACAGATTTCCAGCATTATTCATCTTGATGCTTTTAAAACTAAACTTCCTAAGCAACCAAATTAATCTGACACGAATAGTTATAATTCCTTAAACCAACGAAAACTCGCAATCCAAGTGCTTCTACAACAATAAATTTTAATGAGACAACAAATATTTTTAAACCTCATAAATCATTAGCTCAATAAGTAAAAGGCATAGTTCCAAATAATGTTTTATCGTTTGATATTGGGTTTTTCTGCCTAAGATGTAGAAAGAAAGAATGCTTCAAAGAATTTGGTAATTTCAAAATGGCGTGCAATGTCTTTTGTGCGTGATGATTTTCTTGGGTATTATTATTTAGATACGCTTAGGTCTAGATTGGTCCACTAAACTATTTTTAAATTGTGCTTAAGTTTGTACTTTTGAGCCAGAATGACCTAACTTATGTTTTGGATATTTTTTGTAGAGGAAGGAAAATTCAGTTCAAATGAAACATTTTAGGAAAATTGTTACTTGTCAAAATTAGAGCCGTGGATAGCCTAGTGGTTAAGGCCTCGTTCTCGAAATCGGAAGGTCCCGCGATCGAGTCCCGATACCACTGAAGACCCACCGAGTATATGCGGAGTACGTGCTCGTTAAATCTGTGGGTCCGAAAGTCATGTGGGCGGTCATGGCGCAGTTTCCCACGGGTACAGGTCCCTGGAGACTATTTCCCTCCCCTTCAGGGACATGTCTAAATTGCGGAGGTGGCGATAGATGGCAGCATCTTTCAGCACGATGCCAAGACGGATTCCTGCCGTGTAGTCTCTACACGGGCATTTCTCCTCAGGAACCGCACCCATTTGCCTTAATCCTTTCCCGCTCCGCGGGAAGAGCTTGGGTTTCCCAAGTGGCATTAGTAACAACAACAACAAAATTAGGTAATGGAAAGTAAAAATAATAATGGAGGTAATGGAGTAAATGGAGTAAACATCTTATTCATGTAACGTTACTTTATAAAGTTTTATGAAGTAATATTACACAACACATTTTCACCATCAGCATAAGATGTCCCGGTTAAGACTTCATATTTTATTACCTTTCGTCAAATTATAAAATTAGATCATGCCACTTTTCCTCTAGAATTCTGATATTCCCTGACAGCTTAAATAAATCATTCTAAAAGTGGTGGTTTGATATATTCAAAGCGAAATCGTATTTTTTTCTTTCAAATAATATTAAACTTTTCAAATAAAATCTCATTTATGCGTCATAAACGAATGAAAAATTATTCATTGAATGGTTTAGTTTGTTGTTTGAACTTTATTTAAAAGAAATTCGTTGAATTTCCAAGTATTTAGAAAAGCGGAATCTTAAAATAATGTGGAAAAGAGATAATAGATAGTTCTGAAAGTTTTTAAATCTCTTAAAATTACATTTCTCTAAGTTAACTTTAACCGTTGTTGTAGAAATTAATTCTAGATAAGGCTTCTACGCCCAACTTCTGTTAAACAAAACAAGCTCGTTCTTGGTTCGTAAAATTAATTAGTTTCCTGAGTCAATATTTGTGGAGTTGATAATCAAAGTTTTAAAAATAATTTAATTGAAGGCAAATAATTAAAACTTCAATAATGTTCAATCTTAGCCTTTCACTAACTCCCAATCATTTTACCCTCTCCAATATTAATCCCCTTATACTAAATTAGTTGGTAAATTTTTCATTCAATATTGATTTTATTGTGTTAAAATTGCATTTTAAAAAGCTGCTTAAAATTTATTAAAGCGAGAATATTTGAAAAAGACTTCATAGCCTGGCATAATTGCAGGATATTAGACAAAAAAAATGCACATAAATGGTATTAAAATTATAATAGACTTGTACTTTTGTTTGAATTCTTTGCCATCCGAAAATTAGCTTTCTACTTAATTTTACCTAAATAAATAAAATATAATACAAATGAGGTAGTACTGAATAATTTATGTCGGAAATATTACGCTATGCATAATACGAATTTTAAAATATCTTGAAGTTAACGTTTTTATTAGGAAACTAGCTGACCCGACAGACGTTGTCTTGTCTTTACTATGAATATTGAATTCTAATTGAAGATTGATCGAAAAATCCATCGATCCTTGGCAAATGCAGCCAAAAATGTCCAAAGAATAATACCCCACGTGGTGGGAGTGCACGTTAAATATTTTTCAAAGTCCCGACGCTGCGTACCATGTAAAAGTTGCATTGGGTGCCTAATCAGGTGTTGGCTCGTCACATGACTGTGGTTCTAAATAAAGACGCCCGTGGCCAATATCCCTCTTGTATAGCTCTAGTGCGACGATAATTCAAACTAACCCTAACCCATACAACTGGATGGGTATAGCTACCCTACGCTAAATTTTTAACTTCGCCAAAAGCCGCCAATGTCAACATTCAATTGGCCATATCATAGCTGTACCGAATAGACAGTTTCATAAACCTAAATTTTTTACGCTATACGTAGAAGGAATTAACATTTCTTAGAAGTATTCATCAGATCTAGAATAGTAATCGCCTTTACTGCCATGATACATTGTAGCAATATCTTCACTTCTTACCATTTATAAACATCAATTAAATTAAATTCGGAAACAAAAAAAATCAAGAGATTTCAATAAATAAAATAATGATATTCAAATAAAAATCCTACAAATTATACTCACGTGCTCTGACGTGCTTATACTTAATTTTCGTTCGCGTTGAACGTGCTGAAATTTCTTTTAAATTGAAATAAAAAGTATAAATTCTAATCTTACAATGCTATTCTTATGGAGAAATCGGCTCACGTTTTGCACTCCTACACCCGTTCGGGTTCGAATTTCGAATAACTCATTCATTAAGAATCTTCTCCTGACAATAACAAACACAACGAAAAAAGAATTAGTGAAATCGGTCCAGCCGTTCAGGCGTGATGCCGTCACAACGAAAAAATGGGACTTTAATTTATATATAAGATGTATAGGTGTAAATTGTCACGTTAATGGGTAAAGTAATGTAATGAAACAATAATTTATGTAAATAGTTTATAAGTAAAGTGTTATAATATTAGTGGTATGAGTTTAGTTCTTATGTCAAAGTATTGCTTCTAATAACCTTTATTCTATTTTGTTTAATTTTTTAGCATTAAAAAATTCCTCATTACTCATTAAATTGCGAGTTCGAAAAATTTACAATTGTTTTTCCAACAAATATGTGGAAGTTAACTATCTGAGGAAGAAGCAGTCTAGCTGGCTATTTATTGAATTGGAAAAATTGCACACTTATTTCAATAAATGAAATTCCTATTTACATTTAAAAAACGTTAAATTAAAAAAAATATATCCTTTTAAACAATTCAGTTACGGGAAACTGAAAAAAGGGGCAATTTGGATTTAATTCCAATGAATATTATTAGAAGTCTTGTAAAAATATTGTTATAAAAAAACAACTTCTAGTGAATAATATCTCCCGGTTATTCCACAATTGATCAATTCATTCATTAAGTGAAAAAGTTTGGAGACGCCTAATTTTCAAAAGACATAGTTAAGTAAAAATTTCCAGACATGCAATCGAATAGAATTATCCATTAGCATCACCCTACAACAACGTCAGTCCCCATTAACAAATGAAGCAATAGTAGTAGAAAATTACTCCATGCAAACTTCCGAAATCTTGATCATAAAATTGGCATAATAAAATAATTTACATTAATTTAACGGTGCTTTTGAAGAAACTTGAAAATGGTTAAGAATGGAATTCAATCAGTCGGATGGACCGAATGGCGCCACAAAATACTGACGGCTCTGTTTAAAGATCATATAGTTAGAGATGATACTTAAGAAGATGACAAAAAGAGACATAAGTATTGGCACAGACGATGTTATCAGGATTTATATCGTTAGCATTTCCAGTTAAGAATGCGTTGACTTCTATATGCCGGTGTACTTTTTCATTCAAAGAATTTAAATACTAGCATTACTCGATACTAGGACAATGGTGCCATGCAAGCGATACGAGCGTTTACTACATATAGAACTCGGCTTGTCTGTTGATCGACTATCAAATTACGTAAGAAGTTACAAGAACTAGAATAGAGATTTTTCATTGTATATAGTACTTCCAGAATTAATCACAAGCTGACCACTATCGCGCATTGACTTAACGAGCTAGCTAAATAAACTCGCATTCTGGATCAGGCTGAATGCTAATAATTCTTAAGGTTAGAAGATAATTTAATCATTTCCGGCTGTCTATTTCTAGCTTTCCTTTTCAGGAGCTTTAACACAGCCAATTACGCCTCGTAATTTAGAACCCTGGTCAAGTGAGAGGTCGACACCTGAGCGGGCACCCAAAGGAACTTCGAGCGATATCATACGATAATGCCGTCGGGACTTTGGACTCCACAGATTTAACGAGAATGTCTATCCCAGAATACTCGGGTATTTTTAGTTGGATTTTGGCTGCGTATTTCCGCCTATAGGAAAGCAGTGACTTCCACCGGGATCTATCCCGCTCCAAACACTTGCGATCCGATCTGGGCGCGTGACTTACACTATACCAACTGGGCAACCCACTAATTCTTGAAATTCAAGGGTAGGGTTAAACACTTCCAACTGTCTGACTGTTTAGACCCATACAATATTATTTACTGTTAGATGCTACTCCTTTTATTACATTTAGGGTCGTTGTCAAAAGTTCGATCACGATCCACCAGCTCGACGGAGGATAGAAAAAATAATAAAAGGACCTCTCTTTGAGACAACCGAACGTGAGGCTGGATGCGTTAAAGCTCCTCTCGAAAGCTAGAAATAGGCAGGCGGAAATGTTTTAAAAAAACGTGAAGCTTATGCGGATGATGCACCTAAATATACGACCATGGTAGTATGATATGCTTGTTGAATTTTATTTGAGTGGAGGTTCAGGTGGCACATTTGCGTATATAACGTGACAACGATAATAAGAGTTATTTACTTTTTTAAACCTAACTTTTAAAATATTTTTTCCTTTGATAAAATTAAATTAAGGTTACGTTAAGTTGAGCGCTTCCGTCTGTATATTTCTAGCCTCCCAGGAGCTTTACGCAGCCAATTACTCCTCGTAATTTAGAACTCTGATCAAGTGACGAGATCGACACCTTAGCTGGCACCCAACAGGACCCAACAGGAATCGTAGGAACGGCATCGTACGCTAACGCCGCGTCGGGACTTTGGACTCCACAGATTTAATGACCACATCTGTCCAAGTGTACGGAGGACCCCGTAATCTTTAAAATACAAGATAGGTAGGTAGGTTGGCACATGTTTTTTTCGGCTTGAGTGCTTGATCAGAGACCCGCTCATAAACATTCGTAAGTACGAGAGACAGAATTTTTACTGACACAGAGAGAGAAAGTACACCCAGGGAGAAGGCGGGAATCGATCCCGCACTCGGTACAGTGCGCAGGCTGTTAGCGTAATGGGCTGCCCACAATCAAACCCATTGGGCCACCCGGGCCTCCTAAAAATTCAAAATTTGATTTCATTTGAATGCCTCTTGCTGTATATTTCTGCCGCTGTTCAGAACTTTAACACAGTCGTGTAACGCCTCGACATTCAGGTACAAATTTAACGAGTTTAGGTTTTACTTCTATACTGGAGTCTAGAATCAATATGTGGGCTGAGCCTGGAGAGCCCAGTTGGTAAGGCACTTACCTTGCATGCGAAAGGTCCCAGGTTCGGGCCCGTGCATTGTCAAAATAACTGCTGACCTTTAAACGGTCTATTCATTCAGATCTCCCGACGAATAATATTTCGAGAAGAGAGAGTGCACATTAAATATGCTTCAAAGTCCCTAAGATGAGTACGATGTCGTTCCCATAAAAGTTGAGTTGGGTGCTTACTCAGGTGCCGGCCCGTCACTTGACTGGGGTTTAAAATGATGACGCTCGTCGCCAATAGACCTCGTATAGCTCTAGTGCAACAATAATTCAACTCAACTCAACCAGAGGGGATATGAGAGGAAGCCATTTTAAAACCCTAAAAATTAAAATTTATTTCTTTTATTGTATAAGGGGTTGTTAACTATATATATATCATTTACCCAAAGGATAGGTAGTTCAACATTGCAATAGACCTAATAGGCAAGAAACAAATGTACATCAGTTTAGGCTAATTCCATTCGTGACAGACATGATATAAGACAACTTTATAGCCCCTTTTAAGCACTAAATGTTTATTGATTGGTAAAAAATTGCCGTGGGGTGATGCAAATAAAGGTCTTGATTATAAAAAACACTAAAATTTTCATTCAAGAGAAAATACTTTGAATTAATTGGGTTAAAACATGCCGTGACAGACATGACAAAATTGAGACACAGATTTTGAGTGACCATATATTATTACCATTTGCTCTTAATTGGTATGCATGTCAAGTCTAGAAATTTTTGGGAATCAATATAAGATTCAGACAAGTCAAGCGGAAAGAAAAAAATTTAAGAAATTTGTAAATAGTAAAATGTTATAAAATATTTACTAGCGTGACAAACATGACAAGGTTTCGTGACAGACATGATACGTGTAAAATTTTCTATGAACTTAAGTATTTATTCTCAAATATAACGTCATTTTTTTAATAACAACTTGGAGATTACATCATGATGTAACATATATGTATTATGTTATGTGTTTCACAATAAATTATTAAAAAAAATATATTAAACCCCGTGGAATTGACTAGTGTGGGAGTGTAATATTTACTATTATTTGCTCCTTCTCATACCAGATTGCATTATCTACTTTGGATTCAAAACTGAACATCCCTTTAATTTTAGTAGATACTAAATATTTTACTTGTCTTAGTTTTGCGCGATTTCTGTTATCATCATGACATGAAAATCTTCATCGTGTTTCGCGCGTTCACTCATTGGCCATATTGCAAATTCTGATCTGTTTCATTTTGCAAGAGGTAGTTTCCGATACATTCAACCTGTATTGAAATCGAAAAGAGTACCCATGTTTGATTCTGAAGTCAGACTAAGACTATATGGGGGGTAGGGGGGTGGGTTGATAAAAGGCATTGATTCCAGTAAAAAAAAATATCGCAGCTTTACATGGTGTTCGACAATTTATATTTCTGGCTCGAGTAGCCTCATGGACGTGCCACTTAGTAGTCCCGCCAATGCCATCAATAGATCCTTTGCCATGTGATGAGGGTAAGAAATGCCAGACTGTTGAAAGTTTACAATGTCATTGAAAATATTGGGCATTTTTGTTTAAAATGTTGTCCTGAATTGCCCTGAATTTTTGTAATGACTAAATTGCTTATCACAACAACAGCATAATCACTATCAAAATAATATACCATTGTAGCATTGCATTTGTTTCGAACTACAGCTTCCTCTTAATATTATTTAACTAAGTATAGATGTCAACAGCATTTTTTTACAACTCCACTAAATAAAATGCTTTATTTACTGCTTTGAGAATACACGTCACACATGTGATAGTGACCATGAAAAGATTAATTATGTGGAAATGGCAATGAAACACTAATTGTGACCGACAGGACAAACGTGACAGACATGACAAAGTTTGATTTTCTATATTTCACTCAAATTTTAAATGTATTTTTCAATTTTTTATGAACTGTTTATTTTAAGATATAGAAAGAGAAAATAAAGTGACAACAATTTTTACCCAGTAGATTTTGTTTAAAATAAAAAAAATCCATGTTTTTCGTGACAGACATGACATGGAGACTAACTTTAAGTTTGGGGGAAATAGCAAAATAATTAAAAGGTTTTCAATAAAAATTTTTGTGTTATTATGCATAAATTGATCTATTATTCTTTAAGAAAATAATTTTGTTTTCAGAAATCTATTAGTATTTAAATGCTTTAAAGGACATCAAACTAAAGGTAAAAATAAAAAAATTTCGGTTTCAAAGTTAGTCTCACAATAATCATCGATAAAAAATTATTTATGCATTTATATTATTATATCTTGTTATTTTCATAAAATTTGACTTATTTTCTATCCCCTGGAACCAAAAAATAATAATTTAGTTGGAATTTAAAAAATTATGTTCATGTCGCATTTTCGTGGAATCAACCTTTAATGATTACACGGCCTTATCTTTAAAATTAAGGGACCTCGCGCTGATTGAGCACGAAGAAAAACTATAAATTTTTTAATTTGTATGATTTTTCTATTATAATATTTCAAAAAATTGTTTTTAGAGAGTATTTTAATATTAAACTTGCTTTTAAACAATGATATGCGCTGATTTAGAACAAAGAAAAGATGTGAAATTTTTACTCGCATAATTTGTTTTCGCAACAATAGTTATAAACAATGGAGATTGTTTTAAACAATGCTATGCAAATTGTTTTTAACAATGCTATCAAATGTTTTACAATCTATGCAAATTGTTTTTAACAATTCTATGCAAATGTTTTTAACAATTCTATGCAAATTGTTTTTAACAATTCTATGCAAATTGTTTTTAACAATTCTATGCAAATTGTTTTTAACAATTCTATGCAAATTGTTTTAAACAATGCTATGCACACTTGCACAGCCAAACAAATGCATCATATTTTATTCCTTTTACTATCCGATTTGCAAATGGCATGCATATTATTTCACTTTTAAAAAATTCTTTTTTCTCGCCCATATGAAGTAAAATTTCTTCAATATCAACAGTAAAGCGCTTCTGCGATAAGAATGAGACGAACGGTTCCAAAATACATAAAAGATCAAAAACAAGGAGCAAAGGAGATCTGCTGAAAATATTAAATTGATTCCATTTAGATCAGGACTAAATTTCGTCATGGATGACGAGTCTTATTTCATATATGATCCCAATGCTCCTGGTGGTATAGTAAGTACTCATTATGCCTCACCAGATTCTGTTTCTGTGGAATATAGAACTATATCCTATAAAGATAAATTTGCCAGAAAATTGATGGTGGGGCACGCCATGGATGTGAGGATGGGAATGTGTCCAAACTGGTGCTTTTTGTGGAAACTGTGGGTCATAGGGATCATGGTAAAAGTAGAGTGGCACATCACGTGACATCCAATTGCGGCGGTGAGACACGCATGGAGCCAAGATTACCGTGGCAATCTTGCCAGTGTTGCCACCTCCTTAATGAGAAAAATACTACTGCGTCATCGAAAAAATATTACCTAATACAAAATTTTAAAAAAACATAAAATTACTAGGTACATTATGGCCTCTTTTTAGTGACTATTTAAAAAATATACATGCAACGCTTTTTTACTAATATCCACCCACAGCAGCAGGTATAGCCGACTTGCCAACATTTAAGAAACTTAATGCAGTCAACATATGCTTGTTAGTTGTGGGAGGGTGGATATTTGTAAAAAAGCTTTGCACGTATTTTTTTAAATAGCCACTAAAAAGAGGCCATAATGCAGCTAGTATTTTGATGGTTTTTTTTTTTAATTTTTTTGTATTAAATGGTATTTTTTCGATAATGCTGTAGTATTTTTCTCATTAAGGAGGTGGCAACACTGGCAAGATTGAAAACGTAATATTTTCTCCACCGCGTGTCCTGCCGTCGCAATTGGGGGTCACGTGATCTACCACTCTAATACTTTTACTATGATCTATATGGGAAGAATTTACTTTCAACTATGTATAAAGATAGTACTGATACTCTTCATCCTCCAACATTATCGGAAGGAAGATATTTTGTGCTGGCCCATATGGCTATCAGTCATTGCACGAAAGAAGTGATCAAGTGTCTTAGGGACCAGAATATTGATTTCATACCCAAGAAGGATAATGCGTCTACCGTCCCACAAGCAAGAGAGATAGAAAAATTCTGGGGAATTATGAAATGTAAGTATTCCTACGAAAAAAGGAGACCAAAAACTTGGTCCAATTATGGAGGATTTATCATAGTCTCCTTATATCAGTATCGGAAGAAACTGTACAAAATGTCATGACGATGGTAAAAGAAATCTTCGCAAAATGGGACATAAAGGTGTATATTCGTCGATTTAAATTATTAAAAAGTAATTAAAAATGTTTTTTATCAATTTGATGCAAGTGGCAATCATGTTAGTAATATTTTTTGGAATATACAAGAAAATCAAATTAACTTTTTCTTATCGGCGGATGCGCTTTATTTGGGTATTTAGTAGAAATTTGAAGAATTATGTTACTACTTGTCAAGGGGACTTTGAAGCCCTGTCAGTTAAGACATTCGCCTAGCATGCGAAAGGTCCCAGGTTCGGGTTCTGGCATTGCCAAAAGTATTGCCGACCTATAAACGGCCCGTGCAGCTAAAAATTTCCGACGAATACTACCCCGGTGCAGATTAAATGCACGTTAAATAATAAATATGCTTCAAAGCCCCAACGCTGCGTACGATGTATCCCTTAACGGTTGCTTTCGGTGCCTACTCATGTGTCGGCTCGTCACTTGACTATAAATTATGACGCCCGTCGCCAATAGTCCTCATGTAGCTCTGGTGCGGTAATATTTCAAACTGACTTAACTACTTTAAACTTTTTCGCATCTGTTCAGAGGCGGCCCTGACTGTTTTAATCGATGTCTTTTAGTAGAAAAAATTCTAATCTCCGATGATATAATTACTACGATGCAAACATAATCAAGCCTTCGGGTCTTCAAAAATTTGAGTATCGTTGCACTAATCGAATGCAAGACCTTGCGATGGGTCATTATAAAGTTTATGATCAAATAGCGTTTTGGCAATCGCGCTTTGATTATCCAATTTTGACATCATTTGACCCCCTCGGCAAACGTTTTCCCCAAACCATTAGCAAAGTTTACCCAGGTGCGGACCGGTGTTTCTTTTTATGTAGGTTAGGTCCATATCACCCATTGAGGCTAGAATGGGGGGAAGATGCTGCCGCGTTACAAAACATATGCAGAAACCAGTTTGCCAAGTGAAGCTTCCATAGTTTCCCTAATAAGCCGAACACACGCTTTTGAGGAATGATTTGGAGCTGTTTTCATCTATATTAATAAAAGAAAGAGTCTGTTTGTCTGTGGATCGTGAAAGATCTACTTATACTGCTCGAAAAAAATTCGAAATTTTTAATATAGATTCCCTGTAATACCTACTTGTGCACCTGAGGCTTAGTTTTTTCATATTTGATTACGATTTTTTAATTAATATAATTATTTGCGAAAATACGTCATCCACCTGAGAGTGAGAGACCGAAACTGGGGCTTGAAAACATTAACTAACTAACATTATTTTATTTCATTTATTGATTGTAGAATGATTACCACATTTGGGTTGTTAAATTTTAAATATTGCCAAAAGTCGCCAATGAACAGACCGACCATTTTATTATATGCTGTGTCAAAAACAAAATTACCGTTATTAAAGGTTAACCCGTGCGACTCCGGGTTTAGAAAGCTAGTTTATGTGTATAAGCATAGTTCATCTTTCCTACTGTGGACATTTGTTTTTGATAATAAAAAATGGTTCTTTTCGTAAAAAACAAATCTCAACTAAATTTCTTCTAGAGATATTTTAGTATATTTAATATATATGGATTCTAATAGAGATCTAACGACAAAAGTTGCTTTTTAAGCTCGGTAGTACCTTGTCATGTTCTCTTAATTTTCTTTGTTAATTGCGTTTGCATAATTTTTTTTTTTGTGTTGTCTGGAGCGGACCCTTGGCAGCCAATATCATCAAATTGAAGTTTTCATCTTCTATTAACTCTCTAAAAGTTCGTTGAAAGTTCGGTTATTACAAAAACAAGGGTTTGTTTACCAATATTCTAGAGACCATATTATGTGATACGAGATTTTTTTTTTTTTAAATTAAAGCTGTTGAAAAAATAAAAGTAATAAATAACAATTTATTTAAAATAAATGTTGGAACCAGCATTCGAATTACAGCCAAAATCATTCATTTTTGTTTTTGTTTTAACAATTGATACTGAAACAATGAAATTGTATAATTTCGTTATTGAATTAAAATTGAGAGTGTGTGGTTTGTGTTGGGCTCATCACATTGATTTGGCGACATTCACATTTTCTGCCAACTTATTATTTCCCCCATGATATCTCCTCTGTTTGGACTCGGCAGACACCTTACACAAGATATTCCACGACGTAAAAGTGTCGTAACAGACCACGAAAAGGACATTTGACCCCAGAGGCTACATCCCAAGTTGAATAACACGACGAGATCGCTTATCTCGTCGAAGGTAAGCTTATGAAATCGAACGTTTTTATCCTCAAAGACTTCTTTTTAGGATTGACTGAACATTTGGAAAACCTAAATGCAAGCAAACATAACACGCAAGTCACGTGGTATAGATATATTTTATGTCATAGGCATGTTTATGGTCTTGAGTGTCAACAGAAATGCTTAATGAAAATAAATTCTTTCTCGAGCCTCGATTTCAGTATCAACGTCATGTAGAAACAGAGCACGAATCGAAGCACCGAAGAAAATGCAGGAATGAAAACTGGAAGGAAAAACGTCACCTCAAACAAGCCGATTACTCATAATAACTTCCGATTTAAATTTTAAATGTCTTTCACGGGATATAATGATTACGTAGAATCTAGAGCTTCACCAAAAATAGGCCGACTAGGGGGCTGAATGGTCAGGGAGCTGACCAGGCAGTCCAAAGGTCCCGAGCTCGAATCCCGGCATACGGGCATGGATTTTTGTGTTGTTTGTTCGTATTTGTGTTGAGAACACTGCGACATACATGCTCGTTAAATTTGTGGCGTTGAAAGTCCCGAGCATGCTCATGACGGAGCTACTAGTTTGCTTTGGATGTCCGCCCAGGTGTCGACCTCGTTACTTGACCAGGGTCCTAAATTAAGAGGCGCAATAGGCTGTGGAGCTCCATGGAGAATTGAAATATACAGCCGGAAACGTAAAACCTAATCTTATAATATAGATCTTCAGCAAAAATAGAATTCTTTCACTTTTCTGGTGAATTTCTCCATAGGGTAGATTTCCATATCCTACGGGAACAGAATCTGGTGAAGCATAATGGTTGTACTTACTACCATCAGCAGCAATGGGATCGCACATGAAATAAGACTCGTCATCCATGACGAGTTTCAGTCCTGATCCAGATGGAATCAATTTAAATTTTTAAGCAGTTCTTCAGAGGAATTCTGGGTTTTGTCTAATTCAATGATTCGTATTGGACCACGGTCTACTCAACTACTAAGGCCGAAGAAGCTTTCCCAAACAAGCTCGTGGACGGAAATTTTGACGTCATAGTTCCAAATGTCTTTGTTCCGAAGATGAAGACAACCTGTCTCGAAACCTGTTCGGAACCACTCGTTCACGGCTGACCACAATGTTAGGGTTCCGAATGCGTCCGAACTAGTTTCTCGATCTTCGGCACTGGGAACAGTGACGTCAATATTTCCGTCTACGCTCATGTTTGAGAGAGCTTCTCTGGCCTTGTTATTGAAGTTGGCCGTGGTTGGGCCTATCCAACTGTTTCGTACCAAAATACGTCATATTGTTTCTTTTCGATCCCTTTGTAGCGTTATATGCTCGATCTGTTACATCCAAATCGTTGTTCATTGTTGACAGGGATTCGAAACCGGTCCGAGGTTTCGGTTTCACTTTCGACCACACAATTTCGATCTTCTAAAGATAGCGAAGAACATGGATCGACCTTGTCTTCGCTTTCGTTGACGAAATCTTCAAAGAAACAGAACAAAAATATAAAAGAACAAATTATGAAGGAAATAAAAAGAAGGTGGGAACTTTCAGAACGTTCCATTTCGTTGGTAACCTACTTTCTTGGTGAATATTCGTTGTGTGTGAGAACGGGGTTCTTTCAGAACAATTTCTTTCTCGTGACTCGTCAGGTTGTTGAGTTTAGTTGTTTGTTATCAGTCAAAGTATTCGTACAATGGAGCAGTGGAAATCGGTTTTCGTTGTGTTGGCTGTCGCGGTGGTTCTGGCAACGGCACAAATGAGCATGTTCTGTGGTAAGTGCATTGACTTATTCGAATTACGCAATAGACTTGTTTCACTTTTGGTCCTTCTGGAATTACATTTTTTTAACCATACAATATCTTCTTACCTAAATTGAAAGCTGTGTAAAAAATTTCTTTCAGTAGAACTGAAGTTTTTCTCTGTTCGGAAATCATTTTAAATTTCTGTCCCACAATTTCGCTTAATTTCTCGCAGAAGACAAAATATGTATCATCTTAACCGACAACTTAGTTATCCAACAACATTGACGTTTTGTTAATGGTTTGCATTCTTGAAATTTAATCGATTTCAAACCGATAAAGTTTAATAAACAGCAATAATAAAAACAAGTTTCTTTAAAACAGATTACAGCAAATGAAATATAAGGCTCACTTTGAAAGTGAAATCAAAACAACTAATGAAATCGCAGGAAAATCAAAACTGAAAACTGGAGAGTTACATAGTTATATAAATTTAACTGGAGAGAGAACTTAGTTATATAAGTTTTTAAAACAGTGACATCGCCATAGACTTAGTATTGTAGACGATGCATTAAATTTAGGAAATAGTATCCTTTCAATCGTATGGCAACATAAAATCTCTTTCTCTTTAAATAGTGAAATTTTCAATTCTAAAATACTAATATAGCTCTCCCTATAGACGACAAACAGTTAAAGTTACCGAACATCAACAATATTTTAAAGTCATTTTAAATTGGATTAACCCTTTATGCCCCGAATTAAGATTTAATTTGAATTATTTGTCTTTAAATATTTTAATGAAAGCTATTGCAAATAATTAAAATATAAAAGGGTAAAAAATAGTTGGGACATAAAATGCACTTTAAGTCCCGAATTTATTTTCTTCTTTCTCCTATCTACTTATAATTACTAAATTACACTGACTAACAATGGCATTTTGTTAAATGAATTTATTTTACCTTTTTAGTCCTTAATATGTTGAAACCGCATACTGCATTAATAAAAGCCCACTACTATCTATTTTCCCTCAAACGAACAATGAAAAGTAAAACAACGGCCTTTTAAGTGGTACGTATAAGTACCATCAGTCCACTGCGAGTTGGCGCAGGAAACTAAAGTAAAAGTTTAAAGAAAAATTTACCTGTATAGAATTTAATGTGTTAAAACCGAGTTTGCATGTCAATCAAAAAGTTCCATTTATCCCCGTTTTCTCCACATTGAACAATGAAAAGTGAAACAGTGGCTTTTTAAGATGTACTTATAAGTACCGTCAGTACATAAAGGGTTAACGGGCAATTTTTATTCCAACTTTTGTAAAATATTGTGAAAAACCGTAGCGACTGACCCTAACGTGTTTGGCACGTGTTATGGTTATTGGGCCAAACGTGACCAATTCACTACCACGTTACATTTTAATTACGCTCAATTTATTTCGGACGTAGATAATTTTGATTGTTACATTGCTGACATATCTAAAATATTATATCCTGAGGGTTAAAAATGGTTTTTTTATAATTGCGTGAAAAAAATCTAATTTTTTTCACTATAATTTTAATATTAGATGGGGCGAAAAGTTATACTTTTTAGAAAAAGTGATAAAAAAATTACTTTTTTTCGCCCAAAAGCAGTGAAAAAGTACTTTTTTTCACTCTTTTCATAAGATGCCAACATTTCAAGTAAAATTTATATTTCATAATATTCATAAAATCCAGAAATTTATTGATCTGCTTTATTTATAAATATTATGCGCGTGAATTTTATTATTTTTTTTTATTTTTGAATCAGTATCCATGTTCAAATGTTTGACTTTAAAGTAAAAAATAAGTTTGCGTTTTGTAGTTCCAAAGATTTATCGATGCCGATCTTCTTTACGTAAAAAATTAGCACGTGAATTATTTTTGAACCAATGAGATTTGATTTTTTTCACGTAATTATAAAAAATAGTGTATGAAACACGTATGAAACGTAAACTTTTTAAAACACGTGTCATTATTTCACTCGCTCGTACCTCGCTCGTGAAATAAAATCCACTAGTTTTAAAAAGTGTTACTTTTCACACTTGTTGCATAAATAACTATTTATACCTACATGAAAAATCTTTTAAAACTATACGGTAGTCTATTCGTGAAAAAAAATCTTAGCTATACATACATAAAAGGAAAACGTCAAGAACTTTTTAAGAATATAATATCTGTATAAAGCATATATCCCACCGTGCGTAGAAAAGTGACCTATCGGACAAATATGACTTTTCGAGTTATAAATACTAAAATATTCAAAATTAAAATTATCTAGAGATTAGATCAAATCTTAAATCGATTGATAGAATAGTCGAGATACAGTTAGCGCGGATCTATCCTTTTTCTGTAATGAAATGCAATAAAGAATTTAAAGTTCAGACGATTTTTCTGAAAAACTAGCTTCTGCAGATGTGTCTCTTTTCCTCGCACGGTGCGATGTATCAGTTGTGGAAGTATAACAAACTTTATTATAAAAGATAATGATCTTTTAGTTCTTTGACACTCTCAAATGGCGGCGTTCAATTTCCACAATAGTAATCTTTCTAGCCAAATTAGATATTCATCTGACCCCCTACACTATTTTACTATTAGATTATCACAGTCAATTTCATTTAAGTCATTAGAAATTAGCTTTTTGTCAGTAGAGGTGATTAATATTCAGATCTTATATTCCTGGCCAAATTTAATTTTAATATGACATCATCCAACACCCTGGTGTTGAAAGTTTAACTTCATATCTACAGTTTCACGCGTAAACACACTCTTGAATCGATAATTTAATAGATGTCTATGGATGTCCAATATTCAAATTTGACACTTCCAAAATGGCGCCGCTGAAGTGATAAGCCACATACCGATAAATTGATGAGGGGATCAGGTAGCGTCTTAAATTATGGATAATCTTGTCACGTTAAGACACGGGAGCATTCATTCTTCTAAATTAAGTCGTCTGAGAAATTTTAAATTTATCAGTGTGGCAGTTATGGTTAATTTTGAGGTGTAAGAGTTTAATCAAATGTTAGTAATCAAATTTTTAACTAGATTTTAAATTTCCAATAGCTGCATGTAGAGAGTTTTGAGGAAGTAAACATTCCAGAACTATTTGATCTATATTTCAGCATTTTTGGAAACTATCTTATGTATTCTTTATTTTAAATTTTTTTAATGAATTGTCATTAGGGTTTTTTAAGTTAATAATTAAAAATTACATCGTATGGTATTTAAGTATTGATATCCAATGACAGCCTTTAGATAGTTATCCTGTGCATTTTGTTAGTTAACTGAGTTATGAATGAATTCATTTGCTGTTAATAATATCTGAAAAATTATAAATTAATCAAAATACACTCATTTGTTATGTATGGTGTATGCATTCTCACACAATGTCTGCATCATCTTAACATTTAGTGTGACTAATCATACTAAAAAATGTCGCTAAGGGGATATTTCACATATTGAGAGGCAACAGTTTCACAGGAATGAAATTAAGGCCTCACTTGGCTAATCAATGTAGTAGGCGGAGCTTACTGTGTCATACCACCACTTTCCGAATTCACCAATGAAATCCATGAATGAAAGCAAGAATGATGTACGTCAAGTGAAACATGCCAATTATGACATATTTTAAAATAACAACGGGCACTTTTCTAACTAAAATGTCAGAACATTTAATGGTTAATTTTGACTTTTAGTATTTACTATTTACTGATTATAGCTAGTATTTAAAGTGAAGTAGGTAAGTGATCTTCGTTGCGTTGCCGTTAGTAAAATTAATATCAATGATATATTTCCATATATATTGTGAGCATACTATGAGCTGTTTTATCATAGAGAATTATGTTACAAAATGTGGGATTTATTCGATTAAAAACCTTATTTACTTCGAACAAAGATAAATGTGCAAATTACAATTGATGTCAATAATACCATGAAAGAGACAATTAAAGTAAATTGTAACAAATTGAAATTGATGAAATTGTTTAACTTGATAAAACTAGAAATTACCAAGAAAGGAAAGAGGTTGAAAGTGATGAAATGTGAGTCTAGAGGCTTATAGATTAGAGAAATTGATAAAATTAAAGAAATTAAAATAGAAGAAGAAATTTTATAAACTTGTCGAATTGATTGAATTAGTAACATGGATGAAATTAAAAAGTTGATGAAATTAGAGACATTGATTATGTAAGATAAATTAATAGAACTAATTAAATTGTAATAAAAGAAATAATAGAAATTGATGAAATTAATGAAATTATAGAAATTGGTGGAATTCATGAAATTAGAGATATTGATGAAATTATGGGTATTGGTAGAAAATTTATAATAAGATTAAATAAAAAATAATTTATAAAGAAATTAAAACGAAGAAACCAAAGAAATTAATGGAAATAGAGACATTGATAAAATTAAAAAAAGTCGATGAAAAAAGATAAATTGAAAATTATGATATTGGCGAATTTCATGGAATTATATGCATTGAAAAAAATTCTAAAAAATTACAAAGTTTAAAAATTTATGATTAAAAGTAGTAGGAACATTAATAAAATTAAAAACTTGATAAAAATAGAGAAATTGATATCGTTGAAAGCGGAGAAAACAGATAAATTTGTCATATAAATGAAATTAGTGAATTTAAAATTGATAAAATTTTAAAATTTTATAAAAGTAGAGATATTTATCATTCGAAGATTTGTATTAAAGTTAGAGAAATTGTAATTTCAGTATGAGAAGAAAACTGATTAAGATTGACAGGAAAGATAAAATTGTTTTAATGAATGGTGGTTTTGCGCTTTCTAATCTACATCCTCCTTCAACCAATTTGCATACCTAAAAATTACTCAATGCCTCAATAACCAAAAATAATTAAAGGACTGATTACGAAGTAAATGATAAAGCAAAGTTAAATTAAAATGCAGAAGAAAAATTCCTGGTAAGAGCCATGGCATTTCTAATTAAGATAATCGCTAAATATTTTATATATTTTTATTTTTAAATTATCTTGTATTGAAAAAGAAATTGGTAAAGAAAGTAATAAAAAAGTGATATTCAAAAAATTTCCTCTTAAAGATTAATCTAAATTGAAAATGTTGATAAAGACATAGTTATAATTGAAGAGCTAGTGGAAGAACGTGATAAAAAGGTGAAAACGAGAAAATGAGCTTTCAAGTTTATTGTTTGCACTTAGAATACGTTAAAACCGGTACTTAAATAAGGTAAAAAAAAACATACTTAAATTAAAGTTTATGAAAAGGGGAAATCTTGTTATTTTTGCAAAGAACGGATTAACATGTTAATTGACACAAAAATCTCGATTTCTTCAAAAATGTCACTTAGCACGTTCTTCCACTAAGCTCTTCAATTATAGTAATGAGTTTCGAAATACAAAACGACGAGCAATATTAACAAGGAGAAAGATGAGTCGCTGATTTTGTAAAAAACGATTACTACGTTCATCAATGTATTGCTGCCATTTGAGGAAGTGTGCTATATCAAAACTAAACGAAAACTATAATAAATGCTATTTTAGTACATTTGTTGTACTTCCGCAACGTATTTGCTTGGTAAATTTAACGCATTGTTTTCTTTTAAAAAATGTTCATTTAAGAAGAGTTGAAAAGCGAAAGCTTTGTTTAAACTACGCAAAATTTTCTCTGGCCTAAAAACCCGGAAAAACGATTGTTTAATCAAACCCACGCGGAGCTAAACCCACGTGAGTGATGTTGGTCATCTTCTAAGTTTGCATATTGCACAGTCTATTCTTCTAAAGTAAAGTCTCTGTTAAAATTCCGCATTTTTGGGAAATTCCACATCGATTGGCAATACTTATTACAACTCCTACACTCAGGGTTCGTACGCCTCCTGAAATTCCTGAAAAACTCCTGAATTTCAATTCTTGCTTCTAAGGGCCCTTATAACTCCTGAAATTTGTGTCTCATCTCCTGATATTTTTTACCCCTCTCCTGAAAAAATTGACGACTTTACTTAGGGTGTAATATAATAGGGTGTAACGACATAAATAGGGTGTAATGTTACTTCATGAATTGGTGTAACGTTACTCCATAAATAGGGTGTAATGTTACTTAATGAATTGGTGTAACGTTACTCCATAAATAGGGTGTAATGTTACTCCATGAATTGGTGTAACGTTACTCCATAAATAGGATATAATGTTACTCCATGAATTGGTGTAACTTTACTCCATAAATAGAGTGCACATTTACTCCCTAAAGTTGGAACAATGTCACTCCAGTTTTGTGGATGTAACATTACCCTTTATTATTGCGCTACCTCCAATTTCTGAAGTAACATTGCACCAATTAATGGAATAACATTACACCATCAAATAGAAAGAAATCTTTTTATTTGTGTAACATACTACATACATAAATTTGGTCTAACATTACTCCTTACAGCTGAAAACAACAGACTGCCACCACTCTTATGGAGCAAAATTACACAACACATTTTTCAGTGGAGTAACCCCCAACCGTTAAAATATACAACTTCTTTTAATTTCATATCGATCATTTTATCCCATTGAGCTAGAAGGGAAACTGGAGTGAGGTGTCAGTGAGCCGAAAACCCACTCACACACTTTTAAGAGAACAGGGCAGAAAAGGACTATTTTCCCTGCACTGTATGCAATGCTTATATGAGACCTCTATCATATTGACTTGCTCCTAAAGTATTTTAACATTTTAGTTCGAAAGAAATTAACTTCTAACTTTAATTCAACTTTTAAGAAATAACCATGTGGATCACTAACTAAGAACCAGCGAAGACGAACCCAATAGCGAAATAGGCAAGTTTCTAGGTTTTCTGCCCAGTTCGTTTCTGCTGCAGCGCCGTGTATTCCTCCGCGTTTCGTTATGTACCGGCTCGTTTGCTGCCCTGTTCAGTGAATCACACACCTCACTCCACGTTTCTTCTAGCTCAATGTTCTATCCATACGTATTACAAAATGGTTCCCCACAGCTTCACTTAGGTGTGTCATAAGAGGAAGCGAAGTAGGAAGTCGTTACCTGGAGAATTCCTTTCTTTCTCTATAAATAGCCAGGAGGAAGCCCAAGTCGCTTCCTTGAAGATGGTGCGAGGCTATTTTTGTTTACTTTTTTTATTGATTTCGTGATTGATTGAGACATGTTGTTGTTGTTGAGAATAATGCTTTGTTTTGGTTGGGGTATTTTAAGGAAAAATATTCGATGTTTATTCACGTCTAATTTTAATGAGTAACCGACATTTTACTTTGGGCTTCCATTCTCTAACCTTCAAAATTGCAAAATTGCTCTTTTTTTACCTTTACAACTTTGTAATGTCAAAAAATTACATAAATATAATTTTGGCTTGTGTGTATTAGAAAAAACTTAAATTACAAGTTATCTTAACTTATCAAATTACTTGTTTTCTTTGACTCATTTATTTTATATAAAATAGACATAAATTTAAATTAAAAACAAAACATAAAATATCAAGTTTGAATAAATTGTAAAAGCCAAATAATTACGTGTAACTTATTACGGCATTAGTATTAGGAAAACGACGGACGGCCATGTTTACAAATTTAAAGATTTTTCATGTTCTACAAGTACAGAAAAAACATATCAAATTCAGTTATATGATTTTTTACAACTTTAATTACATTAAAATTATTACAATCTACTTAATGAATATTTCTTATATTAAAACAAATGCAATATTTACTTTTCTAATTTACGACTCCCTTGTCTTCTAGATCTCACCAAATCTCAGTTAGAGAAATTCATGGACTGCGGAAAAGATGGATTCTCATCAGAGGTAAAATATTATATTGGACAAATAATGAATAATGTTCTAATAATTCCAGTATGTTATGCAATTATATATAATTCCAGTATATTATGCAATTATATATAATTCTAGTATATTATAGCATGATATATAATTTCAATATATTATAGCATTATAAATCTATACTGATAAAATATACTTAATTATAATTGCATAACATACTGAAATTATAGTTGTATAATATATTGGAATTGTAGCTGTATAATATACTGGATAATAATTATGTTATGTTAGGTAAACATTAGAAAATATTAAATAATGTTACAATATATTTATTGTTTAAACTTAAGTTAAGTGCAAAAAAAAGTCTAAACTCCTGTCGTCAGTTTAAAAAAAATATTCTATCAGTTGCAACAAATTAAAAAAATCTGTTTTATATATATAAAACAGAATATTTAAGTTATTGTAAGATTAAGAATAATAATTTTGCCTTTTTTTTATTCGGAGGATCTAAGCTTCCCAAAATATTTATCTAATATTTCATATATTATTTTTACCTCAATGGGATTAAACATATTTGTTTTTAATAATAAATCAATTATAATTCATATATTCATTCTTTTTTTAATGACGGTTAAAGCCGTTATTTAGTATCATTGAATAACACCAACAAATGTCTTGATTTGCCAAGAAATTTGTTGTAATTAGGTAGATGACAAAATATAGTATGTGTGTTTATACTTCATCGGGTTTTTTTAATAAATAAATATAATGCAAATTAATATTGTATACTTAAAGGAAAATTAAAGAATTGTGTAAAAAATAAATAATACTAATACATTTATTTTCATGAATAAATATACACTGCTCAAAACAATTAGGGGAGCACTTTGCGTACTTTGGTTGACCCTTTCAGTTCCAACGATTTTTTTTATTCTACAAACATAAAATTTGTGAAACAGATTCATCATGCATCCAGAATGAAATGGTAAAAAAAACAGCGAAAAAATCTTAATTTTTTAAACTAAAATTTAGGGGGGCGGAATTGGAATCATAACTTTTGAATAAATTATAACAATAATTTTTTTTAAAAACTTTATTTGTTAAAAAAAAGTTAAAATCAATTTTTAAACATCTAAGAATGCAAGCGTGAAGAATTTAGGGTCAATTTATTTCTTAAAATTTTTTTAGAGTGAATTTTATTTTACCATGTTTTTCATGTTTTATTTAATTCTTCAAAAGACATGATTCTTCCATCTAACTATAAATAAGTGCGAGCTCAACTTAGTGAGAAAAAAATCGAAAGCTAATGATTCCAAATGTAATCATTTTGGATGAAAGGGTTTAAACCATACATTACCCTAATTCTTTTGAGCAGTGTATAATAAACAATTCGCAAATTTTCCTTTTTAAAATTTTCATTTCATTTCACAAGGAAACTTTCAAGAAAACTATTGGGTGTCACCGAAACATGACGCATTCCAAATATATATTTTATTAAAATTCAATAAAGTTAAATAAAAAATATATTTTGTTGTTATATAAATGAATTTTTTCTATTATTGAATTCTTTAATAAAGAGGAAATATTTTTGAATTAAAACAATTCAAACAATTACCGTCATAAAAAAAGTATACTTAACTTCCACATATTGTGTTGTCTCATTTTTGAAATCAACTTTTATTAAATTTTTATGGGACACTTTTTATTTGAACAACCAAACTATTCATTCAGTGAATTACATGGCAATTCACTTCCTGTCTGAAACTTTATCTAGATTATGATCGATCATAATTTTGAAGGCATAAAAAAACTCTTTTAAGAAGTTGGGTTAGTTCACAATCTAATTACGGGGGTGAAAACAACTTTAGAAAGGAAAGTGTCACTCAGAACCGAATACGTACGCAATTTTCTGTGTCATTTTTCAAAGATAAGCTGAAGTGAATTTTATTGGAAAAATTGAAAATTTAAAGTTACACGTTATGAAATTCCAACTATGGTAACTTTGAATGGTGAAATTTATTTATGGTGTTAGAATGAATTCTCACAAAATACGATCATAAAGAATTTTTTATAATCCAAAATATATTGCTTTTTCAATTCAATAAGCGTCTCTAAAGTAATACTTTTCATTTACCGGTTCGTAAAAACTTACTTTACGAACAAGTGCGTAAACAAGTTTATTACGACTCCACGTGCGAATAAAAACTTAAAATGTGTGTGAGAAAAAAAGAAATATCATCGACTATGAGCCTGTTTCAACGTTTTGTCAAAGAAAACAACCAATGAAATCGCAGTTCGAAGCGCGTGACGTTATAAAAAAAACCAATGAGCTTGTTTCAAGTAGTATGGAAAGAAAACAAAACAACCAATGAAATCGCAGTATAGAGAGCGTGACATCATAAGAAATATTCCCATTGATTAGAATAAGGGGAATTTTTTGCACGTGATTTAAAAAAATCATGTTATCGAGCAACTAGTAAATTATACTAAATACAACTTTGTTAGCAACTTAAAAAAAATATGTCTTGCACGTGGTTATAAAAAGTTATGTATCTAACACCGTTCGTAAATTACTTTTTTTAAAACTCCTGAATTTATCTGTTACATATATAACTATAAAGCAACGAAATTTTGTATTTACAACATGTTAGATTTTTTTTGGGATTATGGTAATAACTTATTTACTCCCGAAAAAAAAAATCCCACGCATAATTTCTTAACATATATTTTTCAATATATATAATTTCAACATATTTCAACACATTTCAACATATAATTTCAATATATTTTTCAAACAATTAGATAATTTGAAGAGTATGTTTACATGTAATTTTGGAACAATGGACGTTTAACATTTGCTTAGGGGCACGTCAGTTTAGTGGAATTTAAGGTTTTAACGGTAAAAAATTTCTGCATATTTTTTGTGTTTTATGAATAAACAAACTCTGCCAGTTTTTTGTTATTAATAGTCCATTATAACGTTTGTTTTGAAGCAAAATGCCGTATAAATTAACCAACGAAAAACTTTTTGCAAGACATACAAAAGATTTGTCAAGATATCCGAAATGTTCTTGACATTCCTACAATCAATAAATGAGCCCTTCGGTATCAATAGTTTTAGAAACCAAGCTGAAACATTTTTGTTTATAATAGAGTTTATAAAAGAGATTTTCAGTAAAATTGTAAAATGAAGTTATGAAGCGAAGATGTTAAGAAAGGATTTATATTTTAGACTATATTCAGGGTATAGTTTATCTTGCAAGTAGAGTTACTAAAAATTTCGAATATTTTCTTTGTTTGGTTTATATATTAATGCATGTTTTCTGATGTCGCAGAGAAAATTTTCTTTGTAAACTTTCATCAACCATTAGCCATAATTTGTTTGATATATAAATGATATATTAATATAAATTTATTGTTTGATATATAAATGATATATTGATATAAATTTATTGTTTGATATATAAATGATATATTGATATAAATTTATTGTTTGATATATAAATATAAATTGATATATAATTTCTTTTCAAAAAACTTATTTCCATTTTTTTTGCTATGTTACAAACTTATGTTTTTGCTACGTTAAAGTTATTCCAAGTTCCAATGCTGTGTTAGGCGCTTTCTTTTTAAACGCATGAATTTTGTGTAGAAGTAGTTCTAAGTGACAGTTTCTAAGTTACAGACCTACTTGTTTCTTCTAATGTATTTCATTAGAATAAAATATAGCGTAAAAACTCCTCTTGCAAAACACAAAATCGAAAGAAATTAATCAAGTCTAAACGGTTACCGTTAAAAACTAATTGAGCAATAATATGAAAACGTTTACGGTAATGGTGCGGCAAATTAAGGACAGTTGTCTGACATATTATGGCTGAATTATTTATTACTCCATATTATAAATTGACAATGCAATTAAGAGGGACTGTCAGTCTCATAGAGCTAATGTATTAGTTTTGGAGTCACAAATTCCGCAGAAGTATTGCTTTGCCACGTTAGCCCTTTTTCCCTGTGTATGGGAATCAGCATAACATCGAAATGAAACAAATTTGAAACTGAAATGTTATCTAGTTATTTAATTATATATTTTTGAAGTTTTAAAATGCCAAAATATACAGCAGATGGCGACACTATTTTAAAACTTTATTAATTAATAATTAAATAACCGGATGTTATTTGATTTTCGATTTTGATTTAAATTGATGTTATGATGATTCCCATACCTGGTGAAAATAGGATAACATGGCAAAGCAATTCTTTTGCTAAATTTATGATTTCAAAACTAATGCATTAGCTCTATGGAACTGAGAGTCCCTCTTAAGTGGCAGAGAATGAAAGAGGACTAGGGTTAATATGGTTCGATTAACGTCAGAACTAATAAATTAATTACACTAAAAAAATTGAGAAAACTTTTTTGCCTTTACTGAAATGTTTCTGAAATGATAAGAGACCTTTTCTTTATTTTCGAAGTTAATAAGCTGAATGCCTCTGACGCATGCGCAAATCATTCCATCCCGTCTCGGTAAACACGACCCATCGGCGGTAAAAAGAGAAGCTATCATGGCTCTTTCGTGGCGTAATGTTTAAGGGGAGTCGGATGGGTGTTTGGGTCAAAAATGTCGATTTTCTGTTTTTCTTTTATTTTTAATCTGCATATCTATAGCTTTAATGTAAGACCAAGATTATAGATTTCTGTTTAGTAGTTTTTATTAGCATTTTTTAGAAACTCTGTATATCAGTTCTTACGTATAACTTAATTTTCTTTTGCGCTTCCTAAAATATAAGGTTTTTCAACAGTTAGGAACATTTTTCTCAGGAACTATAAAGGATATCAACATGTTTTATTATTTCTTCCTCATTAATAGCTCTTTGCTTTAAACTGAGTAATTTTAAATATCTCTGCTCAAAAAAATATATATAACTTTAAATCGGATTTTTTTGGTGATTTTTTAATATATATTTTAAAAAATTACTGTAAAAGTGTTTTTTTTACTGTGAAATATCCTCAGTTTAAATCAATGAATTATATATAAGGAACAAACTATTGCATTACAGTAGATGTTTCTGGAAATTATATGTTTCGTTGGCTGTCCCATATATTCTAAAAGGTTTCTGATTTTTTTTAAACTTATGGTTGATTTAATTCATTTTGGCTTTATAGCATTAAAATGTTTTAGATATCAAAACTAATAATTCAATATATTCAGTTAATTATTATGACACTTTTGCTCGTTGTTTGATTTAATATATAAAATTCAAATCATGACATTTGTGGGAGACAACTTTAATCATTATTCAGTTTCATATTACTTCATTTTAAAAACTAATAAAAGTCAAACAAATTTTGACAATTAAATTCCAAACATATATTTACTTCATGAATTCAAACTATTTTTCTTACAACTTTAATTTATTTTACTACTTTTTTACTTTAATTTTCATATAAAACCCATCGCATTGTAGAATTAAAAAAAGTCCTGACATTATGTTGAAATCATATCAAAAACATAATTTTTAAGCTACAAAAACAACATAAAGCATATTTTCAAACTCTAAGATTTCTTTCCATATGCTATTTATTCCCAACTCACAATAATATGTTATATCTATTATTCCAAACTCATTTGAAGGAGCTCTTTTCATTCGCTGTAAGGATGAAAAAGTAGCGAAGCCGTATGAGTTTCTTTACAATGCTATTGCCATCCTTCCAAAACCGAGTTGTCTGAAATTATTCGATCTGTGCAAAATTATGATTCAGTGCAAATAAATGTAAAGCGTGATTGAAATACTTAACTTAAATTGAATTCTAAATTATTTTAAAGTGAAGACGTATTAATAGAAAAAAAATTAAAGAGAAATGGTTTTTTTAAAAGTAATTATTTAAAAACTAATTTTAACAACACTTGTATGATACTTAAAAAATACATTTTTAAATTATTGGATAAAAGTAGAGAAATATTCAGCACTGTTAAATTAGTTGTTTATTTTTTTGCTGAACGTATGTTTTACTTAATTATAAGTTACAGTGCAATATATTGAATACTGTAAAAATACTATATAATAAGTTTGTACAACATATTGAATCATTGTAATGTAGTCAGTAAATTAAAAATAAATGTTCAAAATTGTCAAAAAAAAATTAGGCTAATTCTTAGATTCTACTTGACGGCAAAATTAAAACTTAAAACTCCAAACCTTCCTATTCACAAAAAAATTAAAACTTCAACATTTAATTCATCTCTAACTTTAACTGAAGTTCATTCCATATTTAATGCATTCCAAAAGGTTTCTGTTTTTTTTTTAAATTTATTTGTTTGGGTTCGTTTATAATTTAATTAAACATCATTTTATTTAATCCTTAATATTTAAAATGTTTTTCGCTTTCTTTACTCAGCATTTGAAGTATTTTTTCCCTTTGAATGGTTTAAATTCTTTAATTCCTCTGAAAAAGTGCTCCGTTTGTTTTAACGAAATGCACATTAGTTTCGTTTTCTTATTTTTTCACTTTACTTTAATTAAAAAACTTTATTCATTTATCTTGAAGGTAGTTAAAAGTTTTAAACAAATTTATTTTGGTTAAGGTGGGTGTTCATTCGTTGGTCAGTACCATAGAGTTAATGCATTGGTTTTGAAACGTAATCTCTACGAAAATATTGCTTTGTCACGTAAGAATTTTTTCACCAGCTGTGAGAATCGTCATAACAGTAAAATAAAACAAATTCGAAAAGAACAGCTCTGGTTGTTAATAACTTATTGATAAAGTTTAAAATTAGTGTCATCCTCATCAGAATAATTTAGGGTTATTAAAACATAATAATTAAACAACTAGGAGGAAGGCTGGGGAGCCCAGTTGGTTAGGCATTCGCCTAGCATGCGAAAGGTCTCAGGTTCGGGTCCGGGCATCGCCAAAATAACTGCCGACCTATAAACGGCGCGTGCAACCAAAAATGTCCGACGAATAATACCCCGTGTAAGGGAATGTACGTTAAATATCCTTCAAAGTCCTAACGCTGCGTACGATGTCGCCCTTAACGGTTGCATTGGGTGCCTACTCAGGTGTCGGTTCGTCACTTGACCGTGGTTCTAAAATACGACGCCCGTCGCCAATAGCCATCGTGTAGCTCTAGTGCGACGGTAATTCCAACTAAACTAAACAACCAGATGGTGTTTCTCCTTCAAATTTGTTTTATTTTGCTGTTATGGCGATTCTCATACCTGTTGAAAAAAATGCTTGCATGGCAAAGCAATACATTCTCAGAGATTGCGATTTCAAAATTTATGCATTAGCTCTGCCTGACTGAACCATCTCTTTTAAAAAATCTAGTGTTGGAGCCATAGGTAATTTTTTTAACTATTATTTATTCGCCCAGCTAAAAATAAATTCTTAAAGCTCATAGGATCATTTTATATTCAGTAGATTAATTTATTACTTTAAAGGATTTCATTTTATATGTCTATTTTTATATACAGGTTGTTTAGCTTAATTTAAATAACTTCACAATGGACTTGCCAAGCTTAGGCATTTGACTTCTTAACTAAATTTTCAAAAATCTCGTGTGGTTTAATTTGTGCAATTAAAAGGCAAAATTTCCACTGCATAAATTCATAAACTTTACAATAGTTTTTTTTAATTAAAACTACCTATATAGGTGGGTAGTTTGTGCGTTTCTGACTGTCTATTTCAGCTTTAAATATAGCCAATCACGCCTCATAATTGACATCCCTGGTCAAGTGACGAGGTCGGGCCTGACCCAACGCTACCTTCATCGTACGCTATGCAAGCGTCAAGACTTTCGACTTGATAGAGTTAACGTATGTCGCATCGCAGTGTACGCAGAACCAATACCGAAAAACACACAACACCCACATCCATGCCCATATGCCGAGATTCGAACCCGGGACCTTCGGCCAACCTTTATAATACTTTGAATTTTACTCTAAAAAAAGCTTCTAAAATTCTTAGAAAAAGCAGAAGCGCTTCAGAATTTTTTTAAAACAGCACTGTTAGTGAAATAAATTTTGTTTATGCCCATTTTCAATAATAATTAAATTATACAGATAAAAATTAATCTTTCTATTCTAAATAATTCAATTACGCCATAAGTATAATGTATTAGGATTTCGATATCCATTATACCATTAGCACTTATTTCGTGCAAACGTTTCGTTAGAAGATCGAAACTTCATTATCGTGTTCTCTAAGATCTTCCGATCGATAAAATCAAAGTTGTAGTGAATAAAGTCCCAGTATTTAGTTACCAGGACAACCGGAATACCACAGCAAAAATATTTTTCTGTATTTTACATTCTTATCTGTAAAAAAAGAACATTTTCGTGTTTCTTCTTTTTTAAACGAATTTTAAATTCATTCCATTACTAAACAACATTCCAGAGTGGGTGTGTTTATGAAATTAAAATCTAGTTTTCTTATCATAAGGTTTTTCGATGCTGAATGTAAAAGATTTTTTTATATTCGTTTTTGCATATTTTTTACTTAGTGAATTTTCTTAAAATGCGTTTATGTAAAATTATAATTGTTGTTTGTAAAAATACATTCTTGTGAAAAATGAATTTAATATTTCATTATTATTTTTTCTTGTAAAATTTGTAGCTACTCAATTGATTTTTTAAAAATTAAAAAAATCTTTACAATGGAAGTGAAAATTATATAGAAAGATACATAAAAAATATCTACATTTCAAACCTATAGAATTATTTTTGAATAATTTATTTCATGTTTATGTATAAAGCAATTGGAGCAGAATTCATACTTTCACCCTCACAGGAAATCAAAGCATTGTGTCAACATAAGCACTGCACCCTTTCTCATGCCTTCAGGCTATGCCCTGGAACAGCACGACAAAAACGACATCATATAAAGCAATTTTCTATTAAATATTTTTTTTAAAAAAATCGTATGCGCTATGAAACTTTTAGTATATAAGATTTTTTAAATAATTTCCTTTCTTTTATTTGTAATTGATGCCGTTTAAACTCAGTAGCTGTGAGTACAAACCTTAATTAAGAGAGTAAAATAATTTCAATGAGAAAAACATAGATTAATTATTTAATTATAAGTAACGTGAAAAAATATTCACTTGATTCTGTTGTACCTGCATTCCCTAAACCGAACGGTGTTTATTCGAAGGCTCTTCCAGTGGCACTGAAAAGTTCTTGATTTATATGTTTTATCCAAAAGCTAGAGTGTATTGTATAAGTGCAATTGATGGTCTGTGGACAACTACGAGGAAACCATTACTAGTCAAGAAGAGGTTGAAAAATATCAACCTTCGCGTTTTCACTACATTCTATCTTAGTCATACTCTCGAAGCATACGCAAAACCACTGTCTGTGAACGGGTACGTTGTAGGAAGACTTAAAGTCAACCAACTTACCTTCTACAATCCAAAGGATATCTTGCATTTTTACTTCGAATTGAAGGAGGGTGCTATATTTGATCCGAAACTCAAGGTTCCCGCAGAGGCACAAGGCCTAGAGCACCGTAAGGGTGGAAGTCTGACTTCTGCTCCGAGAGGTTGGCAACTCCTCAATTTAGAGGAAGTGGCATTTTTATCCAGACCACCTACACCCATAAGAACTGCGCTATGACCAACAACAGGACTTTCGGACCCACAGATTTAAGCGAGCACGTTTTCGGGACAACCCAAGTACCCATGCCTTATCCGGGATTCGAACCCGGGCCCAAGTCAAGACAAAGAGTGCCAAAACCACCATACCGGATGAGTAACGTTGCTTTCTATATTTGCATATACTGATTTAGTAACACTTATTTGATCTTTTCTCCATAGGCATCTAGCGGTTGGAGCACGTGTAAAGAGGACATCCTAGGTTTCAGTGACTTGAACGGGACCGACACACACGCCATCATATACATGTGCGAAACAAACAGGACGAGCCTGGTAAGTAGCATTTTGCTACATTGCAAGATCCAGTCCCGCTGGAATAAGAAATTCGGGGTATTTTCCAGGGATTGGAGTAACGCGTTACTTGTAACAGTTACTTGTAACAGTTACTTGTAACAGTTACTTTTTTGGGGTAACACCGAGTAACACCGTTACATTTTTCAGAATGTAACTGTAACTGTAACTTAGTTACTTTTAGCGGTAACGAAATAACGAAAAATGCCGTTACTTTACGAAGGCTGTCTGATGCCAATTTTGAAATTCCACTCTTAAGAATGAAACATTTCGCATTCCCGAAATACGATAGCTTTTCTTAGGAGGGCAAAAGTAAAGAATATAATAGAATTGTCCACTTTGGCTGCTAAAGGCGTGACGGCGGCTTTCAGACAGAATTGTAACAGTACGAATGTTTTTCCTTGTCTGCTTACCTTTCTAAGTATCACATTATAAGCCCCGCACAATTACAGGCATCTACGGAAAAGAAGGGTTTTCAAATAAATCACGCTAACTGCCAAGCAGGTTGGATCCCTCAGTTCAAACCCCTTTGTGTCCCCCTGCCTGAATGCGTTCTACAACAATGACCAAGTCCTTCCCCTCGAAGAGGGGTGGGGAGGGAGGAGACAGAGATTTCACATTCATTCTTGAGATACCCCTATTTCTGTCAGTACCTACCCGAGTGTTTACATGGTAGATGGTTTAGATGGACTCGTATCAGGGTAAAGGATTTTAAAAAAATGTTTATTAATTATAATTTCAGTGTTTTGTTTGAGCTTATATTTCGTTTATCGTGGTTCTCTTTGAAAAATGGTAAGATGGCTAAATTTCAATTTTTTTTATAACTTGAAATTTCGAAAAGTAACTGTGATTCGTTACTTTTTTTAAAAGTAACTGTAACGCGTTACTTTTCATATTAAGTAACTGTAATTGTAACAGAGTTACTTTTTAAAAGTAACCTTCCAATCCCTGGTATTTTCAGTAGCTTATTATTTTAATGGCTTGTTATTTTCGATGGTTTCAAAGGTATACCTATGATATGGAAACAATTTGGTTGCTACTAACTAATTATCCTTCCGGAGTGATTCAGATGGTATTTTAATTTAAAACCAGGTGCCATAAGTACAGGTATATTTAATTTTTCAAAATGCTCCTAATGTTATTTTTCTCTTTACAAAAGTTTGTGTTGAGTTCGAAAGGAATATTCACGTAAGTCAATGTAAAATGTTGTAGTAACATTTCTCAATTAAACTGGTAGAAAACCTAGCTGCATCCAGCTTTATGGAAATAGTAGCCTACAATTAATTTTGCTTAAAGTAAATTAGAAAATCTGTTCACTGGTGCGATTTAAAAACGCTCACAAGTGCGGTCTCCAGCATAATGAAGTAAAGTTACACTACATTTATGTAGTAATGTTACACAAAAAATAATTGTAAACTTTTAAATTACACTAAATTTTTATAGTGATTGAATTAAATATTAAACTTTAAATGGAATACTAAGCCATCAAAAACGTTTCACCAAACTTTTGGAATAACGTGACACCACAAAATAGGAGTAGGCTTGTAAGTTACATTAAATATTTACAGTGAATGAATTCTTAAAATATTAAATTTGTTGTTTACTTTTAAGTTCGATGATATTTATTAGAATAAATTATTCTCTTTCTTTATTGACGTGCTGCAGTAAGTTACTATAAATTCACAATAAATATTATTGGTATCCAAGCTACTCGTATCCGGTTAACTATTCTAGACATATTCAGACTAATAGTAATATAGAATATGATAATGAAATTCCACTGTAACCGTAGTTCTAGTGTTGTCCATAAGAATGTGACATTTTATCAACTGTTGCCAGTTATTAGTCTGCAAATAGTTCATTAAATCTATGACAAAATGACTACTCAGCCCCTATATTCATTGATTATAATTTGTATAGTGTTTTGTTGTTTAAGGCAGTTCAGTACCATGCAATTTTCAAAAAATCGATTTTTTGATTTTGGTATTTGTGTAAAATATGTTTTAAGAGCTTTCCAACGGTGCCCTTTGGCCTTTATATGTCATTCAAACTTTAACCAAGCAAAACAACCTGAAACAGTTAACCTGTAAAAATGTTAGGTCTATACATGAAATAGTTTTTTAGAAAAAGGTACATAAACCTGAAGAAACACCATTCTGAGAAAAATGAGATTTAAAGTTGAAAACTTACATTATGAAAAACTGCTAATCCATATCCAAATTAAAATTTAACTATGTTCAAGTTGTCTGAATGACATACAAAGGGCATCGTTGAAAAGCTCTTAAAACGTATTTCACATAAATACTAAAATCAAAAAATCGATTTTTTGAAAATTGCATGGTACTGAACTGCCTTAAGTTTATACTAACAATAAATTTGATTTTTAAAAGTAATATAAGTAATGCAGATTACATCAGGTAACAGGATATATTTATTAATATTTTTATATTTAATATTTTATCATGCATGTAACCTAAAATAAATTATACTTTCAGATTGAAGATTGTATGAAGAAAACCGGAAAAGTAAGCATTGAAAAATTATTTTATCATTTATCAAATTATTTTATTAAAATTATATGCATCCATAAAATTTATTGTAAACTGTAAAATATAAATTTGTGTTTGACATCGAAAAATTTGGAAAGAAAGGGCAATCAAACCATCTATATGATCAAAGTTTATTTTTCATAAAGAATTAAATAATCTTTTTTAAAAATACTTCTTTGACGATTGTGGCCAAACGTTTGGAGTACTTTATTTCAGACAATAATATACTATAAACTACTGTACTGAAAAATTTTAAGACAATACCATTATGATCAACTAAAAGCAAAATTAAGAAAAAAATGCAATTACATTTATTTTGTGTAAAACATGAATAAGGTGTATAGAAATTATTGAACATCGTTTTTTTTTTTCGACAGACTTTTTTCTGACAAAACAAAATTTTTACCATTAACAATAGATAACGAAATAAACTAAATTACGATGACTAAAGTTTTGCATCTAAAAACTGAATTTCACATTACTATCTACAAACTATTTTTTATTCTATCCAAAAGATGTCATTTTACGAAAGGACATCATTATCAACATAAAAATTGACAAAACGTATACTATTTCCATAAAAGGTTTCGCTTCAATGGATTTTCAACCACAAAGCCAAACTGCTCATTACCATTTGAACTTCATGTACTAATAACCGAAGAAAATATTTCGAAAACATATCATGTTCGCAACTCATTTTTACCGTTGCCAATTACCAAACATGAAAAATCGTCGATAATTGACATATGATACTTTTTTTCCCTAATCTTACGATGTTTTACCTACTTACCTAAAGAAAGGTTAGAATAATACGCAGATGCTGTCCTGTCAAAACCCATGCTACAACCGGTATGCCAAGTGAAGCCATCATCGCTTTAAACATACCCGAAACAAACTCTTGGCTCATTATTTTGCGCCCATTTGATTGCAACGAAATTAAAAAGTAATAATTTATATCGTTCGTAAAAATAGGCAAATATTGTAACCTTGTATTAATATTATTTGGAAACTCCTGCAATTTGCAAAAAATTTCATCCTGACAAAGTGTGGATTTCCGCCCATGTGTCAATCCATATTTCCTTTCAACTTACGTTTTAACCTTCTGAATTTAAAAATTACATTTTTGTTTGAAAGATGCTCAACGGAAACCTTTTTTATATACTTTTTACCCGTCTGCTTGTCGGTATACCCCAAATCTGTCTACAAACTTTCGTTATAACTGAGGAATTTCAAAAATTCTTAATTTTGTTTGAAAGTTAATGACATCAAAGAACTTTCATACGTTTTGTCCTTCTCTACTCTAAATGTATCATAAGAACTTCTATGAGCAATAAAGTAACATGAAAAAGTTGACTATTTTGAATCGCATACTACAGTTTGCTTGGGCTAATCAAATCGGTTTGGCGACTTTTGAATGGCTTCACTCTTTTCCACCCGAGCCTCTTTACCATTTTCTAACCTCTAATTCTATTGAAAGTATCGAATTTCTCTCCAACTTATTGTCTAGTTTTCTGTTTTAAAAACCAACTCTTCTACGAAAAGCTTTGTCTAAAACTAGAAGCTAGATAACAAGCACAACATGAAACTGCCAGAGTGGAAGGTAATTTACAAGGAATTTGTCTGGGAAATTTAGAATCTGTTGAGGTATTAAAAAAGGGAATCGCCTAATGAGACCATATATTTTGGAATAGAAAGTTTCGTTGATAACGCTTCATGTTCCATGGTTTTTAGGAAACAAAAGTTAAATTTTGGTTTTTAGTCGGGTGCATTTCTATGCCTGGGCTTCAGCAGTCAATGCATATTACAGACTCGGCATATTCTCCAGAACTGAGAGCCAATTGGAACTGAAAGCCACATAGGTGACTTTCGGTACCAATTTTGACGCTCAGATTACGTTGAGCTAGCTATAGAAGTTAAATATGTAGTTAAAGTATGTCGATACTTAATTTTGTCGAGAGAACTAAATACAAATGGGCACTCAGAGGATCTTTTACGTACCACATAATCACATGATGTGCGTGCCGATGATTTTACCAACCTAAAAATCTGCCGACTGAGCCTGGGCTCGAAACCGCGATCTTTTGCTTATGAAGAGGGCGCGTAATACCTCACAGTCACTGAACCTGCCTTATCATAGTAATATTATGCAATATTCATACATTTCATAGTTGATTCTATTTTTATCCGTTCTGCATGTGTCAAGTAACCAAACACCAAAAAATATCTATTTTTGAAATAAAAATAAATCTGTAAGCTGTACCTTTACTTCTAAATCGTTGTTAATGCTTCACAGTACACATATAAGATTTTTAACACATTTAAGACACATTTAAGACTGAAATTAGGAGGTGTTTATCTCCTATTAGAAACTTTTTGTATTCTCCTAATATATCTTTTAACAAATAAAATACCAAAAATGAAAATAACGATAATAATTTTATTGATAGCGTAAAATTAACATTTTGTACAAAAATCTTTAGCAACAGAAATTAAAGGGCAATTCCATATGTGACGGAATGACATTTTGAACTGTAGAATTGAAGTCAAACAATTACCATGAAGCTATTTTCAAAGGAAAATTGGTTTTTCAGTGTATATATTACTGTTAATGATGAAAAGAAAAAAAATTTGAATTTAAAAAAAATATATATTATTATATTATTTTTAACTAACTTCTTATTGTGTGACGGAATGACATTTTTGCAACCATGACTGCATCCTGGTACTTAAAAATGGAAACTTCTGTGAATTAACAATATATTGGTTTTTTTAACTAATGCATATCTTAAATATGATATATAAGCTATGTAAAATTATAATTTATAGCAACCTACCTGTAACATAGTTTAAGGTATTAACTGTCGTTTGACGTGACGGAATGACTAAAAGTTTTATAAACATATATTAAATTGAAAGTTTGTCAAGTAATACATTTTAATCTATTTTTTATTATCTAGAATACTCATAAGATATTAAATATAACATTATATACATTTATTCCCATGTGAAAGGTTTGTCAAACGTGTATCGAGAACGATTTCCTACTATTTGAAATGCTAAAAGTTGACATTTTTATGGAATTGCCCTAAACACGTTTTTATGGGCAATTTTAGCGGGTAAGCCAGTAGGCCCAGAGGCCTAGTTATTAAAAATAGTTATTAAAATTTTTTATCCATTTTGGAAAAAGTGGGTGATTTTTATAAAGTTAAAAAATAGTGAATCAGGATCCACTAGAAAAAATACAATTTTAGCATATCCTAATATGCAAACCTTACTTTGACGAACTTGCACACTAGCAGTATTTATAACTATAATGCAAGTTGTTAATGTTTTTATTGTGTAAAAGTTTCGTTTTGCCCAGAACAAAAATTCTTTAACCATTCTTGCCGCTTCTTTTATACAGATTTTTTTCTATATTTAGTTTAAGTGTCGTTCTAAAGATTTAAAATTTCAACTAAAATGAAAGAGCTTAGTGGAAGAACGTGCTATGTGAATTTTTTTTTTAATTATTTTTGTGTCAACGAACATGGTTGGTTGGTTGGTAGACATATATATTCAGGTTTGTGTGCTTGGTCAGCGACCCGCGTATAAACCTTCGTCAAGTAAGACAGACACAACAGACAACACACACACATAAGTGGATCCATCTAATTTTTAGAGACAGAGGCCAACTAGAGGATCCCCAGAATTGGCTTGTCACCCCCAGAGGTATTGATTTGGTATGGGAACTTAGAGGACTTTCGGACCCAACAGATTTAACGAGCACGTACTCCGCATATACTCGGTAGGTCTTCAGTGGTACCGGGACTCGATCGCAGGACCTTCCGATCCCAAGACCGAGACGCTGACCACTAGGCTCACTACGGCCCCACGAACATGTTATTCCCTCCTTTAAATATAACAAGACTCCCCCTTTTCGTAAACTTTAAGTTAAGTTTACTTTTTACCTTTTGTAAACGCCGTTACTAACGTATCTAAGTGCAAACCAAAAACTTTAAAGCTCATTTTCTCGTTTTTCACTTTTTGTCATTTCGCACGTTCTTCCACTAAGCTCCTCAAATGATAACTCATTTTAATGCAGTTTTTCTTACATTTTTTTGCAAATTTATTTTTTTAATTTTTTTTCTTCAGAAAGTGAACAGGAAGGCAAGGGCAAAGATGATGGTGTGCATGATGAAGATAATCACTTGAGTCATCTTGCTTTAGAAGAAGAACCTTTGTCACTTTTCATCATCATCATTTGTCATTTGTGCAATACATTCCATCCACAATAAAAATCACTCTATATATTTTTTCATAAGTGTGTTTGTTTCATTTTCAGTATACACGGCCTTATATTTCATTCATCGCAATAAGAGGAATATAAGTATACTCAGAAAAAATTGGGTTCAAACAGAACAAGTGTAACAATATTGTGTAAAAATGGCAACTTCACAATATGGTACCATACAAGGATTGTGGTGTCATACAAAAATATGGTTTCAATATAATAAATTGTGTTAACGACATACAAACACAAATTTATGATGTTCCAACACAACTGATGGGAAACTATATTGTTTTCAATAATATGTATAACAAAATTATAACATGCCTTTTAAAGAACTGTAATACATATTTTTTTAAGTTTTAGTATAGCTGTTTATTTGAAACAATAAAGAGCAGATGCTAGACTACATTTAGGAAGAAAACATGCGTACTGCGCTTTCAATACAATTTTCGTACTAACCACGCATTATTATTTGGTCACATTACAATTTTTGTATTGATTCCACACAACTTAAATAAAAATAAATTTAAAAAAATTAGAAAAATAAGTAAAAAAAATTGTATTGAAAGTCAACACAAGTTTTTTCTTAGTGTAACCAAAGCCACTTGATGTTTGTTATAGGTTATGAAATCGACAAAATTCTCAGCTTTGGTCGAATTAACTATAGGGTATTTCCACGCGTGACTTACACTACATTTGACGATTTAACTAATATTGTTTGCATAGTTCATAATCATCTATATTTATTTTTAAAAAAATATTGTATATCAGTTTGCTCTTTAACATATAGAATTTTGTTGAGAGGTATTTACTTTTACAACATTTCCATTTGTTAATCAGTCGTGTAGTATTTTTGAGGATTTAATGAAACATTGGCAATTTTAAGTAGGTATTTGTTTAATTCTAAAACGCAGAGCAAATTTTGAGTGTCAGGAATCTTAAATATTTATTTTCCTTTTGATGAGCAAATATCATTTAATCTACCTATTTCGCCCTTTACACAGTTGTCAGAAATGTATAATAGTGATATGTTTGGGCAGATTTCTTATGCAAAGTGAAAAAATCTTTAGCAGAATGTGGGTCAATTTTCATGAAAAGTGTGACTTCTTTGATCCCTTCCTCACTGTATCATCAAGTCCATCAATTGGCCCTTATTCATGACTGAAGGTAAAGATGACCAGCATTGGTGACAGAGAAATGCAATTCAATGTTGTCTAACGGTTGGAACATTGCAATAGAGATGGAGTATTTTTAGTTAAAGTGCTGTCCGTAAAGTGGTTTTTGCTCTCTTTTTTCTTTTAGCTGCTGATTTAGCCCTCTTAAATCAAAATATAAGAAATCTACAACTATTATAGCTAATCTACAACAGATAAATCAAACATAACCTGTGACTGACACTACGTTGTGACTTACACTACAAAGCTAAAATGTTTTATAAATAGAGAAAAGGCTTTTTATTTTAAAATTTAAATGTGTGGAATTACACAGAGGTTAATATAGAAAAAAAATGTCTTAAAATTTTGAAGCAAAGCTTTATTTTAAAAAGTTATAGAAACTTGTATGTCTTTTCGTGACTTACACTACAGCCAAAAAGGGGATTTTTATCTTTCTAATAAAGTATCTTTTACAGTCACTGGAAAAATTATTAGACGCACTGTATTTTTTTTAGTAATGATGAAAACATACCAAAGAATGCCATATCATTAAAAAAGATGTCGATATATGTATTAAGTATAGCAGATAGTATTTTCTATTCAATAGCTTAAGTTTAGGAACAAAATGTCCTTCTAAAGGTATTTTGTTCATCATTGATTGATACATGAAATCTTGCAGTGTGTCTAATAATTTGTTCAGGGACTGTAGTTATAAATGCCGATTAATAATGTGTTTTTAAGATAGTTCTTATAGTGTATTTTAATAATTTTACCAAAAAATCTGATAAAAAATAATACTTAACTTAAAATTCAAGAATTCAAAATGGTGAAAAACCATAAACCATGCTTTCAAAAAAAAAGCAGCCGCTTTGAAACTTCAGTGTTGCCGCAGATAAAAACAATAATAGTTTTGATGTAAAATTTGCACAATTCAAACTTTTCTGAATCACATATAAAAGTTTCAACTGGAATAAAAAATATTTTTGAAATTCACTTGTGGTATGTATTTTCATGGAATTAACAGTAGCAGGCATATCTTAAGCACAGTGAGCAGAAAAGTGACACATCGGACAAATATAACTTTTAGAGTTAAAACAAATGCTGTAATAGTCTTAAATTTAATGTATAAGGATTAAAACAAATCTTAAATTGATTGGTTAAATATTTGGGATATAGTTAGATCCTTTTATTTTCTATAATAAAATGCCATGTAAAAAGACTTAAAGGCGATTTTTCTGAAAACTAGCTCTTTGTCGATACGTCACTTTCCCGCTTACGTTGCGTATGATCACCTCTCTATATCTAAATATTATCGTGTTATATCGATAAGACATCGAAAGGTCATCATATGATATGTGTTGTACTGAGGAAGTTTAATGAAGGTTTATTAATATCACAACTTACAACCAGTCAATATAAACAAAATATCTAAATTTATTTTAGTTTTGGTAATACACACATTTATTTACCCAAAACAAGTTTATAAATAAGGTGACAGCATTAAAAAAAGTTCTTAAGGTTTCTAAGCTTCTCTATCCCCGCAATCGTTGAAAAATTGCCGCCTGGCAATCCTGTAGGGATGTTCGTGGTCGATTTTCATTTCAGCCACCAGGTGTCGTACTTTTATATCTTCTTCTTCTTGAGCCTCGAGGAGTTTTTGGATTTCTGTATTGTTCAAATTCATTTCTTCTTCTAGTTTCTTCTTCTTTATCTCAATTTGATTCTGGAATTTTAATGATTCCGGTGTTAGACAGATAAATTAAATAAGAATAGACTACGCAATGGCAAGCATAAAAGTTGCCCAACGCAACTCCCCAAGTCATTTAGGTTTGGCCCAAAGATTTAAGTGACAAAAAAAGAATAATGCGTGCTGAATTCTAAATTGTGTCCTATGGTAGTTTAAAATTGCAGTAGCAAAGGTTTATTACTATTTTTAAAATTATTTATTGAATATATACGTTGCTAGTTACATACTTTGACATCCACAGATATACCAGAATAAATAAATTGATAGTAAGAGCCGTCTACATGGTGCCACAAAAAATGTCTCTAACTTAATTCGTAAGGAATTTACAAAGTCTGTTAAAAGCCTAATCCACTAAATGCAGACTATAAGGGAAACAAACAGACTATAAGGGAAGAATTAAAATAGCTTACGTTCCTAAAACTTCATTATTCTTATTGTACGGACAGACAAATAAAAAGTAGGAAAATGGTTTTTGATGTTCAACCTTTCAAATAGGAATGAATACTTAAAATCAGTCAGAAAGAACGGAAATTGAAATTAACAGCGGACAGACAATTAATCAAACCTTTGTCCGTACGAACACACAAAAATAAGAAAAATACCTGATGGTATGACATCAGTCATACTTTTTGAATAAAAAAGAGAATTTTTAAAAGTGGTCGATTAGAACGGGAATTGAAGGCGTTACAGACGAACATTCAGAAATCTCCACATGTCAATGTACTTTCAAATTTCTTTTTAATTCTTTCGAATTAAAAAAGTGAAAGTAGGCTAAAATGGTTTTACAAAGTACCCTCACCAACAGTTCGTTCTGATACATAAGATCAGCTTCTTTGGCCAGCGTTCTCTTTTCCTTGTCCATCTTTTTGTCCTCTTCGTCTTTTTTGAACACCTTGTTTGACATTTCCCTGTTAGCACTGAAAGCCCTTCTCAGTTGTTCCACTGAAAATAAAAGAATTTGTTGTGTAGGTACAAAATCATTACTTTCTTTCCGAAAGGGAGGTTCTTTTTCGAAAAAGGTTCGCACCAGGAGGTACTTATTCACAAAAATATTTCTAAAAGAAGTCGAGCTGTGATTTATTCGCTTACTTTACATGGCTAATATATATGGTTTGCTACATTAATCTTAACATTTACCTAAATAAATTAATCTGTGTTATACAACATAAAGCTGGCGATCGTAGTTAAAAGTCATTTTAAAATCGAAGCTATATAAAGTTATGTTGCTCAAAAGCTTGTGTTTTAAAGCTCTCGAACGTTTAAGCTCCGGTTTAGAACTCTGGAGAAAAAACAAGCCGTCGTATACAGTAATAGTCGTAGCATTACACTGTTTTTTTAATGGAGTACTGTTTATTAAACTTTATTGAAAACCCTGTTAATGATATTCGTAAATTTATTAATTAATCGGTAGTTATTGACGTGCACCAAATTCGAGTCCTCGCTAGCGAGTAATTACTGTATCGTAGACGGTTCAGTATTGGGCTCTCGCATGGAAGAGGTGCCGAGATCAAAACCCGGTCAGTCCATACAGTGGTAACATCGGACGTAACTTTGTTTTGTACAATTATAATATAATTATATAATAATTTGATACAATATGTGCCGAAGTGCACGAAGCCGTTCGAAGAAGTATCAACAAAATCACTTGAAAACAAATCAAAATCACGAGGAGTACGAGGCTCTGTTAAAGACCGTTCAAACAAAAAAAATCTTACAATTGTCTTCCATCTGCTGTCGAATCACATGAGCGGCCTCTCTATTCTTTTCCTTGGTGTGCCCTTTTTCCTTGTTTATGTCCTCCTGCTGCTTCCTGGCCTCTTTGTCCATCGCCTCCCGACATATTCTTTCCGCCTCCACCTCTTCTGCGTTCCGCCTCCTTCCCGCCTCTCGAGTGTACTCCAGGAAGTTGCGTTGTTCGAGCAAGAGGCGCTTCTGAAAAAACAATCTAAGATTCTATGTAAACTGGAAATATTTTGTTGCAGAACAAAGGGCTCATACCCAAAACTAAATACAGTAACACAATAAACCTTATTTTATTCAAATGTTGTTTTTTATCTTCCACACTACAGTACAAAAATGAAGCTTTTACAGAGGCTGTATCCGTTCGTCTGTGTCCTGTTGCACACTTTTGTCCTGTCTGTTAAAAAATTCATTGCCTAAAATACAAATGCGATACGATGCTTTAATGAATTCAGCGCTATGAAGTTAGAAGACATTGAAAATCTCACAAAAAAGCGAATACGAAGTACATCAATTATTTAAAAAAATCTTTAAAATTTAAAACTCATTCAAAAATCAATGATTCTTTTTACCACCACGAAAACCTTTATCATATGGCTTTGTTTAGTAACAAGGACCTTCTCGATGAGATAAGCTGACGTTCAACCAACTCGGCCACGAAAGGCCATATTAAAATTAATCATCACCTTTTTCTCTTCTCTGGCCATCTTGTCCTCTGCGTCTCCCATAGCCTGTGTGAGGAAAAACATGTCCTCCAACCTATCATCTTGCGTTTCTTGCGCCTTCAGCCTCATTTTCGAATTCACACACGCGTCGAGATCGCTGCGAACTACCTCCTTCTTACGCCTCCTTGCCTCCTTTTCGCATTCCGCCTCCAGAGCTAAGAGGCGGTTGTGCTCGGCCTGAAAGGGTTAAAGATGCCGTCATGAAGAATTGAATTGGTATATATACACTGTTAAATAAAAATCGTAAAGGTACTCTTATATTTCGCAAACGCTCCATGTTTTTTCAAGTTTATGTAGCTTCTTTTGTATTTTCATGTTTCCCCTAAAACATCAATAAAATAATTTAACATACATACTTTTGGAACATTCAATACGATATGCACCTATCAACAAGAAACCATTTCCCCGATCCCGACGATTGACGCACTGTAATGAAGTGGGCTAAAAATTTGAACCAAAGTGTGGTGGATCAAATCCGACAGATAACATTCCAATTACTTGAGAAGGAAGTAAAAAGCACAGTGGCGCCTTCCCGTGAAATTTTTTGCATCCAAATGGACATTTTCTGATATTTAAATGAAAGTTAATGGCTTTATGTGGGATTGTTTCTAAACTTTTTGGAACAGTTACTGATATATTCTACGACCATTACTGGCCCAAAATTTCATAAAAAATTCCTGAATTTTTATTACAGTACATTTCGGTCCATTGTTGACTTTCATTTTATGGAATTCCAAGGAAAATGTGAAATTTTATTTGTTATGAGTACGAGAACGAAATTTGTAACAATATGCTTTTCCTCATACACAACGAGTTCACAAACACTCATCTAACATTTTAAATAATACTTTACCCTTATCTCCGCATCAGTCTCCTTTTCCAAAACCTGCATCCACCTCCGTTCTTTCTTCTCCTCTATTTGTTCCATCATCTCTTTCTTCGCCTTCACGGCCTTCCGCCTTCTGGACATCTTCTCGTCTTCCTCCATCTTCTTCTTGGCCTCCTCGTCACGCCTCCACAGCTCGTCATAAGCCTCGTCGTCGATTTTGCTCGTCTTTTTCTCGGAGGCGGCAATCTTGCCTTCGTATGCTACTTCCGCTTGGAGGCGACAACTTAGCTGCGATCGCAAATCGTCGCAATTGAGTCTGGGCGAGGGTAAAGAAAGTTTGAATTAAGAGGGATGGTCAACCTCATACCTAGTGGTTAAAACCTAGGAAGGATATATCTTAGATATAGGTATATGTCAAGTACTGTGGTGAAATACACGTAGTTCTGTTTTGTATCATTTATAAATAATAAAACTGTGGGGTCTAATGGGACAGCAACTGTGGGGTCAAATGGGACACGAATAAACCTAGCTTTGTGAAAAGCTTTATAAATCTGTAATATCTTACCCAGCCACACACACAAGTTGTCAAAAACGTTTTAAAATTTTACCAAACCTAGTGGAGTTGGCTTTTAAATTTCTGTGAAAATAGTGCTTTGCTGTGAAAACATTTTTCTCCAGATATGAAAATAGTAATAACAACAAAATAAAATAAGTTTGATGAGAAAATATCATACGGTTATTTAATTATTAATTGTTGAATGTTAAAAACACTGACTTCTTCCTTTAATAATTTAATGTTTTAAAATTAATAATTAAATATCCAGGTGATTTTTCCAGGATATTTTTTTGTTAAAATTTGTTTTATTTGCTGTTATTACGATATTCATGCCTGGTGAAAACATGCATTCAGAGCAAAGCATATTAGTATCGGTAAATAAATATCTTATTGGACTTTTTCAACTTCTTATCGACTCAATTCGAACGAAACATGACACATTCAGTTCCCCACCTGAACTGCAGTTCCCTCTTCTCGTGGGCCACCCTCTGCCTCTCTTCCTCCTTCTTCGTCCTGAGCTCCAGGTATCTGGCGAGCATCCTGTCCCACTTAGCCTCCGGGTCCTCTGCGCCACGACCCATCTCCAACTCTTCCTGCAGATACTTCTCCTCTTCGCTGCGCAGGAGATCGTGCAACCTGATGGGGGAAAATGAAAACAGTTGCGCATCCGTTCACGAAATTTCTACCTTTGGTGCATGAGGACTTTAAAAAGATTAAGTGGGCATGAAAAGAAAAATATAGACTGTGATATAAATAATTAAGGGTAAATACTGTGTATCACTTAATCTCTACTAAAGTGAGACACATTTGGATGCATGATGCATCGCATTTTTCCTCGCAACTTTTAAAACATAATAAAGTGCAAACATTGTCAATGAGAGAGATTGAAGGTGATCACTGTTAACAATTTGGCGCTTGGTTTCCCCAAAATATGTTTCCAATTAGCTTCCACGGCAGTGTGGTAAAATATTTCACCATGTTTTCGGTATTCAGTTGAACCATTTTTCAGGTTTTAGAAATAAAAACCTAAGAAATGGTATAACCGAATACCGAAAATATGATGAAACATTTTATTGACTTATAGTATTTCAGTTTACCTTTGCTACACTTTTTCTGCGAGGTTTGAATGGGGTTAGGGCAGGTGCATTATTTAGTTAGAGGGGGGGCCGGAGGATTATGTGGGGGTGTCATGATTAAATTTTATCCTTGAAAGGGGGGGTCTGGTTTTAATATTTCAATTATTTACCAAGGAGTTGGGGGGGGGGGTTACAATTATTATTATTAAGTTTTAAGGTTTTCAGAAAAAAATTCCCGAAGCATATAAAATTCATATCACACTAAATGTGTAAAATTGACGCTTTTCAAATTTAACCAAGTAAGTTAGTTTTACAACAAATGCATAAAGTAAGCGGCTCAGTGGCTGAGAGGTTAAACGTGTCCGCCTCATAAGCCCAAGATCGCGGGGCGTCAGAAGTTAGATTCTAGTCGCGGGGCGTCAACATTGGTAGCAAGAGTTGCCTATGTGGTGCCGCAAAGAAATGACTCTCAGTTCTGCAGTATGTGCCGAGTCTGCAAAGGCTTGACCGCCAATGTTACAGCCCCATTAGAAAAAAAATGCATAAAGTAAAACTTTTTAAAATTATGTATCGTAATTTCTGTGAGCTGCATCATATTAACTTATCAAATCGACAAATAGTACACTTGAAGATTCTCTTTTCAACCTACAGCAAGACAGTCAACCCAGTTGTAAAAAAAATCTGCTTATTTTCAACGACAATTACCAACTTTTGAGAACATAAATAATTTCCGCAAAAAAATCTTTTAAAAGTTCACTTACTTACATATATTAACATTTCGAATGAAAACTTCCAAAATTAAAATGTTTGTTCAAAAAATCATTAAGAATAAATATCACCATAAACAAAACTATTGTGTTTTAAGTATAATAAAGTAATATTATCTTTAAATTTTTCACACCTTTACAAATGTAGACCCAACCTACGAAAAAATTACATTCGGTACATAATGCAATTATGATATATGTTTCCAATTAAAAACATTTTATTTAGGCACATTTTATTAATCACTACAATCTGAAGAGCTGCATTCGGAGCTACTAGCATACATAACATCATAAGCATTCCAATATGCTTTTTCTGCCTCTTGTGGCAGTAGATCAAGGATACAACATTTAGCCTCATGATTGAAAACATTGCCTTCTACAAGCACCAGCAATTTATCAGAGTCAGACGGTGTCAGTTTGCACAAACCATCAAAATTTATAATGAATGTTGGAAGATTTGAGTCAAAGTTAGGGTCCACTGCTGTTTCAGTTGTAACTTTATTGTAAACATCAACCAATCGAGCCTTAAATCTTGCATCCTTTCTTTTTACGACCTACCTTCGGCTTTCCTTCACCTTCAAGGATCTTTTAGAGTTTTTCTTTGAAGCTTTGAGGTTTTCCCCGAAGACTTACACAACTCCACACTTTTTTTTGGGTGGGGGGGTCAGGTTTGTGGACCTGTTTGACAGATTTTTTTTTTTTTGGGGGGGGGTCATATTTTAAATTTCTGGTCCTAAGGGGGGGGTTAACCTTTTTATTTACAGCTGTATTTCAAAATCCTCCGCCGCCCCCCCCCCCCCTCTAGTTAATTAATGCGCCTGCCCTTACCGAAATTACGCTTACCGAGAGATAGTAAAACCATGCGCAGCGACAAACCTATGATCTATGTGAAAAAAATATGTAGCTTCCTCGGCAATCCATAGTCCACCAAAAGGATCCTCACGGTGGAGATGAGTTACTTCGGCTTTTATACTACAACAAATGTTATAATCTAGATGACTGGTAGTATCACAGTAGAAATTCAGCACCATCTAGCGTGGATGTTGTTTTGAGGTTGTGCGTGTGGAGAACCGCCATAATTACATTTAAATCATGATATCTAGAAATTCAGCACCATCTAGCGTGGATGTTGTTTTGAGGTTGTGCGTGTGGAGAACCGCCATAATTACATTTAAATCATGATATCTAGAAATCCATACCCACCTTTCCCTCCTTTCCCCCAGTTCCTCCTCCGTGGCATCACTCGCTTTCCCCACCTCCCTCCTTACTCTGGAGTGGAGGGTCCGCCTCTCGCCCTCCGCCTCCCAGTCGGCACGGAGGGATTCCATGGCAAGCCCAGATGCATATTGCTCCATGTCGCGGCGAGATTGCTCCAAGGCGCCTCGCTTCTGGGCAGCCTCTTTGGCAACACGGAGCCGATCCTGAGGGAGATGAAAGAAACTTTTCAACAGAAAGACACGATCTATATTATAACTGGATTGACAAAACTTTTCAACAGAAAGACTGTATTTTAACTGGATAAACTGTTCAATACATGAAGAAGGAATTGAGGTCGATGCAAAGTAGCCTTCAAATCGATACATTTTCTAGATGTAAGTAAATTTTAATGCATTCGTATAGAATTTTCGCCAAATGACATAAATTATACAAATAGTTACATGAATTATTACATCACGATACTAATTTTATATAATAACAGATAGACTTAATAAGAAAATTTTGAGTTGATTACTTATTTATTGCTTTAAGTTAACATAGGAAGTAATGGTTTACACGTGGCCTCTACAATAAGAATCCTGAACAAATGACATAAATTATACAAATAGTTACATTAATTATTACATCACGATAGTAATTTTATATAATAACAGATAGACTTAATAAGAAAATTTTGAGTTGATTACTTATTTATTACTTTAAGTTAACATAGGAAGTAATGGTTTACACGTGGCCTCTACAATAAGAATCCTGAACAAATGACATAAATTATACAAATAGTTACATTAATATTACATCACGATACTAATTTTATATAATAACAGATAGACTTAATAAGACAATTTTGAGTTGATTACTTATTTATTGCTTTAAGTTAACATAGGAAGTAATGGTTTACACGTGACCTCTACAATAAGAATCCTGAACAAATGACATAAATAACAATAGTTACTTATATTAATAGAACTATTGTTATCATAAAAAGATCAGACTTAATAGAAATTTGAGTATTCTTATTTATTCTTTAAGTTAAACATAGGAAAGTAATGTTAACGTCCTCTACAGTAAAACTACACAAAGTAATATTGATCTGATAGCAAATATCTCATAATATAAAACACGAACAAGTTAATAAAGCCGAAGCTTATATACGAACTGGGTGACCCCCCCACTGTACGCTGTCCGACAATTCAACCATCAGAATCATGGTTCACTGCCCGCGAGATAAGAACCACACATTAAAAAATTTGTGAGTAATCAGAGAACTATTCCACCCATTTGAAATTGTCTTACTCCATTTAGGTCGATATTCATTAGACAACATTTGTAGCTGATTTTCCAGAACGAAACCGTAAAAAATATGGAATCTTTCTGTATTAAATGCTGTATGTTCCAGTTAAAATAGGTTTTGTCCCTTATAATAGAATTCGCAATTTTTAAAACGGAGAAACGTTTTTCCATCAGGCGCTACTCGATAACTCAAGCAGTTACGTTACAAACGAAGCGCCATACCAACTCACCCAACGAATCTTTTGACAACTTGAAGCCAAAAGTAGCAATGCTCTTTATGTTAACACGTCCCCCGAATTGACGTCATTTCGAAAAAGTTTTCGAAGAAAACTATTGTAAACTGTAGACGAGTGAAAAAAAAACTGCTATAGTCGTATCTTCAGCCTCAGTCCTCCATTACCATCAAAAGTCAATTTCGATACATTTTTCTGTACAAATTCAATTAACTTTAACTTTTTCACTACAATGCAATTAAGTTTTTATGTGTTAATCTTATTAATATTTAAAAATTAGTCCAAAGGGAGCAAATAAAAATACCTTTTCTTTAGTATAATGAATTCTATTTGTTGCATTTTTCGTGGAAGATTTGGATGAGCTATTTTCAATAAATTCCATAATTTTACGAAGAATTCTGAAAAATAATGATTTGAATTATTTTTGTTAAAATTAATAATCAGCGAAAAAATATTCTAGACCTGCATTAACTTTAAGTTTCGACGAAAACCTTAGATATCAATTTGTTCCCTCTGAGGGATAAGCATTTTCGTCAAAAGTGTAAACTTGTTTTACTACATTTGCCTCAAATTGAAACTTTTTACTAGGTAACAGGGCACAAAACGGCCACTCAAAATATCGAATTTTCATTTAAACTTTAGTTACTGAATCGTGCCTTTACGAAAGAACTTCTTTGATGCACATTTGAATATGGGGCTGGAGTTTGCAAATTTGGTAGTTAATTGCAATATAACTTTGTTGAAAGCTTTAAATGTCGTTATTCCAAAACACCGATTTTCAACCTTAAGGTACACTTTTCTCTTTTTCTATTTTACTAGAAGGGTTGGAATTTTCTGTGATGTCGTATACATGTCTATTTAACACAGTGAACCAAAAATATTCCAAAAAAATATTATGTGAGTAAAAATAAGACAATTTTTCTGATTTTAAGAAATGCGCAACATTTCTATTTAGGTTAATAACTTAAAATTATGAATGTTTTATCGTCAAACTTGAGGTTCATTGCGTTGACTGGACTTTTTTTTTATTTCTATAAAAATTTATTTTCAGATACACGCAAAAGTTGTGCTGGAAAGTGTACCTATAAGCTAAAAATCTGTGTTTTAAAATAATGACGTATGAAGCTGGAAACAAATTTATATTGAAATTAACTACCAAATTTGCGAACTCCAACCCCATATTCAGATGCGTATTATATAAAAAATTTCGTAAATATTAATTTAAGTGATTGAAAGTTAAAATGAAAATTTGATATTTTGAAACGTCGTATTTTAAATAAAATTATTATTATTTTAAAAAATTTATTTATGTAGTAAATTGTTTTAAAAACCGCCTAAATACTTTAAAAAATTTAATTTCGTAAAATTAAAAATTAATAAATTGTTTAAAGTTATATATGTGTTTCTGGGAAAAAGATTATTTTTGCCATTGAAAATCAAATTGATGTAATTTAAAAATTTATTTGCATTAATAAAAGTAGTAACATGAGAAAACAATTGTCATTTTTCGCTTTACCATAAGCCCATCTGAATTCTAAAACTGATGTATGGAAATCGTTCAATTTAACATTCTATCCCTTCATGGCATGCCCAATGCCCATTTAACATATCTTATTATATAGAACTTAAATGTAAGCTTTTTACTTAAGATATAATTTACTTTTTTTTAGAATAATTTACTTGTTGCATTATCATTCCCTTATACATTAGCTTTTCAGCCACGCTTCAAAGTATTCGTCAGAAGCCCTCCGTAGAAACGTTAGCTTGAAAACAGTTTTATTATTACAGTTATCGCGCTATATTTCAAATACCGGACAACAAAGACGGGAAAAGATGGGCTGTACTGAAATAAAATCCCTTTACGAGACCATGGAAAAGGGATTTTTGTATTTTTGTAAAAGCAGCTATTCGCTAGTATTGTTATTTACGAATAGGCCGCAAAGCACCCAATAGTTTTTCAAGGGGTATCAAAATCTAGGGCTATATATCTAAATAGGCTATGTAAGGTTGCAGACAATAATTCGACAATTTATTCAAAAGTTAAAATTTAATTTATGTTGTAAACTCTTACATTTTTAGGGTCTCAATGAACTCTGTCCCTCATTATTGTATAAAACAAAAGAAGGGTTTACAGACTTTAGAGTTGCAAAATTCACATTTTACAAAGTATAACTAAGATATAGGGTCCGACCTCTTCTTTGGTGACTTCGTCCAATTTCCGATCGTCAGAAGTCGCCAATGGACGGACTAGATCATTTATACTTTGAAGAATGTGAGCTCTGAAACTAATAGTATAAAAATGCAATAAAGAAAGATGAACTATAGATGGGGGCGGTAGTCTATAGGCGGCATGCTCCTAAATCCAACTCTGCCAATATCTAGTCAGGGCATTCGTGTTTTATAGACATGCTGACACTGCGTACATGAAGATTATATGTTGTATGTTGTGTTTCAATTTGTTTATATTTTTTTTAATTACATCTATGAATAATTTAACAAAATACTAGGTCAGGGTTTTTCACCACCTTGATCAAGTAAATCGCTCCAAAACATCAAGTTTGTTTTTGTAAAACAGTCAATAACTTCTGCTTCAATTATAAACTGAATTTTATAGGCTCTGCTGTAGCAGTTTCCTCTTTTCCTGCATCATGTGACGATAGATAATGCTGCCAGTTTATCAATAACGTAGAAATAATAATGAAAATGTTACACGGAAAAATACCAACAAAAAGTGCTAAACCTTAATATATATATATTGGAATCTCCTGCTGCCAAAGTAAAATTTCTACGAAGGAACTATACTTTAAACACCAGAAAAAAGATTAAAATGTCTTTTATCAGTAATTCAACAATTTGCGATTTAAAACTGGCCGAGAGATTCAAGCATTACGTTGCAAATTGCAACAGGTAAAAGGTAACAGACATTATTTTAAAATCCCATTCTTATACGAGACTACAGTCAGACATCAACATCGGTAGCGAACAATTTCCTATTTTATATTCAGGCCATTTATTGGGAAATAAAGTCAGACCAAAATGAATTAAGTAGGGACTTAGCGTCAAAGTCAGAATAGTTATATTTTACTTATAGTCCAGTGAATAGAGACTCAAAAAGGGGGTTTACCATACAAAAGGTCCGGTATCGCTGATTTTTTTTATATGTTGTGTGTGACCCTAGGAAGTAATAAATGTGAGTTTTCGTCATCCTCGTTCTATTGCTTTTTCCGCCATCTTGAAAAAACGTTCGAAATTTTGCCCATTTTCCAGTTTTTGGCCAATAACTTTTCTCCTAAGCCTTTTTGAATAGAACTTTTCGACACAAAGTTGTAGAAAAAAAAAATTTCTTCAAAATCGGTATCAAAAGTGTTTTTCTCTGACAAACAGTTAAAGAGCTGCGAAGCAGCAAAAAGGGTATAAAATCGAGTGTTTCGATTTTTTTACTTTTTCACGACTTTCTATCACCGTAACTCACACAAGACTTCATTTTAGCAATAAAATATGATTTTACAAATTGTAGGAAATTTAATTTTCTATAAAATACACTTATCAAAAGTAAGTTTCTTAGAGATTCCATTAAGAAAGGTTAAATTTACAGAAACACAAAAAAAGGGCTATTTTCACCCGACGATACAATGTTTTATTATTTAACCTATAGCTCTTTCCCAGTGTATTTTTTAGTGTTTTTGTGAATACAAAACTTGTTCAAAATAATTTTTTCTATAAAAAGATCTTTTTGTGTGTTCCATACAAGGAAATGTAACAGAGCTACGTAGTACGAAGGCGTAAAATCTTGAATTCTGCCAAAATAGTTTTTTTAACCCCTTACAATCCCAATAATTAAAAAAATCATAGTTTTAGCGGATCATAATTTTTATGAAACTTATAGATATCATCATTTGTTATATTAGTAAGGTCATAAAAGTAATTTTAAGTTTATTACCAAAGAATTAAGGTATACGGAATGCGGAAGGGAACGAAGTCTACTTTGTACTCCGCGTTCACACCAGTTACAGATTGTTTTAAACTCCCTTCAAAAAGCATCGTTGTTATTGATGGTGGACTCCACAAAGTGGTGTGGAGTCAAAACGCGACGTTTTCTGAAATCTACACTGATTATCGGAAGTACATTCTCAAGCATTATGGCTCTACGGTAATAGTTGTATTTGATGGCTACCCCGATGATCTTCAGCTGAGTACTAAGAGCGCTGAACGATTAAGGAGGTGCAAGATGAATATCTCCGCTGATGTGATATTTGACCGAACAACTGTAAATACAACCCCACAGGAGAAGTTTTTATACAATGAAAAAAATGTCAAAAGAAGGTTCGTAACTTTACTTAGAAACGAACTTGAGGATTCAGGCATAATTACCAAACAAGCAGAAGAAGATGCTGACGTTCTAATCGTTTCAACACTGCCAAATCAATAGCTTCACAATATGAGGCTGTTTTGATTGCGGGTGAGGATATATTGACCGACTGGTGGTATTAACTGGCGCTCCTCCTGTTGTCAAAAATGTCTACCTTAAAAAACCAGGGAAAAGCAATTCACCTGACATTGTCTACTCTTCTTCGTCATTTCTGAATGGTTCGACTAAATATCTACTACTCCTTCATGCCATTAGCGGATGTGACACTACTTCCAACATTTTTGGATATGGAAAAGGCAAATTCTGCAATATTTTCCAAAGGAATCCATATTTGTTAGAAGTGGCAAATGTTTTCAATAACCCTGATGCTACTGCGACAGAAATTTCAAAGGCCAGAGAACAAATTTTAGTTTCGCTTTTCAAAATTTCTTTCTACCACCACAAAGCTCAATTTGGCTAAACTGCCACCAACCTCCGACGCAGCACAATTCCATTCACTGAGGACTTACCATCAAGTCATGGCCAAGAGAGGAATTCAAAAAAATCCGTTCGATTACGGATGGATGAAAGGTAGTAGAGGTTTGCTGCCTATTATGACAAAAAAGGACGCTGCGCCTACGGATTTATTGAAAACAATTAAATGTAAATGCATCAAGAGTTGTTCGGGTGCATGCAGTTGCAGAAAATCTGGCTGTATTGCTCTTACCTTTGTAAGCACTGCTGTGGGCTGTCCTGCGAAAATAGGGCACTCATCGTCGACGAAGATGATATTGATCTAGACACAATTTCAAACAATGAAGATGAATCCGTAGAAGTTTCTCTTTATATACCACCCAAACGAGTCCGATTGATAACGTAATTAATTCACTTGACAGATATGTACTTGTACTATTTCATTTGTACCAGTTCAATTCTCCATAGAGATAGTTAAATATTTTCATTAAAATAACTCATTGAAAAATTTATAATTTTCTATTACACATTTTCCCATAGTTCTATTGGTACGATGCTAAACGACACCTTAATGAAAAACCTAAACGATAACTTAAACAAAAATTACATAAAATAGTTTATATTTTTTTATTTAAATTCTTCATTGAAAGGAAAATATTACTTCAGCCTCATGTAAATTGAAAACTTTTACCAAATCATGTCAAATTATTCAAATGAAAAATACAAATCTTCGTTTTTTTAATGTATCTAAATTCTTTGATATTGAACCTATAACTATTTTTAAGACCTTGCTAATATAAGAAATCATGAAATATCTACTAGTTTCATAATGATTATAATCCGCTAAAACAAGGATTTTTTTAATTATTGAGAATGTAAGGGGTTAAAAAACTTTTTTGGCGGAATTCAAGATTTTACGCCACTTTTCGTACTACGTAGCTCTGTTACATTTCCTCGTATGGAACACACAAAGTGACCTTTTAACAGAAAAAATTATTTTGAACCAGTTTTGTATTCACAAAAACACTAAAAAATACACTGGGAAAGAGCTATAGGTTAAATAATAAAACATTGTAACGTCGGGTGAAAATAGCCCTTTTTTGTGTTTCTGTAAATTTAACCTTTCTTAATGGAATCTATAAGAAACTTACTTTTGATAAGTGTATTTTATAGAAAATTAAATTTCCTACAATTTGTAAAATCATATTTTATTGCTAAAATGAAGTCTTGTGTGAGTTACGGTGATAGAAAGTCGTGAAAAAGTAAAAAAAATTCAAAACACTCGATTTTACACCCTTTTTGCTGCTTCGCAGCTCTTAAACTGTTTGTTATAAAAATTAACTTTTAATACCGATTTTGAAGAGAATTTTGTTTTCTACAACTTTGTGTCGAAAAGTTCTATATAAAAATGCTTAGGAGAAAAGTTATAGGCCAAAAACTAGAAAATGGGCGAAATTTCGAACGTTTTTTCAAGATGGCGGAAAAAGCAATCGAACGAGGATGACGAAAACTCACACTTATTACTTCCTAGGGGTCACACACAACATATAAAAAAATCAGCGATACCGGACCTTTTGTATGGTAAAACTCCTTTATTCACTGGACTATTAAGACTCAGGGAGCAACCAAAGTAGGGCGAAAATCCCATATTTTGGAATCCGGGGCAGAACGGGGTACAAAATTGAAAATATGTTTTAAAAATACAAAAGGGTTAATTAAGAGAGCTAAATGTTTATCAATGAACATATTATAATTTATTAATCACAAAACTACAATGATATTGTCAGAAAACAAAAAAAACACCAACTTTTTTTTGCACAAAAAAAGAAAATAATGTCTTTTCCCCCTTTAGGGTACCTCATTTCTGCCCACATACTCTCAAGAAAGCCATACTTTAATGGCTGCCGCAGTTTAGCAGTAACAGGTCGGTCTACTTCTACTTATTGCCACTCGCTTGGACTCTATACTTATTCCCACCCCGTTGTGCCCGGGATCCCCTATCCTTATTCACATTAAAAAGTTTTACTTTTCCATCAAACGGAACACCAGTTTGGAAAATCACCAACTTCCGTCGCCAAGCCCGTTAGGATAGCCGTAATCTTCATAAACCTTAATGTTTCGTAATCGTTGCCATAATCGGCCTTTATTCATTCGATCTCGAGGAACGGTGGGTTAAAACATAATGCCATGGAGGATACATTTTCAGGTTCTGCCCTAGTCTTGGCCATCCTATAAATAAATCCTTCGAAACAAAACAAAAAACTCGCGTATAACAAAATGGTCAATGCAAAATGTTATGAATATGATGGCAGTTTCAGTTATTTAGTCTATTTTGAAAATGTGCAGTACAAAACTCTACTGAAGGGTGGCTCTGCGGTTGCTATGGAAACGGGATGCAAATTGATAAAATCGCGAAAACAAGGAATAAAGTTTATTCTATACTACAAGTTTCCCAATTATAAACTAGATCAACATACGAATTACATCTGGTTCTTAATTCAATGTTTAAGATTTACTTAATAACTTTAAATTAGATGCATATTTCGAAATGTGTTTATTAAGAAATACCTACCAAATACACCGAACTTAAGTTGCATAACAAAGAGAATACGGAATGTTTTTCAAAATTATTATCAAAACAATTACCTGTGAAATCCAGTAAACAGAGCTCAAGTTGTAAACAGATATCCTTTCAAAATTGGATATTGGCTTAATTTCCTTTCGTACTTCCACACAGGACTGAGCGTTACCATGCCAACAAGTCTTTGTTGCCAGCCTCAAAAGAACAAGATGGTTTAAAAAAAGATACTAAAGTCGTTTGGCGCGTGGCTTTTATAAAAGTTCGTAGATTCTTTTACTAAAGAAAATGTAGGGAGTAGTCGTTATATGAAAAGGCGAAATGACAGCTTGTCATTTCTTTGAAGATTTATTCAAAGAATTTTAAACGTTATTGTAGAGTTAGAGTTGAATATATTTTCTTATTTTTAACTTTAAAACAGTTTTTAAACTGCGATTTTAATCTTAATGTTTCAGCTGATGTAACGCTCTTGTTTACATTTTTCTCGTACTGCGTTTTTATTGGTTTTTTCTATTTCATTCTCAAAATGAAGTACTTTTCGTCTGCTTCTGCTTCATCAACATGCAACTTTTTTTTATCTAGGACCAGAATGCGGAAATAAATGAAAAAAATACTTTTCTTTCTATACCATCTTTCATTCTTTCTTAATTAAATGATTTGAACAACCAACAGCACAGCAAGAAGTTGCTATTTAAAAATAATTAATAACTAAAATATTCTCAGAAAACTCACTTTCGAATACTATAACGAAAGTAATTCCAGAAAATGAAAATAAGACTGGGAAGCTGTTGCCATCCACGACGTATACCCATTGACGATTGAGACGATTTTAATGAATAGTTAAATACCATATATTCCAGGCAACGGAGTCTCAAAAATGGTTATAGAGGGAAATGTTTGGAACACAATTTTTGACTTCGTAACTTTGTTTGGACTAGTTATGAGGTGAACATATCAAAAGTCCCCATCCCCTAGCCCCTGAGCCGAAGGGGGGAGGAGAGTTGGAGGTCCCATTTTTTTGGTTTTTTGCTTCGAACACTATGATCTCGAACACTGTGCGTCTTACCGATTTACTAGTAATACACAAAAAGAAAGCTGATTAAATTTGCAACAAGTTTCACCCCTCAATTGTTTTAATAACTTGTATAGTTTTCGAGATATCCGCTCTTGAAAGTCTGTAATTTTGGAGAACATTTTTTTTCTCACATTTTTCCTCTTTTTTGATTGGATAACTCTTCAATGGCTCCGAAAAACTAAATGTTTTCCCTACAGTGGTAGATAATTTAATTATTTTCAATAATGTATCTTACTTTACTGTTTTGTATATTTTTCTTCAAATATTAAAGCAGTTTCAGTGTTAAGCGAAGAGGAACTGTCAGTCCCATAGAGCTAATGCATTAGTTTTGAAATCACAACTTTTGCAAAAGAATTACTTTGCCATGTTATCCCATTATAATATCAATTTAAAACACAATTGAAAAGATAATAACATCCGGTTATTTAATTATTAATTGATAAAGTTTTAAAATAGTGTCGCCATCTGCTGTATACTTATGGCATTTTAAAACTTCAAAAATATAAAATAAAATAACTAGATAACATTTTCATTACAAATTTGTTTCATTTCGATGTTATGTTGATTTCCGTACCTGGGGAAAAAAGGCTAACATGGCAAAGGAATACTTCTGCGGAAGTTTGGTATTCTAAAACTAATGCATTAGCTCTATGGAAATGATAATCCTTTTTATGTACACTTATTCTGTACTGAACGTCTGAATAACACAGATACTCATTTTGTAGGCACGCTGTTACTTTAGTATTTTATCTACTTTCATATTCTATTTTATCTATTTTATTCGTCAGACCCCCGTAGGGAAACGGTCAGATGATCCTCCTGTTCTTCTTCATCTTCGGAGTCAACTTGAGGGACCCCATTGAGGCAATTCCAGTTTCAATTTCGGCATGCTCTGGAACGTTTGAGACTTGCTTTTTTTGCAGTTACACTTTGAGCTGGCACAGTCTTTCATGCATCTGCAGAAATTTATTTTCAGAATATCGTCAGGTGCTGCTGCTAACTCACTGTGCACTGGGACCAGCAGAAGCGCTATCGATTCAGGAAGTCTGTTGATCCATTTCACCGAAGATACCGAGATAAACGTCAAACAAGAAGATTTTCTGTCGAACAATTTCAATAACAGTAGGCTCATCAACATACTTAAGGTGTAGCTTGAGGAAAATTGAATCAGGAGTGAACCTTCAAGCAGGAAGTGACGCGGACGCTCTGATTGTGGATACGGCTGTGGTAATGTCGAAAACAACACATATACTCATTTTGTAGGAACGCTGTTACTTTAATATTTTATGTCGACCTCATAGTCCTCTTGATGGCTAAAGCTGATGCGCATAAGGACATTACTTTCATAAAGCCTGGACGTAGGAAGACAAATGATTTTTTTATTCTCGTCCCAAGAGCTTCAGCAACTGGGTTTAAAGGACGTGCTATTTTTGCACACATTAACTGGATGCGACACAGCATCTTCCGCATTTCTAAAAAGCAAGGTTGCATTTGCGAAGTTGTAGATGAAGTCGCCAGATATCCAAAAAGCAGCAGCGGTCTTTTCAGACCCGTTAGTTAATTTTTATATTTCCCTATATTTCTCAAATTAAAAAAAATCCTTTTTATGTATTTTTTTAAAAAGTTAACTTGGAAAGAAAAAAGTAAATTTTATCTTGGTTAAATAAGTTATTCATAGGAGTAGACCGATATTGTTTTTACATTTCTGATGTCCAACGACAAACTAGCCAGTTGCTAATGTCTTCTAAAACAGGGGGTAGTGTGTAATCGGAACTGTCTAATTCTGAATCTTTTGGTGTTCGTTCAGGTAGCTGCCAGTCCTCTAATTGGTCAAGATAGTGTCACAATTTTGCGTGTTACGAAGTACCGGTACGAAAAGATCTGCAAAATATAGGAGACTAATAATGCTGACGTTGTTGCATCTAATAATCTCCCCATCCTCTTTCTGAATAAAGTGTTTCTTATAAAAAAAGATTTCAATTTTTTTTTCTAAAAAAACTATTTTACGTTACGTAAAACAGATTTTTCTTGCAAAATTGGAAATTTTCGAATCGTTACGTCACGCAAGAGATTAACCCTACCTCCTCCATGCCACGATCCGTCACGTTGGCGCATACCCCTCCCCCCTCTGAGCATGACGTAATTTATGTACGTCCCCTAACTAATCCAAAAAAAGTTACTCAGTCAAAAATTGTGTTCCAAACATTTCCCTCAAAAACTCTTCGTTGCCTGAACTAATATATATAATTTTCATTTAAAATACTCTTTTTTTATTATCCTGTAGTTTTCGCTTCCCCACTACGTTTTCAATGTAAAAAGTCGAAAGTATTAAAAAATGTTTGCCAATTAGTTTCACAGCCTACAGTAAAAATTTCACGGAAAAGTGTGTTTCGTTAACTGAAGCTATTAACAAAATATAGAGATTTAAATTTCTTGTCCAAAATTAGTCTTTGATCTTTTTACCCGTTTCTACATTCAAACTACAATTAACTGTATACATATGCAGTCGCATTGCCGAGAGCATTTAAGAAAGAAATCATGTTTTAAAAGGGTGATAAGAAAACATTTTTACAAACGAGTAATTAATGAAATAAATGCTTTACCAGATTAAGTTGTGTATTAAAAAGAGAGTAGAAGAATTTAATATTTTGATGTATATTGGATACTGGTTAAAAAATTAGTAAGGTTTTGGACCAACCTTGCCGGGACTCTGGCGAAAAACATAACATACATTGTTTCTTAAAACCATGCATTTCATTTAAGCAAGTGCATATTATGATTTAACCACATCAAAAATCCTACGAGAAAAATTCAAAACATTTTGTTAGAGAAAATACAACACCGCTTATACACTTCCAAGCTTGAAATTATAATAAAAATCATTTATAAGTGTAGCATTTTTTATTATTATTCCAGCAATATAATTGATTTTAAGTATAAAAATAATTTTTCAAATCGTACTGTTGGAACCAAGTTAAAACAAACCGTCATAGGACAGATGGCCAGACTGACTGAAAAGCGTACAGAAAGGATACAAGGTATAAACGATAAGTCTCTGATGTGATACCTTTTCGAGAAAGAAAAAAAACCGAGCTATTCATACAGAATATGTGACACGGAAAATCACCATGATTTTAATTTTAATACCTACTTTCCATTATTTCTTTAGAATTAAAAAGAGATTAAAAATTGAACGCTGCGTGCCGATTTCTTAATAAACAAATAATAATGAACCATCAAAGAAGTTAAAAAAAAAGGGGAAAAAGCATAAAAATAGGTCTGGTTGTTTGTTGCAAATTTTAGTTTTAGTTGGATTAGCTTCGTGCTAGAGCAAACAATGGGATATTGTCACGGTCAAGTGACAATATAAGGAAGTTCACGTGTGTTTTTAATCAATACCAGAAAAGAAAGCACTTACAACTAAATTGAATTTATGACATTTATTTCTCACAAATGTTAAATGTTTCACAATAGTAACTCAACAAAAACTTAATTACAATAATGCAACATTTAGGTAACACACAGCAGAGCAGATCCAGGCAAACAAGCTAGAATGTTATTTACAGCTTTAAATACTTACAGTTTGAAAATTTACAAAATAAAGCTATAATACAGCTGCAGATCTACTAGTTACATACAATCTAGCAAGGAATGAAATACAACAATGAATAATAGCATACAATTAAATAACATACAAGCGAAATTAAAGAAGAGATAAATATCATTTTTTTTATTCAAGGACAATATTAGGTTTTATTCAACAACAAAAATATTTTACCTCAAATGAAATACAATATTATTAGTATAACTACCTGAAATCTTTATTAAATAATAGATATTTTCATCATACAATGAAATATGGAAAGAATAGTTTGAGCTTATGAAACAGATATATATTATAAAAAATAGTAAGAAGTTAGAGTAAAAAAACACAGTTCGAGAGCTTGGTGGAAGAACATGCTAAGTGACAAAAAGGTGAAAACAAGAAAATAAGCTTTAAAGTTTTTAGTTTGCACTCGGATCAGTTAAAATCAGTACTTGCAAACCGTAAAACATATACTTAACTTAAAGTTTATAGAAAAGGGAAAACTTGTTATTGTTAAAGTTAGTAATATGTTCATTGACAAATATATCAATTTTTTCAGAAATGTCCCTTAGCATGTTCTTCCACTAAGCTCTTCAATTACTTGAGTGTGTTTAGCACACAAGTACAGAGAAACTCATAATAACAATAGCAACCATAGAAATACAGCTATTATATATGTGAGTAAAAACTTAAACACCAACGAATACTGGCCATTAATTTTTTTTTGTGCTAAACTGGTGCATTTAGTAGTGAATTAAGATATTACAAAATAATTTTCATAAAAAAACAGTACATCTCTAAATACACTGAAGGGTAAAAAAAAAATATAGTATCTTATTATTAAAATATCTTAAGTGAGGTAGCTGCACATAGATATAGAATATGAAAGCGCAAAATTATTTCACAGTTGGTAATTATTTTTTTTAACTTTATTGCGGAATTTTTTTTTTTTAAACTGGGCAGTTGATTTTTATGTTATTGTATTTGTAGTAAAGATGGTTTCTTTTAACACATTCTATTGGGAATACATAACATTGTGTTAAAGGAATAGTTTTAAATATAGCATCATAGACTAGCATTAATCTAAAGCATATGGTCACCATTGAATATTAGCAACTAACTATTAAAAATAAGTTGTATCTAAGAGTAGGAAATTGTCCTCAAAATGACTAGTTTCGTTCCAAAATTTAGACAAAGTATTTTTTTTATTCCCAGTTTACATAATTATTGATATTCAAGTTAATTGAAGATGGCATTAAAAACCTACTCCTTAAAAAAAAGTTTCTATTTATTATGTTTAAAATATTCATTTTACCTAAGGCACATTATTGAAGAGCAAGAAAAATTTATTTTCACAAAATTTCTTTTTTGAACTATAAATGGTACACAATAATTCGCTTTTATTTTTATGTTGTCTTGCTGTCTAAAGACAATTTTAATTCAAATTTACAACTAATATCTTTTTTATTTTTTTGCTTATTTTATTCCCATAAACTATAATTTAAAAAAAAGTTTTAAATTAAGACCACATATGGGCAAACAGTTAATATTTGTCTATAGTCCTAATATAACTTTAGATCTAGACTTTTGCATCTTTGAATATGCTGTCCCAAGTCAACCATTCTTACTCGAAATATATTTTAAAAAAAAAAACGTTTATGGGAATATAGAAAAAAGAAAACCCGGCAACCTGGCGTTCTGGAACGGACTGTGAATTAAACGTCAAAAGATAACTGAAGCTTATACGTAGTGATCGATCACTCCTTTACATCTACCACAATTTATTTTAAAAATGCAGGTATTTTTAAATTCCTGCATACTAAAATACATCACAAGTTTAATGTTCCCCAAAACCATACAGCATATTTAAGTTATTTCCATTTGGGGTTAACATTTTAAATATAAAACTAAATTTCAATTGCCAGGCTTTTTACAGTTACAGGATGAGGATAGTATAACTAATTATTTTTGAAAAAAATTTTAGGAACCAAAAAATGTTTTATGGTAAATTACTTAGTTTTTAGGTAATTAGGGAATTTAAATAGTTAAAATTTTTGTACCTTTGTGGAATTTTTCAAATTAAAAAAAAGGAGAATTAAACACCTAGTATTCACTTATTTACAAATTACAAGAGCATTAAATAGTTTTTACTGCTTTTTGAACCAATTGGTTGATACTTTAAAAAATACATTAAAAAGCTACTCTAATTTGCTATACAGTATTTAAATCAAAATTATGTTTTTTTGCAAATAAAAGAAATTTATTGTATTAAAAAGAATTGGACCAGTAGAAAGCTACAATATATTTAACACAATAATGTTTTAAAGCATGGAAATACAGTTGAAACAGATCAATTGATAGAAATATACTACTAACATCCATCAGAATAAAATATTTAACAATTGCACTTTTTTTTATATCAAACACAATAAGCAATATGAAAATGAGAAAAAAAATTCTTTCATGGCAGTAAATATAATTTAAATAGAAACCTTAAACATCCCAATTTCACATTAATAAAACAATTTTCCCCCATAGAAATAATAAACTACGAAAAAGTTCTTTATACAATGGTAAGGTATTAAAGGATGATATGACAAAATGTAATAATACAATACTAATGGAAAAATTCTAAAGAAATATTAATAAACAATTACAATATATGGAACAGTATTTTCAACTTCCACCAGATAGCAATTAACCTTGTACACAATACTGGAATTGAAGGTAAAAAGCTATACTGGCATCCATTGAGTAATTACAATAAAAAAAATTTAAAAATCTAATACTACATTTTGCTAATTCAAACTTTAATTTGAAACTGTGTAATAGTTATTGCATTTAAAAGTAGAAGTAACATGCAATTTTGATACAATCCTATTATTTCTAAAAAAATTATTTAAGGGATTTTTTTTTCAAAGAAACCAAACTGATTACAAATGCATCACAGATTGTCAAAATATATTTGGACAATTCCATGGTTACCATTGCTATAATTATTAAGGTGTTTTGACAGATTTGCATTATTTTTAGTGTTATTTTTTTTCTTAAGTTTTATAGAAGCTTTTGCTTATGAAGTATAAAAAAATGCTTAAAAATTATATTTATTTTAAATAAAACTTATAAATCTTAATTTTTCTTACAATTTAAATAAAATTTTATTAACAACTATCAAATGTTTAATTTCCGCATTATATTTTTTTTAAAACTTTTTCTTCAACAAAAATTTTCAATTTCAGGAAAATTGTTTGGAATTTAAACATCTTTTTTAACGTTAAACTTACTAAATAGTAATGGTTAATTTTATAACAATCAACAAAGGATAAATATTTCTGGATGAGCATACATAATAAACCTAAATTAAAGCATAAGTTACTTTCCATGAAATCGCCAAAATACAAAGTTACAAACTCATTTATACATGTTATATTAATCCCTAACTTAAACTAAACAATTAGTCAACCAACACTAGAAACAAACTAGTTACAATACTTTTTGAAATCCAGCAACAATAACAAAGTGAAACACAATAATAAGGCATTTTTACATAACGTAAATTGGCACATATGAGGACTTTAGCTTCTGAAAGACAAAATAAATTAACACAATCCTGCATGAAAAAGTCATCAAATGGTGTTCTTCACAATCACTGAAATTGGGATTCATTGCACAAGGACATTGCAACAACATTTCGTACACAGGCAGAGATCCAGAAGGGGTCGGATTTACTGCCAACTGCAACTTTTAAAAGAATATTTTTTAAAATAGATTTCAGCCAAAACCACATTTTGGCTAAATTTTTAATAATTTTGAGGTACCTCCATGAAAGAGTGAAAGGATTGCCAAAAAATATTTGTCCAAATAAGCGTCTTTTAAGAGGAATACGACATCCAAAATTTGCAGATGTTTTTTCACATGATATCAGGACAGGCCGACAATCCTACATACAAAGCTGATTTGAAACACTTTTCTTTTTGAACTTTTACTACGACAACTACTTCTTAAAAGTGTAGAAAAAATGAATGTTTCAGAATAGAAATAGGTGGTTATTTTTGTAGATACTTGTAATCTGCGCAGGAGAGAGCAGTTGCCACATTATTGTATATTTAGATTATATTTATATTAAAAAAAGATGCCAATAGTAGTCTTTTGACTAGTTTGAGCAAAGGACTATGAAAGAGTGCCAACCCCCGGTTAACTCATCCAAATCTTCCCCTGTCCTCACTGGTACATGAACACACCAGAAAAAGAATCACAGGCACAGCCCACACAGACATATCAGAGAGTCATAGACACCAAAAACATTAACTTCTTCACCGTGACCGGATCCAGAGACAGGAGATCGAAGTCGAAAGTCGAGGTCGAGATCTCAAAGTGTCCGGTCTGCTCTATGATATCTACAACTTTCTGCAACAGGTTTGCGTCGCTGCTGGTCATGATCTTTCGCTGCAGTTGGATCAGGTCTCGGGTCTGACCCAGGAGCGGGTTGACCAGTTGTTGCCCCGGAGGAGGGCCATGATTGGTCGGAGAGCGGTAGGGCTGCGGGGATTGGTGGTAGGCGGGCGAGGAGGCGGAGGCAGCCGACTCTGAGTCAGAACTGTCCACGTCCATGTCCTCGGAGTCGCTACTTTGGGATTGGCTGGGACTCGCAGGGGAGGGGCTTCTTTGGGGGTGGGAGGGAGAAGGGCTCGAGGCGAGGGGTTTAGATGGAGGCGGAGATGGTGAGACACTGCTGAGACGGTCAGGAGGCGGTGGGCTGGGCTCGTATGAGCTTCTTTTCCTGTAAAAAAATATATTCCAAATTTAAAGGGGACATATTTGGAAGTACAAACAGTGAAACTATAATTTTTCCCAGAAGTAAATTCAAAATACATTAAAAGCAAAGGATGCAGATTGCAGATTTAGCAACAAGATATTCAGAAGAAAAAACATAACTTATGGAGGGTCAGGGTTTTACTCTCTCCCTCTTTCTCTAAAAAAAGGAACATATTTTTCAGGTTATAAGGTACTGAATGAAAAATTTATTAGTTTAATGTACTGTGCTTTGAAAATAAGAATATGCCTAGGAAATTAAACTGGACGATGGCTTCTATAATCACAAATACTGTCATTTCGTGACATAACATATTAGAGAACTTTTTGGATCCTATTTAAGACATTCCTCTTGAATAATTTTGTCAACATCTGCAATTAGAATAATAATTCTTTTGTAAAGAGAAACAAATGACGTAAAATTTACGTACCCCGGTGTGGGACTCCCACTGCTAGATTCTGCGGCCGGAGAATCTGGAGGAGACAAAGACGATTCCGAGTCGCTGCTATCTGGAACAGGAGACAAAACCCTGACCGGGTTCATGATATAGGGCCGAGCCCCTTCCAACGATGTCTCGGATATGCTGGAAGGAGGGCTGCTGTACTGGGCTCGAACCGAGGACTTCTTTGAATCTGAGGAATCGGAATCGTCATCACTGGATGACGTCGAAGGAGAGTCGTATTTGAGTAGGGGAGGAGTGGGGCTTCTGAGTCGGGGTGGAGAAGGCGGGCTGGGCGGAGAAGGCGGGCTGGGCGGAGGAGGAGGGCTAGGCGTCCGGGGCTTCTTGGGCTGTTCGATGACAGGGGGCGGCTTGGGCTTTTCCTTCTCTTTCTTGATGGGAATGGGCAGGTGCATTTTCTTTTCTTCAGTCTTTTCCTTGATTTTGGGCTTGGGAATGGTTTTAGAGTCTCCACTCTCGGAATGGGTGGGAGACTTTTTCTTTTTCTTCTCCTGGAGGGGCACATGGGTGTCAGGTGCCGGCCTCTTTATGGGCTTGGACACTTTCTCCTGCTTTGGTTCTTTGGGAGGCTTAGTGGTTTTGGAAGGTTCTGACCGAATGGGATCCTTCGAGCTTTCTTTCGGGACGGGGTTTTTAGGGACAGGTTCACTGGGGCGATCTTTCACTAGATCTTTAGAAATTTTCTTCTCTGGAACATCTTTCGAGGAGCCACGATCCTTTGAAATCGACTGTGACTCCTTAGAAGAAGAATGTGACTCCTTGGGAGCACGAGGGGGCTCTTTGGAATGGTGATGAGTGGAATCCTTGCTGCGCTTGTGCTCCTTGGACGAGTGGTGGGAATCCTTGCTCACCCCATGGGACTCTTTAGAGGCAGGACTGGACTTCTTAGAAGCAGGGGCATCTGGATCTTTGGACCCATGATGTGAAGGTGGTTTAGATTTGTGGGGTCGCCCATCTTTAGAGGAATGATGGGAGCTCTTAGATGAAGAAGAGTGCTTCGAAGAAGAAGACTCTTTCTTGCTGTGATGAGACCCTTTGGAAGACTCTTTTGAGGACTGGTGAGAATCTTTTGATGAATGTGGGGCATCCTTTGAGGAGGACTCCTTTGAAGAGTGATGGGACTCCTTGGATGAACGGTGAGAATCTTTTGACGGCTCTTTGGAATGATGCGACTCTTTTTTGATCTCCTTAGTACTATGAGAGTCTTTTGATGTCTCCTTAGGATGATGAGCATCCCTGGAACTCTCCTTAATATGAAGATCCTTTGAATTCTCTTTGGGATGATGAGTGTCCTTGGCCGATGATTCTTTTGACCCCTTAGAGTGGGTCTCTTTAGATGAAGAGTTGTGGGGGTCTTTGGATGAGGGTTTCGATTCCTTCACAGCAGATGAGGTGGATGAGCTTGTGGGTGTAATTTTACCTTTTGAATGACTAGATGATCCAGAACCCTATAAAGAAAACAATTAGTATTTTCTTTTAGAAAAACATTTGGAAAAAATGCAAAGTGTTGCAATGAAGTAGGCATGCCAAACAAAACTTAAGGACACATTATAAAAATACTAAGTAATAAATAAGAGAAATTTGATTTGGTGGTCCAAAGTGTATGACCTTCTGTATGTAGAAGATAATAAACTTCGGCGAGCTTTAAACTGTCAGCTGTGGCCCATAGTAAAGTTATTTAATAATATTAACTGAGTTTCTGGAAAACCAAACACATGTATCTACTGCAACAATGTCTACTAAAAAAAACCTGATTCCTGCAACTGATATTACAGAAAATTATTCCCTGACATTGTGAGTTACTACTGTAAGGTATTCAATGCAATTAAAATGATTCTGAGCAGCGTTAAATTTAACAAATTTTTATAAACTATACAATACTGCTCATATTTTACTGCCTAACACTAAACTGGCAAAGAGTAGACTTACCTTGGGCTTCTGTGCTGAAGGATCGGGAGATGCTTTCTTGGAGCTGGTGGTTATGGGTTGTCCAAATATGGCCGTGAATGGCTGACTAGCAACAGGGGGCTTTGGGGGTGGAGGAGGGGGAGGAGGAGTGGGGGTGGGGGGCTTCTCTCGAGGCTCCTGCTGCAATATAAAATGTAAATTGGGGATGTAGTTAATAGTTGGATAAACTATAGGCATTGAACCACTTAACAGTCATTTATTTTCTGAATAAAGACAATGAATTACAAATGTTTTTATTTAACATTTAAAAAAATGAATCTGAAAAAATTTTTAGTTATATCAAAAAAGATAAAGAAACTTTAAGATTAATAATCAGATAGAGTATACTTTAAGCCTTCAAAATATGTACATGCATTATTAAATTAAAAAATGTACTATTCAATTATTATATTTTATGGAAAAAAAGTATTATGTTAACCCAAATTTTGTTAGATTGGAAGTTAAAGCTTTTTTACTAAATTACCTTGAAACATTATTTTCATTGCTGCTGCCTGGCGGGCTATTATATGAACTAGGACTTTTTTTCATTATTGTCCTGAAATTCTGCATAGTAAGTGCATTCAATTGTAGTTCTAATTAGAAAATGACAAGAAGTGCACTTGGTTCACTTGTATTCTGAACCCTCCAATTATGACATCTCATTTAAAAAATTCCTACTTTCTAAGAGTAAGAGAGGTAATAGGTTTTTTAAAAATAAAAATAAATTAAGTTTTCAGTAGAAGCCGTGTTTTACAAAAAAAACAGTTTTGAGTCAATTCTCACCTTGCCCGCAGAGAATGATTTAGGTTTCTTTGCAGCGACGCTCTGCTTAGAGTTCTCCTCCGCATTCTGTGGGGGTGGACAGGCCTGTGTCTGCAGAGAGGCACTGGCGCTGTTAGCAATGCCCTCCTGCTGTGAATCGATTAAGAAAAAACATGGTTAGACAAGATTAGGTTTTATTAAGGGGGATTGTCAGTCCCTAAGAGCTAATACATTAGATTTGGAATCACTACTTCCACAGAAGTCTTGCTTTGCCATGTTACGATGTTAGCCCCTTTTTTCACAGGTATGGGAATCAACATAACATCGAAATGAAACTAATTTGAAACAAAAATTTTATCTAGTTATTTATGTATTTTTGAAGTTTTAAAATAATGCCAAAAATATACAGCAGATGACAACACTATTTTCAAACTTTATCAATTAATAATTAAATAATCGAATGTTATTTTCTTTTCAATTTTGTTTTAAATTAATGTTATGATGATTCCCATACCTGGTGAAAATGGGATAACATGGCAAAGCAATTCTTTTGCAAAAGTTGTGATTTCAAAACTAATGCATTAGCTCTATGGGACTGACTGACAGTCCCTCTTAAATGGAGATCATATTTATATCTAAAAACAAATTTATAGCTATATAGGGGAGAGCCAGGAATCAGCTGACATTAAGTCCAGTGATTGGTGAAATTACCAGATATTCTGGTAGAAACAAGTAGGTTTGTTACAAAATCTGTCACTTAAACCGTTTCCACACAATATTTATGCTCAACAGGAAACACACTATTTATACACCTCAGAAAGAAATTCGCCTAACAGGAACTTTAATTCAAACACAATCGCCAAAATTAACTATTTTCATTAATCTTCTTTCGCAAATTAGCAATTACTCATTATTGCTTGCTAAATTTGTTTGAAATTGTAGAATAATGATGCAATTTTTTTTAATACCTAAATATCTTTTAGTCGCCACTTAATTTATAGTGCCAAAAATATCTAATTAGTAAAATTGATGCTTTAAAAATAAAAGCGAAACTTAGCATATTTTTAATGCCAAGTTAGAATTCTCTATGCATCTTTCTTCATACATATATAATGAACCAACAAAAGAACTGTATTGTGATATATATTACAACAATCCAAACTAAATATTCACATAAATAAATATTCTTTCTAAAGTTTTATTTTTATTTTAAATAAAGTTTCTCGTACGTTAAACAAAATTGTAACAGTGAAAATATTGAATAAAAATGGAATTTGCATGTCATTTCAATGTAGTTAAAATTTTTAGTTATTTAAATTTTAAATAAACTTCTAATTTAAATTTTTTAATGAAATTTGGGATGTAGTCTAACCAGATTTTTTGCTTCAAAATGACGTATCCCACTTGTTTGTGAGACTTACGGTTCGTTCTGTGAAAGTGGGTGACAAACGGACGGACTGAACGATTACAATGCCTTCCACTTTTTATGTTATAAACGTAGTGTGGAAGCTAAAATAACATAATTTACTGCATAACTTTTAGTATGTTTGATATTTTTTTTATTTAGAAAAAACGATTATTGTCTTTATGACCAAGGTCTGCAAAATCCAGATGTCAGCACAGGATCTTTTCCATTCTCTTTAAACTCTTTATAATAACCAGTTTCCTCCTACACTGACCTGTAGCAAATTGGTTGAATTGCCAAATTAGCCAAAACATAGAGCATTTTCTTTGCTTCCGCATTTTGATTTTTAAGCAAGCTCAACTTTGCTTTCAAGATGTGAAGGTTAATAAATGGAACCTGGTGTATTCTGGTAGACGAACTTTAAACCAAATTTTAGTTTCTAGCAAGTATTTCACCTTTCGAAGTTTGGGTCTCCTTTAAGGGAGAACTAGTACCTACTATTTTTTTACAGCGGTGTAACATGACCCATGCATAGAAGATAGAGGGTCAGTCCAAACTGGGGCCCGCATCACACAAAGGCTGTCCAAAGAAAAGACGAAAATCTAATCTAAAATACAAAAATACCAAATCTAAAAAAGCGTTACTTTTTTGTCACTAAAGTTCCAAATGCAGCTAGTATTTTATGGATTTTTGTAATTTAGAATTAAAGGTATTTCTTAGATATAATAATCAATGACCTCACTGTCAACTAAAGAACTAGCCAAATTCAATCCTAATTTCTAAAAATTTTATCATTTAACTACTCTAAAATCAAAAATTGAAAGGTTTTATAATTATTTTGTCATCTATTCCTCACTCACTTTCCCGCCCATTTAAAGGCCAGAGTGATACATTAATTACAAATATAATACTTAGACATTATATTTGTCATATACAGACTATTAAAATATAATACTCAGACATAATACTTTTACAAAGCAACCGTCGCGCTAATTAAAGAATTCCTCAATATATGGCTGACAAAGCAAATCGCATGAATTTAAAATGATAAGATAGTTCGTAAAAAATATAAACCGATATAGGATAGATTGACGTGCTGTTAAAACATTTCTAAGAAATTATCAAGTATGCCCCATGCTTTATCAAAATTATTAATAGTTGATGGCGCCGTTAAACTAACAAAAATATTAAAGCAAATGGGCAGGGCCCCCAAACATAAAATTCCAATCTAAAAATCTATATATAATTGAATCCAAAATCAACATTTACTATTACAAGTACAGTCGCATTTAAGATTTATTGAAACCAAAATATCTTTCAAATAGCATTCTGAATTGGCTAAAAAAAGTTTCGTTCAATACAATCACAGAAAAGTAGGCGGGATCCAGAGCATTCAAAAGACTCCGCCCCCTCCTCGAATTCGAACATAAAGGTAATTAAATAAAGGTTTTTCGAACGAGTGACAATAATCGAAATGAATCGTACACGTTCGAAGTGTTTCACTTGAATAGGTCAGCCAGACATGCGGACAAATGTTCAAAAACTCATTCTACCATAATCGGCACCCTCCAAAACGTGTAGAAAACACAACATCTCAATTTTAGGTTTTCGACTCCATCACACAATACTTTCATTAAACCATATATTTCATGAGGTAATTGAAAGTAAAAAAAAAAAAAAAACAGTGACACGACAAAATTAAATCATTCTCTGCTTGACAGTGCAAGAATCAATTTCAAAAGTATAAGTGAAACACTTTCGCAAGTGACCTTTTTCAATGCAATTTCAAACAAAGACCATTAACAAAAAAAAATGATTAAATGAAGTCAGCAGAATGAAAAGTTCGTTGTCATAGAAATATCAATAAATTGATCCATTCTCTGAGCAAATTAAATTAACTCACTAATTGAAATTTATATCACAAATTTACTTTAACACTTAAATGGTTTTGAGAGCTTGAAGGAAACTGTCTATGATAAAAGAATCAAGAAATCGCGTGACTTTTTGCGCAAAAAATATTCAGTGCTGACAGCGAGAAATGCGATATCAGCGTTCAACAGGTTCTTTTTTCCTCCATTCCAGCTGACGGAAGCCGCGGAAAAATGGCCTAGTTTAAGAGAAGTCATTTCTAAAATTTGAATAGTGTTTATCACGATTTGGAATTTTTGAAGTCAACGATTTTAGAAATGATGATCCTTTCAAAAACTATTGTTCTACCAACGATTTTTTCTCCAAAATTTTAATTTTGGAGAACTTAGAAAGAAAATTATTCATAATACTGAATAAAAAAAGTATAATACATGTTTACAGTAGAAGAAGTTAATGTTCAAACAAAAAAACGGACGAAGCGCAAAATTTTAATTTTTTTGCAATTAACACCAAGCACTTTACTATTGCCGGTTTCAATACAAATGTTCAATCCTTATTACCTCTCAAGGCTTCATTCCAAGGTCTGTGTCCACACAGACACAGATTTTACGCCAACTAATTGGTTAACTTGTAAATTAACCAACCAATTATTAACTAACCTAATTGTAGCCAACCCAGCCAATCAATCTTTGTAAGAGCTGCCTGTAACCGGGTGGAAGCGGACCGTAGAATCAAGCCTTTATGCATTACTACTAAATAATTTCATAGTCTTGTAACTCATTCTTTAAAACAATTTCAAATTTTCCTAAATCTTAACACAAAGCAATTAAAGAATAAAACTTTACAGACACATTATGAACCCAAAATCAGCTCCTGTAAAAAGTTTAAACCCCCGAACTCAAAATTACCGCCAATTGATTAAAAAAAAAAGGTATAGTTTATGATGTCACTGAAAATCTGGTTTCCGTACAACAGCCCTTTACGCCGGTTTTAAGAACAAAACGAGGATCAATACCCGCATTATTGATAGAAATGAATCAAGAGCCGCAAACAAATTTACTAACCTAAAAAAAAATTAGATTAAGAGGAAGCGTGCACAAAAAAAGCAACCCGTAAGTAAATGCCTAGCCATGCTGGAATGCGCAAACACGTTTGCTACTTTTCTTTTCTTCAAGGAAAACGACAACAGGTAGACAAATAACCTCTTTCTTGAGAGAAACTCGAGTTTGAAGTTTAGTTTTTATTTAAAAAAGAATAATTAAGTGGAACTTTTCAAAACCAGTCGCGCTTGACAATGTCAGAAACATCGGTATGAAAATTTGAACAATTGTCAGATGCCTTACGCGCCAATAAACCTGTCATATAAATTTTTTCTCTTAATGTCGGTATTTATTTAATAGTATATTGAACTTACGGTACATTTATATAAGGCAATAAAACAGCTTTTAATTCATGTAATCCGTTCTGTAATAGTAAGTTGCGTAATTCTGTATTAGGTATAAAACATCTGAAAATTCGAACAATCATCATCAGGAGTCTTACCGCACCGCTAAATTTGTTGTAAGATTCTTTTTTCTAAATATCCTCATTCCATTTAACATAACACAACAACAGTATATTTACATAGCGAGGATAAAATTTCATTCATGCATAACGTTTTCAAGAAATATTTAATGTTACTAGTATGTCTGATTAAACAATCGCCCAACATCGTACTCACCAATAAATCCGACGTAACATTCTTTTCAGCTTTCCACACAACATTTTTAACGCAAAAAGTGGAAGCTTTTATACAGGTTATTGCCCGTCCGTCTGTCTATCACCCACTTTCATATCCCAAACTAGAACACTTAAATTACGATTGCCACTCATTATCACCATACTATAAACTTCATAAAAAAAATAAAAAAGGAAAATTTATTGAAGTTTCGAAAGAAAATAAATTAAACTAGCCAAATTTAGATCATAAATGTTTAAAGTAGAATTAAATGTTGTGCTTGTCGCTTTTTTTTCTTTCTGACCACAAATGTTTGGAAGCGGTCTAGCCAGATTCTGTAACAAACCTATTAGTTTATTTACATCAGTATTCTATTTAACATATCGGACCACCAATTTATTAAAATATGATAAGGTAGAAATATTTTTAATTCATGCATACTATTTATTTAACAAGACATTGCGTGACTGTGTGTGCTTTTTTTCTAAAACGTCGGTATAAATATTTAAACAATTATCAGAAGTCAAGATGAGTCTTTCGCACCGACCACTCCACCATTAAGATTTTTTATTCCTAATTTAGGAACTATAATCACTCCTAACATGCATCTGAATAAATGTATTATTACACAGAAAAATTTGAAAAATTGTCCAGGGCAGAGATATTCTTGATTGCAAATTGGCTTGTTTCGCGTGACGTGACGTAATTCAGTCCTGGATTCATTGGTGGTTCGACACGGTAAGCACCGCCCAATACATTAATTAACCAATCGAGACCTTATTTTTATACCTGTGGAACTGTTTCCACTGAAGACGAGTAACATGCCCATTGCCAAATATTTTTATGAACCCAAAATGAAATATTTAAAAGAATGTGGAAAATCGAATATTACCGAAACCTTTGAGAGTGAAACGAGACTTAGTATTGAACTAATCACAATACTTTGTATTTTAAAAAAATTTAACTGCATAGTTGATTATTTTGTTTTAAAAAAACTTATCAAGTGTGTGGAATTGAATTCCATAATTCTGATAACCCTACATATCGCTCGTATGTGCAACTAAAGTGAAAGTGGATCTGATCTGTCAGAATCAGTCAGGCTTAGCGATGACTAAACATGATGATAAAGGGAAAATACAAATTCCTAATTATGCGCGTTTAAAGTCCGATCTCGTGCTTGAGTGTTACAGCACGAACTGAGACACTGACAACTTAATACCTATTTTAACATTACATATTATTGAGTTCCTCAGTAGAGATAGTGTGCATCTATTTTACACGCTATCAGTCATTTAATTTGCAATTTGAAAGATTATTGTGTACTTTGAATACGCAAACAATGAAAATGGTGCCAAAAAATTTGCTAATGAAATCGATTAACACAAAAATAATAATGATTGCATTTTCAAAAGCTTTTCTCATGTTTTGCAGGAAAATATAAAGCTGTACTACACAGGCTAAAATAAATTCGCGTGCCAGTGAAAAACAGCATAATTAGATAACTAAAATTGAACTCTTAGCTCCCAAAACAAACATAAGTCATCGCAAGTTTCGCTAACATAAGCTAGTAAACATAAATTACTTTTAAGACCGGCGGATTCGTAATCATTATAGCAGTAACCCAAGCAATTACATGGGCGTTGAAAGGTTAATGGTTAACCTATTACTTTAGTAACACATTTGAATAATTAGTAGCTTTTATCTTTCTTTTAAAGATCATAAGATTTTTTTTTTCATTGAATTCGTTACTTTCAAAAGTTTGAAAGACGCACCTAATAATGCCATTAAAAAGTGAAACTGTTAACCTAAAATCCGACAATTTCACACCTATATCAGGTTTCCTAAAATGGCGGCACATGGAAGTAAATGGTATAACTGAAAGTTGAGTTGTAAAAAGTTTCGCTGAAAAATAGCAAAAAAAATTTCATTAATTTTATTAATTATGATTTGAGGCATTTAATAATATCATGTAAATAAATAAAAACAATAGATTTGACATCGTTTTAAAAGATAATACACGTCACCATAATGTCGTTATTTTAATTGGTATTATTTTACTGTTACCTTAGTAATTAAACTAAGCCAAACAATATTATTAGAAGAATAAGATTCCTTAATATGTATTACAAAAAAACAGTTTTGTTCTATCAAAGAAGTTTCGTTGACATTTACTGCGACATCTGGCACGGTGATACAACGACAGTCGATGTAAATAAAATGGGGAGGGGGATCGCAATCCTTAATTCAAGCTAAATAATGAGTAGTTCCATTGTAATGCGCAAAACAGTTTTTCTTAAACAATAAATAGGTAGAGTTACCAGACGTCTAAATTCGGCACGGAGGGTTCGGAAAAAATTTGGATTCGGGATGTTAAAATTTGTCCGAGACTGCAAAAGATAATTGCAAATTTTGTGTTACACATTTTAGAATACTTTTTTTCTACATTTTGAAACAATATAGGAGTAAATGTTATCCGGTATTGGATTTTTTTAAAATTCAAAACCGAATAACAATTAAACAATAAATATGGTAGAGTTACCAGACGTCTAAATTCGCACGGAGGTTCGGAAAAAATTTGGATTCGGGATGTTAAAATTTGTCCGAGACTGCAAAAGATAATTGCAAATTTTGTGTTACACATTTTAGAATACTTTTTTTTCTACATTTTGAAATAATATAGGAGTAAATGTTATCCGGTATTGGATTTTTTTTAAATTCAAAACCGAATAACAATTACACGTATATTATACAGACAGAATCACATGTGTAGACATGGGTGGGCCGTTGAATTTGAATGGGTCACGCAGCAGTAACCAAAACTGACACCACGGTTTCGGATATCTCATTTTAATGGATTCATTGGGGGAGTTCTTCAAAATAACAGGTGTGGGGGGAGTATCGCCAACTAAGCTCCAGTTTCAGCAGCTAGTTGATATTTTCAGACGACGTTTTATGTTTTGTGTGTCTGTTTGCTATATTGTCTCGGATTTTGCTTAATAAGGCATTTTAAAATATTCTAATCGACAAGTTTATGAAAATTTATATTTTGATTTATAATAAAAGCATTTGAAATTGTGAAAGTAAACTAAAAATTTCAGTAACTGAATATTTGACTGCAAAAAACAAATAAGTCAGTTTTAAGGTTATTGAATAATTTTATAACGGAACCAAGAAAATAATTTATTGACAACCTCTTTGAAACAGACATCTTTTAAGAAATTTCCTAATTTCTATTTTATTTATTACAATACTTTTTAATACAATTTTTTTTAATGTTTGTTTCACCAAACGCCATATTTGTTTATCTTCGTTACAAAAAAAAAAGAATCTTCAGCTTCGAATGTCCGGTATTGGACTTTTAAAATTATGATAACCCTTATTATAGGGCTTTAATTTAAACTTTAAAAAAATAGGTAATAATATAGGTTTTCTAATATAACGTGCATTAAGCATATTTGCAGCTGTCATCTGATTATTTCAAATTAAGGAAATTTTTCTTCTGACTAAACACTAAATTACTAATGTCAATATCAAATTGTGCAGAAATACAGAACAAAGCTATATTCAATAGATTTTATAGCTCTTATCAGTTCGATTAACCGATAGCACTGGAGCTGTTTACTAATGTATAGGTTATGTTAATCCAGTGGGGGGTAGTACACAAGTATTAAGATAAGGAAATTTTAAAAATGTATTACATATAAATATGCCATACCTCAAATTTCTAAACTTATGTTTTGAACAATAAGTGTTTTATGTAATCACATATCATACATATCATGATAGAAATGCTTGTAATACACGGAAACAGGTGAAAATATATTCATGGCAAATATTCCATGCTCCCACGAAAATGTAACGCAAAGAAAACAATTTATAGGAGGAACAATTTTAAAAAGTCACGGAGTAGGAAATACTGTTGATACATCAATGAAATATTTATTCAGGAAACGTTTCCTTGGGACAGCAAAAACAAACGGTTGCTGCTTGTTGGTTTTGAAATAAAAAAATTAATAAAAATACATTTTATTAACTTTCGTGATATTTTTTTAACAAATATATAAAAAAAAATTTAAGAAAGAGAATTTTTAGTTGATATTTGCATAGCACCTGAATTTTAGATATCAAACCATATTTGATCGAAATAGGTTTCAAACAGATGTTTTCTTGTGAAACTTTAAAACCACGCAAACTAAAAAAAATATAAATTGTATTGTATTTTTTTTGTTTAAATTTAAAAATTACAGCAGTAAAAAAAAAATTGCAGTTTTATTCACACAAAAAAATAAAAATCATTGACATAAATATTTCAAATTCCAATCAAACAGTTTCTATACAAACAACTAATTATTGTGGGGGTTTTTTGCATTATAACAAACGAAATTTCCAAAAATAATTTACAAGCCACAAAACAAATTTGTATCCGAAACAATTTGGGAAAAAATAAAAAGGGAAAAAAAACAAGTGTGGAAAGCAAATTAAAATAAGCAATAGAAATTAATTTCGAGTAAAGAAAAGTTGGTAAAGAAATTAAATTATTATTTTAACACGAATAAATACAATTTGGCAATACATTTCTTATGCAAAACATATTCACTAAAATTCAAAACCAAGAACTATACCATACAAAGATTTTGTTAACAAAAACAATGATTAAATACATGAGTACGAACACTCTTTAAACAAAAAAAGGAAATCCACTCCAATAGAGGAAGTGCATTTTCGGTACGGAAAGGAGTGGAAATTAACTCAGACTGAGTTAAAACCGCTCGTTTTAAGAGTGTAGGACGTAGATAGTTTTCTTTTATTTCTTTTACCCACTCCGCAAAAAGAGTGAAATCCACTCCAATAGAGGAAGTGCATTTTCGGTACGGAAAGGAGTGGAAATTAACTCAGACTGAGTTAAAACCGCTCGTTTGTTTTAAGAGTGCAAATACAAGGATTAAGTACATCAGTATATAAGTTAATTCTTTAAACAAAACATATGTACTCGAAATTCAAAACAAGTAAAAATAATATCATGCAAAGAAAAAAAAAGTACTACAAATTCAAGGCAAACGCTAAACTATTCCATGCTAATCGAATAGCCAGACAATTGCTACTTAAGGCTATTTAACAAAAACAAATATAACTCATATAGAAAGACAAAACATTTACTCAAAGCCAGAAAAATAAAACAATTTCGTTCAAATCAAAATTTCAGACAATTTCTTTAAACAAGAGAAAGTTCTAATTTTTGTTATTGTAAAAATATCAACCAAACGCTAAACTATTCTACACGAATCGAAAAGCTAGACAATTCCTATTTTTAAAAAAAGATTTTTTTCAAAATTTCAAATGTCTTTAACAAAAACAAATAACGAAAATTCATATGAAAAGACAAAACATATTTACTCAAAAACCAGAAAATAAACCATTCCATGCAAAATTTCAAACGATTTCTTTAAACAAGAGAAAGTTCTAATTTTCCAAGTAAACACTAAAAAATTCCATGCGAATCAAAGAAAAACCAGACAATTGCAATTAAAATTATAAGAACTTGTTCTAAATTTCAAGCGATATTTAACAAAAACAAATAATGTAACGAAAAATTATGTGAAAGGCATATCCATTCCAAGCACATCAAAATTTCAGGCGATTTCTTTAAACAAGAGAAAGTTCTAATTTTTCTTATTCTAAAAATTTCAAACAAACACTAAACTATTCCATGCTAATCGAAAAACCAGACAATTGCTACTTCAAAATAACAATTTTTACTAAATTTCAAACAATATTGAACAAAAACAAATATAACGAAAACTCACATGAAAGACGGAACATATTTACTCAAAAACTAGAAAATAAAATCATTCCATGCAATATCAAAATTTCAGACGATATCTTTTGGACAAAAATTTATTTTGGAAATAGTTCACCTGAGCTCGCTGCAGCAAGAGAGAGGAGAAAGGACACAGACCGAGGCAGTGCACATGTGGCAGCCCACATGCGGAAAACCAGCCGACAGACGACGACGTGGTGAAAAGCCGGGAAAACAACTTATAAAACCAGAGAGAAGAGAAGAATTCCAAATTCGAACGACCTACTTTTTGTCCGTCGCTTACTCGAACACCTTGTGCTGTGTTGAATGTTTTAGTGAGCGAAAAGTCCGTAGACGGGGATATATATGCGAGATAGGATTTTTTTGTTTTAAGAGAGAAGCGATTTCATTGGTTGAATGAGGAATTAGGGGGAGGGAAGTGCTTGTTGCACGAATAGGGGTTGGTTTGATTATTAAGTACGATTTTAAAAGAAATTATATTTATTTAAAATAACATCAATGAAAATATTACATGCTATTAATTTTTTTAATTTGGAATAAATCTCTATTATTCTCGACACTAACCTAGTTATTGAAAATATATATTTGTATCATAAACCAATTGGCATGTTTCAGGTCTTGAGTGACAATAGACATTTGGAATGAAATTAAATTATTTCCCGAGCCTAGATTGGTGAATCAATGTCACGTGGAAACAGAAAATCGATCGCAGGAAAAAAATACGTCACCTGAAACAATAAAAATTATGGTTTTCCGACCATTTCTAAAAAAATACAATCCACATTTAAACTAGAGATTTGAAACTATGTCAAAAAACGATAATTGAATCATTATTGCAAAATTATATTATTTCAAGTGGAAATCTCAATTAGGATGCAAAAACCACATTTTACTCAGTTGACGAAATTTCTAGCTTGGTAATATATTTGGTGAGAACGTGAAGATCGCCACACACAAAAAAAACATTACAGCTCAATAGAGCGATGTCCCCCGAACAACGAACCAGCAAATAAAATTGCCCGTGCAAGGCCATAAATATCAAAATTCATATTAAAATGTTTTGAAAAATATTCTTTAAACTATAAAATCCGATTGTTTCAAATGACGTATAATCATTCCAGCTTTCACTCCTGGATTTCATTGGTGGTTTCGGTGATTGGCGGTAAGACATGGAAAGCTCCGCCCACTACATTAACCAATCAAGACCTTATTTTCGTTAATGTGGAATTGTTGCCACTTAAGACATGAAAGATGCCCAAGCCCATGCATAGTTCTATGGCAGATACCTTTGCTCTTGCACGATACTCCAAGAACTTTACTATGACGGCAAATAATAGGAACTCGTGTACCAAATTTGAAGTCGGTAGATCTTTTAGTTCGAGCTGAAAAGTGGTTTCAGACAGTCTGACAAACGGACCAATATTCAAAAAGCGTTTTTTTTTAATAAATAAAATCTTTTGGGAGATTTCAAGTAGCAAGCTGCGTTTGCACAGCGTGAGAATTACCTGGCATACACTCTTAAAACAAAAGAGTGAAATCCACTCCTATAGGGGAAGTGCATTTTCGGCACGGAAAGGAGTGGAAATTAACTCAGACCGAGTTAAAACCGCTCGTTTGTTTTAAGAGTAGTCATAGCAGAAAGGAAGTTAATAGTCTCATAACTATTTTACAATTTAAGAGCTAGATATAAAGTTTAGTTGCCAAAATCCAGTTATATCCAGAAAACACGAGCTAGAGCGACAACACTGTCTTAGTAATGTGACTTCCTGCAAAAAGTATACGTTAAACTTTTTCCAAGAGATAAAAATAAAATAATAACTAGCATAACATTTTCGAAAAAAAGTGAAATTATGAGAATAAATTAACAGAAGTCAATGAATTGGAAAAATTTAAAAAATTTAATGTTTGCATCTTTTCTACAAAATACCATTATAATTATAATAAAAAAAAACTCTTGGATATTTATATGTTTAATCATGATGAGAAAGTAATTGCTTGAGAAATTTTGTTTCGATGATGTCATACAAGAAAAATAAATTTCAGAAAGCGAAAACCTCAGAAATTTAATTCTAGTATTTTCTTATTGTTCCAATTAATTGCCCGCCGGTAGGCCCTGTTATATAATCCACAATTACGGTGCCGGAAAATCGCTGTGGCAATGTTGACCTATAGGATCCAATTGCCTTATTAAAACTTTCACATGCGACGTAAGAGGAAACCGTATTTACGGTCTTATCTGCAGTTATCATTCAATTATTTGGCAATGTTAAGTGAATTTCAAGTGCGGGAAAAATTTGCCATCGAACATTTCCACAGCAGCAGCGTTTAACATTGACACTACTCGATTAGGGTTCGTACCCTATCTATGATAGTGAAATTCATGAGTTTCTAAGGAGTTTTTCAGGAGTGCAGCAATGTAAATTAAGGAGGCAACGAGGAATAAAATTGAATATGTTTGTTTATTATCGTATTAGTCTTACACTTCAAATGATGAAAGAAGAAAAAAACATCTAAGGAGTTGTGCGGTGCATTCTGGGACATTAACTAGTATCACGATGTCCGTACTCTATTTTTCTAATGTGCATGTGCAGTAGACTTATTTTGAATAAAGTATAGCAGAGAAAGGAGAAAAACGATTTGTGTTAATTATTTCAGGAATGGGGGAAAATATCAGGAGATGAGACAAATTTCAGGAGTTATAAGGGCCCTTAGAAAAAAAAATATGAAATTCAGGAGTTTTTCAGGAATTTCAGTCGTCATTGCAACTACGATCGTCCGCTACCGCATTTACGTTAAATATTAAAGGAACCATTACGTGAGAAACAAACCTTGTAAATTTTATTTATTTTACCGAAGACTCATTAAACTCTGGTTTAAGACCATACAGGTTTTTTACCCGCTTTAATAAAGAACACATAAGTTAATAACCCATTTTAATAAAGGCCACATATACGTTAATAAAATTTCAAGATGCAATTTATGTTCAATGTGCATATCACCCCCAGCAATACAAAGCAGAGACATCTGTTGGTTGTTATCAAGGGAGCGATCAACAGAGGCGTTTCGGTTTGTTTTGATGGCTCACTCGGCCGGCATGAACCGACACAAGGACTTCACAGTTGAATTGAATTAACGTCGCACTAGAGCTATTGGTGACAAGCGTCGTCATTTAGCACCAAAGTCAAGTGACGAGCCGACAGCCGAAAAAGAACCAACGCAACTGTTATGGGCGACATTATATACGGCGTCGGGACTTTGAAGTATATTTAACGTGCACTTTCTTTACACGGGATATTATTCGTCGGACTTTTTGGCTACAATGAAAGCTTTAGGTCGGAAGTAACTCCCATCACTGCCCGGCATTGCTTTGATTCACCAGAGCAAAGCCAGAGGATATCGTATTGTGTATGATTCATGTCTTGAATGGCAACAGTTCTACAAGAATTAAAATGTCTCGATACGCTAATCAAAGTAGTGGGCGTATCTTACCGTGTCAAACCACCAATGGAATCCAGGAATGATTTTACGTCACGTGAAACAAGTTTCGTAGATTATATTTTTTAAAAAATGAATTAACGTTGCACTAGACCAAGACTAGAACAAAAAGCTGGATGGACGAAGAGATAGACTAGAGCAAAATAATAGGATGATTTGTAGGATGAATAACTCAAGAGACTATTTTATCACACGAAATTAAAAGATAAGATCCAAGAACAGATTTTAGTTATTTCGAAACACTAATTTCATGAGAAAACACGAACGGAATTAACGTGCACCAGTACTTACACATGCTTTCCAAAAAGTCCTTCGCTATTTATCAATCCAGTACATAATCTAGTACAAGGGAAACGAAAGAAGGACCGTTTCGGAAAAACTACATTACAAACGTAAGTAAAACTAAAAAAAAAATTGTAAGAAATTTAGTAATATTTGTGGTTAAGTAAGTCTATTACTAAGACATAACTTAACAAAATAATTATATTTGTGTATGTTAACAAGTGTTTTTTTTTTTTTTAAAGACATACAAAGAGGAAAACACATTGCCGTCGCTTTAATCTATAGACTTAATTTCTAAAAACTTTTTTCCACAAAAAATAACCTAGATTTTTAATGGTTAATGTTAGTTTTTCTTTTTGCGAAGGTTAGGTTGAATTATCGTCGCACTAATAGCTACACGCGGGCTATTGGCGACGCTTTTTGAGTAGGGCTTAATTTTCAAAAATTAAGTAGGATTTAACAATTAAAAATTGTGGTGGTTAAAATATGATTAGAATAATGACATCTTATGTATGAAAATTGGCTTTTTTTTCGTTGGTTCATGATTTTTCTAACTAATAAAAACGTGCACCATTCTTTTCTGAAACCAGATGTCCTTTTTTATTATATATCAATATTTATAAATGCAATGTATGCACTGTGTGTGAGTATGCAGGTGCGAGCGTGTATAGTTGAAAACGTATGTTATTGTGCAGTATAATCGATGAAATAAACGTTTAACACAAGACTTGTTTGAAATTTTGGTGAAATGTGAACTAAAACTGTACAACACGGTGCAACTACCATTTGATCATTTTTTTTAAATAATTTAATCCGATTTGCCGGCATAATTTTCAAGATTAATATTGATAAAATACAACAAAAATAGCGATAATTTTTATTGTAGGTAAAATATTTTATGCTAATAATTTTTATTGTCGACCTGTGTTAAGTACAAATACGCCTGCAGGTTGCAAATTAAATAACTAACAACTTTCCAATAATATACATATCATATGTACACAATTGTACTCGGGGACTTAGGGTTAAAATACTTACCTTTCTACAGCTGTTAAAAGGAAACCACAATTCCCCAGGCATAACACTAAATAGCCTAACTATATAAGTATAAGCAACGGAGTAAAATGGCTAAAGCATGTACACTCAATATTCAGTTACGATAAAACCCTAGAACATAAATTATCAATATTCTAAACAATGTAAGGTTCGGCTGTTTTAAATAAAAGTTGTACTATTTCGTACTATCCAGGTACTATTTCGTAATTAAATTTCTGAAAATTCAAACCCGGAACCGTTGAAATTGCAAACGTGGATTGACCATTTATCCTAAAAAGAATTATCAACAAACATAATTTTAAAAGGCACTGGTATATCAGTAGCGATGTAAAGTCTTATTAGTTTGGAATTTTTGGTAAATTTAGTTATTGGGAAGCTGTAATATTATGTAGAAACTATTCCAAGACAAGTAGAAGTCACTGGCACAAACAAGTATAGATTTATTTAAACTAGATAAAAAAAACTCCTTATGGTGCTATTTTTTGGTGATTTGGTTTGAATTAAAGTAGCACAAGAGCTACACGAAGAATAATTCGCAACGGGACACCGAATCGTGGTCAAGTGAGGAGGCCGACACTTGAACTGGCACATCAGGCAACTTTATGACATAACGCTCGCGGCTTCGGGACCAGGGTTCGAAATTTACGGTCGCTAGTTGCAAAATGAGACCATATCTTTCGATTTACGTTATTCCGACCAGTTTTGGTATCGGGGTTTCAACAATCTCGCCAAAAACAATCTGGAAACCACAATTCTTCACTAACCTAAATTTGTAAAACTTTAACTGATCTTAAATAAAAATTCGACAGTCTTAGAATCACAACTCTGGCGATCTGTAAATTGCGAAACTTCGACGAACTCTGTAAAATCCCCAAATAGCAGGGCATTGTAAAATGAAAATCCCAAAATTTTCGACGATTCTCAATTTTAGAAACTCCGACGATCCAAAAACTGAAACTCAGACAAACGTAAAATCCAAAAACTCCGGCTATCATAAATTGCGATTTCTTAAATTTTATAATTCTAGTTATCTTAAAATTGAGAAACTTGCTATAATCGCGAAACTTCGATGTTTCTACAGACATGCAACCAACTCCGGCGACTTTAAATTTGCACAGTTTGGAGAATTTGTTTAAAGTATTTTTTAATGCTTCTAGGTAATGTGCATTTGCTCCTAAATTTTTAAGTTAGTAGCAGAGATCTCTCTTAAATTTCTTTATCCAATTTCGAACACTGGTCAGGACTAGGAACTCCGAAGATTTAACGAGCAAGTGTGTCCCGGTGTATACTCAGAAGTGTATTTCTGTTGAAATTGCGTGCTTATAGAAACATAGAAGTTTCGCACTTTTAAGATATAGAATTATAAAAATTAAGAAATCGCAATTTATGATCGCCGGAGTTTTTGGATTTTACGTTCGTCTGAGTTTCAGTTTTTCGATCGTCGGAGTTTCTAAATTTGAGAATCGCCGCAAATTTGGGATTTTACAATGTTCGCTATTTGGGGATTTTACAGAGTTCGTCGAAGTTTCGCAATTTACAGATCACCAGAGTTGTGATTCTAAGTCTGTTTACAGGTGGTAATATTCAAACCGGCAATTGTTTGTTTATAAGCCCTGGCACGCTATCTCCATACGCCAGAGCCAGTAGAACATTAGATCCACTATTCTTAAAAGTTAGTATAAAATCTAGCAACCAACATTCACACCAAAAGTCGTTATGCATTATCACTTCCTAGTTTCGTATTTAACAAAAAAAACTTCCAGAAGACAATCCCGTTGCAGAAAAAAACATTTAATTTAACGCGTCACAAGAAACCGTTGAATCGACAGTTAAACATAAAAATTAGAAAGTCTAAAGACCCATGACGATAAGTAACACCCCCTAATTAGGTTCGCTGGTATTCGAAAGTGTGTTTTTTTTCTGTAGCTCTTTTGCTGATAAAAAAAACTTAATGAAAGCTGTGCAATGAGGCATTGTTATCTTTTATTTTCAACAGACAGTGGAATATAAGGAGTGTCTGAGTTTTAAAGATTGCTATTTGGGTTCTATAACAGAGGTTTTTAGTTCTTACGTTATTTTCAACATGTACAAAAAAAAAGCTTTTCGCTATCGATTATTCCAACTAATATTTAAATTATGTTCATACTTAAATAGAATCATTATAACTTTGAAAAAAATAATTAATAGAAACCAATAACTTTTACATAAATATGTATTTAAAACAAATCAGGCGTAATAAAGATTAAGATAATTACTATGTAATATTTGCCAAGAAAACCGGGGTTAAATTTAATTATAGTAGTGAAGAAATAATAGCAGTAGTTAAACGATCCTACATGCGTTCCTTAGGAAACTATCGTTGTAATAACTCTTTTAAATCATTCTTAAATAAAACCAAAATATAACTAACTTTACAACGACTTTAACTAGCAGAATAAATTAAATTTTACATTGTTTTCGAGTATCTTTTACATGACGGCTAAGACGACATGCGGAGGTATACTCCGAAGCATAACGCCCTCTATCTACTAACGGTACTTGTGTATCCCTTATGAAGCCGATGTTTTACTTTTCATTGTTCATTTGGAGAAAATAGGGGCACGGTGGAACTATTTGATTGAATTGTCCCGTTTTAGAGTATTTAAGTCTACAAGGGTAAAGTAAATTCTTCAGAAAAATTTAACTTTAGTTACCTGCGGCAACGGTACTTATAATGGGCCTAACGGTACTTATAATGGGAAAAACGAAAATAAATTCATCACAACATGCATTTTACGTTCCAACTATTTTTTACCGTAATATATTATTAATTGCACAGATAGCTTTAAAATATGCAACGGCAAATAATTAAAATTAAATCTTAATTCAGTGCACCAAAGCTATCGCCACGGAGGCACTTTTGATTCCAATTGTAAAACAAACGATCGATTATATTGTAAGGGGAATTTTTTTTTGCATATTAAACTCATTCACATGAAAAGGTTAACGACATTCTTTTTCACATTTGAAATCATACAATGACATCAGCTGTAACAGAAATGCTGAAAAACGAGTGATCTGTCATTTTTATTGCATCACTCACTGTTAGAAATGATGGATGACTCGTCAAGTAGTATTGATTACATTAGTTGAATCAGGATTTTTACTTTCAATTACCAAAAATGATGTACTATTAGGAAATAAAGTATTGCGATGGGAGTCGAAAATAGGTTATTTTATTTTTTGCGTTTTTTACACGTTTGGGAGGGTGCCGATTCTAAAAAAGTGGATTTTGAACATTGGTCCGTCGGTCTGAAACCACTCTACATCTCGAACTAAAAGAGCCGCGGTCTTCAAATTTGGTATTGGCAACGGGTGTCATAATTTAGATTCACAGTCAAGTAACGAGACGGCACCTGCATAGGCAAACAACGCAACTTTTAAGGGTGACATCGTAGGCAGTGTCAGGACTTGGAGTAATAATATGTGCACTTCCTCTACATGGGGAATTATTCGGTGGGCTTTTCGGCTGCACGATCGTTTACAGGTCGGCAGTTATTTTGGCAACGCCCAGACCCGAGCCTGGAACCTTTTGCATGAAAAGGCAAGTGCCTTACCGACTAGGCTCCCCAGCCTCCGTGTAGAGGGGATATGAATGTCAATATGAAATAATAAAAGTTCTAAATGCATAAGAAGAACTTTGCGATATTTTCACAAACAATACTTAGATAACATTTGAATCACTGGTTAACTGGAGTTGTATACAATTTTAATTTTTTTTTCTTTTATATCCACCCAGCACCCAAATCACCTGATTGTGATTAAATTACATTTAAAAAAATAGCGTGTACGGTCATTATCCTTAACACACAGTTCTTAACTTCACAACCAATTTGCTATACATATTATGAAAGTGCCCCAGAGACAAAATCATTGATATTAAAATTAACAATTTCGTCACTGTAGAATTTGTCTAATGTTTTTAAAAAGTTGTTCTTGAACATTAGAAATTGATTTGCTAAATTTAGAAAAGCTATTTTAAAGATTGAAAAAAAAATTGTTGCTAAAAAAGTAGCTTTAAAAATTAGTAATAACAGCGATGCATTCAAAAACAAAAATAATGACCCTCAGAGAAATTGTCAGAACATGTTACGTATGAAGCATAACTTCACTCAAGCAATTCATATTCGCTCTGAACTCATCATAGGGATAACACAGTAAAATTGAAATTAAAAAAATATAATTAAATTTTTTGCCCAAACTATAATAAACTTTAACTCTATTTTCCATAATTAAAGAAAATGTTTTGAGTTATTTTATATTATGAAAGAAAACTTTTTTTTAATTTTCCCATCCAGCGATTAACCCTTTCAGTCCCAGTGATGTCATTTGGCATCATCATGTTTCTGATCATAATTTAAAAAAAATAATAGCACTGACATTATTGGGATTAATAAAAAATATTTTCTAATAGAAAAAAGTTTGAAGAATCGAATTATGTGCTTTTTGATATCAAAAATGGCCATAGACGATCAGAAAAAAAAATTCTAAAATGACGATGCCAAATTGTCATTGGGAATGAAAGGGTTACGCATAAAAAATATTAACAAACCTCAGAGCAATTGTAATAACATGTTACGAGTAAAGCATAGCTTCACTCAAGCAATTCATATTCGCCTTTAACTCATCATAGGGAAAGCATAGTAAAATTAGAAGGAAACAAATAAAATTTAAGATAATTTTTTTACAAACTTTTATAAAATTTACATTTTTACCATAGTTAAAAATAAATTGAAAATGTTTTGTGTTATTTTATATTATTCAATAAAACTTTTGTTTCACTTTTCCATCAACAGATGGTGCCTTAAAACATTGGTTTGGCCTACTGACACGTTTTCATTTTCAAGGAATTTGTGCAATAGAATGCAAGTCATTGGACGAAAAGTAATTAGTTCAAATTATTTTTTAATATTTGGAGAAAAAAATCAATTAAGAACAATTAATCAATCTTTATGACATTTATTTACTTCACAACAACTTCAGCTATTTTAAAATGTAATAAAAGTTATGATCAAACATTCCTTAACAAAAACTACACATATAAGCTTATTAATTTTAAAAAAGCAGTTTAAAGCAAAACCAGTTTCAAAATACTTTTTGGACTAAACAAATTTACCACACAGAAACATACTAGCAAATTACCGATGCAAATAATAATTTTTAAAAATGTAGAATATGACCAAAAAATTTTTTAGTCCTGATGAACTTCTGAAAGAACTGAAATAGTCTAACTTTCCTGTTACTTCAGAAATAACAGAAATTATTATTTTAAGACACAAAAAACAGGGCAAAAAGAAAATTTTCTGATGTTGTAACTTTCAAACAAAAAAACATTTTAAAAAGTGGACCTTGGAGCAATTATATGAGCACACCCTCTCTACATGGAGTATTATATGAATGACTTTTTGGCTGCACGATCGTTTATAGGTCGGCAGTTATTTCAGCAACGCCTGAATCCGAGCCTGGGACCTATTGCATGCAAAGGCAAGTGCCTTACCGACTGGGCTTCCCAGCCCCTGTGTATAGGAATGGCAATTTGATAGAAAAAAAGTTCTAAATGCATAAGAAAAAGTTTGCGATGTTATTAACAAACAAGTATATAGAATAAAATTTGAATCACTGTTTAACTGGAGTTCTATACAATTTTAATTATTTTTTTCTTTTATATCCACCCAGCACCTACATCACCCGATTGTGATTTTCATTTTAAAAAAATTAATGTGAACGGTCATTAACCCTAACACACAGTTTTTAACTTCACAACCAATTTGCTATACTTATTATGAAAGTGTCCCAGAGACAAATTCATTGATATTAAAATTAACAATTTCATCATTGTAAAATCTGTCTAATGTTTTTAAAAAGTTGTTCTTGAATAGTATAAATTGATTTGCTAAATTTAAAAAAGCTATAGTTATCTTTAAGATTGAAAAAAAATTGTTGTTGCTAAAAAAAGTAGCTTTAAAAATTCGTGATAACAGCGATGCATTCAAAATCAAAAATAATGACCCTCAGAGAAATTGTCAGAACATGTTACGTATGAAGCACAACTTCACTCAAGAAATTCATATACGCTCTGAACTCATCATAGGGAAAACACAGTAAAATTGGAATGAAATAAAATAAAATTTAAGTAATTTTTGTACACAAACCTATAATAAACTTTAACTCTATTTTCAATAAAGAAAATGTTTTGAGTTATTACCTTCCACACTTCGTTTATAACGTAAAAAGTGGAAGGTATTATAATCGTTCAGTCCGTCTGTCACTAAAATTCATAGCCCAAACTACAAATGGTACGGACAAGTGTGATACGCAAAAAATTCAGCACATCAAAATTAGAATACATTGAAAATTTCAGAAAAGAATTTGAATTCAAAGTACTTCAATTATTTAAAAAACTGCAAAATTTAATGCTCATTTAAAAACACAGGAAGCCATTTTTATTAGAATTAAATCACCATTGCCATTCACAACCATCGCTTGAGAAACTTTAATTCTGTTAGACAATAAATTAAAATAAATTTATTTTTGCGACATTGATTAGTTTGAAATGACGTCAAATATATTTCACTACGAGATTCTTTGTATGTTGATCTGAAATATTTTGATTCTATTTAAAAGCGAGGAATATTACATATTTATTCTTTGAAATATAAATAAATTTTTGCAAACGATAAGTAATAATTATTGAATTTCGAAATAAAATAAATGAAAAATCGCCAAATTTAGCATGTAAATGTTTAATATAGAATTAATTCTGTGTTTGGCACCTTTTTACCTGTTAAATACAACTGTTGTGTGGAAGCGGGTTAAGTGACAGATTCTGTTACAAACCTACTTGTTTTATATTATGAAAGAAAACTTTTGATTTATATTTTCCCATCCAGTGATTAAGCATAAAAAATTAATGACCCTCAGAGCAATTGTAATAACATGTTACGAGTAAAGCATTGCTTCACTCAAGCAATTCATATTCGCCTTTAACTCATCAAAGGGAAAGCATAGTAAAATCAGAAGGAAACAAATAAAACTTAAGGTAATTTTTTTACAAACTTTTATAAAATTTACATTTTTACCATAATTAAAAATAAATAGAAAATGTTTTGTGTTATTTAATATTATTCAAGAAAACTTTTGTTAGTTTTCCATCAACAGATGGCGCCTTAAAACATTGGTTTGGCCTACTGACACCTTTTCATTTTCAAGGAAATTGTGCAATAGAATGCAAGTTGCAAGAAAAGTATGTTTGGTTAAAATTATTTTTGAATATTTGGAGGAAAAAATCAATTAAGAACAATTAATCAACGTTTGTGACATTTATTTACTTAACAATTTCAGCTATTTTAAAATGTAATAAAAGCTATGTTCAAACATTCCGTAACAAAAACTATACATATTTAAGCTTATTAATTTTTCTTTTTTTTTAAAGCAGTTTTAAGCGAAACCAGTTTCAAAATATGTTTTGGACTAAACAAATTCACCACACAGAAACATACTAGCAAATTAATGATGCTAATAACAATAATTTTTAAAAATCTAAAAACCATAGAATATAACCAAAAATTGTTTAGTACTCAAGAATTTCTAAAAGAACTGAAATAGCCTACTTTCCTGTTACTTCAGAAGTTACAGAAATCGTTATTTTAAGACAAAAAACAAGGCAAAAGAAAATTTTCTGATGTTGTAGCTTTCAAACAAATAGACATTTTGAAAAATGGACTGTTTAGAAGGGAAATTTAAACAAAATGATGACAGACACATACGCAGAAAGCAGACATATCAACAGACAGACTGAAAGTATAAAATATAGTTCCAAGTCAAACATTTCAAACATAAAATATATTTTTTTTTAATTGGACAGATAGTACGAAAGTTAAAAGGGGAGTGGACAAACAGAAATTTTCACAATGTCAATACCAACTTCAATACTTATTCTTCATTTTTAAAAAATTATTTTTAATAAAAAAAAGTCTAAAAAAATATAACCACCATTGTAAAGGATGGAATTATTCGAAAACAACAAAAATTATTTTTAATAAAAAAAAAGTAAAAAAATATAACCACCATTGTAAAGGATGGAATTATTCGAAAACAAAAATACATAAAATTTTCTTGTTTAATAGCATTTCACTAAATTTAAGCTTTGTTACGATAACAATAATTATCTTTTCTCCTTAAAATCAGCTCACATAAAATTATTCCCTTTTCTATAAAAATATCAAATTCAAGTTCTTTTCACTCGACATCAGTTCATTTGATGAAACAATCAATTTTCAGCAATACTCACTTAAAACAGAGCTCATACAATTTCCATTTTGGACTTTTAAAAGGACCAAAATTTTAAAATATAAGAACCTATTACTAATACTAAAAAAATACAACAAAAATCACAACTTGTGACATAATTATTTATAGCAGTTAGTTGGGTTTTAGCACTAATTTTTTTTTTACATTACTTAGAATTCTTAATAAAGTGCAATTAACTACACTGTTTTTAATAAAACCTGATGGTTAAAACAATTTAGTAAAAATGCTTTGATTTTATCTTAAGACATATCCAATATTAACATTTTTTACAAAGGTTGGGTAAAAAATATATATAATTTTAAGAACAGATAATTAAAAATGTAGCCTTTAGTTCTTAAGCTCTTTAAAAACCAGTTTCAAACGAGAGGGATTTTAATGAACACCCACCAACCCTGTTAACAAGCCAAGAGTGGCATCTAAGGGTGTCAAACCTTAAACAAGTCTACTTACTTGATTCGTTAACAAGAATACACTTAGATGGAAGCTAAAACCAGAAAACCCATTGTTATATAGTAAAAGGTCTTGTTGCTTTAATTTGTTTCATTGGTAACAGAAAAAAAAGCAAACTACAATGGATCCCCCCCCCCCCCCCCTGAACATTAAAAACCCCATAAGTACCAACCAGGAACATTTCCTATTTGCAACAAGTGCAATGTTGAATTATCCACTTCCCAACATCTTATTAAATATTATAACTTGGTGCAAGAGGAAATTAAAAAGACAAGCTACGTTGTCTAGAATATAAGTTCCATGGGGGATTTGCCCCAAAGGTTTCTATAAAAATAATTCTAGACTAACTCCATTGATTATGTAACCTCCTTGCCCTTTCTGATTGGCTGAGAGTGAGAAACATTGTTGGACATTAGCAACAGTTTGGCGACAAAGCATTATATAGTACAGATAATGGTGACATTATCCATAATGTGCCAAGACAAGAATGAATACTAGGATTTTACTAACTAGAATTTACGCGAGAAATATATATATAATGAATAAAATCATGTCAGAAGTGCGATTCCGATTAGAAATATTCCGAAAACAAGACTTACTCCCCCCGAGCTGAGCAACTTCTTCCTGAAATCATCGGACGGATTCTGGAAGGTAAGCTTTTCCAGTCGCAGGTTAGATACAGGTTGTCCAACTCTCAGGTACAAATCATAGCTGAACTTGACCTTTTTGGGCTCCTCTTTCGAACGGAAGTAGACGTCAATGTTCAGGATAAAGCCAGCATAGCCAGACTCGGCCACCATGTATGGGGGCTCCTTTACAGCTGTAATACAAGATTTAGGTATAAATGGCTTCCTTTAGTTACTGTTAACTAATTTTACTTTAAACATTACAAACAGAACATCTAATTTAAAATTCAATGGGATGGATTGCTGGATGGCCGCTATTTTACAACAAGTGTAATACAAATTTTTTAAAAAATTGCACATAAATAAATCATGCAAAATTTATTTTATTATTAGCAAATATCCAATTTCAAAACATGGATTGTACGATAATAGTAGCTTCACTTATATTAGAAAATAATCATTTTAATCACATAGTACTTTTTTTTAAAAAAAGATTTTTTGCAAATTTAATACATAATAAAAAAATTGCAGGGATTGGAGTAACGCGTTACTTGTAACGCCTTTACTTGTAACAGTTACTTTTTTTGGGTAACGCCGTTACATTTTTCAGAAAGTAACCAACTTAGTTACTTTTAGCGGTAACGAAAAATGTTGTTACTTTTCCGTTACTTTACGATGGCTGTCTGATGCCAATTTTGAAATTCCACTCCTAAAAAAAAAAAGGAAACATTTCGCATTCCCGAAATACGAATTTTTATTGGGAGGGAAAAAGTAAAGCATATAATAGAATTGTCCACTTCGGTTGATAAAGGCGTGACGACGGCTTTCAGACAGAATTGTTACAGTACGAATGTTTTTCCTTGTCTGTTTATATTTCTAAGTATCACATTATAAGCCCCACACATCGCACAATTACAGGCATCTACGGAAAAGAAGAGTTTTCAAATAAATCACGCTAACTGCCAAGCAGGTTGGATCCCTCACTCCAAACCCCTTTGTGTTTTGCCTGAATGGGTTCTACAACAAAATGACCAACAAAAGTCCTTCCCCTCGAAGAAGGGTGGGGAGAGGGAGACAGAGATTTCGCGTTCATTCTTGAGATACCCCTCGTTTACAGATGGACTCGTTGTCTTCTGATTATACATCAGGGTAAAGGATTAAAATTAATTATAAAAAAATGATTATTAATTATAATTTCAGTGTTTTGTTTGAGCTTATGTTTCGTTTATTGTGCTTCTCTTTGAAAAATGGTAAGATGGCTAAATTTCAATTTTTCTTATAACTTGAAATTTCAAAAAGTAACTGTGATTCGTTACTTTTTTTAAAAGTAACTGTAACGCGTTACTTTTCATATTAAGGAACTGTAACTGTAACAGAGTTACTTTTTTAATTAAGTAACTGTAACTGTAACAATGTTACTTTTTAAAAGTAACTTTCCAATCCCTGAAAAATTGATATTCTCTTTTTTTCTTATTTTAGAAAGTCATCAACAAATACCATTTATTTCTTTTTTGATATCAATTGTAATATTCTTAGCTTCAACATTTTTATGTTAAAGAAATTTTCCAATTTTCTTAAATAAGATCAGTTGTGGTATTTCAAAATAACCATAATCATCACACATTAAAAAAGAATTAAATTTCAAAACAAATGCTGAAAAAATGGACAAAATGAACGGTTGAACAAATGAAAGGATGGAGAAATAAACGGATTAAAAACGTTGCTAACTGATTCGAACAAAATTGTCCTAAAAATGTTATTAATTACATTAAAATTGGTGCACTATAGCAATCTGAATCATGATAAAGCTTTTGCTATATTGCATTTTAGGGATTTAATTGGTTGCAATCAAACATCTCAACTTTCTTTTGTTGGGATGGTCATAGTTGTTTGAAAGGAATTTTGGAGTGTTACTAATATCTTGTCATCTGAATAGCAGAGTTGTCAGGGCAACGACCTCTCATTGAGAAGATTCTTAGTTTAAAATTGCTTTTCCTGCTGGTAAAAAAAAACTTTGACATTATCATAGGGTTCCCCAAATACACTGGGACAGACTTGCTATTTTAATTTGCAAAGCACAAAATCCTGATGTTAATATATGATGTCTCTTGTAACGATTAAAGTAATGATTTTGCAAAAATCTTAAAACATTGAACAATTGTTTGTAAAATAATATTCCTAGAGACACATTTACGACTTTATTGCATTTCTTGATTTTGTTTTCAATAAAACTGCATTTCGTTTATGTAATGTTTTAACCCAATAGAGGAAGTGCTTAGTTTCCAGTCGTTAAAGGGTTACCTTTAAAAAACTATTCTTAAGGTAAAAAAACTAGGACTTTCCGTAACAGTGTATAACGAAGGAGGTCACTACATTGTAGGGTCCCAATATCAACGTTTTTCTGTACTTCGGACTCTTAACTTCAGTTTGGGAAACTTGAGGGAGCGACGTTAGGTTTTAAAATCTTAAACAGAATTTGAAATCAAGTATGGTTTTAACGGGTAGTTAAATATAGTTACTGATCAAAGTTAAACGAGAAAAGAAATTAATTATAACCTACATAATAATATCCTTAAAACTAATTCTCTAAATGTCATACCATCCCAAGGTTTGACTAGCACCTACAACTAAGAAAGCTTGTTGCATTACAAATGTATCATGTCTTACTTCTCCTGGGTTTTGGGAAGCTCTCGTGAAGGTGAAACACCACTTTCTCCACAAAATGCTCGATGTGGCTGCCATTGGCCCCACGCACAAATACTTGCCAGTCGTGGGTGTAGCCATCCGGGCCTGGCTTAGCCTTCTCGATGGCTCGGTGACCCAGCTCTAGCTTCACTTCAACACTCTGTGAAAAAGATGGAATAAGATTAGGGGGTTTCCATAAATTATGTGCTAGGATTTTAAGGATTTTACAAACCCCCTTGGTGATATTTTGTGACATCTGGCTCAACCCCTCCCCAGTAATCTCACATGACATTTATCAAAATTAATTTTTCTATTTTTATTTAATTTTCAAAGAAATGGCAAATTAAATTATAATTGTGTTAAGTTGTGAAATATGACACTCTTCTAGGAGTAGTTCATTAGTTTCAATTTTCTCGCCAGATGGATTTTGTGGATACCAGTAAATCACTCCATACCCTACTCGAAAAGGAAAACAAACATTCCAAAGTCTTTCCGCCTTCACATTGGAATTTTGTGCGATTTGGTCGCAATTTTATGTTGATTTTTAAGGGAAAAAATTATGTAATATTTGACGAGACCCCCCCCCCCCTCCCCATGTGATATTTTGTGATATTCGGCTCGACCCCCCTCCCCCTAAATAAGTCACATAATTTATGGATGCCCCCTTATTGCAGAAACCAAATGAATATGTAATTAAGTACTAATCTGCATAATATTTTTTGATCAAAAGTGCAACAATTAAGAAATAGCTGAACGTGTATCGGTCACCTATCTTATACTTTTTGTTCGTTCGTCTGTCCCTACTATAAGGATTTCTTTGAGTATTTAAGTTAAAAGAAAGTAGGTTATATTTAAGTTATTTTAGAACTTGTTACTTAATGTTAGATGAGTAAGTTTTTAATTGAAAATATTTTTTTAAAAATACACCATTATCACTGAAATTATAAACTAAATACTTTGAAGAACAATACGACAAATCAACTTAATAAAAAGTATACAAAAAGATAAAAGAAAACACAAATGCATATTAATCAAATAAATATTAAATTTAAAAGACGTATAAAAAAAGATAATAATGCAAGATGTAAGTTTTTGCAAAATAAATTTTTAAATAGTTTTTAGATAAGAATAATCAAAATTAAAAACAAACTTCGATATTAAAAAAAAGTACAAATAAGTTGTATGGCAAGATATAGATCCTAAGGTTATTTACGTTCTTTCTCCTTTTCAATTAAGGGTTTAATCAATTTTAAGAAAGCTACTTTAATTTACAGCATTTCTACAACAGTAGAACATGATCGTTTAAACAATTTGTTTTTACAATCGTGATGCATAGTACTTTTTTAAAGTCATCGATATTTTAATAAATATTAAGAATTTATAACATTTTATACTTTGTTACTTTATTTTTACATCAATTATTATAAAAATATTTTAGTTTTACATAACAAAGCAATATCTTGATTAAATTTGTAGTTACCGTATAAGCTGCTATTCGCACTTTCAAGCAAAAATCAGCTTTCCGCTTGCTTCTTAATTCCATTTTAATAATTTTAGGAGTTTAGGACATTGCACAAAATGCGTTCGATAGCTTTAGAGATCAAACGTAAAATGGCTTTAAAACGATTTTCGTACCCATAATTCATTTTTTTAACAAACCAGAAACTTTGAATGTTCGGTGTAATGTTGTTTTAACGCGAACTGCGATCTCCATAGAGCAGGTGCAACTTTGTTTTAATTATACCATCTGTTCGCTGCTAAATTATCTCTGTTTATTACAATAAAAATCAGACGACATTCAAAGTAGACGATATTTTATAAAATGTTAAAACCTTTAACTCCATTTAAATTTAAAATTTTTTTCCTATTTTGCTAAATACATTCAAAACCCAGTTTTACGCAATATAAATTTTATTTCATTGATTATATTTAATAATTAAAGTTAATTAGGAAATATTAATTCATTTTGTTGAATTCTTTTTGATTAAAACTACAAAAGAACCATTTGTTTTGCCATTAATGCAAGCAAAAATCTGAAAATTTTCGCAAACGTGTCGCTTAGCATGTTCTTCCACTAAACAATCGGTCCGGAATCGGGCGATTTCGGTGGAAGAAAGTGCTAAGGATCCTTGGCACGTTCTTCCATTGAAAAAGTGACGAAAACGCGTGCACCTACCAACTTCGTATGCGAAAAATATACGGAATCTAATGTTTTCTAAAAAATTGAAAGCTGTTATGTTTAAAGCAGGTAATAACATGATCATTGACACAAAAATCTCAATCTTTTCAAAAATGTCACTTAGCACGTTCTTCCACTCAGCTCTTCAAGTGAGTGGTTTGTCATAATCATGACCAACATTTGCAATAATTTTAAGAAAATTAGATGAAATCTTTTTACATAAAAATTGCGACAACTCAAAAGGATTAGATTAACAATACATTTTACCTATACAAGGGCTATTGGTGACTGGCCTTAAAAGTTTTGAAACACAGTTACCAAGAATAGACCCTGAGCAGTCCCTTTACCCAAATGATATATAGTACACAATATCAGGTTTTCCGACCTGAAAATCTTAGAGTGCACTGCACTACAGTGTTATATTACTGGTAGGATTATTTTAATTGTGCATGATGCGTTGGTAAGATGACACTATCGAAAACCGCATTTGTTTGAGCCCAAGCGGCCTAGAATCACAACTTCAACTTTAAAGGCACTAAGAGGGCTCATGGTTCCCTTATGATTAATTATCAATATGATTGCATAGCTCCATTGCCTAAGAGATATTTTTAAAAAATCAAGCGCTAGCTAAATTAACAATGTTTTAAATAGTTGAAGCATTGTTTGTTCCTTATATAACTAATTTATGAAAGCATCTTGAAGCATTGTTTTTAAACCCAATCAATGAGGAAAAATTATTGATTTGAATAAACTGAAGTTGTTTTTTATGATCAGTAAAATCCCATTTTACTTCCTATATTTTTTCCTTATTTTCAACATCAAAGTGCCTAATGTAACACAACATATAATTAAGTATTCAGTCCTTCTAATGCTATTTAAGCACTAACTCAAGGAAATTACGAATAATTCATAAAAGGAACGCAATGAACAAATAAACAAAAATATATACTTCAATAGATATATACAGTTATTAATAAATTTCATACAAATTAAGGTGGAACTTTCATTCAAAAAAAAAACTATTTTCACATAAACAAAACTTTTTAAGTTATTAATTTCAAAACCAAATAAATTTTCAATAAAAACACATACCATGTTTTCTCATCCAGTGATCACATGCATATGAATATTTTTGATACAACGTGAAGACTCGAAAAGAATTCAAAGTAGCTTTCTACAGAAAAAGCAAAGGTAAACACGGGGAAATGTTTATATCTTTCAAAAGCAACATTGTAGCAAAGCGCAGTGAAGTTTTAGTCGAAGGAATACGGACACATAAACAAACTGCCATTCATTAAATAATACACAGAAAGGACTAATAATTCTACATTTTTTAGAGCACGCGTGAAAAATTTCAACAAAGTTATGAAAATTAAACTTTTTTTCAATTTTTAACAAGAGCTAAGACGAAATCGAACATATCGTTTGGCGGTGCTAATACGTTGTTGCCAGTTGTGGAAATTAGTATCAAAAGTAGATCGTAAACAGCTCACATGTGGTCTGGGAAATAACAAAATAAACAAAAATTGGTAGGCACTAAAATTAGTTTTTCTAGATTACTCGTTTAAAGCTACCTAATTTGCAAGTAATGTATGTTTTAAAGTTTAATTTTATCAAATAAAATACTTTATCAATTTTCCTATTCACATCAGCCCTGTGTCGTGAAACTGGGCCTGATTTCTGACAGAGCAAACGTTGCAAACTGACTTTTTAAATGTTATTTCGCTATCCCCTAAATACAAGAAACGTTATAATCGATATTTTTTGGTATGTTAAGCAGGTTCCCGAAATTTCCTGCGGGCTGTACATGTACAAGACTCCTCTTCCATTTTATATTAACCCTCTTTCAGAACTACTTGGACTGAAAAAAAAACCATAATTAAAATTTAACATGTTATCATCTAATTTACACTGTTAATAGCAGTCATTATGACATTAATGCAGTGGAAAAATTAAAATTCAAGTACAAGTCCAGCGAATTAAAATATCATATCTGTAAATTAAAAGATACACAAGTAGACCACTTGCTAAACTCCTAAAAAGACTTAAAACTAGAACCCCTGGGGAAATGAAAAAAAACAATTCAACGGATGGAACAAGAACACATTCTCATCTGCAAATCCTACTACAGCACAGAATTAAGTCCCGAACACCTAAATTTCTGATTTACCCCTTCTCCTCCTCCCCCCCCCCCCCCCCCCCGTCATTAATAGTTTTTTTAATTGCTGTAATAATATTTGCATAGAGCCTCCATTTTCCGTTAGGATTTATAAGTTTTTCAAATATTTTTGTAGTAAATTACTTTTAAAAATATATTATAATATAAAAATATTATTTTTAAAAATTCAAATTTTAATGTGCTGCTGGGAAAACCAACAGTCCCTATAGACGAGTTTATGCGTCTGTACCCCTCAATTGGTAAATAAATCGTTTTAACAAAATTAATTTGTTTGAAATTCTTTCTGTTTTCTCAGAACTGTAAAGAAGTTTTTTAAAAATATATATCCAACTATTCTTTATTTATTAAACAGTTAAATTGTGTTCTATAATCCATGAATATTTTATAATAATTTATTGCTTGATCTGCACCCAAATAATGCTCCGTATTTCCAAACAAAAATTTAATTTTTTTATTTAGCACAACACATAAAATACGAAGCATATAGCACATCCCAGCAATGGCCTGAATTGGCAGTGAGTATGAATTTATGAATTTATCGTGAGTATGAATTTATGTACAATCGAGAGTAAATCAGTAGATAAAAAACAAACATTTCCTTACAAAATATCGCACTGTGCTCGAAAAAGTGGTGTACTAGAAAAAAATACGATTTTCCAAGAGATTCGTCTCGAATAATAGGTTTTCATTTCATTTAATGAGCATGATACAGGTCTTGAGTGGCAACAGAAATTCTGAATGAAACTAAATTCTTCTCGAGCCTTGATTAGGGAATCAATGTCACATAGCAACAATCTAAACACCGATCGAAGGAAACTCAGGAATGAAAGCTGGCAGAACATTACATCACCTGAAACAAACCAATTGTATTTTAAAAAAATGTTTAATGTAGCCTAACTATTGTGCTGATCTGTTTAAATATTGTATTAATTGTTGAATTTTAAAATTTGAACTATTATGCAATTTCAATTTGAAAATTTACACAGAGAAGTCTTAATTAAACAAACGGTACTCAGGACAAGGACATACTAACAGGCCGATTTAATTATGACCACCTGTATTTGTCAGACACGTAATTTTTCCGAAACAAGTAAATTATTTCGAAGAAAAATGAATTAGTCACATTTTCCCCCGTTTCAGGGATCTAATATGCTCACACCCGCTCTGCGCAGACGGATTTCGCGCAAGCGCCGTGGCACTTTCTCCTGTAATCTCGGCTTTTCCGATCAAAACGAGCCATGGCCCCCTGTCATGGCGGCTTCTGAGCTCGGCTCCTTTTTTCTACACTTTTCTCGCAACTGCTAAAGCCAATAATTATTCTATAAGTAAGTAATTTTTTGGTTTATTTGGAAGAGTTTACGGTAGTGTTAGTTTCGCAGACGATTTTCCACAAGTTGCTTTATTTTTAGAAGAATAGTTTATTTAAAAAAAGAGAGAAGTCGAATTTGAAAATATTTTATATTTTATTACTTTGTAGACAGTTTTGACACTTAACAGTTAGTAAATAAAATGCAATTTTAATTTAGAATAAATTCTTTTTCAGTGGTTAAAATTTAAAAATTTTAGAATACAGCAAAAAAAAAACTTTTTTTATTTGTGTGAAAAGTGTATCATGTATTTTTATAACAATTTTGTTTTTTACTACATTTTAATGATCCATTAATTTTAAACCTACAAATAAAACTTTTAAAAAAAGCAGTTCGAAACTAACCACTAATTTGTTGATCAAAACATCTTGAAACTTTTCTTTTAACGTTTGTCAATGATGAATCACTTATATACCTGCTGCTAAATTGAAGTATCCATGTAAAATTACTTTTCGCAAATGAATAATTGACATGCATTTAAGCCAATGACATTTGGTATTTGGGTAGTAACTGTTAAATAGATAATTAACTCTTCCCGCCTGATGTTTCTAACTAAAGTTTAAAGGTTATGCATAGTTGAAATAGCTATTTCTGGGGGAAAGCCACCCAAAATTGTTAAAAACCTTTATTTTTGTTTTATACCGTATTTGAAAATATCTTGTTAAGATTGATGCAAATTTTTATGATTTTATCTCAATTCGAAATATTTTAAAGTATTTTTCGAGTATCTTCTAACCCTTGCAAAGAAGAATGAAATCTTTAGATTCATTTTTCTCAATTTCAATTTTTCCAGTTCGAGCGATATTTAAATCTCTGAAACTTTTGTATATTGTAAGCTAGATATTTTCAATTATTTTCCTACATTAAAGCATTAAAAACCCATGTATAAATAAAATAGATATTTAAAACAGTACAAAATTTAAATTGTATTTAATTTATGACTATTTATTTTGTGTTTGTGAAAAAATTAATTTTAAAATTAAAAATAAAATATACGTAAATCATGTTTGTATTCCCAAACGTTTACAAAAAATATATAATTTTCGACACAACAATGCATTAAAAATCTTTTGTTATTCGAAAAAATTAATACTAACTTTTTGATTATTAAAATGTCGAAACAATTTACCTAAAGTTTTAAAATGTTCATTGAATTTGCTAAAGAAATGTAAATTTGAAATATTGCTTGGGATCGATTACAAATGAATCTCTAAATGTAAAAATGCATTGATTACGCAGTAAGATTTCCTTCCCCCCTTTTTTTCACTCAAACGTTGAAAGGAAGAAGCGTAGCGGGAAACTCTCCAACCTCTTTTTACATTTAGCTATTCAAATGAAAGTTACTGATGTAAATTATTATTTTTTATTGCAATTGCAACAACTACGAAAATCTATCATTTAGTTATTCGTGGAATGTTTCAGTGTATAGGTTATGGGCAGTATGAATTATTAGGCGTTATTAATAATACCTAGGTAATTTTAAAAATGGCCAAGTTGATGTGACAAAGTGATAAATTTTATAGAAAATAACCACATTGCCTGGCATTATGAATAATTGTAGAGGCCGAATGGACAATTTGAGCATATTTTTATTCGTTTTTCTCTACATAGAAAAAATAAGAGGACATTATTATATTAAAACAAATTTTTAAGTTGCTTACAAAACTAACTAAAAAGGAAACATATAGGGTATATACGAAGAAATGCATATAATTGTATGTTATGGAAATACTTGTTGACTCATCAAAGTGCCCAGAGAAATAATAGCAGTATTTATAATGACCGGGCAATGTGAAAAATTATCGTACTCAAATCGGCATTATGAATATAAAGTGTATCATTTCTGAAATGTGTCAGTGTATATATAATATACTAGCTTTATAAACCCGGCGTTGCACGGATGTACCCTTACTAACTGTGATTGTTTTTTTATGTAAACTTTTATTTTATACCAATTGATCTACTCTCCACTGGTCAGCACTCCATCAGTATATTATAATTTTCTCCCATTCTAATATCAGCACTAATTTTAAAAAAAGAAGTCCGATTGTATCCAGGCCCTTCTAGGAGTTAGAGGGCTTACCAATAGGTCGTGTTAAAATTGCCAGAATAGCTATGATATAATGGCCAGTTTCTATTTGCCCTCCTAAATGCCCAAAATGTGGCGACCTATAAACCGCCTATGCAGCCAAAAATGCCCCGTGTCCGGAATAATACCCCACGTGGTGGGAGTGCACGTTAAATATTTTTCAAAGTCCCGACGCTGCGTGCGATGTCGCCCTTAAAAGTTGATTTGGGTGCCTACTCAGGGTATCAGCTCGTCATTTGACTGTGTTTCTAAATTAAGACGCCCGTGGCCAATAGCCCTCGTGTATAGCTCTAGTGCGACGATAATTCAAACTAACCCTAACCCATACAATTGGATGGGAATAGCTACCCTACGTTAAATTTTCAACTTCGCCAAAGGCCGCCAATGCCAAAATTCTAAAAATATATATGTATTTAGCCGAATCAAATTCTGTGATAAATGAGATTAAGATTATGTGTTTTACTTTTAAAAAAATACTGCTTTGATACAAATCTATAGGTAAATTGCTATTGTGAAATATACGTTACGAAATTAAAATACGTTTTAGGTTTGTCAGAATTATATATCTGAAATTCCCGGAAAAGAACATACTGTTTAAACATAAATGATCTGTTGCACCATGATGGATAAAATTCAGTTTAAAGAAAGATAAACACGAACACCAGTTAATAAATAATGCATAGATATTCATAATTTCGTTTTAAAAAAATTTCAGGGTTTACAGGAATTTTCGACGCACAATAATTTTGATTATATTGTGCGGCTGACATCATATTCTTTTTAAGTGAGTATTAAATTTTGCAGGTTTTTTTCATAATTGATGTACTTCAAATTCGACTGAGAATTTCAATGTATTCTAATTTCGGTGCTCTGTATTTTTTTGACCTATCACTCTTGTCTGTAGCATTTGTAGTTTGGGCTATGAAAATAGCTGATGTACAGACCGAAAGACGTACATAGCATTTACAAAAGCTTCCACTTTTTACGTTATAAACGTAGTGTGAAAGCTAAAAGAGCCCACTTCAGCTCCATTTATTATCTCAAAATCTGACGTTTCCTAGGCAACCCCGATGTTCTTACACGGCCCGATACTACTGAATGTACGTAATCCTTTTAGTGGTTGTGTGCTTGGTCAAAAATTTCGCCCCCCTCTGGTGTTTAATTGGCGGAGAGCCGTATTACGCAAGACTGCCAAATATTGATTTAGTTTGGAGGGTTAAGTTAAGATATGGTAAAGATTGAATCAGTAGTTTCATCGCGTACTCATGTGGAAGAGAGAACTCGTGTACAGGACTGCGTGCTTAAACATAAACATTCACTAGTACACTCTTAAAACAAACGAGCGGTTTTAACTCAATCTGAGTTAATTTCCACTCCTTTCCGGTGCCACGAAAATGCACTTCCCCTATAGGCACTTCCCCTATATTTCCACAGAGAAATATTCTATAAGCATATTTGGTATACTTTCCCCTTTTTATAGTTTTGAAATATTTTTTTTAAAAAATGGAAAGTAGCCATCTAGGGAATACAGAAGTACGCACCCATCACCTGACTGGCCGGGTTTCCCAGCAACGCACACAATTTTTTTTTAAAAATTATAAATTTTATAATTTTGCTAGGTTTTTAAGTTTGGAGTATTAAAGAATCATTTATAGTCATCCTCTACAGAAAACATGTCGCATTAAGCTTTTCTTGAAAATCGCCTTTGCTAAAGAGTAGCTGCCATAGAATTTTTTAGATTTTAAATTATTGCTGAAAAGCGAGAACTTTTTGTACAAATCTTTAAACGAATTCTAGCGTTTCAAGTAGTATCTGATATTGAGTATTAATCGTAAGTTGTGTGGTGTTTCATATCCCTAGTTTTTTTTATTTATTTCAATTGATTTCTACAGTTAAAACAACTTTTGAAATCAACTGCGCCCATCCACATTAAACTGACACAGACATGTCTGCTTTTCGCAGACGTGCCTAATGGACAAATAATGGCCTTCTACTAATGAAAGTAGGAAGTGAAGTATATCTCTGGATCAATTACGCTATCAGTGGCGCACCAGTGGCGTAGGAAGCTTGTTTCACCCCCCTTTCGTTTATTGAATGATTTAGGATCTTCAGTAACGAGGCAGACTATATATCTCAGTTTGGAGTGAGTTTCTGCAATTGCAATTTTCTTTATTTGCATGATTTTCTTATGCTAACCATTTCATTGGATTTCGTAGTCTAATTCAACATTTTAATGAAAAAAAAATAACAAATTGATACCTTTGATATAAATAAGTTAACCCCAAAATATTTTTCTTTGGTATTTTAACGTTTAACTTTTTTATAATATTAACCACATTCTAAAGCACTAGTTGGTTAAATTTAGTTAAAAAAGCCAGGTTTCTTCACATAAAAACTGTTTTTACTTTGTAAGATATATTGAGTCATCAGGTCCATTTCACTTATGTACTGCTACAACCGAACCTTGTTAACGTAATTTCGAGATACTTTCGAATTTCACTTACTCGAATTCCATGTTGAATATCGGGAAAGTTTCGATGTTTAATTAATGGTGATAATTTGTTTTAAAAAAGTTAGTAAAAAAGCCAGATTTTTTCAGATAAAAACTGTTTTTACTTTGTAAGATATATTGAATCATTAGGCCCATTTCACTTATCGAACCTTGTTAACGTAATTCGTGACACTTTTGAATTTCACATACTAAAATTCCATGTTGAATTTCGAGAAAATTTTGATGTTTTAATTGAATAGTTTGAGTATCTTTTCAAATACTACTATTTCAAATAGAATTTCTATTATTCTCTCTCAGATATATTACTCCAAACGTCCATTTTGACGAAGGTTCATTGAATGGTTAACACAAAAATGACAAGGATCAGTTTTGTACTGTAACAATCAATCCTTTTTTCACAATCTTATTGGTTGTAGTTATTGAGTGTTTAAAACAATGGTTCAAATCATTTTTTTATGAGTGTGGATGCGGCGTTTTTCCTGTCTACGTCAGAATAATTTGGATATTCTCAGACAAAATACTAACAATGTACTCAAATAGTATTCTCAAGATGTATCTTTATCCTGTTTAAAACTCTTCTCTCTCTTACACCATTCAGGACATTAGCCCAGCCGGTATGGTGGTTTTGATCCTCGCTTGTCATGCGAGGGGGCCCGGGTTCGATTCTCGGATAAGGCATAGATATTTGTGTTGTCCTAAGTACATGTTGCAGGTGCAGGTTGTCTGTAGGAAACTGCCCCTCCCCTCCAGCGACGTGCCTAAATTGAGGAGGATGGCGACATCTCAGAGCAGAAGTCAGACTTCCAACCCTCATGGGTGCTCAAAGCTTTGTGTCAATTGAAGCTACTGCACCCTTTCTACTTTTCAGGCTATGCCCTGGAGGCACACGGCAACAACAACAGGAAATTAGCAGTAGCAACGACGTGCACTACACTGAAAACAAAATTGTTCAAACAGCACAAATAGGATACAAGTATTTGTGTAAAAATAGAAACATTTTGTGTTGTTTCAATCGAAGATTGTGTTGTTGATACAATTGTTGTTGGAACAACACAATTGACGATCGCGAGAAGAAACGTTTATTGTATCATTGCGCGAATGACAAAAACTCTAAGCTATATTTTCCCTAAAATATGTAAAACGAAATTATAATATTCATTTTAAAGTACCGTATTATATATTTCCGTAATTAATATATATTGTTGTAACAGCTTGAAATAATAAGTAAGAAAATCAATTTCTGGTATTGAAAGTTAACACAAGTTTTTTTCTGAGTTTCGCATATCATTAGTGAATAAATGAGAAAAAATAAAATATACCAATTGAAGAGTACTGGGGGGGAAAACCTTCATTGCAAAGGACTCTGTATGCATCAGGCCTCTTTGGCGACGATACTGAGTCGTCACCTAAACTGATGTAATGAAACCGGTTTCTCACTTGGTTCTTCTTTCGCGGCAACCCTGATTCACGCCAGACACGAGTCCCATGTTTGTACCGTGAGAGAGGAAGCAAGAGAGAAACGGTTTTGTGTCACCAACGTCCGCCAAGCAGATCTGATTGCGGGAAGATTCCTATGCAATCAAGGGGTTCTCCCCCTGGACTCTTGAAATAGGATTTTCATTTTTTGTCTTTATATCCTGTTTCTAAATTTTTCATCCTACAGGACCCCCCAAGCATGCTCAGCAGCAGCCCAGCCATGAGGGCGGAGCATGCCCACTAACCTGCCCATCTCGACGCCCACCACCCCCCCGTCTCCCCTGCCCCACTCCCGGCTGGCGCGCTCACACAACAGGCGTTTCCACGTACGCTTCCCCGGAGTCGACTCCGAGGAGCACCTGCTCAACTGTGAGTACTGTTAACAGGGCACGCTGCATGTAGGGGGCGCTGCAATGTCACTGAAATAGCAGTTACCACCTTGTCTAACAGCGAGGGGATTGGAAACAACAGTGTTAACGAGGCCACGGTTTATGTAGGGGGCGCTGCAATATCACTGAAATAGCAGTTAACACTTTGTCTACTAACGGGACTCATTTTCCCCAACAAATGAGGTCTTTGTTATAAATTTACCTTCTTTGTGACCTATTTTGTCCTTTTAAATAATTAAACGGGACAAGAAAATCATTTTTTACAATTTGTAGTCAAAGGGTTAAAGCTGGCTACATAGAGAGAGACATGGTCAGGTGAAGCCTCACCATCCACGCCAAGATGTCACCGGCAATTTTTGTTATATATCTTTGCTCGACAATAATTGGTGTTGTGTGCCTAATGACATCTGAAGCTAGTCATATACAAAGAAGTGACAGGACACCTTCACCAAACATTGCCACTCTTCCTTCAAGACATTATCGAAAGCATTTTCACTCATTGATTGGTTATGTGTGCTCACGTGACATGCCAACACGTGATCATGGATGGAGCTTAAATGTCACGTGTGCACCCAAAACCAATCAATGGCGAGTGAAAATGCTTTCGGTAACGTCTGGAAGGAGAGTGGCGATTTTTTTCCGAAGGTTCACATGTCCTGTCCCTGGTCCTATCCCGCCGTGTATGCCTAGCTGATGCTCCGCCCCCAAATATCTTTGATCTCAACAAACCAATTAAGGATGCCATAATGACATACCATGGAGGCATACACCAACAACCACTGACGAGAAACTATACTTCCGGAAAGATAAAGGGATTTGGTAATGTTTGGCGATGGTTCACCTGACCTTGTCTCTCCGCTTGTGGCAAGCTTAAGAGAAATGGTTAGTCCTCCCATATAAAACTATTAGTTTCGTAATCACAATTGCGTTAAATATGCATTTTTCACCATGTGTGAAAATTTTTAAGAACAACAAAAACAAATTTGGAGGGAAAATATCGTACGAGATTATTTAATTATTTATTTTTGAAGATTTTTTTTTAAAAATATGGCATTGCTATCTGTCAATAGACATGAACATCAGTTATTAAAAATCAATTAACTGGATGATTCCCTTCAAATAGGTTTTATTTTATTGTTATTACTATTTTCATACTTGGTGAAAAAGATAAAAATTAAAGTAATACTTGTATTATATTTTTATTTCGAAACTAATGCAATGGGTATATGGAACTAGCCATCCCCCTTAATTTTGTCTATAGAAAGTACAGTTATCTACTCATACACATTTTAATAGGAATCCGAAACTAAAAAAATAATAAATTTAAGAATTCCTCTTAAGGACAATAACACATAAAAAAAGTTAGCTATAACTAAATTTCCTATCGCAATAGACTTTTTGAAAGGTATCTGAATAATTATACTGAAAAAATCCGTCAAAAATATGAAGAACCACAAAAACTCTTTAAAAACCAAAAAAAAAAAACTTTTCCCAAAGATTTTTCACCAAACTTTGGCATAACATGAAATTTTTTTGTTCGTTTCTTTATCTTGTGAAAGATATTCTTATTTTTTTTTTAATTTTCAGATTATTCATGTGCACTCGTTGCTGATATTCTTCTTCAAGGTCATTTGTACATAACAGAAAATTACTACGCTTTTTACTCCAACATATTTGGTAGGAAAACGCAGGTCAGTATCACCATAAGATAAATTATATTACATGCAACCTAAAATCTTCTTATTATATGCATTGGGATTCCAAAATCTACTTAATACATTCAAGAGTGGTTTTAGTGGGGGGGGGGGGAGTTTTGCTTACAAAATTCTTATTAAAAAAAATCTTCAAATAAGAATATTTTTTTATTTAATTAGAGGCCATCAAGAAAATTCTATAGTGCAAAGTTTAAGTCAACACTGCACCAAAATCAGTATGAGGACTATTTACCACATAGAAACTAGCTTATTCAATTTAAAAAAAACTGTTTTATACTGAAAATATCAATCAGAACTCAGAAGTATACTTTATTATTGGTTTTAGTAATTTGTTCAAGTGATTTCTGAAGGTTGACCTATCCAACAAATTCATACAGAGACAAACTCTTCCTGCTAGATTCAAAATCATTTTTTCTTTATCTTTTAATTCTTTACCTTTGGTTTGATCGCTATAAAATAATTACATTTATTTTTTATTTTTAACTAGTTGCAATTTTATTATTTTTAGATTCTACTGCCAGTGGGAGATGTGATCAAAGTGACCAAAGAGAGGACAGCCAAAATCATTCCTAATGCTGTGGGTCTCTACACTGTTGAAGGAAAGGTTAGAAGTAGAAATGAATTAATTGCTTTAATCCAATGTATATGCTAGGGCGAATGTCTAAATTCCGGTGAATGCTGACAATATCTGAAAGCCCTACATAGTTTTTGTACAAACTAAAAATTATTTTGGACGTCCATATCGGTGAATGTCAAAAATTTTCGAGTGTTGAATATAATTTTATGAAAATTTAAAATTATTTTGAACGTCAACCGGGGAATGTCGACAATCACCGATGTTCAAAAGAATTTTTATGCAAATTTAAAATTATTTTGGCCGTCCACCGGTGAGTGTTGACTTTTACCTTAGTGTTGACTTTTACCTTTTACCATAAAAGACCATACGGAGGCTTATCTAAAACAAAATAAAATATCTAAGTAGAAGAAATACCAAAGTCGCACAATGTCGACTTATACTAATAAATAAGAGTCCCGACAACCTGTAGTTGTGGCAAGTTTGTGAACAATTCGTTTCACTTCGAAAGCTTAGGTTTCCTAAAGTAACGATCATCCCACTCACATCAGGTCACTCAAATTTTAACGTTTAGCTATAACGAATTTATAGCTGTTTTCCAAATTAGCTTGTCGATCGTGACGGACGAAACGATTATGATTCTAATTAAGCCCATGCTTAAAGCTGTCACGACTCTGTCTACGTTGGTATAGCAAATATCTAGAGACCATAACGCCCGTATTCACCGCAACGCGAGTGATTGGCGTTAACTCATGAGTTGATATACCCGCGTATTAGCGCGTTCACCCTCGTTAACGAAATCGCTATTCACCGCGTATTTTGAACACCGAGTATATGGATTCAGGAGTTAGCGACGTTACTTGCTCAGGGCGGCATATGATTGGTTGAAAATAACTCACTCTTTCTTTACCCACAATCCTTCGCTTTTCTGTTTTGATTTTTCTCTCCGTGCAAACTCGTGGTAATTTCTGTGTTAATTATTTAATATTATTATTTATTCGTTATTATTTACAATTTTTATTTATTATTTATAATCTTTATTTTACATTCGTTTTTGTTGTTATTGCATTTTTAAAGTATTTATTTCTAATCACTGAGATGGAACCAGAAAAATGTAAAAAAAACGTGTTTTTTACACAAACTACGAGAAAGAACTTATTCTTAATTTAATCAAACCACAAATTAAAATAATTGAATGCAAAGAAACGAACAAAGCAAGTAATGTAAAAAAAACTAGAAGCGTGGCAAGAGATTGCTGGTTCATTTAACGACGATATTAATACCTCCAACAGCAGTGCCTCCCCTCCCAATTGCTAAATTGGTACAAAAATAGCAAGAAAATCACAAATGTGCGGCTTGCAAAGTATAGACAGGCCTACAGAGAGACAAGAAACAAAACACACTCTCCAAAAATTCGAGGTCCCTTAAAACATTCAAACCGTTCACATCAAATTCTTTCATTTTTGGTAATAAATTCAGAAAATAAACAAATCAGGAAAACGAATACGAAAAAGGAATGGCGATAATCACAACACACAGAAATTCGATTGTGCGCATGCGTAACTCGGAAAGTTTCGCGCTCCGAATTCGGCGAGTTACCGTTTGAACCTATGGTTGATATAAATCAGGGGGTAATTTGAGCGGTGAATACGGTTTTCCCCAAACGAGGTGTTAGGAGCGGTTTTCGCGAGACAACTCAGAGTTGAAAAAAGCGGTGAATACGGGCGTAAGAAAGACCAGCATAAATAAGGAGGTTAGAATAAGATGCAGATGCTGTCAGGCGCAAATTAATACAAAATCTTGTATACCAAGTGAAGACATGATTGCTTTCGTAATACACCCGAACAAATGTTCATTTGTTTGTCGAACTCCTTTTTGAATGCTGATAAGTTTTTTTCACACTTTTAGTACGTGTTACCTATTACTTGTTTAATAATCAGATTCTTCTTTTCCAGTACGTCTTCGGATCTTTACTACAGAGAAACACTACCTATAGATTGATGCACCATGTCTGGCTTAAATCTGCTGATCCAGTAAGGATTTTTCAACTTATTGAACCAGTTTATTTTTTACGAATTAAGCCCACAGTCTTATTCATTACTTATTGAGCTATCCTTTTAACTTATTACTTATTTTTAAGTCAAATGTTTTATTAACCAAAATAAACCACCGTGATGGACAAATTAAGAATGTCATGCATGGCAACTTAGCACCTGCTTACGAAAGAAAGTTATCATTAAAAAAAAACAGTAAATTTTCTTATTAGGTATGTTACAATAATTACATAGAATTAAATTATGATGATGTCCTCTGAATAATATGTCCTAGTCTAGAAAAGAAACGAAAAAAAAATATCCATAATTTAAGGCATTTACACGGCCAACTCAACTTAAAAAGTCAGAGAAGTTCTCCGTTTACGCTTGCCTTCCGGTTCAGAGCGTCGGCTGTATAAGAAGACGGACGAAACCTGTTCGCGAACCACACTTTCTGGTTCAAAAGAGGTTTCACCCGCCTTCTGCCAAACACTCCGAAACGGAAGGAAAACATGATGTAATGGGGTTCTTCTCTACCCTTAACCTAAAGCAGGCATATTGGCATTTGGCAAGTATTCAGTCACCAAATGCTTTGAAATCACATGACGCACAAACAAAATGTGTTTATTTTTGGCCCCTGTGGGATATAGCTCATGCGCCTATACTCATATTCTTTCCCTACTATAAAAGTAAAACCACTTTTGCAGGAGAAAACAATCTTGTCCTTTTGGGGTATTTTTACTGCAGTAACAATAATATAAAAGTAAAACAACATTTAAGGAGAAACTTTTGTTGCCCTGTTTGTTGTCTGTCTGTTTCATTGTAGTAATAATAAAATAAAAGTAAAACAACTTTTACAGATCTTGTCCTTTTTGTTTGTTTCACTGCAGTAACAATACAGTAAAAGTAAAACAACTTTTACAGGGGAAAATTATATTCCCCTTTTGGTTTGTTTCACTGCAGTAACAGTACGGTAAAAATAAGTTAACTTTTACAAAAGAGAACAATCTTGTCCTTTTTGTTTCTTTCACTGCAGTAACAATAATGCAAAGGTAAAACAACTTTTACAGGAGAGAACAATCTTGTCCCTTTTGTTTGTTACACTGCAGTAACAATACAGTAAAAGTAAAACAACTTTTACAGGGGAAAACTATATTCCCCTTTTGGTTTGTTTCACTGCAGTAACAGTACGGTAAAAATAAAACAACTTTTACAGAAGAGAACAATCTTGTCCGTTTTGTTTCTTTTACTGCAGTAACAATAATGCAAAGGTAAAACAACTTTTACAGGAGAGAACAATCTTGTCCCTTTTGTTTGTTACACTGCAGTAACAATAATGCAAAGGTAAAACAACTTTTACAGGCGAGAACAATCTTGTCCCTTTTGTTTGTTTCACTGCAGTAACAATAATGCAAAGGTAAAACAACTTTTACAGGCGAGAACAATCTTGCCCTTTTGGTTTGTTTCACAACTGTAACAATCTGTAAAAGTAGAGCAACTTTTACAGAAATTAAGGTCCATGAGGTTCAACAGACTTTTTAATCTCTGTTTTCTGTAGCTTTTAGGAGTAGCGTGCTCATTTCAAGCGATTGCCAATGTCGAGTGGCCAGTTGGACAAACCATCGACGCAATTAAATTCCGAGTATATGTAATAATTATAGTTTATGCTTCACCTTTTAAAACTTAGATCTATATTTACACGACATTAACTTTCAAATCCTTCCGCAGGACACCACGGAGGACGAGCCCACCCCCAGCGACCCTTCTTCAGAAGACGCGGCGGCCCCCGTCGTCCCCCCTCCCCCTCCCGTCATCGTGGTTCCCCCTCCTCGTCCCGACGAACTACCCATCGTCCCGGCGCGTCGTCTCTCTCGACGCAAGTCCGACCTCCTCTTCCCCCGCATCACGGCCAAAGGCGCTGCTCGCCGCCAGAGGGCGCCGCCTCCGCCCGTGGACCAAGTCACGCTCAGCAAGTGTCCGTGGGACTGCGCCAAGAGCAGATGTGAGTTGGGTTCAAACCCCCCGATCGTTAGACCCAGCTTTTTTCGTATTTCGTATTTTGTCTTTCTTACAATAACCTTAAAATTTCATAAGTGATAAATTTTTATTCACAATGTACTTTTTTCATGTAAAACTGTTTTTAAGATCATCTCTTAAAAAATAAACCAAATTCGGATTTTTAAAACAAATATGTTTATTTGAGTTAAATTTAATTCAAAATGTATGCCGTGAAAACAACCAAACATATTTGCCCATTTCTAAGCCGTTCGGAAGGGGTACTGAAGTATGAACAAATCGCTTCACAGTAATGTTTTCCTGCAACACATATAAATTTAAAATATATATTTATAAACTATATAATTTTACTTAATTCTAAAATGTCAAGTGTGGAGGAATCAATTATAATTAATGATGTGCTATAAAAATTGTCCAATCTGACCCAAAGTAAAGTATTAGCTCGTGTTCTAAGTTTGAAGTCCGTAGCCCTTTTTGTTTTTTACCAATACCTTTCAAAACAAAAAAGGAATGTGTCGCTTATATGGAAACCACCCTTTGCGCATGCGCGATTTTCTCAAAAATCTTATAATGGACGACAAGTACCAAGAACCCGTGAACCAAATTTAAAGTCTACAGATCATTTAGTTCAAGCTGAAAAGTGATTTCAGACAGACAGTCTGACAGATGGACCACCCAATGCTCAAAAACCACTTTTTCAGAATCTTTCAAACGTGTGGAAAGCACAAAATCTTAAATTTAGATGTCAACCCCTTTGCATTTCTTTTATTGCCTTACATTTTATGTTAAGTTAAGTAATTGAAAATAAAAAAGAATAAAAGAACGAAGTCGTGAATTTAAATACACCTACACAGTAACAAAAAGTCTGTTGTTTTAAAATAAAAAAAAACGATCAGCAGGTGTGAAAGAAAAATACCGTTAAATTTACAGAGATAATCTGTTTCTTATATGAATAATTAGTAATCATTAGAGAAAATCGGAACTTTACCACTCCCTGTCATCCCAGTGGCAAGCGGGGATACTAACCACAATACTAACGTAGACTACACTGCTCAAAACAATTAGGGGAACGCATGGTCTAAACCCTTTCACCCCCAATGATTCAATTTGGGAATCATCAGCTTGCGATTTTTTTTCTCACTAAGCTTAGCTCGCACTTATTTATCGTTAGATGGAATAATCATGTCTTTTGAAGAATTAAGTAATGTTTGTTTTCATTTAATGAAAATATGAAAAACATGGTAAAATAAAATTCACTCCCAAAACATTTTATGAAATAAATTGACCCTAAATTCTTCACGCTTGCATTCTTTGATGGTTAAAAATTGATTTGAACTTTTTTTGACAAATAGAATTTTGAAAAAAATATTGTTATAATTTATTCAAAAGTTAAGATTCCAATTTATCCCCCTTAAATTTTAGTTAAAAAATTAAGATTTTTTCCCTGTTTTTTACCATTTCATTCTGGATGCATAATGAATCTATTTCACAAATTTTAGATTTTTAGAACAAAAAATAAGAAGTTGGAACTGAAAAGGTTAACAAATGTACGCAAAGTGCTCCCCTAATTGATTTGAGCAGTGTAGTAGAGTGCCTACCCCGGATTTAAAACATGACTTTTTAGATTTCTAGTCTAACGCTATGAGGACCACGCTAATTCGGCACGCAGAGATTGCACAAACAGTTGAAATGCTTCTTCGGTTGCAGTCTAATACGCTTTACGTGATTAAAAACAAAAAAAAACTGTTTTTATTTAAAACAGTTTATTTTTACAGAAAAAACTTTTAAAAGAAAATAACAGAATTTTTCTGTTCATATATGGTTTTTTCCTGTAAAGTAAAATTAACAGATTCTTTTACAGTACCCTTACACGCTAACTTTCTTTTTTAGCTCCACCTCCCAGTTTCACGGATTGTTTCACTGGAATAGAAGAAAATGTCCACACAGTTGTCAGTAACAAGTGAGACATGTATTTTGTATTTATTCTTGTGTATGGTGAAGTATGCCGTCAGAAAAACTAGCTCTTGTATGCCGCTAAATTAGTCCTCAATCTTCACCAATAATTTACGTAATCTTAACGGAATTCTTCCCGATAGTCTGAAAAAGATAAAAAGAATTCGTTCAACTCTAAAACGCAATTATTCTGCTACACACAGAAAATCCAACCAATTTAAATACTGCAGTATAAGCCATAATAAACAAGCTTTAAAGATAAGAGTTGAATTTAATTGATAATTTAATTGATCAAAAATTTAGGAGAACATAGGTTTAACACATGGATTGGGTTAGACACAGAAATGAGGGTTGCACAGAGATGTTCTGGTGATTCTACAGTTATGATTGCCAAGAGGTAACTGGTAAGTCCGTTTTCCAGAGTGTTTATTCGCTACAGTGTACAAAATCTTAGACACTGTTAATCTTTTGTACACTGTTAAAAAAATCTGTTATTTTTTCAGAAAAATACCGTATATTTACAAAAAATACTATTTTGTTTTAACAGTTTTTTCTGTAATAATAAACTGTTTTAAAGTAAAAACAGTTTTTTTTACTGTTTTTAACCTCATTAGACTATAGCCGAAGAGGCATTTCAACAAATCGTGGAATCTCTGCGTGCCGAATTAGATTAGTTGGGAGAGCATTGGACTGGAGATCTATAGGTCCATGGTTTGAGTCCTTGGTTGGCACTTTATTAATGCTCGTTAGTACTGTAGTTAGTATCCCCGCTGGTCACTGGGGTGAGGAAAAGTCCGTTTTTTCTTTATAATTTGTCAAAAATTTTGCGTTAAAATTAAAAATTTTATGTATAAAATAAACATATTATCTTTACTTTAAATTTTAAGGTATTTTTCTGGCACAACAGCTAACAATTTTTTTTTCTGTAACAACAATAGACTCTTTGTTACTGTGCAGTAATTGTCACTTGCTAAGAGGGTTGTGTGAGCCCTATGTTGTGTTTGTCTCATTGAGCTAAAAGTAAAACTGGAGTGAGGTGTTAGCGAGCCGAAAATAATGAGCGACCCACTCACACCCTTTTGAGCGAACCGTGCAGAAACGGACTATTTTCCCTACACTTGTATGCAATGCTTGTATGAGACCCCTCTATCCAGCGACGCGTTTACTAATAGGCGTCAGAGGCGGCCGCCTGTGGCCCCAAGATTGCGAGGGCCCCCAAATTTCAAAATTAATAACTTATCAAACACACAAATTATATATGTCGATCAAGGAGACAGTTTATTGCAGAAGTCAAAGTATCAAGCTACTACTCATTAATTATAGATTCGACACCTGATGTTAGTCATGTTGACCAACTTGCCTAGTTCTGAGGTATATCCTTCCCAACGGCAGAATTGTGAAAAGATTTTTTACTTTCGTAGATATTTATTCGCATGGCAAGTCTAGAGGCAATAACTATTGAAACACTCGAGTCTTGGGGCATCAAAAGATGCCAAAGTAATGACAACGCCAACAACATAGCAGGAGAATACTCTGGATTATGTGCTCGTATTAAGCAACATAGCCAAACCGCAGAATTCATTCCGTGCTCCACAGATAGTTTAAACTTAGTGTGCAATTGTGCGGCGAGATTGTGCGACTACTGCTGAATCATATTTTGATTTTGTCCAACATATCTATGTTTTTTTTCCTGCGTCAACAAGTAGATGAAATATTCTGTTAAGCCATTTCGAAAAAAATGCCTGCACAGTCAAAAGATTATCGGATACAAGATGGTCAGCAAGGGCAGTTGCTGTTTCCGCACTGTACAAAAGTTATAATCACATTAAACGTGCTTTAACTGAAATAAGCGAGGACTTAAACTAAAAGCAGAAGCCCGTGCGCCGAGCTGAAGCAAAAGGTCTAGCTTCAAGAATGAATTTTTATGAAACAGCTCTGATGACAATTTTGTGGAACAAAATTCTCCAGCGAATGAATGCAAGTAGCAAATCCCTATATACAAACACCAGAACTCTGCTTGTCGGTCAGTGTAAAACTCTTTGAATCTTTAAAGACCTTTGTTACAGAAGAAATTCGGATGATAGAAGTTTCTGTAAAATTGAGGCAGACGCAGCACGACTATACTAAACAACTGTATTTACCGTGACGAACAAAGTCGTAAGAAAAAACGCACTGTATTTTTCGACGAAAACGTGGAGAATGAGATTGTTGTTAATGGACGAGAAAACTTCATAATTAATACCGTTAATGTTATTTGTGATAAGTTGATTTTTGAACTCGATAACAGACTGAAGTCCTATAAGGAAATAAATAGTCTGTTAGGATAGTTTTTTTTTAAATGATGAGGAGAAAAAAGATGTTTCCGCTGACGAAGTCGGATCCATGATCACTAAACTTACAACAAAGTACAGAAAGGATATTAAAGTCTAACAACGACTGGCAACGAAAGTGTTCGAGACGAAATAAAACATTTTTTAATACTTGCAAGAAAAGAACACCTTTGGTCTCCAGCGGAAATGTATAACTTTCTGCAACACAGATTAAAATCGACTTTTCCAAGTGTGGAAACGCTGTTGCGTATTTATCTAACAATTCCGATTAGGAGAACGTTCTCTCTGCACTAAAAAGAATAAAGAATGTGCAGAGAAATATTATTGAGATACGCCTTAGCGATTCTGAACATCGAATCAGATGAAACAAAAAAAAATTGATTTCGACGAGGTGATAAACGAATTTGCAAAAAGAAAATGCAGAAAGAAAAAGTTGTAAATGAAAAATAAGTATGTAAATATAAGGGAATTAAAAGTATAAGTGAAATTCTTGTCTCTTGTAATATTAGTGTTCTTTTTTTCAGCCCCGATTGCGTCACTAGCATTTCCTGCTCCAAAAAAGGGGAGGAGAGAATCTCAATTTACAAAATGATTCATCCTTCATCATGCTTTTTTATTTGTGCAAGTATTAAGATTTTTTAAATTCTAATTTCTGTTGGGGGGAGGAGCCCCAAATTCGGAAGCCGCCTATGGCCCCAACATCCATAAACGCGTCACTGCCTCTATCATATTGACTTGGGCTCCTAAATGTATTTTAACATTTTTAGTACGTAAGAATTAACTTGCTTTAACTTTAAATTCCAACTTTTTTAAGAAATAACCATGTGGATCACTAACCAAGAGCCAGCGAAGGCGAACCCAATAGCGAAATGGGCAAATTTCTAGGTTTTCTGCCCGGTTCGCTTCTGCTCCAGTGCTGTGTATTCCTCCGCGTTTCGTTATTGGACCGGCTCGTTTTCTGTCCTGTTCAGTGAATCACACACCTCACTCCAGTTTTACTTCTAGCTCAATGTTTTGTCTAGTGTACGAGTATAGTCTGTGGTGGGGCCCGGGTGGCCGAGTGGTTAAGATAGCTGCCTCCGCTAACAGTCTGCGCACTGTACTGGGTGCGGGTTCGATTCCCGCCTTTGCTCTGGGTGTAATTTCTCTCTCTGTGACAGTAAAAATTCTTTCTGTGTCTGTCTTACTTGACGAAGGTTTATAAGCGGGTCTCTGATCAAGCACACAAGCCGGAATATATATGTATCAACCCTACCCTACCCTCTGTGGTATACCACAGATTATAACTGTTTTTAAAAAGTAACAAGTATGTAACTTTTTAAGTATTGGGGCAGTGTACTCCAGTAATATTTCATTAAGATATATAACTTGTGAATGGTTTTCGCTACTGTATACTTGTAAATGTTATCACTTGATATAAATGTGTCATATTGGTTTAATCTAATATTCTTTTTCAGTTACCCAAAAAGTACCATAATTTTACTGGGTGCCACTCTTTTGTAAGTATTAAATATTATTTATATTTTTTTTAGTATTTAAAGATTAATTAAATTGGCATAAGAAATTCTTCCAAAAGATTCCAGTTGACTACTTGAAGTTTTAATCGGACAACATTCAACAAATTTGGTTTATGAGATTTTACAACGTTTGTGGGCGTTGTTCTAATCTAGAGTTACAAGCCTGTTTTTTTTATTTGCATTTTATGATGATATTATTGTCGGTTAAAATAATTCAGATTGACTTGTGTCCTTGTAGATTGGTTCTTCTGTTCTTATTGGCAACCATATTGGTGTACAGGGTGTCTACTTTTCATAATCGAAGTCCTATGGACGAGTTATGGCCTACCAAAGCAGGATACAGGTGAGAAACGCAGCACATTTAATCTTTGTTTAAAAAAAACTACAAATGGTCATCTAATGGAGTGAAATATAGAAAATAAAAATATATATAGATTCATTTAGGATGTGAATTTTTGCGTGAACGAATGGATAGAGCACCCTCTTGTCAAGATAACCCGGGTTCGAACCCCATCCATTCAGTCTACGATTGCTTTGAAATTAAAGACTTAAAAAGCTTATCGGACACAAATAAAAGTACTGCAATAGAATATATTAATCTTTCGAACGGGGGGGGGGGGGGGTCTGTAAACGGGTAAGAATGTAAAGTCGTTTTCACAGTAAAAAATTTTTTACTTGGTTTTTTAAGTCCCGTATTTGTTTAAGAACTCAGAATAGCAAGTTTATTTTTAACGAGACGATCACACACGATATCATTTCCAAATGCAAAAATTAAAATACCAATAAAAAAAGTTTTATTTATTAAATAAAAAAAAAATAATAATGTTAGAAAAATTGGTGCATAAAACACGGAAAAAACAGGAGACAAACGTTCAAGAGTTCGGACTGCTAGGGAAACAAGGCATAAAGTCACACATTCACAATGGCCACCTTCTGCGTAAGAGATATTGGGCCATATTCACTTATAGGGTTTATATCTCACATATTAAGAGTCCAGGGAAAGAACCCCTTCATCAAATGGGAATCTGTCAGCATCAGGTCTGCTTGGCGAAGAAAGCGAGTCATTGCCTAAACTGGTGTGAAGAAATTAGTTTTACCTTGGCTCTTATCACGAGGTGCACGGGTTTACTATATCTATGATCGAGGTTCACGCCAGACACTAGTCTGACGCTTGAACCGCGAAAGAAGAACCAAGGTAGAAACCGATTTCCAGTCGCCACTACACGCCAAGCAGACCTCAATACGGACAGATTCCCAGTCGATGAAATGGTTTTTCCCCTGTACTCTTCATATGAGCACGGGTTTGAAGTTCGTTCAACTTCAAATCATATAACTGAAGAGTACAGGGGGAAAAACCCTTCATCGACTGGGAATCTGTCCGTGTTGACGTAGGCTAGGCGAGTAGTGGCGATCGGAAACCGGTTTCTCCTTTGGTTCTTCTTCCGCGGTTCAAGCGCCAGACTATTTCTGGAGTGAATCTTGATCATAGAGAGAGTAAACCCGTGAGCCGGGAGATAAGAACCAAGGTAAAACTGGTTTCTTCGCACCAGTTTAGGCGATAACTCGCTATCTTCGCCAAGCAGACCTGATGCACACAGATTGCTATGCAATGAAGGGGTTCTTCCCCTGTACTCTTCAACTGTGTTCTTGTGTGATGTAGGTTGTCTGGGTACCTGGAGCTTCTGAAGCAGCAGCAGGAGGCGGTCGAGGAGGAGATCAGGAGGATCACGACCACACTCAAGCAGAGACTACACGACCTGGGGCAGGTGAGTGTATTGAGTACAATTAATAAATTTTTATACTCCTAAACATATTACCTAAAACAAAATTATCTAAATATAACCAATCCATGTCTTATTTCATTGTTGATGTGTGCCTCCAGGGCATAGCCTGGTAAGCAGAAGGGGTGCAGTAGCTTCCATTGGCACAAGGCTTGGATCACCCATGAGGATTGGAAGTCTGACTTCTGCTCAGAGATGGCGACACCTCCTAAATATAGGCACGTTGCTGGAGGGGGAGGGGGGCATATTTCTCCAGATAACCTGCACCCATTTTACTGCGCTATGACAGGACACTTTGCATCAAAACAAATGTCCAATTTTACAAAAAAAATACTCATAGACCCTGTTTGCCTATTATTAGTACACAAAAAGTATGTTTTTTTCGCTCAAAACTCCAAATTTCACTAAATGGATATACCCTCAGTAATACTTTAAAATATATAATTGTTTGAAAAATATGTTTATATAAAACATATATGAGAAGTACAGGGGAAAAACCCCTTCATTGCATAGGAATCTGTCTGCATCAGGCCTCTTTGGCGACGATAGCGAATCATTGCCTAAACTGGTGTATAAGGAAACCTGTTTCTTACTTGATTCTTCTTTTGGGGCAACCCTGATTCACGCCAGATACGAGTTCCATGCTTGTACCGTTAGAGAAGAAGCAAGTGAGAAATCGGTTTCCTGTCGTCAGCGTTCGCCAAGCAGATCTGATTGCGGGAAGATTTCTGTGCAATCAAGGGGTTCTCCCCCTGGATTCTTCATATGTGTAAGATTTTTTTCGTGAGTGAAAAGGCAAATCAAAACTTCAATAACAATTTCTCCTTCTCTCTTTTTTTAGGTTCGTCAGTCAATAGATCAAATTTCGGAGTTCGCCAAGCAATCAGCTCATCAAACGAAACAAGCAGACGACAACAACAAAGACGATGAGACACCTGCTGTTTCGTGATGGAAAACATTCCACTTATTTCAACAATATACTTATGCAATAATCTGGAAAAGTTTGTCGTTCAAATAATAAAAATCATTCATTAAACCATTAAAGCATCGGGGACGTGCTCTTACATTAGAGATACACCAACAAATATTTATTTCCGTATCTCATAAGTAGATCTGTGTTGATTTATCTTATTTACTTTGATGAATGTTCCATGACCAATTCAAGTTTTTATTTTTAAAATAATAAAGCATAATTTTTCAGTATTTCGGAGGTGTATAAAATGGTGTTAAATGTGTTATGTGTTCGAAGTTTATTAATAGCACAACCTGTTAACTATTATTACATTGCTTAATTTGCTATTGGGAAAGAATTTAAGTAATCAGCCAAAACTTTAACAAGCAGATGTAATACAGTACATTTTAAAGTCATAGATTAATTTTTGGATGTAACTGAAATATTTTTTTTACCATCACTAACAAATTATTATTAACTTATTATTTTATGTTTGATTATCATGAAGTATTTTATTACTTTGGATTCGTCACGTTTTTCTTCCTTGCAATAACAGTTTAACTAATACTTGCTCTCTTGAAAAGTTGCATTGTAAAATATTGTATCTAAAAAAACATGCTGAACTTTTAGTGTTGAATTGAATAGCAATCGTCCCCGATAATGTACTTGATTTTCTTCAAAAGTTGCTGCGAAATTTGTCAACCAGTATACCTAAAATACTTTTATCTAATAGTAATTTCATTTTTAACTAGCTTGTTAGGTTGTATATTATATCTTTACGGTTTACGTTATAACTTTACCCGAAGTTTAGTTTATGTTTTACTTTATTCCAAAATTACGAACTGTAAAGAAAAATCCAGTATGTAAAATTGTGCATAGTTATCTTTTTTGCCCAATGGTTTATGAATGGAAACTTTGATGTGCAATCAAAATGGGTATGTGTAATGGGAACTGTTTCTGGGATTTATTTTGCATGTTTCATGATTACTGTGGGTGAAATGTTATGGAATCATATGTTTGTGCAATTAAGGATATAGAATATGAATTTATAGTTTATAAATGAATCGATAAATGCCAAAAAAAAAGGCCAAGTCCACAGAGATATTCCCATTCAGGCTTTTTTTTTTCACTAAAATGTTCAAGGAAAGGAGAGTAATGGGAAATTCTCTATTGAACTGGACCTTTTTTTTACAGCTCTTTTAGCTATTCAAATAATGTGATGTTAACACGGGAATTGTATCTATACTTTTAGCATAATACTTTAAAATTGCAATTTTATAATTTGGGTTATCATCTGAAAAAAATGTTGCTTTCAAAATACATTGTAGACGTTATATGAACTAGTTAAACGCAAGGGTCTATCCAAGGCTAAACTAAATAGAGTATCAAGCCTTGATAACAGGTGGTTATGTGATGACGGCATATGGTTAGGGTTAGGTTGAATATTGTCGCACTAGAGCTACTCGAGGCATTGAGCTAGAAGAAACGTGGAGTGAGGTGTGGGATTTACTGAACAGGGCAGCAAACGAGCCGGTTCAATAACGAAACGCGGAGGAATACACGGCACTGCAGCAGAAACGAACCGGGCAGAAAACCTGGAAACTTGCCTATTTCGCTATTGGGTTCGTCTTCGCTGGTTCTTAGTTAGTGATCCACATGGTTATTTCTTAAAAAAGTTGGAATTTAAAGTTAAAGGAAGTTAATTTCTTTCGAACTAAAAATGTTAAAACACATTTAGGAGCCCAAGTCAATATGATAGAGGGGTCTCATACAAGCATTGCATACAAGTGTAGGGAAAATAGTCCTTTTCTGCCCTGTTCGCTCAAAAGGGTGCGAGTTTCTCTTCTAGCTCAATGACACGAGGGCGATCGACATTTAGAACAACAGTCAAGTGACAAGCCGACTCCTGAGAGACACCCAACGCAATTTTTAAGGGCGACATCAACAGCGAATGGACAGGACTATACCTTTGAAAGCGGCACTCGAGTGAGGGAATGGTTAACTAATAAGGGGAGCTTTGTTTGAGTTAGCAGTCATGATTTCCCCCCGCTTCACACTCGAGTAGCGTTCGGTAAAGTGAAGACCCGTCCAATCAAGTTCAGCTGTGATGCCGCAAACGCGGTGAAGTAATTTTCTAAACGATTATTTTAAATACACTGCTAATTATTGGAATATCCAATTGTCCAGGAATGAAACTCTATTCAGTTTGGCTAGGTGTATCTAATTAATATCCCTGTTATTTTCTGACAAATAATGTGCTATTTTAGATTTAACTTAATTCCTATACAAGTTTTATGACTTTTTTTTAAAATAATCTCTTAGCATTTTATTGACTGAAACAGACATTTGAAGAATTCAATGGTAAAAAAATGGTAAAAAAAATTATGTCATATCAAAATTTTCAATTTTTGAATAAGATGTCAACAGCCTTAAATAACTGTTGAAGTAGTTTTACAGAATAATACTTTGAACTTATGCTATTGAATTTGAGATCTGTGCCAAAAACTATAAATCAATCACTGATTTCTTTAATTTTTGTCATCTTACAAGTAATCAGCCAAAACTAATCTAACATGCAGATGTAATACAGTACATTTTAAAGTGTTCATTTTAAAAAGTTTTAAACATTAAACATTAATTTTACTGGCCCCCAACATTTATTATTTTCTGTCTAGCTTGAAAGAAATTTTTTAATGAAACACAGTAGGCACAAGTTCAGACTAAGTTCTAAGACTAGAAACTCCTATAATACAAATATGAATTTCCAATAATATCAATGTCTGCCTTCCTTTCGTAGTTACACATTTTTAATAATGGAGAAAAGAAGTTTCCAAAAGTTGGATAAAAATTTAAATAAATTTCTAAAAAATGTGCAAATTTACATCTGCCAAATTTGAAAAGTACAAAGAAAATTACTTGAGAAACAGTGAAAACTTCTTAATTTATCCCACACTCACAAAAGTAATAGATTGTATTGTGCATCAAGCCATATGGAATTCAGTGCTTTTAAAATAGATTTAAGACTAAGACGATGATTTAAAAACAGAGGAAAACATCGTAGTGCTTAATTATTTAACAATAGTCATTATTCAAATAATATCTTCACAAAAACTATTTTAAAAATAATAAACCTACTACCTTAGTTTAAAAAAGTTCCACACTTAAACAAAGGCTGTCTGCCTTTTTCTACTATATACATTAGAATTTTTTTTTCTCTTAATAACATACTTTCTGCCAAAGATTACCTTTTAACTTTTTGAAGTATGTATGTATGTATGATAATTATGTACCTGTTTTCAAGCACTATAATAAAAAGACAAATTTCAACAATAAATTACCTAACTGTTTGCAGTTAAGTAGATATGTAAAAAAGGTGTAATGTTGAATTTGTAAATATTTTATTTCACTTATATTATACAAAAAAAAGTTATTCATGTAAGAAACTCAATGTGATTAAAAATGTCTAAGTTAAAAAAAATAGTTTCTATTTTGTATGACAACAACTTACATACACATTATAAAACTTAACTATCAAGTATCAGTGACAGCCCATAGATGGCCAAGTAATTTTAAGTCAGCTGGTCAGACTAACCTAATGTCTCCATTCTTTAGTTCCCAAGCTATCTTGGTCTTCATAAATATTATTTTCTTCGGAAATCTCTGAGATAAACATTAACCCTTTGTTGGGTAATTCCATGCACAAATTTTCTTTCTGTAGTGTAAGTCATGTGTTAAATGATCATCACTACAACTCTTAAAATTAAATGGAAAAAAATACAGAATTGTTGATGTACACACTGCAACTAAATAATGTAATCTGTTTTATTTTAATTAATTTTTTTTAAAATTAATTTTAACTTGTGATTTTTTAACTTGTGACTTCAGTAAGATGAAATTAGCCTGTTGTATAAAAAGATTTCTAAAGATGCTAAAAGAAATTCATGTGTTTTTTTTCCATTGAAAATACTCTGTAAAACACAACTGCACTTTCTAAAACAGATGAAAAGTACTTTTTATTCAACGTAATAAACCTATAAACAACATCTCCACCACAGATGACATTAAAATAGACAAATTGTCGAAGAAAATAAAAAAAAGCAAGACAATACCAAACCAAATGCAATAGTAAAACAAAATATTTGCTGAGAAACCAACGACAACATGAATAATTTAAAACAATCTTTTTCATCAATGTGTGCATATGTACTGAATATACAACTGATGAATATGGGAAACTTTTCAACAACAGTTATCGTCGGTAAGGATGGTAACCCTGTGTGGGTCCTGTAGCTCTAGTGGTATCGCTTGGGTTGACAGGAGCTGGAAAATTTCCACCAGGGTTGAAGTTAGGTCCCCCGTAACCTGATAGTTAAAGGAGTTGTTATAAAAATATATAAACTAATATAGGTTCAAACTTATACATTTTTACTTTTTTAATGTTGACGTACATAAAATTATTGCACAGAGAAAAGACACAGAAAAAAAAATTAACTAATAGTCAAATTTATCATATTAAAATAAATTAATGTTTGATTTGATGTAAATTAATATATTTGATAAACAAAATAGAACAATACGAAAAATAATAGAGAAATAAATTAATATATTTGATTTGGTGTAACTCTACATTGATAATGGAAATCATGAAAACTAAAAAAAGTTTATATTGCTGATTATAATCAGTAGATGAAAAAAATTTTATAAGAATAAATTCTAAACACCTAAACCGAAAATTTTAATAAAAATTAAGTAGCTTGTACCTTGTCTAGCTGGTCCAAAGTTAGACTGCTCTTGTGGATAGCTTCCCACTCCTAAACCAACAAGAATATTTTTTTAAAGCAATTCCATTCATTTCTAAATGATAAAATATATTTTTTAGATTGATAAATAGTTATAATAATAGCTGACACTCAAAACTTGAGCAGATAAATATTATAGAAAAATACTTTATTTGTTTAAAACAATTGAGTTTGAGCCTATAATTCAACTTCATAAATAATTGATAAGCCTTATTCCACTTGATCATTCAAGAGACTTTTACTTACAAAAACATTTAATGATGATATTTCTGAACCAATCAGATTAGTGGAAATAATCAATTAAAATATATGAATAGCACCTAATTTAGCCAACACACCAAGATGTATTTGAAAAGGTTACTAAAAGATTACATTGAAGCCAGCCTTTAAAATTAACATTGCTGATAGGCAATTTTACCAACCAAGAAAGATCAGAGACATTTCCCACAAAAACCAAAAGCCCACTAAACCCAAATAACAAACAACTACAACCTTGACTGCCATCGGCAGGTAAACTAAAGTATGTAAAACAATTTCTTTGACCATAAAGTTATTCTAACACTTAAGGGGGCAGGGAACATATCGAAGCTTCAAAATATAAAATTTTCATTTTAACTTTCAATCATTAAAATTATTATTTACAAAAAAATTTATATAATACGCACCTGAATATGGTGTTGGAGTTCGCAAATCTGGTAGTTAATTTCAATTTGCAAACTCCAGCCCCATATTCAAATGTGCATCATAGATGTTCTTTCGTAAAGGCATGATTCAGTAACTAAAGTTGAAATGAAAATTCGAGATTTTGAGTGGTCGTTTTGTTCCCTGTTACCTTAACAAATTCAACCTTCAAAAAAGTATGCTAAAAGATAGATTTTTTCAGGACCAAAACGGTCCAAGCCATTGTTATAGATAGAGTTAAGAAGAATATGGAGATGCAACTGGGCAAAAACCAATACACAAACTGGTTTGCAAGGGCCTTGAAAGAAGCCTAAAAAAATATGTTGAATGAAACTTGACAAAGTGACGAAACAAGAAACGAATTTGATCAAAATAATTTTTTATTAAAAATAAACCATAAACAATTTACAATTAAAGTTCAAAAATAAAGGTATCTAAACAGTGGGCGTTTTTCGACATGTTGTCAACAGTTCACCGGCGCTTCAACTCAAATCACCAGATTCAAAGCTTATAAAAAGAAAAAGTTTTAAAGCCTGAACTTAAATACACTGCTAAACAATAGCACCGCAGCCGCGGTAGTTGAAAATCCGCATTGCGCATGCGTACCCGTGACGCGAAATGAAGCTCCGGTGAAAGAGAACGTAAACAAACGCACGCGGCACTCCGCAGCAAACATGCTGTGACGTCACTGATCTACGCAGTAGCCTGATGACGTCACCGCTATAAAGAACTATATTTGCATGAGAGAAAAACTTATAATTTTGCTAACACAATACTCTTGGCAAGATATCTGGCGCTATTCTACAATGAAGTTTGCGTAGGCTTTACTACATACACTTGGTGACTTCCTGCCGCCCTAATAAAAACTGTAATTACAACGCATTTTTCTTACCTGCGAATGAAATTGCTACCATCTTGTGTAAATTCAGATCCCATGCTACAGCCTACAACTATGCAATATTTTTTAATTTTTTTAATTAACAGCTTTTGCGGAATAAAATTATGCGTTTTAGAAAGAACTAAGATCGAGTGGGAGGTTTGTTTAGGCTTACTAGGGTTGCTTGGCGATATTCCGACGACTTCACTTTTTTTCGCGAAAGGCATTTCCATTTTCTTGACTCTATGTCATTAGAATGTAATTGTATGTAGAATGTATTTAAGTAACACCCTCAGGGGTCCAGAAAAGTTTTAAGTTTAATTTCATTTTAAAAAAGGAAAATAAAATACATACAACTTGTATTTGGGATTCCATAAATATTAGGCAATTTTATACATTCAAAACAGAGACTGCTGTAACTAAATTTTAACAAGCATGAGTGCCTTTTAAAGGGGAATGGGCGTGCTGGACTGCGAGAAAAACATACAAATTTACTATTTTCAACATATGTTATAAATACTGCAGTTTACCTGCCCACATCAGAAGTCAAATAACTTACCGGTTGCAGCAGGGCCAGAAGGTGCACTAGTATTGTTCGCACTGCCGTTGTTTGTGGTGTTTGATGAGCCTTGCTGAGCTTCTGGGCCCGGTGCAGCAGGGGGGTTAGAGGGAGGGGGTCCCCCCATTGTGCCATAACCACCTCCATAGTTGTAACCTGTGGGGAAATGAAACAGGAGGCATTCGTGAATACTGAATGAATAGTTTTAATTTTGTTTGGTTAAGAGGGATTGTCAGTCCATAGAGCTAATGCATTAGTTTCTAATCATAACTTCCGCAGAAGTATTGCTTGCCATGTTAGCCCTTTTTCCCCAGGTATGGGAATCAACATACATCGAAATGAAACAATTTGAAACGAACTGTTATCTAGTTATTAATTAATTATTTTAGTTTAAAAAGCCACCAATTTCAGCAGATGGCGACACTATTTTAAATTTTATCAATTAATAATTAAATAACCGATGTTATTTTCTTTTGATTTGTTTTAATTGATGTTATGACGATTCCATACCTGGTGAAAATGGATAACATGGCAAAGCAATTCTTTGAAGAAATTATGATTCAAAACTAATGCATTAGCTCTATGGGACTGACAGTCCCTCTAAAGGAACATCTCATCTCACAAGAGAAGCTGGAAGGACCTGCTTGGAAACATTTTATTTTGAGCTAAGTAACAAGGCCAGCAAAAAAAGGAGCAACTTAAGATTGACATCGTTAAAATTGCTTTGACAATACAGAAAAAAAATTACCAATTTAGGTTTAATAAGTTCAAATAAAAAAATGATTTGCAAATGTAATTTTGCAAAAACTCCTTAATGATCACATAATTTTAAGAAAATGGTCAGAAAAGTGACCCTTTTATTGTCGCTGAAAGTAATACCAAAATATTGTATGAGTTCAGTTTAAATTTTCATATGCTTTTTCATAGAATTATTTTTAAAATGTAGGAAAAGCCAACAACTTGATTTTTGCAGTAGCGAGAAAGAAGAGGTTAAAAGACACATTGTAAATTTCTTACTAGCATAAATAGAAAAACATTCTACTTCTCTCTAGAGATAAGAATTCTAATATACGCAATAATTAAAATAGCACTTACCATAGCCATATCCTGGTTGACCATATTGCGGTCCAGGAGGTCCATATGGACCTCCAAAACCTGGACCCCAGCCCCATCCAACATTACCAGGACCATAGGGACCTGCGTAAATAAAAAAATATCGAAGAAATTGAATCTAAACTGAAAATAAACTAACGCTCTAATTTAGTTGGAAAATCCAAGAAATATAAACAACTAAAAACAAATTATTAAGAACAATTTATATTTAATTTCTGATTATTTTTTCAAACATTTATTACTGATTTCACAAAAAATATTTTTAAAAATTACTTTAATTTAGACACATCTTAAGTAAAATTGATTGAAAAAGTCAATGCTGAACATTTTGTTCAAAACTGATTACATTGTATATTTTCTGCAATCTAGGTATATTTGGAGTTTAAAGGCCAAATACCTTTTTTTTTATAACATAAAGATGAGAGCATTTACATTGTGTGTCATTCCTTTGCTTTAAACTCTGTCCAATTTTTTGTCTAGGAAAAATCTGATTCATGTTATACAGAATTTCAAATAAATACATTTTTTATTTGCATTATTTCTAGAACTTCAAATAACTTTCATTTTATCTAGAGCAGAATGTCATGAAAATAAGATTGAACCGTAGTTCCTTTTATAACAATTATAAAATCTTTTCTTTTATTCTTTCTATATCTTTTTTATCTTTTTATAGCAACTTTTTTAAAAATCTGAATTCATAACAAATATGTATGATTTTGGATAATATATTAAATAATAAGAACCATTGTTTACCTGATTGAGGTCCCCAACCTAAAAAGTAAAAAACACTTAAGTCAGTAAAACAGAAACCAGAGTATAAACATACAGAAATAATACAACTATACAGTGATATTACAATTTTGTACTAACAGAAACACAATAAATTAATTGCCTAACTAAATAAAAGGCAGATATAAAAAAAAAATTTACTGATCATTTAAAGTAATAAATTGTAGACATTAAAAAAAAACAGGTTACACTTTGTTGGTAAAATGAACTCTACACAAAGTTTTGCTGTTTACTTTTGAATTATATGATCTGACTATTGTGTCCAAGATATTATGTGCAGACTTAGTAATAAAATAGTTCATTATTACAAATACAGTCTAACTCGGTTACCAACAACAACTTGCTTATAACGCCGTTTGGTCCTTTCAATTGCCCATAGACTTGAATGTTATATCTTGCTTAGAACTTTTAAAACTCCCAAGCGCTAAAAATATATGTTTATGTGATATCCAAAATGTTGCCAATTTGTTTGTTATTTTTGTTTTCACTGTTAAAATTTTATTTTATTTGCCAAATGATGCGTCACTAAATTTGAAATTTATTTCCCTGATAAAATAAATTTATTGACCGGAGAAGGAGAATTATGCTTTCGATTCCAGTTTGGAAAACCTTAAATTTCAAGGCAGCAATGAGTCATTCAAAAATGATTCATTCTAAAATTTGTCCCTTTATAACTTTAATCAATAATAGGAGTACATAACATGTATTTTAAGAGATTTCCTACACTTAATATTGAACCTTGCTTACAATGTTACTCGTTCATCACGTCATAAACATTGATGTCCCTTGAATGATGCTATAACCGGGTTATACTGCAATAATAAATTATTACAAATAATAGTTAAGTTATACATTTTATGGCTGTCTACTTCTAGCATCCATGGAGCTTTAACACAGCCAATTACGACTCATAATTTAAAAGCCTGACAAATAATAGTTACTTCATCCAAGCAATAGTTACCTTGTGGCCCATAGGGAGGAGGGCAGCCCCATCCCCCCTGGTATCCCCCAGGGGGACCCATCATCCCATTATTCATGGGTGGCCCAACGGGACCTGGCATGGGCCCTGGGGGGCCCATATTAGGGACAGGGGCACCCCAGCCCATCTGGGGACCTGTCCATTGGGGCCCAGCATTGTTATTGGGTGTTTGGTTGGGTTGTTTCTTGTCCCTTGGTTCGGCAGGTTTCACTTCAATCTAAAGATAATTGGGAAATTGGATATTAATCAGAGTAATGTTGGTAAGTATTATATAAAACCTTGTCATTGGGGGTGAGTTTTACAAAGAAACGGATGTCAGGCTTTAGTTTTTTAAAAGAAAATTGCTATAGATTTCCGGTTTTATAAGAAGTTGGAATTAGAATCTAAATTTCTCATTTGAGATAAAAGTTAGTTGACTCATTAACGACGGTTGGCAAGAAAATTAATTAGTTTTTTTGCTGAAGTTTATCTAAGTGAATGAGAAATAAGACATATGAAGACCATTGTCCTCCTAAATTTATAATATAGGATAAATTAAGTAACATGAAAAAACAAATTTTAAAAACTTAAAATTAACGCTTTTGTATGGGAATGAAAGTGTTAATGGTGTTCACAAAGTAGTCGTTAATGGGTTAAAGCTAAAATGTCAACGGAAAATATGTTTCAACATATTAATAAATTAAAAAGTTTTCATGTATTTTCCTTATTTATTAAAAGGATCACACTTCATAACCAGCACGCCTTAAGACATATTGTGATTTGTTTCTTTCAAATAAGCGTAGCAACCGGAGACTTCCAAGAGTGAAATTTAGTTATGCATGGCTTAATATAACTTGCTACCATACTAAAGAATTATCCTCAGTTAGATATTCTTACAAGGTCTTCATATCTTAATCAAACCCTAGCCTTCACATTGTGAGGGTCGTTGTAGTTTCATAAGAAGCAATCACCAGGAAAACTTAATGGTTTTGAATGAATTTCAGCATATTTATCTCAACATGTAAAAAGAAAAATGTACAAATAGCAAGCATCTACTTATTAATAAAATTAATATTTTCGATATAATTATCTAGTAAGAAAGTAAACCTTTTTTTACATTCAAATGGGCCAGATATTGGGTAAAAATATTCAGTGTGCAGCCATACCCAATATTTTAGTTACATCTAGTAGAAACAATAAAAAAAAAACTTTTTAAAAATTTTGATTTGTGTGGAACAGTTTAAAGATGCCAAGAAAAATTGTGCACATTCTTTATGCAATTTCAAAGCTCAGGTTTTCAGCCAACTTAATTTTTAACCATTTTAAGTAATTCAATAAATTTAATAAAATCTATATATTGCTAATATCTTATACTATCATAATTTGCGAATATCCTCAAGAATACAACAACAAAAAAATCCTAAACCTAAAAACTTAGATTTAGCTACAAATATATTAAGAAAAATATTTCCAAAGACATAATAAATCAAAATTAAAAATTTTAATATATTTTTAAACCAATATATATCAGAATAGGTTAGGCTTTAATTTTCAATCAAATTTAAAATCTTAAGTATAATTATTCTAAAGTTTACATTAAAAATATTAAAATGTAAATTTAGAAGTAATGCAATACAGTCCCATTAATCTGGATGCTAGAAATCTAAAATACATTTTAAAACAACCATTATTTTTAATTTTTAAATAAATTGCAACGTGGTATGGTAGATCTATAAGACAACAAGAATTTGTCTTAGTTTTACATACGTAAGTTGTAGGTTAACAAATCAAGTATTTTAAACATACACTGTAGTCAACCAGTTTACTGTTGTCCACTCTAGTACTAACACTCATATCTTAGTTTCGTATTGACTTCTCTGTCATTCTCTCATTTCCTTATGGCATATTTTAGACACATTTTGAATAGGACAAAAGTGTCTTGTTTAAACATTAGTTACTATTTAATTACATATATATACATTTTTTTTAACTTTTAAATTCTATTTATTTATTCAATTAATTCAAAATATGTAAATACATTATTATTACTTTTGTTAAGCCTTGTATAGCATAAAATTTTATTCCAGCAAAATTGGCAGCAATGAACAATGGGGTATAGTGAACCAAGTGTTGGTTTTGTAGAGTTTTCACTATAACAAGGTTCGATAGTAGAATAATGAAATAAGAAAGTTGTATCAAAGGAAAAAACTTTTATTTTAAACTCGGATTAAATGCACTAAAGCATATTCTATTGAGTTAGAATTTTCGGTATTACAGACAGTGTACCGATCAGTGTTCGAAATCGGATACAGAAATTCAGGGGCAAACTGTTGTACTAATTCAAAAAACTAGGCAAAAATGCACATTACCTAAGAAAATTTAGTTATTTAAAAAAAATTCTTCAAACTATGGTTTAGATTTCTGCATGCGATCTTAAAATCACCCAACTAGGTGATTTCACAAGAAATTCGCTATTTCACAGAAACACAAGTTTCACAATTTTAGGATGAATGGAGTTCCAAAATTTAAGAAACCATAACTTATTACACCTAAAATTTCTGGATATTACGGTCACCAGAGTTTTTTAAGTTTTGGGGTCATCAGAGTTTCAATATTTAACAAAGTCCACAATTTGGGGAGTTTTTAGTAGTTTCCCAATTTAGATTGCTTTAGATTTGCGATTTTAGGACTGCTTAATTTTGTGATTACATGATCACAGCAATGGTTTGACAAATTTAGGATCGGTGAAGATTTGTAATTTCAAGATAAGTATTTTTAGGGAGATTATTGGAAATCACGATAATAAAAAAAGGTTAGTATTAATGATTTTGGGAATCTAGTCGCAATAATTGCGACTAAATTTATTTTGTCGCAAAATTGAAAGCTCTGGTCACATTTTGTGACTAGCAACCATTAATTTGGAACCCTAGTACCGATTCATCCAGATTAATGGGCCTCTACTGAACTTAAAAGTATTGACTAACAACAGCACCTTCTTTCCATTGATTTTCACAAAGTGTTCTGCACACACTTGTTTCACACTCTCCTCGGACTCGAACGACAAAAATCCAAAGCCTATACCACACGACAAAAGGCGAATCTACTTAATTACAGACTAAAAAACACAAGTTACAACTAATAACTAAAATTAACATACAACTATAATTTTTAAATTAGAAGGAAAAGAGCATTTTTAGAATAAATTAATTTTATAAAATAGATTACAACTAAAGAGACTATGTCTTAGGGATTACATAACTGAAACCATAACCTTTTCCACGTAGAAAATGTGCATGCTATTAATTGAATCCTCCACCAGAAAATTCTAAAAGTTGGCAGCCAAAGCAAGAAGGGTTGTTTAAAAACAAATAACTTTTATGCAGTTGTAGGAAAAAGCAAATCATAAGTTTACTAAAAGAAAAAAAGGTCCTATACCTTTTTTAAGTCAAGAAATGTTATTAGTTTATTAAATAGAAATTTTAAATCTTTTTTTAATGTTGCATTCAATAATGAAATGAAAGTTGGTTACTTACTTCAAAATTATGAAATGAAAAATTGTATGAAATAAAATAATTAAATGTTAATTTATTTTTTTAAAAATAATAAACACGAAAATCTTAAGTACACGAAGACACTTAAGTAATTGCTGGTGATTTCAATTATTTTGAATTAATATGCTTCTGGTTGCGTATTTATATGATATTTAACATTTTAAACTAAATAAGAAACATAAAGATTCAATATTAAAAGATTACATATACTAATCATTTAAACTATTAAATATCTGGGAATAGGTGCACTTTCAATTGGTAGCATCATAACATTACAAGGGCAACACAATTAATCATAATGCAAAAAATAAAACTTCATAAAATAGATTTTCATTATCTAGATTTGACTATTCATCCTAAAATACCTATATACAAATAATTAAAATTAATTTTAACCTATACGAATATAATTATAAATTTCAATTGACTATATCATTTAAGAAAAGAAAATTTGATACCTAAATTTGAATGAGCATAATAATAATTAGTTATTTCGCCTTGATAAAGTTAACCAATTGCAGAACCTTATTCTAACTAGCCTGTATGAAAATTTATAGTATCATCATACAACTTCTGTCTTTAACCCTCTGAGGGATAAGCAAATTGGCTGAAGTGCAAACTTGTTTTCACTGCATGAGATTTAAATTGAAATTTTTAACTGAAAATTTAATTTCTTACATTTTTTTAATAATATTTTTGTAGAAGATGGTTATAAATGGCCCTTTCATGCTTTAAAGTTTAAATTTTAAAATGTAATAAAATTATTAAATTTATAAATGTTTAAAAATTATGTGTGTTGCGGGGAAATCTGAAAGTCAGGTGACAGGTTTATATGCTTGTATCCCTCAGAGGGTTAAAGATAGGGACAGCTTAGTAGGATCAATTATTAAGAACCCTTTTATAAACCTATTTGCAGAAGAGATGTATGGGAAAACTTGACACATGTGCGAAGTTTCATTACATTCTATCTTGCAGCCAAATGCCTTACCTCTAGATTTCTTCTTTTCTTGGTCGTACATCAGCACAACTTCAACAACCTGAAGGGGGGAGATAAAAACACTGTAAGCAAATAGTTAGTGATAAAATTAAAATTACAAAATTTTATTTTTCAAGTTATAATATGCCATTAACTAAGAAAGAAAAATTTGAAAGATCTAGGTTGCAACAATTAAAATTACAAAATAATTTGTTTTTAAAAAGATACCGTAAAAAAAAACAGCAAACAAATAGAAAAAAATCTGTGAAAATTACGTAATTTTTTTTCAGTACATAAAAAAGTTAAAACCTCATAGCATGTAGTGATTAGATAGAAAAAGAATTTTATGTTTTGGCCATTGCTACCAAAAAAGTACCTAAATTGTCTTTGTTGATGACATAGTCAAAATAAATGAAGGGTCCAACGGAAGAACCCCTTGATTGACCGGGAATCTTCCCATATTCAGGTCTGTTTTGCGGACATTGGCGACAGAAAACCGTTTCTCCCTTGGATCTTCTCTCGCGGTACAAACATGGGACTCAGGTCGTGAGAGAAGAATCAAGTGAGAAACCCGTTTCCTCACACCTTTAGGCGATGACTCACTATCATAGCCAAACAGGACTGATAAAGACAGATATCCTGTCGATGAAGGGGGTTTTCCCCTGTGGTGTTCAATTATACTATATATGTTTCTTTAATTGCAATTAACAGTGTAAAAAAAATATATCTTTATGTTATGAAATGAAATTTTAATTTTAAAAAAACTCATAAATAAAAATAAACGTTTCATAGTTACAATTCCATATCTAGAGAAATAGCTCCTAAGATCTGTTTCAGTGCAATTGAGGGGAAGGCCTCCCAGAAAAACTTTCGGGTGCTGTCCAGACTTTTTGTTCTGAAGTCAGAAAAGAAAAATTATTATGTTATGTTAATAAAAAGGCAATTGTTGAAGTATTTTTCTTTTAAAACATAAATGACTTACTTGTTGAGATTCTCTGTTGCTGCAAACTTTAGGATCAATCTGAAAGGAAATATTACAGATCTTGTATGATAATCAGGAAAAATGACAGTATATTATATTTCAATAATAATAAATAAATAAATTTTGGTATAAATACTATTAAGGTTTCATATTTTGGATATTCAAGTTTCTTCTAGGGTTTAAATCCTATTTTATATTCTTTTTAAGAATTTTGACTCTTAATTGCAAACATTCTAGAGTAACAATTGGTTATGATAAATATTTTCAAGAAGTACCTGCAGCAAACAAGAAAAACATCTACCAACTCATAAGTACTACTGGGACTTGGTACCAAAGAGATGTAAAACTTATTAAGTTATTATTACAATGTTTGCTAAAAGAGTCTGTTTTTTTTTAACCAAACAATTTTAACATAAAATTAGTTTATTAATCGATTGTCATTCTAAAAAATATTTTAATTTAAGTTTATTGACACTAAAGGAAATATATTATACCAAAACACAGATTAAGTTTGCAGCATTGAAATGTTCTATGCAAAAGAAACAGCGTAAGTAAATAAACCTCGCTATCGGGTTGCCATCGAGTTTCGATGATGTCATCCTTACTGGCGCATCAGATTTGGCGTGTTTATCTATTTTGTTGTTAATTTAAATTATTTTACGGTCAGCTGATACCTTTTTCATTAAAATAAACAAGGTTTTTTTGTTTTGTGCTTATATATAGAAAAGGTTTACAGATTTTTTTTATTATAAATGACTTTGCCTTAAAATATAATATAGCAAAAAGAAGGTTTACAGATTTTTTTTGTTATAAATTATTTTGCCTTAGAAATACAATATAGCAAGATAGAACATATTTTTTACAAATAAATTTATAAAAGTTTTAATATTTTGGATAATAGGTTAGGTTTTAATAATCTTCGTACTAGAGGGCTATTGGACACGGCCGTCATAATTTCGAACCACAGTCAAGTGACGAGCTGACAGCTAAGTATGTACTCACCGCAAACTAGGGCGTCATTGTACGTGACTGGACTTTAGAGAACATTTAACTTACACTTCTTCTACACGTGGTGTTATTTGTCGGACGTTTTTGGCTGCACAGACCGATTATAGGTCAGCAGTTTTTTTTAACAATGCCCGGAACCGAACCTGGGATATTTCGCATGAAAAAGCAAGCACCTTGCCGACTAGGCTTAAATATTCTGGATGATTAAAATATTATTGGAATATTTCCTCTTTAATTTTATAGGGTTTGGGTTTAATTAATGTCGCACTAAAGCTGCTCAAGGGCTAGTTTACTTTTTTAGAGTTTTCCTCCAGATACTTTTAATAATACCTCTCTCTAGGGTCTAATAAAAAACTTGTGGATTTTTTCCAAGAATTTATTAACCTTTTTTTTTAAAATAGGAAGATAGTATGATTATTTTCTCATAGTTCAATAAGAAATACATAGTTATAGCAATGAATATCATGAAAAAAAGTGCTTAAATCTGTACATACTAGGAATATTAATATTTACAGTAAAATGGTAATTTTTAAATATGAATTAGTACTGGTAGATAAAAATTATTCAGATTTAGTGAATAATTGTTGTGCTAGAAATGCTTTTTTTTAAAGGGAGAGATAAAATAACTATAAAAATTTTATTAAAGTAGAAATCAGGCATCTGTTAATATACATCATTATAGTCTAGCTTTCTTTACGATTTTAAATAGTAATGTGTTAAACTTTATTAAAGAATTCATTTTTATGATTATTAAATGCGCAAAGATTGAGATATTTTTTTTTTAAAACATAAAATTAATGAAAACAAAACTTCGAAACAAAACCATGTTGTCGATAGAACGAATGCAAAGGAAAATATCGCCAAGCAAAAGCGCCGAAATTTTGTCTGCTCTGATTGGCTGCTCCTTTGCAATACTCTGATATTCGTGCGCCCTGTTACTTCAAAATTGAAAGAAAAAACAATTAATATTACACTCTAAATAAAGCAAAAAACTGACAAAAATATTAAAAGTATGTCTTGAAATAACGAATAAAGTGGTTTATTGAATGCAAAGAACCTTTTTTTATTCAATTCTCGCACTCGGAAATGAGAACTATTTATCCTTTTTCTCGTAGAACATTTCTATGCTGTATACTTAATCTGTGTTTTGGTATGCATTCTTAAACTACAAATTGAAAACCCGACAGCAGCAGTCTCGACAACAAAAAAATGCAAGAATTAGTAGTTAAATTGCCCTTAATTAAGCATAACAGCATTAATTTATAGATTTGTCAGGATTTCGGCCCTGTTGGAATTACGTCCTTGTCGGCATTATTTCCTTGTCAGGATTATGGCTTGTCAGGATTTCGGCTGTCTGAATTATGCCCGGAACCAATTAAACAAAAATAAATTCAGTTTTTTATTCATTCATTCATTCATTTATTACTAAAAAGTGATACTTACCGTTCTTCCATCCAGCTCATGGGGTCCACTGCATAATACTTTAGCAACACAGCTGGGATCTTTATAAGTAATGAAGCCAAAACCTCTGGACTTTCCTGTTTCGTTGTTCTTCATGACAACCGAATCAACCACCTCTCCATACTGAGAGAAATATTCTTCCAGTTTTTCTTAAGAAGAAAAAATAATTTTTTTTAGAATAGAAAAGAAATAATAAGATGAATCAGAAGAAATATCAAGATTGTTATTTTTAGAAGTATATTTTACACAAGTGAAGAGGGAAATTGCACCAAGTGCTAATGTAACTTATAAGGAAATTATTTTATGTTATTTTCAATTAACCCCATGTGAAATAAGCAGCAAATGTGTTCAAAATTTTAACTGCATGAGATTTAAATTAAAATTTTAAAAACATTAATATATTTTATTAATAATATTTATGAAGTAAATGGTTTGTAAACGATTAGTTTTTAATACTTTTAATTTATCTTAATTTGTATTTTACCATAATTTTTAAATACCTTATTTTATTTTAATTAATAATTTTAAAAATATATGCATTTGCTACAAAAAAATGACAGTCTCCAAGTGGATATTTCTGGAATGGGAATTTCGCTAGCTCCAACTTGGAGCAGTTTTTGGAGCAGCATAATTTGTCTTTTGTAACAGAAGCTAGATAAATTGTAGCATCAAACAGAACACAAATTTTAAAAAATTGCATTATAATTAGAACAATTTTGACGCTCTTTGGCACACTTGGTATAGAATTCCCAATTTCTGCCTGAATCTGCCAGTTGTTTAACCTTCTTGATTTATTCAAAAGCTTAATTTGGCTTTAAAATCTTAATTTACTTAAAATTAGTCGCAAGGACCCTTGTATTCTCGAAAAACATGTATTTTTTAATTTAAATGGTTATGACATGAATATTTTGTTCGGTGAAAAATCTTCTCTAACTTTAAAATATTAAAATCAATATAAACTTACCTTGAGTGGTTTCCCAACTCAATCCTCCAACAAATATTTTCCTAAAATAACAAAATTTTCATTAAAATAATATTTTTCTTAATTTTACAGCATTCGAATTTATTGTGCATGCGGGTGATATATTCTCTATTTTAAAAATATGCAAATGAACATTTAGCACCAAATGCAAATAAATAAGGTAACAGTTTATAAAATATTTTTATTCAATTTTTTGGCATTTAGTTCCATTTCAACTTTGAAAATGTGAAAGAGAAGGTAGCTTTTGGCCCTGGCCTTTTCCGACCGGATAACTCATCATCTGTCACTAATTATTGAATTGAAAGCCAATAACCAGATTTGTTTCTGTGATTAACTTTTCGACTATGAAATCATCATTAAATTTTCATAATTCATATTTTTTTGGGTTGTTTTTGTTTTAAAAAACTACAAAAAAAATAAAACAGTCTGTTTTAAACAAATTGCAAATAGTCTCTAGCTGTACGAAAATTGCAAATAGATTGTCTAGATCTCTGTTACAGAGACTATTTGGAATTTTTTTATAGCTAGATAGTTGAATAACAAACTAAACCGCACTGCGAAATCAGTATGTCTGGTGTCTGGTCGCCCTACACTTGAGACGAAAGATTTAATTTCCTCGTAATTTGAAATAAAATACTCTCTTTCAAATCACCAAGTATTATTCCAAGCACAGTGGGATCAGTTGCAAAAGTGTAAAATCTAATATTCTACGTTCTATATCCTCAAATTGATCACCAAATAACCTTAAATTTGCTTGCGGTGTTAACATCTCTACATAATTATGGCTGTATTATATTTGTCTTCAATAGGCGAAAGATACACTTTGCAATAACACAAAAACTGCATAAGCTTTAAAATCTATGTATGGAAATTCATCAGTCACATCTGGGATTACTAGGTGTCAATTAAATATCATAAAAAAAGATAGATGAAAGAGCTAGATCGTGTAGTTTGTGTAACCACTAGACCATCAATGTTTATCAAGTTTTCAAACAAACTTGAACTCATAAGAACGGTTGGCGAAATGGTACTATGAATTTCATCAGAATGTGCTGTTATCGGTGAATCGGAACCAAGAAGCACGCTAGCGCGTGATTAGCAGTCAAAGTGTTAACTCAGAAGTTTAAAAAGATATCAGCAACTTTGCTTTGCCAAGAAACCGTAATTGCACAATTTGTGTTAATATTTGGCAGCAGAACACTGCTTGTTGTAAATAGTTTGTGCTTTTAAAGAACAAACTTACATGCAAAAGGGATTTTAGTAAAAAAAATCGATATATAAATGATTTTTTTAACTGCAAATACATTCATAAACCTCACCTCATGAAACTGTAAATAAATTCACACAGAACTAACTATATTCACAGCTTTAGTTTTAATTTCAAACAAAAAATAATCTATACGTATTTCGCCTTCAGGTTCTAATCAAAATGATTAATAATCAAATGATTGAGGAAATAATTTGAAGGAAAAAAACATTTTATAAACTAAAAAACAACTTTACAATTGAGTAATAAATGAAAATGATTAATGAATAAGGAAAAATAAAATAAAAATGAATCAAGAGTTTGACACGAACCCTGCCTCGTCGTTTTTTGAATCATCTTCAACCATATTTTCGACAAATAGAAGCGGAAAATAAATGGATAGTATTCTTTCAAATAAAATTTAAAAATAATATATTCAATTCACATTGGAAAGATATGTATTTTTATTATCAAAATCAAAATAGAGACTTGACAACAAAACGTCACTCAACTTACAAACAAGAACGCAACTATAGAGTTGCCACTTTTAAGATTTACAGTAGTTGAAAAAATACTAGTTTGGTTTATTTGAAGAGAGCTCATCTGGGCTAATGGGATTGGCTCAAATGTATCACAAGAAAGAACTCAGTGAAAAAACTTGGGGGGGGGAGGGTCGATCCGAATATCACGGGATGGCCAATGACCTTCACTTCACCCAACCAAAAGCAAATTTCCGACGCACATCATTATGATTATTTATTACGACCAGGTGCACCCTCTCGTCAGGCAATCAACAGAACTTGAGATGGAATGTCCACGGATACCCCCCTTGACCTGGTCAGACTATTTCGTCTGCTAAAAATCTTTCTCAGAAACTTAACATCTCGATGTGAAGGTATCAGTTCAGGGTACGAAAACTCGAACTACTTCTCGTAAGAAAAGAATGAAACTATAAAATATTGCTTCGCATTTTCGAATCATTGTCAGATGGTCAAAAAACCTCTTAAGTAGCAACTACATTTTTTGTATAAAAAGGCTCAAGTATATACCAAAAATCTATATCATAAGTTATAATTAAGTGATAAAAAGAGAAACTTTTATGTTTAGAACATCTAAAACCCATCGGTTCATTACTGTTTTAAAGCGCGAATCGTACTAAAAGTAGCATCTTATAGGAGTATCTATCGTATCATATCATATCCAGAAGTAAAGCAACTTCGGTTCTTTTCTCATTAAGATGGCGACCACCTGGATACTGAATATCAGCGGCGGATTTATGGGGGGGGGGGGGGGGGGGGGAGATAAGGAGGCATACAATAAAGTTCAAAGATTTTATTATACTCAGAAAATAATAAAAGCTAATTTTATTTTTAAACTATGGAAAACAGTTACTTTTCCCGGTTTACTGCAATAAATTTTTCCAAATTTTTTTTGAACCGATAGTTGTACTTGCTTTAGAAAAGTTTAAAAAGTGTCAATTAAAAATGAAATATTTAATCAAATACATTAAACACCTATTAAATAACTTTAAATTAATTCAATTAATTTTTATTATTACCTTTACTTTATTATTATCAAAATAAATTATTTCACATTATTTAATAAATATTTAATTTACAATAAGTAATAAAAACTAATTTGTATGATGTAATTAATTATACATGGTTTTAATTAATTATACATGATTTAATTAATTACCTAATTATTGATAATAGTTATGCATTAGTAGCAGTTGCAGTTAATTAAAGCATTTAGTAATTAGTTCACAAAAAAATATAAATCATGTCCCCCCCGCGGTTTGGCCGACGCGTTAGCCCCCCCCCCCCCATGTTGAAGTTCTAGATCCGCCACTGCTGAATGTTGTTGATACTAATTGTATTTCTGAGATTCATGCGTGAGAAATGTGTCCGTGGCATAGACCAAAGTCCAGAACTTTTTAGGGCGAAATCACACTAAAAGCGTATTATTCGTCGGACATTTTGGCTACGCTTTACCGAGATGGCTTCCCATCAACTTTCTGAGTTTTTTCTTAAAAATTAAAAATAAACCTTTAGTAAAAATAAACCTTTGTGAAATTTTTTGACGTATCACACTTGTCGCACACATATGTAGTTTGGCCTTTGAAAGTGGGTGACGGACAGGCAGACGGACTGAACGATTAAAATACCTTCCACTTTTTAAGTTATAAACGTAGTGTGGTAGCTTAAAAGGTGGTACTGTAAAAGGTAATCAAATCTTAATATGATTCATGGGAAACATTATGAATTGAAAGTACCTCCTCTTTTTTCTTTCAATAGTAATTCTTAGTACTTCTAGCTTATAATTCTTAATAGTATTCTTAGTTCTTCTAAATGCTTCTAGCTTATAGATTCTTAAAATTCTAGGTTATTATGAGACAGGGAAAGGTATGCCAAACTGATACAGCTGTTAACGCAATTATTCCTTCGGTTATTTAATTGGTAATGATAAAAAAAACTATCATTTATATTCATGCAGAAATATGAAATAAATTTGCTTAAGCAGTTTAAAAAAATAATTTACACATTCAGGCTGCATTATAAGATTATCATTTTAATAAATATTTATTAAAAATACAGTCAGGGTTTTATAAAAATTTTATTCAACATAGTAAAACTATACACAATGCTTTTTTTTATGATAATGGATTAAAACAATGATTTAAATAATAAAAAATTTCACCATAGATAACCAGAAAATTTGCACACAAATACTCCACCAACATAAAAAGAAGCCGTCTTATATACAAGGTTCCTACAGATTTTAGAAAATGAAACAACATAATTAGAGACTTATCCTACATAGAAGTAGGATTAATTTAAACAGATGATTTTAGTTTCAATACAACATGATATATATAATATATATATATATTATAATATATATATATATATATATATATATATATATATATATATATATATATATATATTATATATATATATATATATATATATATATATATATATATATATATATATATATATATATATATATATATATATATATATATATATATATATATATATATATATATATATATATATATAATATATATATATATATAAATTAATTGCAATAAAATTCATTCATATTTAATGAAAATTAAATCAATGATCCAACTATGTTTTTTTTTACAAGTGATGATGGGCCAATCAAGACCAAAAATTAGTTTTGTCATGTTATTAAAGTATATTAAATAACATGTCATGTGTCAAACTTTGTCATGTGTGTCAGCATGTTAAAAACCAATGTGTAATTTTGATAAAATGAATGAAAAAAAAAATTACAAGTGTCAAAGTGATATCTTTTTTTTTCCCAAGATGCAATAAAAACTTAATTAAAAAACAAAATAAGTACATTTACAGAACTTTGATTTATATAACAAATTGATAATACTGGAATTAATTGATATTTAATAATAAAAAAAATTCCTACTGTGATTTAGCTTTAACATGCGATGCTGATGTTACAGTAAAACAGATTTCAATACAAAATTAATTAACAAGTTTAATAAATTATAATTTAATTGCTAAAAATTACAAAAAATAAATAATAATCTGTCACCAAGCACTTTAAACAATAGTTTGTCCTTTTTATAAAAGGAGAAAATTAAAATTTCAAAAGCAGTATTTGATCTTTTTCCCAAACAGTTTCCAAGGAAATATTCCAAGGCTTGGATAAATAAATTTCCAGGAAATATAGGAACCCTGTTTATAGTAAGATATACCAATAGTATGTACAACCAATGGATACATATGAGAGTGAGAAGTTTTTTGTGGTAAGGGGAGATTATGGTCGGCTGTATGGATGATACCCGGGATTGGGCTGACCCGCGGGCCTGTTTCCCTGGGAATCTCCAGGGTTGCCATAGTTGCCAGGGGCTGGGTAGCCACCTGGATTGTAGTTGGGCCCACCACCATAGCCTGGAAACAGGAATTAAAAATGTAAACTTCAAATGAAAATTAAAATTGCCGATTGTTCAATTAAGTACTGATTTTACAGGATTTTAAGTTCTTTTGCAGTTGACACCCTCTTAATCCGTTTAGATGGGACCGAGAGCAAGTCGGTTATGCAAAAAATCCAGTTAAACTGGAGAAGCAAGATTAATTAAGGTTTAAATGTACAATTGATTAAACGTTTATAAATTGAGGATTTTTATAAACCCCAATTTTAAAATATGGTAGTGTTTTTTGAATAAATAGGAATTTTTTAAATCAAAATTGTGTTTTTTAAAATCTAAGTCATACATTAGAGAGTGATTCAATAACTAACATTACATTGGCAGCATGACAATATATTTTTATTTTTATTTGGTATTATGGCTAGAATTTATTAAAATCAATGCATATAGCAAAATAAAATACTTTTTTTAATAATTAAATAGAAATATTCCATAAGAATTACCAATGCTAAATAACTATTTTAAGAACTATCAATAATTAAACAACATACATATTAAAAAAATGTTTCACAAACTCCAGAAAATATACTCCCAAGAAGCACGGTTTTATCAAAAGTTTTAAAACATCAAATTTTAAGCCATGCAAAAAAAAAGATTAAATTGCACCTTGATTTAACTATTTTTTTGTACCTATCATATAACAATAACGTGTAAACATATGAGATTACATTGTTAAATAAGTTTCTATTTTCACAATTTAAATGAATTCTGCATATGTAAAATTATAAATTTGTTATTAATATTTAAAAAAAAAAAAAAATTTATCCTTGCATTGTAAACCGCCAACACAATTTTAATAATAATTCACAAACCTGGTCCATATGCTGGCCTTGTTGGTCCAAAATTAGATGGTTCTTGTGCGTAATTCCCCATTGCTAAAATAATAATAGTACATAAATTTGTACCTAAGTGTAAGTAATACCTGAACGTCTATCTGTTCATTTTGGAATCAAAAAAGAGATTCTACACTACTCAAAAGAATTAGCGGAATGCATGGTTTAAGCCCTTTCACCCCCAATGATTCCATTTGGAATCATCAGCATGCAATTTTTTTTTCTTACTAAGTTGACCTCGCACTAATTTATCGTTAGATGGTAGAATCATGTCTTTTGAAAAATTAAATAATGTTTGTTTTAATTAAATGAAAATATGAAAAACATGGTAAAATAAAATCAAAATTCACTCCCAAAAAATTTTATGAAAAAAATTGACCCTAAATTCTTTACGCTTGGATTCTTAGATGTTTAAAAATTGATTTTAACTTTTTTTAATAAATAAAGTTTTGAAAAAATTATTGTAATAATTTATTTAAAAGTTATGATACCAATTTTCCCCCTTAAATTTTAGTTTTAAAAAATTAAGATTTTGTACCCGCGTTTTTTACCATTTCATTGTAGATGCATAATGAATCTATTTCATAAAGTTAAGATTTTTAAAATAAAAAATAAAAAGTTGAAACTGAAAGGGTTAACAAAAGTACAGAAAGTGCTCCCCAAATTGTTTTGAGCAATGTATATAAGCAACAGACACTAATGCCTAAAGGAGAATTATGGAATCATATCTTATTAAGACTACATAGTTTTTTTTATATAAACAAGGTTAATATAACCAGGCTTAGATATATTAAAAAAATACACATGAGGCACGCTTCCAACGCACACTCCTGAATACTGAACATTTCAGTATTTAAAATGATTTCTCTTAGCTAGATTTAATTGATGTGATTTAACTTTGATACTATTTGAGAATTGAATAAAATCTCCCTATGTATATAAATAATGTATTTGAGAAATCAATACTGAAATGTCTAAATTTTAAAGTTAATAGGCTGGCCCCAACCCCATGCCAGTTTGTCATTAGGTTAAAACAAAAATATATATTTAGACATTTTTATCTGTAAACTGAAGATCTAACTTACGAGGTGGGTTGGTTCCAGAGGGGGCTGGTGCATTGTTGTTGTTATTGTTAGTATTGTTAGCTGGTGGGGCTTGTCCTCCATTAGTTGTTTCTGTTCCAGGGGCAACAGGTGGGTTTTGGGCAGGTGGACCCCCCATGGGACCGGGACCCCAGTTGTTGTAGCCTGTTGAAGGAATTTTTTAATAAGAATATAATACAGATATTAATTTATATAATATAATTATATATTTGTTAGATTCTCGCTCCAATCATCGGCGATTTGAAGTTCTATGCAAATTTTTTTTTCGTTACGTGGTTCGGTCTATGACGTCACGCACGTATGACGCAATGACCAGAAGTTGGGCGGTTCATTATATCGGCGAATGGGAGATAGCCATGGGTGAAAGCGGGACTTATAAGCGGGGTTAGGTATTCTATCAGTAGTGTTGTTTTTTGTGTTTCTTTTGGTGGTTCTATCTTACCTTTTTGAGAGACCGGCGGTTGACAAAAATTAGAAATGTGGTGAAACCGTGAAAGTGATAGTTCACCGCTGCTGGTCGGTGGTCTCCGGCTTTAATCCGTGTGAAGTTTTTTTATCGAAATTTAAGTTCTTTTCGAAGCCCGTTTTCTCCTGGTGTGTAATGTGTCGGCAGTCCTCAACGTCGTCCGGTGTTCCTTTTTGCTAATGACTTCATGAAGATAAACTGTATGTAAAATTTATTTATTTTTGAACTCAAGTGGTTAGAAATTTCGAAATTGTTTTTTTAGTTATTTCTTTGAAAGATGTAGTTGGTTAAGTATTGATTTATTTAAAGCTGTTCGGAATATTTTTTGACGTCGTAGTTTATTTGTTAGGGGGTTAATATTTATCGAATTAACTTAATCCAGCCCAACTAAATTAAATGTATTTTTCGTAATCTAAAGAATGTTTTAAACTTTGTGCAATATTTATATTTATTTTTTCTGTTTACATACTTCTACAAAATTTGTTACATTTACTGATATATACAAATAATTATTTACAGTATTTTTTCTGAATAAATAAAAATTGTTCTATTGTAAACTTACTTAAGTCTCATTTTTGGCTTGTTTATTTTTCTAAGATATAGTTCTAACTGGGCATAATTAACTATTAGTTGACTTATTTGTTAACAATATTATTATATATACATAATATAATATATTATTATTTATAATGTAATAATATCTGAGTTGTGAACCATTCTAATAAACTATTCGCGCTAATAATCTATGTTTCTTTCTTCATGAATCTTCTCATGTATCTAGCACAAAATTGAAGATATTTTTCCAAGATTATATCTTTTTAGTGCTGTCCTGTCACAGACTGATCAGGATTTCACAGTTGTGAAGTCAGCCTGTAGACCAAGAACGTGCTTTGAGCTACGATTTTTTAATATTACTTAAATCGAATCAAATAGGCTTTGCAAGACAATATATCAAATTTCAGTGGGTTAGGTTGCTATACTGAAGCTTATGAATGATTTTAGAAATTGAGGTATTATGAAGAATTTTACCATAAACAACACCAGCCACAACAGATAAAGTGTAAAAGAAAGCCTGGGTTTTGAGATACAAAAAAGTACTTAACGAATTACTTATTTAACTATCTGACTGTTACCACAACATAATATTAAATACCTAATTTTGTTGTCTTTTGAGCAATGCACCTGATTTAAAACAAAACATTAAATTTTATTTAAAAATATTGATATTTTTCATTAATATTTAATTTATAGTTATAACAACACACAGCTTGGTTTTTCTTCAAAAAACGTCGGAAACTACTAAAATCTTGTTTTTGATGCATTTTACTAAAAAGATATATATCTACATAAAAAAATAACACAGCATTAAACGTCAAAACACTGAATTAAAGAATTTCGCTAAACTATACAGTCAGTACTCATAAGTTTTAAAGTGCTTTCTTTTTAGTTTCCGAATAAAATTTTAAAAACCACAATTCCTAGATTTTCAAAAGTTCATTGATGAAGTGAAAATGTTGAAATAAACTACTTTTATCTTACCATATCCATATGCAGGAGGGCCATATTGTGGCCCTGGAGCTCCATAAGGGCCATAACCGGGCCCCCAACCCCATCCATTGTTAGGTGGACCATAGGGACCTAAAGGGTGACAATTGTAAGTGTAAGTGAAGGAACAAAAGATTTCACAAAGATGAAAGCTTGCAAAACAAATGGAAAAAAAAGCTTTAATATAAATTTATAAAAAATAATATTATATATACACATTTCTTTATAAGAAGTAAGGACTTTTAATGCACCATGTTTAAAAAAAAGAAATTAGTAACTTACCAGGCTGCGGTCCCCAACCTAAATAGAAAGAAGAATGGTTAAATTAAACTGTAAGTTGCTACATAAAATTGCTAAAAACAATTTTTTAAAAACTATCGTTAGCTAGTTTGAAAATTTGCATTTAAGATGAATTGAAACCAATATTTTTTAAAGTAAAAATTAAAATTCTCTAGAAATTTATCATTCTTTTTTTAAAGGAGAGCCATACTAATCTCTTGAATTCAGTTAGAAGAAAAATAAAGAAAGTGCAGATAAGAACAAATACACACATCTTATTTTCAATCTGTATAATCCTAAATTATTCATATTGTTATTATTTTATGACCCCAAAGTAACAATTGTCCAATGAACCATGCTCTAAATAAGTTCAACTGTGACTGATATACAACCTAATATTAATTCAAGACAACTAATAGTGACTGCAATTTGTTCATTAAAAAAGAAACAAACAAGAGATTTAAATGACAAAGCTTTAAATCCTACACAAAGTTGTTCATATATTGTCTGCCACGAGAAGGTAAACAGCAATAACCACAAAAATGAATTGGACCACTTTTGCTAAAAAAAAAATCAGTCTTTCAGTATACTTTTTTATGGGTTAGAGTTATAAAGTAAGTGCAACAAGGTTTCAAGTCTTAAGTCTAGAACTGCAGTTTACATGCCCAAAATAGTTATTTATAATATACATAATAATCAAATAGAAAATATATTTAAAGGATCAGGCTGTTTACTAACTCAATAGCAAGACAACTCGATATTTACATTCCTCTATAACTGACAGAATAAACCACACTGCATAAAGTATTTAAACAATTAGACAAATTTGAAAACCAAATTCAAAAGAAAACTTAAAAACAAACTACCTTGTGGTCCATAGGCAGGGGGTCCACCCCAGCCCCCCTGATAACCCCCAGCTGGTGGGCCCATCATCCCATTGTTCATGGGGCCCGGCATAGGGCCCCCAGGCCCCATGTTGGGCCCTGGAGTGCCAGGGCCCCAATTACCAGCACCCATCTGGGGCCCAGACCATTGGGGCTGTTGCTCGGTGTTGTTGTTCTGGTTCGAGTTCTTTTTCTTGTCCGAGGACTCAGCATGCTTGCATTCAATCTGGAATTAAGTACAAAAAGTCAATGTATGTAAGTGCTTATTAATTTAGTTTGGTAAAATTAAAGTCACTAGATATAACATTTACTTAAGAAGTCAGAGTTGTGACAATTCATTTTAAGTAACCTCCTGGTGTTCACCACAAGCTTATTGAGGTAGTTTGATATTGGCCGTCATTGAATTGCCCCTGGGAGTAATGGGAAGCATTCACAAAACTTGCCATATCTCTTTTGTACATTTGAGCACGAGTTAATATTAAGTTACTCCAATTTAAACTATGATATGAAATATTGATTCATCACATAGCTGCTTTTTGTACCTAATATTGGTTTTCATAAAACCAGTTTTATATTGAAAATAGTATGTATGTACTATAATTAAAATATATTTTTAGAGGTGGCAGGAAGACAACAATTAATAAAAGAATTAATTTGATGTGTTTTGAATAAATTTCCTTAATTTGAATTCCCTTTTTAGCTAAAATCAATCAAGTGTCAAATATATACACCTTGAGAAACCAACACTGTTAGTTTTTAAGGTGAAAATATTGACACAGCCACACATCATTAGCAAGGCCAAATGGTATTAAAGGAATCAGAGATCAAAGAAACCTATAAATCTTATGTAAGGTAAACCATTTTTTGTGCTAATAAAAAAACACTTAAAGTTCTGTTTACAAAATTCTTGCAAATTTTAATCACTATCTTTCAATTGTTTAGCTTTAATTAAAAGGAAAAATAATTCCATCTATAACAATGATTCCAAAGTGGTAAATTGGATGATTTTATAAAACTCAAGATCTCAATAATATGACACATAGATACACTAAATTAAAATACAACATTTAACTATATCCTTTTTTTTATGACTACTTTCAAGTAACAGTTGATTATAGGTAAACTTTTGCTAAACTAATGTACAAAAATACCATAAAATTTGCAATTCTAAATATGTAAATAAAATACTTTACTCTAAAGAAATTGTACAATATTTTTAACTAACGAAAAACAGTAAAAAAAATTAACATTTAAAATATATCCTATATTTAAAGATATGTCAAACTAAGTATAGATACCAATTTAATTAAATTTGAAAGCTATATAAATAATTATAAATACATATTATTGAAATAAAATGTCACTTTAACCACTGCACCTTTCTTCCGTTGATTTTCACAAAATGTTCTGCACACACTTGTTTTACACTGTCTTCTTTCTCGAACGACAAAAATCCAAAGCCTATACCACACGATAAAAAAAGGTCCAATCTACTTAATTATAACTAAAACACACAAACTCATAATCCAATGTTATAGCTAGGCACTACATAATATGCACATAACTATTCAATAGAATAAACAGCACATGAAAAGTAAGATTATAATAGACTAATGTCCATTTCAGATCCACAAATTTTTTTTATCAAAACTGGCAGCAAGATGTTGGGGCTTTTTGGGAGTATTTTAGGGGCTTTTTTTTGGTTTTAAATGGCCTTAAGGGCATTTAAAAACTATTTTAGGGACATTTAAAAACTGTTTTAGGGATATATATATGCCTTATATTCGGGGATATTCAGGCAGAATTCCTGACTTTCCAAATATGTAAAATTTTGAACTGAATTATAATAACATGTAAACATTACTTATGAATTTATTCTATCTTAATTCATGTAAATAAAGCAGATAAAATAGATCACAATAGATTTTCAAATAACTACTTCATTTCAATAATAAACAATTTAACTTTAATAATGGTCAGAGCTTTTGAAAAAAAATTAAGGCCTTTTGTCAAACCTTATTTCTGGCATTCTATGATTAAATTTAAGACCCCCTAAAAACATTTTCTAATTTAGGGGCTTTCTTGTAAAAAAGGTGCAGGAACCTTGGTACTCTCTTTACCCTGCAGTATGTGTGAATAAAAGTTAGATTCTAGCAATTCAGGGTTCATACTCTATCTACGATAGTGAAATTAAGGAGTTTCTAAGGAGTTTTACAGGATTGCAGCAATATAAATTCAGGAGGTAACAAGGAATAAAATTGAATAGGTTTGTTTGTTATCGCATTAGTCTAGTGACTTCACTGCACTTCAAATGATGAAACAGAAGAAAAAAAATCTTCTAAAGAGTTGTTTGGTGCATTCTGGGACAAACTTTTATCACAATGTCTGAACTCTATATTTCTACTGCGAATGCACAGACTTATTCCGAATAATGTACGGTAGAAAAACGGCAGAGAAAGGAGAAAAACTATTTGGGTTGTCAAAAACAAAATTCAGGAGAGGGTAAAAATATATCAGGGGATGAAACACACATTTCAAGAATTATAAGGGCCCTTAGAAACAAAAAATGAATTTTAGGAGTTTTTCAGGAATTTCAGGTACGAACCCTGGCAATTGTAATAAAATACCAATAATTTTTATAAACTAGTAACTATAATTGCTTTTCATGTTGATGTTTACTTTATTACATCTTTAAACAAAATATTAGTTCTATTTTACACAATAGATACACTAAATCCAAATATATAACCAATAGGTAATAGAGTTAGACTATGGGTTAGTAATATTTTTAGAACCTGAAACAACTATTTAAAATAAATTGTTTAAAGAACTATATAAACTAACAGAAAAAAAGTCATAATGGTGTATTTTATAAATACACAATAATTAGGCATGTTAAATAGCTATTATTCATTTGTGCTAATATTATCATGTTTTTAACGTTCTGAACCACTAACATGGCAACCAAAATAAGTATCATTTTATATTATTACACCAAGGTATAATTAACCAAACTAGGTTTCTTTTTAAAAGTATATATATGCATGAAATTGCATAAAAAAATCCGTAGAAATCATTAAATATAACTATTAAGAAAGATGAATAAAACAGAAAGACTAATTACGTAATAAATTAAACAAATATTATTTGTAATACTTGACTATTATAAGTAATCACAAAAATAGTATAAGAATAGAAAAATAACAACAAAGTTCAAATTATGTATGTTGCAGAACTTTCAATATGTACACCTAATTTTTTTTACTTAAGTTTTGGGATTAAAATTGAAAAAAAAGGGATGAATAATAAACAGAAGTAGATGAGCATGCATTCCAGAATTCTTGTGGATTTTAAATATCCGCATTTTTGCAATTATTAAATTCCTTACCTCGAGGTTTCTTCTTTTCCTGGTCATACATTAAAATTACTTCAGTTACCTGGAAAATATTAATAAACAATTAAAAAACAAATTACATTTAGCAAAACTAAAATCAATACAAACATAAATAAATTAAAGTCAAATAATAAAATTTTATAACAAATAAATCTGCCGTGGGCAGGCAAACTGCAGTAATCGCACCAATGAGTTATACCATTTTCGCTCTGAAATAAAAAAAAATTCCAGTATGTTTTCTTAAAGGTTAGGTTAATTGGGTGCTTGCGATAATGGTCCAAGTCATTATGGAAGTTACTGTAGTTTATCTGCCCACGGCAGAAATACGTAAACACATTAAAATACAATATTATGAACAAATAAAGAAACAAGTGTTTCATAATTACTGTTCCATATCGAGAGAAGAAGCTTCGAAGATCAGTTTCTGTGCAATTGGCAGGTAAACCACCCAAGAAAACCTTGAAATTCTGTCCAGATTTCTTGCCCTGTAATGAGAAGGAAAAAAGAAATTCATATTAATAAAAATGAATTTTATAGAGTAAGGTCAAAGGCTACTTTTTTCCATCGTAGATCATTCCGATTTCGAAGTAATTAATAACACAAAATGACAAATTTTCACTAACATTTCTTAAAGGTAGAACTGCTAAGTTTAACTAGTTTGTTTCATTATTCTACAAGCAGTTTTAGTTTTTAAGGGGAAAATAGTAAATGCAATCATTTAAAAAAAAAATTATTTGCAAATTTGTAGCTTTTAATGGAATTTCTTTAGTATATTCAAGGTATAAGAGAGGATTCACGAAGGAAACAACGTAGATTATTGACGCAAATAGTTTATTTGTTAGTACACATTTTGCAATGATGATTGCAATGACTGAATTTTTAAAATTTTCTGGCCAATGAAAAGAAAAAACAAGGATATAATAAAACAAGCAAACATCTCTGCAATAGAAAAAGAAGTTGCAAAGAGAAGATTAAGAGGGACTGGCCATGTACTCAGGATGCCCAAGCTACCAAACATCTTGCTCTCTTGGGCTCCTTGGATGGAAAACGATAAAGAGGAAGACCCAGAATAACATGGCAAAGACAGCTACAAAAACACCTAAAAAATTTTTTAATTATCCAGTTTGGAGGACGCCAGAACAGATGCCAAAAATGGTGGAGCTTGGAGGAGTAAGCTGGATGTCTTATGTGCCAGCGAGGCGTGAAGAGCTTAAGGAAGGAGGACAAATTTAGCATGTTTCAGCAAATCTCAAACTCGACTTCTTCAGAAAAATACACAACATAAACTTGTTTGTGTTATTTTTTTTCTACCTTTTCACTGTGGTTTTGTTTTATTTGAGTTGTTGTTGTGACTAATCCTCCTTGGTCTGACGAAGTCAGACCAAGTCCAAAAGATCGTTGACCCGAAGAAAGTCGATAACCAGAAGAGAGAAAAGGAAAACATCTTCTCTGGAAAGACCGACGCAGTCCAAAATATGTTCAGGAGAGGCCTGCTGAACACGACATTTAGAGCAAGTTGCAAAGATCTTCCTGCCCTCCGAGAACGAGAGACATTTTAGGTGGCCACTTGCCAATCTGGCGACCGCAGTACAGGTGGGTCTGTCACAATTGAGAGTCAGTGAAGAGCCCTGCTCCTTGCCCGCATACCAGTGATGACTGGGAGGGATTCTATACTCCTTCGAAATTTCACAGTGGATTGGTGTTCTAAGAAAGTAAGGGCTGAAGAGGAGGGATTGGAGTGACTACACTACTGTACTTTATTTGAGTGCTCTACACCTATGACACATACGATACATATTTTACAGGTAAAAAAAGAAGAGGATTAAAATTAAACTAATAAATACAAAAAAGTGTCCTAATGTGATCCTCTTTCGTAAACCCCCTACTTATGGATAAACAAGTTTAAGACGGAAGATTACTTTTTATCAAAGGAATATAGTATACCTGTTGAGATTCAGCACTGCATACTTTAGGGTCAATCTGAAAAATTCATTACACTTTTAATTAGTTATTTTAGGTTAGGATATTTTAAATTTAAACTTTATTGATTCAGAAATATAGCATAATACATTTAAATAAATACATTTCAGACAAAAATAGCAACGTTAAATACATATCTGCCAACTACTACGGATTGTCCGTAGTTTCTACAGATGAAGGTATCAAATTACGGAGTTACGGAAACACAGTCAAAACTACGGATAAGCTTCGATATTTTCTTAAAAATTTATTTTTGAGGGTTTTTTCGCCTTGGTATTAGTGACCTTATAGCACTTAATGAAAAAATTAGCACCTATCAGCACCTAGTAATATTTGTTAGTTAGAGACGTAATCGTAGCAGGGTTTTGGTTTTTTTTTTAAAGTTTCTTTCTGAAAAAATCGATCAACCAACCACAACTCCTCCTAATATCTACTAGTTGGCAGTGTAATCGGCATAGGATCAGGGTTCCATTTCTTTCTTAGTTTTAGTTCAGGACAGATCAGTTAACCAAATTTCAGGTTATTTGTTAGTTTAAAAAATTACGATGGCCTGTGACTTCATCGCTACTTAGGATTTTTTGTTGTTGCTGAGGGAATGTTATTGTGTTTTTAATTGAAACAAAAGACAATTTATTTAACGTATGCAATATACAAAATATGGAGGTTGCTGTTTAACTTAAAATAGAACTGAAGTGCTCGTAAACCAAGAATTAACAAAACAATACATTTTTAAAGCAATAAAAGAAGTTTTTAAATTCGGAAGGTTTGCAGTGAAATCGTATTTTTTTACGTGTTTCTAACAAATTTCCCACGAAATGACCAACTTTGGTGCTTGATTTTTCTTCCATCATGAATCGGCCGATTTAAAAGAAAAATAACCGGTAATCAATTATTTTTGAGTGATTAGTAAACAATCGCCCGCCCCCGACGAAGGGACTACGGACAGATCTTAGAGGAATGTTGGCAGGTATGTAAATATCAGGTGTATGTTCTAATTCGTATATTTTCAATTAATTTTTATTGAATTGGAAAGATAACTATCAAAACTTTTTATAATTTTTTTGTAATAAAAATAATATTTAAGGCTTTATTCCGACACTTTTAGATCACAAGCCAATGAAACTTGTGTAAAATCTAAACTTAAAAGCAAACATACCGTTCTACCATCCAATTCATGGGGTCCGCTGGACAAAACTTTTGCCACACAGCTTAGCTCTTTATAGGTGATGAAACCGAATCCCCTGGATTTGCCTGTTTCTCTGTTCATCATAACCACAGAATCCACCACTTCTCCATAGCGGGAGAAGTATTCATGGAGTTTTTCTATTAGAAAAGCAGTTTGAGGTTTAGGATATTAATATTATTAATATTTCTACTTTCAATTACCTAATATGAAATACTAGCTTTATAAACCCGGCGTTGCCGGGTGTACCCTTAATAACCCTAATTAGTATTTTTTTATGTAAACTTTTATTTTATACCAATTGATCCCTCCACTATGGTCCACTCCATCAGGATATTATAATCTCCTCCCATTCTGATGTGAATATGAGGGGGGTGATTATGAGGGGTTGATTTTATCCAGGCCCTTCCGGAATTTAAAGGCATTCCCATAGGCCCCTATTCAAATAGCCAGAACAGCTATATAATGGCCTGTTTCTATTTCACAATTAGCGCAAAACGAAACTGCCCAAATGTGGTAAATGTTCCACTTCATATTTCATACAACTCGATAGGGCTGGGGGACCCAGTCGGTTAAGACTTTCGTCTTGCATGCGGTAGGTCCCAGGTTCAGGTCCGGGTATCGCCAAAATAACTGCAGACCTATGAACGGCTCGTGCAGTCAAAAAATGTCCGACGAATAATACCCCGTATAGAGGAAGGGCACTTTAAATATCCTCCAAATTACCAACGCTGCGTACGATGTCACCCTTAAAAGTTACATTGGGTACCTAATCACGTGTCGGCCCGTAACTTGACTGTGGTTCTAAATTACGACTCCCGTTTCCAATAGCACTCGTGTGTAGCTTTAATGCGACGATAATTCAAACTAACCCTAACCCATACAACTGGATGGGAATAGCTACCCTACGTTAAATTTCCGACTTCGCCAAAAGCCGCCAATGCCAAAGTTCAATCGACCATTACGCGATCTTAACAACAGAAAAAAAACAGACATTCATCCTCTTGTATGGATGGAAAAGTTTTTTAAAGTACAAATTCCTTATTTATGCCGGATATATTCCGGTTAACCTAAAGAATCTTGGCCGACAATTTTACGCCAAATCTGGTAATCCTGATGGCAACCTTTGGCGAAATTAGAAATTGCATTGACAATTTCTAGATGTTAATCTATTTAAATCTTAAACGCATATAATTTATTCTGAAGTTTTCTGATACTAATATTTTATTAATTAGATGCTTACTGATTTTAAATAATTATTTACTTTTTTTAAAATTATTTCTTTGTCATTTTAAAGTTTCAATTTAAAGGGTTTTTTTTATAAATCTGGTCTGTAATTTAATGAATTTTTCCGCTGTTTTAAGTCGGCCATTTTGAAATTAGGTAGTATTTTTGGTCATATCGAGATGGTAACCATCTCGGCAAGTGCCGGGGTTTGCTATCACTTCGACTTGGCGACATTTTTGAAAATTCGCCAAATCCGGCCACGATTCTTTAGGTTAACCTATATTCCTCCATATCATCATTTCTTACCATTACCTTTTTTTAATTATTTTTTTTATCTTCTAGCATTTAAAATTTACTAAAGTTGTGCAGTGTTAAACACTCCTAGTTTTTAGGATAAACATGATCACAAGGTATGAACAAAGGCATGATCATTTTATTGATATTTTTTTAAAAAATACAGTTTTACAAATTCTGAAAATAAAACTGATTATTAAAAAAATATATGTATGTTAAAAATGAAAAAATTTACCCAATTTAATGATATCAAATTAAATATTGAATGCTTAAACTTAAATCAAATAATATTCTTAATATTTCTTAACTGAAGGGCAATCCTTTTGTCTTTTGTGATGAACATTGTTAGCTTAAACTTAAAGAACTTCCCATAAACATGAAAATAATTTACCTTGTGTAGTATTCCAACTTAAACCTCCAACAAATATTTTGCTAAAAAAAGAGGAAAAATTTATAATAGATTATAACCTATAGAATATTTATGATTCACTATAAAAATATTCGTGAAGAATTACTAATTTGGATGGATATCCATTTAGAATTGAAAGTATATCACGAATTGGAAATTGCCACTGCAGGTAAGTAGCTTTGAAGGTCTTGGTTTAATTTGTGTAAGACTGTAGTAAATAAGTGAAAACCTCTTAGAATGTAAGTCGGATAAAAATTTAGATACTTCAATAGGAGCAAGATTTTAAATTGAAAAAGAGTCTAATTCATGTTATATTAAATTTAAAAAAAAAATTACCAATGATAAAAATTGCATGATATTGTTAGACTCGGTAGAGATTTACTAAACGGTCCCCCTTGGCAACCTTTCCAAAATCTCGCCAAAAGTCCATCTTTTGGCGACTTTTTTTTAAAAACCACTGTTCAAAGAAAAGGTCGTATAGGAATATTTCTTATGAAAACTCAACCAACGGTCCGATAGGGTTGCCGGAAAAAGTCATCGGTGCAAAGTCATAGTTGTTCTTCAGTTGAAGTCAGACAGGCTGCCAGAAAAAATTATTTATCGCCAAATCCGAAAAAATCGCGCCAAGGGGGACCGTACAGTAAATCTGATCCGTCAGACTCATAGACTTATGTGTTCAGAATTCCAAATGCTTTATGCGACATTTTAATGAATAAAGCTTCTATAAATATTATGTAAATTGCACTAAAGTTGCTACATTGCTAATGTACCTAAAAGGTAATTACCAAAAATATTGTGGTCTATATAGGCGCTAAAACCTTATTTCTGAAACATGAACGGTTATTTTACAATTAAACGCAGTAAAAGAAATAATATAAATCAGAAATTATACATTTAACGTGTATGCTAAAGTCGTCAAGATTTTTAGGATTTAGAAACTTTTATAGTACTAAGAATTTTAAAACCTTCAACGTTTTCTTACCGAGCATCATCATTTTCATTTTTATCTGTATTATCTTGCGCCATGCTGAAATGCGAATGATTTTAAATTAACAAATGTAATTTAAATTTCTTTAAGTAAAAGATTTCTCAACTCAATAGACAAACAATCAAAGCGATTTAATAAAAAATAAACAAACACAAGAATCGCGATATTCGTTGCCAAACAACGGTTATAATAATGGTTTGAAATCAATCTTTGAGGGTGTCCAGACTAAGTCATCAGTGCAAACATCGACTACAAAAACACCACAATTTGTACATGCATGCGTCAACGAAAACATCACGCACGGTGACTGCAACTGAACTGTGAGGCACGGTTTTTTAGTTTATTAACGCATGCCTCAAATGTCTACGAGA